>CM064876.1:25940031-27140031 GCA_032719365.1 Prinsepia uniflora
GAATGCGTGCTCATCAATCTAAGCTTGATCGGCTGAGAAGACAACTTGACATCTCACCAAGCAACGCCACATTCAGAGACGCACTTAAGCAAACCAGTTCGTTCGAACCTCCATCCCCAATATTCGGTGAGTCCAAAAGCGAGAAGAGTAATTCAGAAGAAGAACAGATTTTCGGAACACCGATAACCATGGCACGAAACCTGAGTATCCGGGAGCAGACATGTGCAAACACAAATGGCACTACAGACTTCTGCATCCAGTATCCCGAGCCTCGAACCAACAAGAAAGATATTGAGCTTAAGAGTGGAGTTCTTCATCAACTACCCAAGTTCCGTGGAATCAGAAATGAAGATCCACACAAACAGTTAACGGAGTTCCAATTCATCATTAGTAGTATGTGTCCGGATGATGCGGACTTGGAAATCATGAAGCTGAAAGCTTTCCCATTGTCCTTGGAAGAAAGAGCACGGGTATGGCTTTTAAGTCTCCCACCCAATCATATTGACTCTTGGGAGAAGTTGGTTCAGGAGTTTCTTACCAAGTACTTCCCTGCCTCAAAGATTACGGTCTTAAGAAAAGAGATCACTGGAATCAAGCAGAAAGAACATGATGAGAATTTCAGCCAGTACTATGAGAGGTTTAAGGAACTTTGTGCTTCATGCCCTACTCACGGGATCACAGAAGGCTATCTTTTAACCTACTTTTATGAAGGACTCAAAGGTTGGGATAGAGGACTGCTCGATGCTGCAGCTAATGGAAGTTTCTTAGCTCGGAGCCTAGTAGATGGTCGTGCACTACTTGAAAGCCGTGCACTCAATGATGCACAATACGAAGGTGCCGATCCCATTTCTAGAAAGGTACATGAGGTAAGTTCCCATGCTATAAATGATTCAAAGTTAGATAAAATCACCTCTATGCTTTCGAATATGCTTGAGCTAAAGAAACAGGTAGCTCCAGTTTGTTCCATATGCTCTCAAGGCCATCTTGAGGAACAATGTCCCTACACTGCAAGGGAAGAAGACTCCGGAACTGAAATGGAACACGCCATTGGAGGCTATCAAGGAGGGCCAAGGACCCAAGGTTACAGTTGGAGAGATCCGAACAATGTCCTAAACCCTCAGCACATGTCGACCGGGGCCAAACCGTGTCCCAGACCAGTTCCCAAGGCCCACATGGCAACCAAGGCCCACATGGCAACCAAGGCCCCCGGTCCCATTTTCTAACTTTTCTCATAATCATGCAAATAATCATACTTCCTCATCTTCTAATCCTGATTATGATAAAATGCTGGCTGCTCTTTCCCAAGGGCAGCAAACACTAATGGCTTCAACTCAGGCTCTTGTCACAGGTCAGCAAAATCAACAAAAAGACATCGCTGATCTCAAGGACCAAATGGGCAAAGTTGTGGACTTCATGGGTAAGATCCAAGCTAGCGGGGTGCTTCCACCTCAACCTACGCCCAACCCAAATGTAAGACCTGAAGCCAATGCAATCACCACTCGAAGTGGTAAAGTGCTCGGAGAAATAGAACCAGATCCAGCCGTTTCTGCGGCTGAAAAGCACAAGGTGGCAACTAAGACCACCACGACACAACCGCCAGTTCAACCTACCCACACACAAGGTAATAACCCAATCCCTTCAAGTTCGGTTGTTACTAATTCCCCGTTTGTGCATGCACCATTTCCAAGTAGGCTTGCCAAATCTAAGAAGAATGAATCCGATGAGGAAATCTTGGAGATCTTCAAAAGGGTGCAAATCAACATGCCCTTGATCGAGTGCATCAAACAAGTGCCGAAATACGCAAAATTTCTGAAAGAGTTATGCACTCCAAGGCGCCAGACGAGGGAGAAGGAGGTTGTGATGGTGAGTGAAACAGTCTCTGCTGTAATCCAGCGTCGGCTACCCCCAAAGTTGAAGGATCCAGGGAGTTTTTCTGTTCCCTGCGTGATTGGTAACAAGTCATTTGATAAAGTCATGCTAGACTTAGGAGCATCCATTAATGTTATGCCATATTCACTATATGTTGCCCTAGGTCTAGGTAAACTACAGCATGACGATATTATCATTCAGTTAGCCGATCGCTCTAATGTGTATCCTAAGGGATACGTAGAAGATGTTCTTGTGCAGGTTAACCAGCTCATCTTCCCAGCTGACTTTTATGTCCTAGACATGGAGGATTCCCCTACGAATCAAGCTCCACTAATGCTGTTGGGAAGACCATTCATGAGAACTGCCAAGACAAAGATTGATGTGTTCAATGGAACATTAACTATGGAAGTAGACGGAGAGGAGATTGGCTTCAACATTTTTGATGCCATGAGGTACCCTAGTTCCGCAACTCATACTACTTTTTCTGTTGACGTGTGCACTTCTCTCGCAGAGAAACATTTTGATTCAATTCGAGAAGACACACTCAACATGATAATCCAGAAAGGAGTTGGCCTAACGCAATCAGGGGACGCCTTGGTTGAGGATACGGATTACGAACTAGAACCTCGAATTTGGGATGAAGTCATAACCCTAAATGAGACCCCCAGAATGGTGAATCATCAGGTACCCTCGTCATTTCCAATTAGTACTAATGCCACTCCTCCTTCAGTGATTCAGGCCCCAGTTCTCGAGCTCAAAGTTTTGCCTGACCACCTGAAGTATGCCTATCTTGGCTCGGACGACACTCTGCCCGTCATAGTGTCTTCTGCACTAACCGAGTCACAGGAAGATAGACTGGTACAGGTCTTGACAAAGTACAAGACAGCCATTGGATGGACTCTGTCAGATATCAAGGGAATCAGCCCTACAACCTGTGTGCATCGAATCTTACTAGAAGATGATGCAAAGCCCTCTCGCGAAGCCCAACGTCGCCTCCATCCTCCGATGATGGAAGTTGTGAAACAAGAGGTCATCAAACTCTTGGACTGTGGTGTCATCTACCCAATTTCAGACAGTAAATGGGTCTCACCAGTCCAAGTAGTCCCAAAGAAAAGTGGAGTCACAGTTGTTGCGAACAGTGAAGGAGAGCTAGTGCCCCAGCGAACAGTGACCGGATACAGAGTCTGCATCGACTATCGACGCCTGAACAAAGCAACTAGGAAGGATCACTTCCCTTTACCCTTCATTGATCAAATGCTTGAAAGGTTAGCAGGTCACTCCTATTATTGCTTTCTTGATGGTTATTCCGGGTACAATCAAATCTGTATCGCTCAAAATGACCAAGATAAAACGACTTTCACTTGTCCTTTTGGCACTTTTGCCTACCGAAGAATGCCTTTCGGTTTATGTAACGCCCCAGGTACTTTCCAAAGATGCATGCTTTCTATTTTCTCTGAATACGTCGAAAAAATAATTGAAGTATTTATGGACGATTTTAGTGTCTTTGGGGATAGTTTTGATGCATGCTTAGAACACTTAGCACTTATCTTACAAAGGTGTGTCGAAACTAATCTGGTACTTAACTGGGAGAAATGCCATTTCATGGTTAGACAAGGGATAGTCTTGGGCCATATTGTCTCTGAAAGAGGAATTGAAGTCGATAAATCTAAAGTTGATACTGTGCGCCACTTACCCTCTCCCACTTCGGTGAGAGGAATCCGTTCATTTCTTGGTCACGCAGGATTTTACAGAAGATTTATCCAAGACTTCTCCCACATTGCAAGGCCCTTGTGCCGACTGCTTCAGAAAGAGACACCCTTCGTCTTTGATGCAGACTGTCAGGAAGCTTTTGAGAAGCTTAAAAATCTCTTAACCACTGCCCCCATTCTTTGTGCCCCTGATTGGTCCTTACCCTTTGAACTAATGTGCGATGCCTCTGATTATGCAGTTGGAGCCGTACTCGGACAAAGGCGGGATAAGAAGCCCTACGCCATCTACTATGCATCCAGAACCTTAAATGATGCCCAGATGAACTACACCACTACAGAAAAGGAGTTGCTTGCTGTTGTATTTGCTTTAGATAAATTTCGTTCTTATCTACTTCGAACTAAAGTCATTATTTACACTGATCATGCAGCACTGAAGTATCTCCTAGCCAAGAAGGAAGCGAAACCAAGACTGATCCGATGGATTCTTCTTCTTCAAGAGTTTGACATCGAGATTAAAGATAAGAAAGGCGTAGAGAACGTGGTGGCGGATCATTTGAGTCGCATTGCACATGAGCGAGATCCTGTGGCGATTCAAGAGATGTTTCCAGACGAACAACTCTTCAGAATCGAGGGAGGTACTCCTTGGTATGCTGATATTGTCAATTATTTAGTCACCAAGCAGTTGCCCACCACCCTCTCCCGTGCACAAAAAGATAAACTTAAGAAGCATGCTAGGCACTATATTTGGGATGAACCTTATTTGTGGAAACACTGTGCAGATTTATTGATTAGGAGATGTGTCCCTGATATTGAACATAGGTCAGTCCTAGAGTTCTGCCATAGCCATGCTTGTGGAGGCCACTTTGGATCTAGAAAAACTGCACTCAAAATCTTAGAATCTGGACTATATTGGCCCACACTTTTTAAAGATGCACATTCATTTTGCTTAGCCTGTGATAAATGTCAGAGATCAGGAAACTTAGGACGCAGGGATGAAATGCCACAACATTATGTTCTTACTGTTGAAATATTTGATGTTTGGGGTATCGATTTTATGGGTCCGTTTCCTCAATCTAATGGCTATCTCTATATCTTACTTGCCGTTGATTATGTATCAAAATGGGTGGAAGCTAAGGCCACCAGGACTAATGACTCTAAAACTGTTGCAGAATTCCTCAGAACTAACATTCTTTCCAGGTTTGGGATCCCGCGGGTCCTAATAAGTGATGGAGGAAGTCATTTCTGCAACAAGACCATTGAAGCTTTACTGAAACGGTATGGTGTCACTCATCGAGTATCTACACCTTACCATCCTCAAACGAGTGGAATGGCGGAAGTCAGTAATAGAGAAATCAAGAAGATACTAGAGCGAACTGTGGGTCCTAATCGAAAGGATTGGAGCCAACGGTTGGATGATGCACTTTGGGCATACAGGACGGCCTACAAAACACCTATAGGAATGTCTCCCTATAGGTTGGTGTACGGAAAAGCATGTCACCTTCCGGTGGAACTAGAGCATAAAGCATGGTGGGCCGTCAAAACGTTCAACATCAAGCTAGATGACGCCGGTCTGCATCGGAAGCTCCAGCTGAGTGAGCTTGAGGAAATAAGAAATGATGCATTTGAAAGCACTCTGATCTACAAGGAAAAGGCAAAGGCATTTCATGACAAACAGATCAGGAGTAAAGCATTTGGCATTGGCCAGAAAGTTTTGCTTTTCAACTCTCGGCTCAGACTCTTTCCTGGTAAGTTATGTTCTAGATGGGTAGGACCTTTTGTTATCACTAATATTTTTGCCCATGGAGCCATACAGATAAAACACGTTGGAACTGGAAAAGAGTTCAAGGTCAATGGCCATAGATTGAAGCCTTATATCGAGGCAATTGGCGAACACGATGTGGAGTCAGAAAGAGTGCTACGACGTCCCATCAGATGAACTAAATTTGGTCTAGGCTGGATGGACGTTAAACTTCAAGCGCTTGTTGGGAGGCAACCCAATGTGTTCGCGAGTGTGAAGGAGTCATCAACACAGATTTGCTTTCTTTCAACCCTTCACTCTCTTTTATGTTTTTCTTTCTTATTTCATTTTCTTAAATCATCTTCCTTACTTTGATTCTATGTTTAAATTACTTCGTATTTTCCTACATTGAGGACAATGTAGAATTTAAGTGTGGGGGAATGGTTTACAAATTTATTTGTGTTAATTTTCAATTGTTTCTTTCTTATTTGTGTTAATTTTCAATTGTTTTATTTCTTTCTCCTAAAAAATAAAAAATAAAAAAATAAAAAAATAAAAAAAAAAATTGAGTCTTTTTGTTTTAACGTAGCGTTTTTACGAGTCATCAAGTTGCCCTTTAACTTGTCAATGATATAAGTGAATGGAAATGATTATGTTATGGCCATAAAGATAATCACTACAACTTGAATTTGTTTGTTAATATTTTGTAATTAAGTGTTATAACTTAAAGATAATGCATGTAAATTGGTACATAAATAAGCATGATATGATAAGTATGAATCATTTGAACCTTATGTGAGCTTTAGAACTTATATACATCTTTGATGAGTGATTCATAAGTTCTTTGTTTAAATTGATATACATATGCCTCATAACTGCTTGCCATAGCTTTTAATGAACTCTAGAGCACTAGAACTTATTCTATGTGATTTTCAAAGCTTTTAAGTCAATAAATTCTCTGATTTTGGAAATGATTAAGGCATTAGGGTTAACACCACAACTTCAAAACATCCATGTTCCCTATTTTGTGCGCACAAGTTGCGACCCCCTTAGTTTTACCCCTTTTGAGCCCACATTAAGCCTTTCTTTCCTCACCATGATTATCTAAACACTTGAGCTTAGTATAGACATCTTTTACCTTTGTTCCAAGGACTCGGTTGAAGACATAATGATTATGTAAAGAGAAAATGATGATATTGAAAGACTTTTATGTGTATTTTGTGGATTTACTTACTCAAACATTGTTGTATTTTTGACACATGTTATTACCTTGATATATGAGGAAAAAAAAATGAAAAAAAAAAAAAATCGAAAAAAAAAAGAGAAGAAAAAAAAAAGAAAGAAAGATATATTTATCAAGGTAATAAGGTTTGATTATGAATGTTCGAGTTAAGTCCTTTACATTTGTAAATCCGGCACAAAGAATGAATTCGAGGCCCAACAAGATGAAATTAGGCCTATGTTCGAAGGGATGGATTACTGACATCATTGCACTAAGGTTGGGAAGTTATGATACGTTTTGGGAGTCTATTGAGTCTTGGAACGAATTGAGCACCACTTGTCCTATATTCTCCTTGCCTCTAAACTTAGCCCCATTACAACCTTTATAAAGACCTTATGATCCTTAAGATGGTAAATTTTGATTAGTTGAGTCAATCACTTGAGTAAGCTTATGGTTTTGGTTCATTTGTGCAAGTATGTTTTGTTTTTATCTTGAGGTGTTTGTTTGAAATTTTGCAAAAGTACTTCATTTCGATTATGTGAGTATTTCTCACATACTTTGAGTGCAAACACAAACCCTCACAAATTGAGTGAATTTATGAGTGCATATCCTTGTGAGTTGATTCATACTTGTCTTATTCGTGCAGAACTCCATTTCACCATATTTACTCATTATCTTACTTGTTGAACATTTTGTTACCATATATTAACTTTTGAATTCCATTTGCTTAAATGTTTTAAGTGAAAATCTTTTATACCATGATTATAACAATGAAATTTGAGACAAATGGTTAAGGGTCTACTTGTTTTGAATTCGTAGTTTGATTTTAGTATTTGCTAGGGACTAGCAAAGTTTAAGTGTGGGGGTATTTGATAGGACGTTAAATAAGCATTATTTTATATTATTTTTTACCCTTTATACTTGACTTTTAATATTAAAATATTAAATAAATTGATAAAATAAATTATTTTGTGATTTTTATGTTTAGAAAAATAAAGGTTGTAATTTGGAGCATTTTGGCGAAAGAATCGTTTCGATCAGAATTATAACGAATAAAATATGGACGAAATTCGGTGGAATAATTAATTTAGTTTTAAATTAATTAATTAATTGTTCCTGTGCAGCCCAACCCATTTCTAAAAAGATCCAAGCCCGCCAGCCGTGCAGCCCAGCTGTCCAGCCCAGGCGTCGCAGCCCAGGCCCGTGCAGCCCAGCTGTCCAGCCCAGGCGTCGCAGCCCAGGCCCGTGCGGCCCAGCTCGCTCCAGACTCTTCTTCGGCGCGCGCGCGCCGAATTCCTCAAAACAGCTTCAGCGCATCCCAACCAAGCTGCAGCTCATCATTTCAGCAGGCAGCCACCGAATTTTCTTCCCTATTTTCCAGCAGATCCCATTTAGTTTCCAGCCACCTTCCAACAACTTTCCAACCCAATTTTACAACTTTACAACTCAAACCACCTCTAAACATCATCACAAATCTTTATTACTCATCATTCCATTATTCCATTTTTTTATTGTATTTTTATATTATTTTTGGTAGCTTTCTCCACCTATAAATAGGAGTTGATTTCACTTGTTGAAATCACTTCCAAGTAGCACAAAATTGAGCTTCTTTTAGGAGAAATCTTGGCAAAATAGTTCCAATACAATTTTGAGAGTTCAAGTCCAAATTTCCTTGTTTAATCTTCTTCCATCTTCATAAGGTTCCAGCCGCTGTTCGGTGTTCCTTGTGAAAAACAATCCATTGTTCTCATCCAATCTGAAAAGTGTAACATTTGCTCTCCATTCTCTTAAACTTTCTTATTTGTTATTGGTTCTAATTATAATGCAATATATGTATTGGTTTCTCCTTCCTATCTTTTGTGAAAATTGAGTATAATCTCCATGTGTTTTACTTTCTAAAAATCATTTACTTCTTACATTTTAGAGCTTAAACTTCATTTCGAAACTAAATGTTGATCCGCTGTTCGGGGCATTTAGAGTAGATTTGGAGAGATTTAATGTATGACCGCTGTTCGGCGCATTAAATCACAAACTTAAGGTAATTATATTATAAGTAAAAATCCGCTGTTCGGTGCATTTATAATATGATTAATGTATGAGGAAATATGAGTTTGTGAAGGTATAATTTCGTGATTAATTCAAATATTTGCAATTGTAGTATGTTGTTGAAGTTTGTGTTTACGGGAAGTCTACTTTGTGCATAAGTTAGAATAGAAATAGAATGAGTTTATCTATACTTTTACTTATTTACATAATTACAAACCTCTTCAAAACCCCCCTTGTTTATTCTTTATTCTTTTATTCTTTATTCTTTTATTCTTTCATTCCTTTATTATTTAATTTATTGATTCTTTGATTAATTAATTCCTTTATTCTTTGATTAACCAAGTCCTTTATTCTTCTATTATTTCATTCTTTAATTCGTTAATTTATTAATTCTTTGTAATTCATTAATTTATTATTATCTTGTTCATCTATTCTTTAATTTATTAATTCTTTGATTGTTTAATTCTTTTATTATTTAATTCTCTAATTCATTATTCTTTTATTCATAATCCACTAACATATTATTAATGTTCCCTAATTTCCCCGGTTAAGAACGATCCCTATTTATCAATACTACATCTACACAAAAAGGGTTTAAATTGCATAACACTCGAATTACATGTTTAATTTAATGCGTAGTTTGGGCGTAGTCACGTTCGTGGTGGAAGTTATGATGTACGGAAGTTCAAGGGCACTTTCGTAATTTGGACGAAATAAGGGGAAATGTTGACTTTTTGATCGGGTGGTCCGATGGCCGAGGACCTAGGACCGTTAGGAAGGTCTCGATGCCCTGAGTTCGTAGACAGGCGGCACGCATCAATCGGAGTCCGAATGACCGAGTTACGGGTCGGGATGCGTGAGGGGCATTTTGGTAATTTTCTGCACAAGGGCAGAATGGTAATTTCGCGGGGGTTGCTTGCACGGGCACTGTAGCACCGTGAATGGGGAAACACGACCAGTGCACGGGGGCATTGTTTAAGCTTGAAATTGGAAGTGGGGTATGGTTTATTGTGCTAATTAATTGTTAATGGACTGTGGTCAGTGTGTGGGAAGCATGGACAGAGCACGGATGAGATTAAATATGGTTTTGGGTTGTTTACGGGAAGCATTTTCCAGTGGGGCTGAAGATGTCTCCCACGGGTTGTTGTCGATTGTGAGCCGTTAGTTGGGTGCCTGGTGAGGGTTAGGACCATTCTGGGTCGAGTTCGAAGCGAGGGCAGAGTGTTGTTGAGAGGAAATCGAGTTCGGAGGAAAAATGGAAATTGGAGGGAAAATTCTCAGTTTAATTTCTGAGAGGAATTGGACCAAACCATGGACGGCTTGAGGCTTCTGGGAGGAATTGGAACTGAACCCCATCAACTTCGAAGGAAAACTGACGCGGATTGGACTGGAACTGAGGTTCCAGATTCTGGAAAATCGCAGAGCTGTGGACGATCACTTCCAGGTAATGTCGTGTCCAATTGATCGCGCATTTCAGTTCCTTTTAGGCCTAGAATCCTTACTGTGAAGTTAATTTGAGTTTGATTGAGAAAACACAGAGTTTGGGTGATCGACCCGTTGGGTGATCATGGGTCGTGGGACTAATTTTGGGGCTTTCTTGGTGAATCAGGGACATGGAACTTCGATTAGATAGTTGAAGAATGTTTTAGAATAAAAAACGGAAGGAATCGAGGTCGAATTGATGGCTATCTAATCGGGTTGGAATCGCGGGTATCAGACCCGAATTACAGAGAAACGGGCGAGGACGGTGACTGTAGCAGTCACTGTAGCGCGCGTGGCGGCGCGTGGGCACGAATTCCGAGGTACGGTCAACACGAATTTTGTCCTATACGTTATAACGAACATTTTAGCGTTGGTTCCATGTCATTCGGATCCCGTTCGGATACTTTTCGGGATGTCCGAAGGTTTTAAGTCAGGTTTATAAATACTTAAAAATTCGGGAAAATTATGGGACTTGAATAGGATGTTATTGTGGAGGTTAGTAATCCTCTAATGTGATATGAACAGGTTCGGGAGTCCCGGTGTTAGCGACGAGGCCCGTGAAGGCCGGTGGCACGCATATCGAGGCACTCGGTTAAATGGTCTGTGAGTGGACATTGGTTTTGATAAATTCTATGCATGCATAACTGTTTCATGATTGTGGTAATTGCTTGTATATGCTTTGATTTGGATATCGGTGAATTTATGTGGTTTCACGCATTTCGAGGCGATTTACGGGTTTGCGCGTAAATCGAGATTTTTCGGATTTGCACTGATTTCCATGATTGTGGTTCGAATATGATTTTATGAAACAGTTACGGATTTGATAAAGTAAATTCGGGCCAGGGGCCCAGTTAAATTATATAGGTGATTTCGGGTCAGGGACCCTAAAATGGAATTGAATAAATGATTTCGGATTTAATAATCAAATAATTGGACTTATGACGGTTTTATGGAAATTCAGGGCAGGGCCCTTGTGATATTTTGGAAATGAATAATAAAATGTGTTCCATAAAACCATCTCGATACGAAGATATATATTGGTCTCCTCCAGGTGTCTGGGACACTGGGGAAGTCACGGTGCATTGCCTGCGAGGGGTCATTGTACGGAGCGGCCGGACCGTATAGTGACTCTGGAGCAGGATTGCTATGATCAGACGTCTGGGACGTCCGACATCTGGGATGTCAGAGATATATGGACCCGGTGAGACCCCGGGCAGCACGCGTCGGTTAATACCGTGAGATATGACGTCTGGGACGTCAAGCGTCTGGGACGCTAGGCATCTGGGATGCCGGAGATGGTAAAGTAATAAACATGTGCCACTGGATTTATTAAATAACTTTTGGATTGATTTTTGGATTGAAACTATGTTTGCGGTTTCCGGGCTAAGGCCCTAAGGGTTATTTCAAATAAATATTTGATTATTGGTTTTTGATGCATGCATATGTTTTTTTACTGAGGGGCATAAATGTCTTATAAAATGTATTTTACGAACTTGTTTATTTTCGTCCACTCACAGCTTTTGGTTTTTAATGCCCTTCAGGTTGAGCGCGGATGCGACTGCAGCAGGGGACCGGGACATTGCATGCCTCCTCCATCGATCCTTGCGCACTCTGGATACCCGTAGGGGCAGCGGCGTTGGGTTATCCCTTGTCTGACACTTCGTGTCAGACGGGAGCACGTCACATCCTGTGGTAATCCCGTGGGGATTGGGATGGGTCGTGTCATGGCTTAGCTAGGAACTCAAGTTCCAGTTTCGAAGAAATTTCAAAGTTAAGGACGACGACTTCCAGGTGAGGATTTGTGAAATTGTTTGTGTGTTTTGGTTCGTATTGGTCCTAGCAAGCTTTCTGTTAAGTTAATTTGTAAATGGGATTAAAACCAATGAGAAACGATGGTCGACCCGTTTGGTTGATCGCGGGTCGAAGGGTTATTATAGGACCTGTTAAGGTTAATTAATAACTCAGAACTGAAATTTATTGGTTAAGGAAGATCTTAGCTTTAAAAACGAAGGAAATCGAGTAGGAATTGGTGGTTATTTGGCCGGGTCGAGTCGGGGGTTGAGGACCCGTTTAGCAAACACGCGGGTGAAGAAGATGACACTGTAGCTACAGTGTCAAGCGCGTGGCTTTCACGCGCAGCCAATTTGGGCTGCGCGTGAGGGCGCGTGAAGCCTCATCCCCGGCCACGGTCAACTAGAGTTTTCATCCGTTCAGTATTTTGAACATTTTGAGTTTAATAATCGAGTCGATCGGGGATCGTTAAGTTGGTTAGAATAGGGTTGGTTGCCTCGGGAAGCGTGTTCTGGTGGCTTTCCGGAGACGGTTTCAGTTTAGGACTTCTTGGATGAATGTTAAGGACTTGTAGTGACCCTTACATGTGATTAGACTGACAGGAATCGTACGGTAGTTCCGGGACAAGGTTTTACGCACAGTTTTGTAGCAGGATTGTACTGTGAGTGGGCCCGATTTCATTAAACCCTTGCATGCATAACTATTTCCACTTATATATATATCTCTATGCTGGAATCAAGTAATGGTTTTGATTATCTTGAAATTATGGTTATGGCACGATTTACGATGTTTGGGCTTGAGACCCGTCTGGTGAAATTTAAGTATTGTTCTGAATTTTATATATACATATATATATATATATGCATGTGGATATCGATGACTATCTTTGGTACTGCACTGTATAGATCCACTGTGTGATACTGTCTCCTCCGGATGTGGTACCCCGGAGTGGTCACGGCGCATTGCCTACGAGGGGTCATTCTACGGAGGGACCAGACCGTAGGATGACTCAGGAGCAGGATTGCTATGATTGGACGTTTGGGACGTCGAGCGTCTGGGACGCTAGGTATCTGGGATGCCGTACCCGGACTGGGTTCGGGGATTGGACTCGGGATTGAGACCTCGAGTGGCACGCGTAGCCTTGGGACTGTGACCTTATTGGATGTCAGGGACGTCGGACATCTGGGATGTCAGGATTGGAGTGTATAGTGCAGTGACTGTGGTTATATTTATGGTTTTATTATATGACTTGTGATATCTTATATGATTTTATGGTTTTAAATACTAATGCATGTATGTTTGGAAAACGGAGGGGTAAAAGTATATGTTTTATTTATTAAACTGTTTTATAAACTTTGAGTTGCGGCCCACTCACCCTTAATGTTTTGGTGACCCCTCCAGGCCGTGCTACTGAGGTAGAAGAGGATCCTGAGGCTGAGGCATAGATCTACACTGCGCACCTGAACCCCTGTTGGGTAGGTTAACCCGCATGATAACTTAGACTCGTGCTCGGAATTTGTATTTTGGACATTATCCCTTGTCTGACATCTTTTGAATTCGGATCGTATGTATAACTTTATTTCGGATATTTATGCATTTGAAATTTTAAGGTTAAATTTGGAATGTTGGTTCAGGTGTCAGACGGGGCAGGGCACGTCCCCTTGTGGTCCCCGGGGGATCGGGGCGGGTCTTGTCATAAAATATGGCTTAACTTAAATATTTGGTAATATATATTTTAATTTAGAATATATTTGTTTTTGCTCCTTAATTTTTTATCATCATCAAAGTCTAACTTGGAATATATGTTCTAATTGAAAGAATTTAAATAATGTGATTATAATTTATTAATATTATTATGTTTATTTGCTAATAAATGGTTTGGTAATATATGTCTTAATGTAAAATATGGCTTAACTCACATATTTGATAATATATGTTTTAATTTAGAATATATGTTTTAATGTGACCAATCCAATCCAATATATGTTTTATGTTTATTTGCTAATAAATGGTTTGGTAATATATGTCCTAATATGTGTTTTAATTTAGAATATATGTGTTTTTGCTACTTGGTAGATGGAGACCAATCCAATTTTTAATCTTGTACACTCTACTTGTTTTTAATGAAGTTCAATGTGTGAAGTATTCTTAGTGCAACATTATCAGTAAAATTATGTTTTAATTTAAGTTTATCTTCAAGGTTTTATACTGTTAGTTATTGTCACACATATATTCTATCATATTATTCATTATATTAAAGTAATTTTATAATTTTTATTAGTTTTATATAACTATAATTTGGTACTTAAGTTTTTCCTAGAGTTTAATTCCAAATTTCCAATTTTTAGACCGAATTTCTGTAATTTTTGTTGACTATAAATCATATTGATATTGATATCGATATTTGAGGCGAGATATTCATAAATTTAACTAGTAATAAATTCAATAATATCGATATTTCAATCCTAATTATAGGTGAAAAAGGCTATAAATGAACACCTTATTTTCGTGTAATTGAGATTAATGAGTTAATGTTTGAATAAGGAAGGCAAAGTAGACAAAATTAGAGGTCTTTGTCCGCCGTCACTAGTTTAGTTGATTAGACAGCAAATCAAAGGAATACATTGCTAGCTTATCTTTTTAATTCGGATTAGGCCCCACACCTCATATATCATAAATCCCACCTTATTATTTCTTTATGTTTCTCCCTCCACTTTTCAAACCAAGCTTCTCAAATTCTAACCATCTAATCGAAATGGTTTTTTCATAGAATCATATGAGGTTTATGTCATACATAAATATATCTTGGATAGTCTTGGAGATTGACTTTATTTTTTGCATATTTTTTATTTAAAATGCATCATACATTTATATATAACTTATACTTTACACTCTATTTTTAAAATTCATTTAAAATATACCTTGAAATACATGATTGGTTGATAGGACCATTTCTAGATTTCCCCTTGAAAATATCGATATCGATTTCCCCTCGATATCGTTTACGCTTAACAAAAATGGTGGAAAGTCAGTCCAAAAATTATAATTTTTTAATGAAATTTTGGGAAAAACTTAATAATCTAATAATAGTTATATAAGACTATAAAAATTATAAAATTTTGATATAAAAAATATATGAGATATAATATGATACAATATAATTCTGATGATGACTAATAATATAAAACCTTAAATATAAATATAAATTAAAATATACTTTTTATTGATAATTTCATACCAATGATACTTTACTTATTAAATTTCACAAAAACAATATGCAGATGTTTATTAGATTCGAGCACATGTTTTCTAGTAAAAAAAATAGAGCATATATTTGCAGGGTATATGTCAATAAATATAAAATATTTTAATAATAATAATAATAATATGTAACGCCCTCGACGTTCTGAAAATGTAATATTATAAAATATTGAATAAAATGACATTTTTACCCTTGTGATTCGTATGGTCAATTTGTCGACTTTTTGATTGGAGGGTCGAACGGACGTTGAGTGATGACCGTGGCGTAGTTCGGGACGTCACGAGTTCATAGACAGGTGGCACGTTCGATTCGGACGAACAGGGTGAAAGTTATGATGTTCGGAAGTTCAGGGGCATTATCGTAAATTGGACGTTATAAAGGGAAAAAGTTGACTTTTTGTTTGACAATTGATACTCATTTAACTCGAAGACCGTTATGTTCGTCTCGACGCCCTGAGTACGACGACAGGCGGCACGCGTGAAACGGACGTCGGATGACCGAGATACGGGTCACAGAAGTTGGAGGGCAATTTGGTAATTATTGCACAGAGGGGCATTTTGGTCTTTTTACACGGGGTACTGTTCACCACCGTGAAAAACAGAGTGTGCAGCCGTGGGAGTCTGGTTACTGCACCACCGTGCGTGGTGGTTTTGCACGATCCAATTGTTTATGCTGTAGTGGACTGGACGTTGAGATTGTTTATGGAAATTGAGGTATTGGAAGCACCCCATCGTGGCTGTACAGAGCTTCAGTGCACGGGGAGTTTTAAAAATGGCCGTGGGCTCTGTGTGCGGGAAACATTTTCCATAGAGATTCAGAGTGCCTCCCACGGGTTGCTTGTCGCATTGATCGATTAACCGAGTTAGAGAATTCATTTGGGTCATTTTTGTGCATCAGTGTGAAGGTGAGTTCTACTGGTTTTGGGACCAATCTAAACACGTAGGGAGTTTTCTGGGAGTGATTGAATCTCGACCGTGCAAGAACTGAAGGGTTTCGAGCACGGATTGCCCAAGAACCCAAGTTCCAGTTCGAAGGAAAAACCAGTTGGAGGGAAAATTGAAGATCAAATCGTGGGGACATTCGAGCTAAACTAAGGGCCGTTTTAGTCTTCTGGGAGCAAAAGGAAACCAACCACATCGATTTCGAAGGACGTCACTCACGAATTGGCCAAGAACTGAGCTCCCTGGTTCTGAGAATTTTCGAGCTTGAGGACGACGACTTCCAGGTAACGGCGAGTTCAATTGTTTGTGCTATTGTGTTCGTATAGGTCCCCTTAAGCTACTTGTGAAATTAATATGAGAATAGAGTTAGTTTGGGTGAGTTCCAGAAGTCGACTTGTTCGACTGTTCGAGCTTGAGTTGGGTCGATTAGGTGTTTGTCGACGTTGATCATCAGCACAGACCTAAAATTAACGGATTAGAGAAGATAATAGGATCAAAAACGAGAGGAATTGATTGAGAATTGAGCTTGAACTGGTCGGGTTGAGTCGCGGGTAATAGACCCGTTTATCAGTCTATCCGGGTAAGAACGAAGACACTGTAACTTGGCGCGTGGCCTTCACGCGCAGCCACTTTGGGCGGCGCGTGACGGCGCGTGCGATGTTAACTCCGATCACGGTCAACATAGAAATTGTTCCTCTCAGTCTAATTAACATTTTACCTTTAGGATTCGAGTTGTTTGGGAGTCGTTCGGGATAATTTCGGGAGTCCGGAAGGTTAAGTCTCTAAGTTTAATTTCGCCGAAAAATCCGGGAAAATCAGGAAAAATCCTACGAGTTATTTTGGGATGTTTGTAACCCTTCTTGTACGTTTTTACAGGCCCGGACACTTCCGAAGCTACGGAGGAGCGCGTGGGACGCGATTGACGCGTCCTAAGACTGTGAGTGGACTTTTTGATTTCTAAATTGGGCATGCATGACTATTTTTCTTGTTTATCTTATGGTTTTACATATGATTTTACGATGGTGATATGATATATCGGTTTTACGTGTTTTCACGCTTTTCGAGATATTTATCGTATTTCACGCATTTCGAGGTTACGGTTTTCGCTTATGCACGCGTGATGATTTTGATGAAGTATCTGGATATGATTATGCATGTTACGGATTTATGATGTTTTGATCATAATTGTGAAGTGATTTTCGGAAATTGCATGTGTTGGAATTTGCATGTGAATTCGAACATAAGTCCTACTATGATGTGATATGATTTCGGAATGATGTTGGAAAACGGTTTGTGATGAATCCTGGTTTATTGTGTTTTAAAAACGGTTTTGGGTTTAAAGACCCAGTTGATTGTTGGATCTGGCTTTGGGTTTAAAGACCCGGTTTGTTGATGACGGGGGCGGGCCCGAAAATTGGATTTAAGGACCCAGATTGAGTTTAAAGACTCGTGAGTTTAAAGACTCGATGATTGTGATACCCCCGAGGCCTACTAATCATGTTTTGAGTTTGAAGACTCGTTGATATCCCGGGAAGGCCTAATATTGAGTTTAAAGACTCGGATGGATCCAACGGCTTAACTGTGATTATTGATACACTTTTTACTTGATTTGTGCAATTGATGTTTCAAAATGACGGTTTCTGGAATCTGGTAATATTAAATGGTGTTACATGAGTTATGACGATTTTCTGTAACGTTTTTCATGTGTTTTCGGAAAAAGAGTTTTCAAAGGTTTAATACGCGATTTCTGAATATTCGGTTATGCATGCATGTTACAAAACTGGAGGACGAACCCGATTTCGGAAAAATTGTTTTCTGTAAAACTTATGTTTCGGTCCACTCACACTTTGTTGTTTTAAATTCCCTCCAGGTCGTGGTACTAGTGCGGGGGCAAGCGCCGAGGTAGAGGCGGAGGCATAAAGTTTTCCGTTGCGGAGTAGTTAGTTCACAGAGTAGGATTTGTTCTTTAACCTGTTTTGTATTATTATGCTCTGTGAAACTGTGGACTTGACGTCCAGTCGGATGTATTTGTTTAATCTCCCTGGTCTGACAATGGGTGTGTTGTAATATTAATTAGTTTTCCGGTCTTTTGGATTCGATTGTCAGACGGGAGCAGGATGCTTCCCGATTATCGAGGCGATAATCGGGGTGTGTCCTGTCATAATATGCATTTATTTATAAATTAGAATTATTTATTAATATATTATTTAGTCAAAAATAGAATTGAGAATTATTTCTAAATTATAAGTTTTTTAAAATTAAATTTGTTTCTTAATAATATGTATTTATTTATAAATTATAATTATTTTTAATTTGAAGTCTTTCGTAATATACCAGTAAAAAAAAATGAGTATTTCTTAATGACAAGAATAAGAACAATAATATAATATACCATTTTTACTAATATTTAATAAAGAAAAGAATTACAGCGTACTAATATTTAATTAAAAAAAATCTAATGTACGAATATTTTTGTTTAATAATAATTGCCAACTTTAGAATAAATTGAGTAATGAACTAGAAGTCTACACCCTTCTAATTGCCAACCAACTAAGAACGACCTTGGGCCAATCACCCTTCTAAATAATAATAAGTTGAAAGGCTCAACAAGTAAGAAGCCTACACGACTTCACCACAGCAGGAGCCCTTTTCAATAAACACCTACACAGCTACACCTAATAATAATAATAACGTTAGAAGGGTGTAGAAGTCGGTTTTATTTAGACGCCTTCACCTGTTGAGTTGAGCGTGAGAGACAAAGTTGACGAAGGCGTGAAGAACCGAGAGAGTGAGAGGGCCGTGTAGGAAATGAAGGCGTGAAGAACTGAAGCAGGCCGCCCCTTCCACTGGCTAGGCGTGAAAGGCTGAAGAAGACTGTCCGCCCCTTCTGCTGGCTATGTCACGCCCTATCTCTTCTAGTCGAATATTGTCCGATTTTGGCTCCGCCACATGTCGGCCTTGCTAGTCCAACCGGCTTGCATAGATTTGCTCCTAAGGGTTTCACTCTCAAAAGGCCTCCGACTAGATAGGGACAAACCCATACATATAAGGCACATTCCCCATTTCCCCAGATGATTAGGAATTGCTCACCATGCTCCTTACAATCCACCCCCCGTGGGGCCCAGCATCCTCGCTGGCACAATCAATTCCGACAGGGATTGGGCTCTGATATAAAATTGTCACACCCCGCCCCTTCTAGTTGAATATTGTCCATTTGGGCCCCGCCACATGTCGGCCTTGTCGATCCAACTGGCCCGCACGAATTTGCTCCTAAAAGTCCCACCCCCAAAAGGCCTCCGACTAGATAGGGACAAACCCACGCATATAAGGCGCATCTCTCATTTCCCTCCGGGAGATGTGGGATTGCTCACCATGCACCAATCGTGGGTCTTACAGGCTATGCAACCGTTGGTTGCCCACTAAACTCGCCACTGTTCCTGTTGCCATTGATTGCTGCTGTCTTTGCTTGTCGCTTCCTAGCACTGCTTGCAAGCACTGAAAAACCAAAGAAAGGATTGAATGGATAAGTGGGTTACTAAATTGCCTCAATTTGGAAAAAAAAAAATTATCTTTTGAACCTTTGATTTTGCTAGATATCGATTATATCGTGCAATATCAGTGAGTTTTGCCGAAATTGGGTGAAAGATTCGATATTGGGGGAAAAAATTTATTTTCCCCCAGTTTAGATGTCGAGCACTGAAATTTTGATATATCGATTGTCCCACATTTCCGGGGGGGGGGGGGGGGGGGGGGGGGGGGGGGGTTCTGGAGGATGTGTCTTATATGTGTGGGCACCCCTCCATCCAATGCAATGCCTTTTGGAGGTGGGACCCCCAAGAACAAATCTGTGTGGGCAGGGGCCTACGTGCTTACAGGCCGGTTGAACAGTGTAGGGCTGACGTGTGGCGGGGCCCAAAACAGACAATATTATATTGGAGGAGGCAGGGCGTGACATTTTGGTATTAAAGCCCAATTCTGGCCAGAATTGATAATGCTAGCGAGGACGCTAGGCCCTAAGAGGGGTGGATTGAAATGTCCTATAATAGGATCCAACCCTGAAATGTCTCGTAAACTACGCCCGAGTCCTGCTCCTGTCAGATAAGTAACCAAAAATCGGGCTTACCCTCGAAACCTTGCCAGACAAGGGACACCTGTTTACCCGTGAATTCATGCCCTTGCTCCGTAAGTAGCCACGATTCCCGTGCAACGACCCTGGAGGGTTTTTAAAACATAATTCAAAAATATACTATTTAACCTCTGTTTTTATAAAAAAACTATGCATGCATCAGAATAGTTCTCAAATCTCGGGAAAACAACGACAAAACAAGTAAACTCGGAATACGTACAGAAATCAGAAAACATAATCATAAAGGACTATATGCAAATACAAACTCACGTATGAACTTATCAATGGGTGATCATATCAATCACAAAGAACCAACCACGGTACAAGCTAATCATACCAAATCAACCAGTCATACCGACTAACCCATCCTCGATGTTATAACCTCAATCAATAAATATGTCCACACTACTAGTAGGCCAATACCACTCCGGAAAACAGAGCCCCACTCTGGACGTCCGAGTGTCTGGAAAACAGAGCCTAATTCTAAACGTCCGAGGTATCATCCAGGGAAAACAGAGGCTAGTTCTGGACGTCTGGGTGTGGATCGATCCAAGGAGAACAGAGCCCAGCTCTAGACGTTTGGGTAGTAGTCCAAATAACCATCTTTGGGAAACAGAGCCCAGCTCGGGACATCTGAGACAACAAATCCACAACTCGAGGAGGGTAGTCCAACCACATCACATCCACATATATCCAAATTCCACATCCAGCCATACCACACATATACTTAGTAGTCACAAACCATATCATGTATAATTTCATATCTGAAACCAAGTTTAGAATCCAAATCCAAAACTCAAAATCCGGGCCTAAATCCAATTCACAAGTTCGCCAAAAGACCTCGTAAAAGGAGGTACTAAAATATTCCAAAAAATCATATAAAATTTCCCAATCCATCAAACACCACCAAAACTATATAAGCATGACATATCAAGTATAAAATCACTTCCAAAACTCAATAATAAACCAGAACATAATATGGAAAATCCTCGTAAAACGTGCAAAGTTGCAAATACTGTAAAACCACCAAAAATCCATAAAAATCATGCTTAAATAACCATCAAGCAATTCACATAATAAATCATGTAAAACAATATAAAAATGCATGCATAGGGTTTAAGGAAAAAAAGTCCACTCACACGTACTGTACACGCAGCTGACCCGTATTGCACACATTTCTGTAAAATATGAGAATATCATTTCCTATCAAAAATCACTTCTAAGGGTCATTAATTACCTCAATTAACTCACATTTTAATCCCATATTTGTTTTTGGATTTTTAAACGAATTACAAAGGGCCCTAAACTTTTGAACAGTCAAAACTATCCCGAGTTGATACCTGATCGCCTCAAAAATTGTACCCTTGGACTCGTAGGATCAAGAACTTAAATTTTCGTGTTAAACGAAATCCCAAATGATGGCTCACGCGCCCACACGAGCCACTTGAAGTGACTGTGCATGGGATCCACGTACTAGCTACAGTTTCTTTCAAGCTCTGGTCGAGTCAGCCCATGGGTCTACACGTAGGACCCAACTCAGGTGACCAGACCCGACCCTAAATCATTCATTCCTTGAACTTTTTCCTTCCTTTTTAGACTATCATGCTGTAATCCACCTCTAGGTTAGATCTATGATCACAAAACAAAGAAAAACTGACTAAAAATCAAGGAACCATACCTTCACCTTTTGGCCAACTTTTGACCTTCCATATGCACCATCTCCAACGTCTAAAACCTTTGTATCCAAGTTCTTCTCAGTCACAAAACCTCCAGAAAGGTCATAGAATTCTTAACTCGAAGCTTCATGTCCTTGATAGCCAAACTCGAACCTCGAACCCAAAAGTGGCAGTTTCAGGTACACGGTTAAACTCAGTTATCTCATTTCTCTCTCTGTTCTTTCATGTCTTCCTCACACCCTTCCTACTCTCCCTTCACTTTACCCCTTTTTCCAAGCTCTCTATCTCTCTAGTTTACATCCTCTCAAGGTGTGGGTGTGTTTTCATAGCCTTTAATGGCTTTTGGCCCATGGCTACCGAAATCACATATCTTAGCGCGCGCGCACACACACACACACACACACACACACATCTCACCATTTGATCTGTAATTCTCTTATCCGATCTCCGATTTTAATGTGTCGTCCGTCTACGAATTCAAGATCTCAAGACCTTCATATCGATATTCTCAGAATTCCCAATAAACGTCCATATCAAAAAGTGAATTGTTTGTCTTGATAGGGGCAAAATCATCATTTACCCAATTTTGCCAAATTTGCTTTTCCTCAATGATCTGGGTCGTTAAAACCTACCCCCTTAAAGAATTTTTTTCCTCAAAATTTTAAACCATTGGTTGGAGTAGAAACGAGAATTACCTTATTTCTAACTATCCCACGCAAGTAGTTTTCAAATTAACACAATAGTACAACAAAACTTTTGAGCTATATCACATAGTGAGTTGCGACGAGAAAATTTCTTATAATCCACAACATATAAACTCAGGCAATATTAGGATTCGAACTCATAAATGAAATAACGAAACAATTTACGAATCACCCTGATGCAATCTTATCTCAAGGTTCGAAAATCAACTGATATAATCCAGCTAACCTCGAAAACTCTACGAGAGTCAATGTCCAAGTCATGTTCATGTGGTTATCACCTTAACAATAAATACCATTTACTAATATCTACACAAGCCTCAAATCCAGGCGTTTTCAAGTATCACAATTCTACGTATGGACAATCTATAAATCAATTCAACATTGCTCGACCAGGTCTAGAAGCCGCCCTAAGTACTTTTGGAGATGTCTACAATCTCATTACTTCTTCCAGGCTTAGCCTCTGCTAGCCGAACATAATCACTTATTAACTCATACCTAAATTATGATAAACAATAATTCAAGGCACCAATTTACACCTCAAACCATATCCGTCAAGACCTCAATAATTTGATCATTATTTAGGTATCTTGTTTCAGCCCACACAATCATAACCACCAGAACACAATAATAAATCAACTTTATTAATCCAGATGGGGTCTACATTCATCCAGGTCTATATACCTTATATCCAAATTGACTTACTAAATACAGAGTTACTAAAATCAAATCAATAAGTCGCACTTCTAATTTATATAAGTCACCTTAGGATATTGTTCAAGTTACATGCTCACTCTTATCATAATAGCAATGACATCATACGATAACTTACAAGTTATATCACACCAGCCTTAGGGCTAAGCTGAGCAAGTCCCGATTTAACTGTCAATCGTACTACCTGTTAACAACATGCATAGATGTATGTCCCCGACTTGGACCATCTGGGAACATCTTGAATTTGACTATCGAGAGCCTATGACCTTAATGGCAAATCCAATTTACAATTAGGTCACACAAATGATATAGTCAAACACTACCCTTGACTCACTTTTCAAGCCAAAAAGTTACCAAATCAAAGTTAAGTACAATCATATTCACGAAGTATCCTAAGGTATTCATTCCCAACTCACACAAACTTCAACTTAACACCAATTTAAACATAACCAAACTTGAAATTGTAATTAAAACTGGAGCTCCTTCCTCATTATAAGGAACCTTTACCAATAGGTTCACTCCCCAACTTTCTATCTTAATTTTATTTAGAACATCTTTCAAGTCACAATTCCATGATCCCCACTCAATATCCAAATCACCACACCCCTGCTTCATACAACATCATTGTCATTATTCATTTCCTTAATTCTAATACTTATAACTAACACTTAGGACTAGAAGCATATAGCTCCTCCAATTTCCCCTTCAATGTTTATCCTTCCCTGTATAATTCTGGTTAATCACATAACACTTTCCTTTCTAGGTTTTTCTTCTTTATTTCCTTCTTCAATATCCGATCAGTTTAAAACTTGTACAATTAGCCCTTCAAATCTTAAATCCTTTGATAAACACCCAACTACCAATTCAACACAGGTGTTTCATTATATCCATAGTTTCTATATCACTATCTCTCCAGAGATTTTTGAAGGTAATATCAACTATATCCAATCATACACTTTTTGAAACTTCAACTATATACTTCACGTAGTTGACCCTTTAACCAACTTACAATTTCCTATCCTTACCACAGTTCCTCCAAGTGTTTAAAAACTGGAGTATCCATTTGCTACTAAATAAATCCCGCACTTTCCTATGACTTAGAGGCAACTACTATACCCATATGGTTTCCACTGCGACATTTCTTGCTTATTAGCATAGCACCGTATCTATTCCAATTCCATTTCCCATTACCTCAAGACATCTTATCAATAACATTCTTTGTGAAGGATCTCTGATCAACACTATGTAGCTACTACATAAAACTTACTCATTTACTCTCTCAAAGTACTATCGTTTCCATACTATTCCTTATGACAACAACAGATAACATATTCCTAGTTCCAAAACCAGTTCCACCCAACATTTGGTAACTTAATTTAGATCTCTTAGGTTTGTTGGGCGACGATGTACATGAATCTCTTCTGGTTCATGAAGCCTTTCACCCTTTAACTACTATATTTCAAGCCCTATAGTCTAACGTTTTTGGCTTTTGTAGTCACTTACATAATACTCCTCTTATCTCTAAACCTTCACAATTTTTACAATCAATAATCATACAGTACAATATAGACGAACAATCAATCAGATCTTTCTACACAAGTCATAACCCTCATACATTCTTAAGTAATCATATGACCCTTAGTCTCCAAAATCTAAGCATCGACCTCATGGTCAACTTCAGGAACCTTTTTACGCTCTAGTCAACAAGTACAAGTAACTATGTATGGGGCCTCAAAGTACATCGCAATTCCTTCACTTTACTTCCAACTTCCTTGTACTAATAAATTAATCTCAAACCCTTTTTATTCCCGTTACCATCTTATAAGGAATCCATTCCAATTTCATTAAGTGGTAGTATGTATCGTAAGGAATTACACTTGTCCATCAAAACTAATCATATTTATATAATGATTCGGATCATCACCCTGCTTTAAGAACAATTACTTACCCCTAAAAACATAAACACATACTGGATATTGTTACCAAAATATCTTGAACACCGTACATGTGTCGAGTTCCGAGAATTATCGAATCTTTCCCCATCATGTGCTCAATGCAGGGGGGATATTTATTCCATACATCTCACTCCAGCTGATTTTCTGAAATCATTTTGCAATCGTAAATTATGAAACAACCAGTTTTACCAAGCCCATAATGTTGCTTCGGGTCCCATCCCAAAGCCTTATTCAATACTAAGTCTATATCGATATTTCCAACTTCGACTTATCTCGGGCCCTAGTTTTCTCACTTCGACTTTTTCTCGAGTCCACTCCAATATCTGAATTCACAACTATCCATAATTGAATATCTTGACTCCTATTGGAATCCCAACTCAATATTCATTATCCAAACCAGTACTGGTACATGAAATTGCTAACCAAAACATTTCTACACATGTCGGATCCGACATAAGTCCTTACATTCACTAGAACCTTTGATACATATTCCAACCAAGAAGAAGTATACATGTATCGTATAGGGGTCTAACATACTAACTTATACACTAATGTTTGCTAGTAAGCACACTTATTATCTGAAGTCATATAACTGTTTCCCCTTATTAGTATGTGACTTTACTAGTCATGCCACTAATCCAATCCAACATCACCAATATCAAGTAAACACACTGTCATTTTACACATATAACACCTCAACTAACCCAGGTGAGTCGCACTAACAACACGTATCATAAACAACCAATTCAAGTCTAGCCCCAAACTACCCTAGGGCTCCAATTCAAGTCTCACTACCAAGTCATGCACGAGGCACACATCTCAGAGGCACACATCCCGTTTGATAAGTAACCAAAAATCAGGCTTACCCTCGAAACATCCCTAGACAAGGGACACATGTTTACCTGTGAATTCATGCCTTTGTTTCTCAAGCAGCCTCGATTCCCGTGCAACCACCCTAGAGGGTTTCAAAACTAATAAAAATGTGTGAGTGGATGAAAACAAAAGTTTAAAAACATAATTCGAAACATATTATTTACTCTCCGGTTTTATAAAAACTATGCATGCATTAGAATAGTTCTCGAATCTTGAGATGACAATGAGAAAACAGGTAAACTTGGAATACGTACAGAAACCAGAAAACGTAATCATAGAGGACTATACGAAAATACCAGCTCATGTATGGACTTATCAATGTGTGACCATATCAATCACAAAGAACAAACCACGGTACTAGCTAATCATACCAAATCAACCAGTCATACCAACTAATCCATCCTCGATGCCATAACCTTAATCAATAGATATGTCTGTACTACTAATAGGCCAATACCACTCGGGAAAACAGAGCTCTGCTTTGGACGTCCGAGTGCCCGGGAAAACAAAGCCCAACTCTGGACGTCCGGATATCACCCAAGGAAAGCAGATCCTAGCTCTGGATGTTTAGGTGTGGAACCATCCCAAGAAAATAGAGCTCGGCTCTGGACGTCTGAGGCACAACCAATCCACAACTCGATGAGGGTAGTCCAACTACATCACAACCACATATATCCAGATTCCAAATCCAGTCATACCACACATATACTCAATAGTCACATAACCATATGATGTATCTATTTCATATTTGAAACCAAGTTTAGAATTCAAATCCAAAACTCAAAACCCAGTCCTAAGTCCAATTCACAAGTACGCCCAAAGACCTCGTAAAACGAGGTATTAAAATGTTCCAGAAAATCATATAAATTTTCCAATCCATCAAACACCACCAAAACCATATAAGCAGGAAATATCGAGTATAAAATCTCTTCCCAAAACTCAATAATAAACCAGAACACAATATGACAAATCCTCGTAAAACGTGCAAACTTGCAATTATTGTAAAACAACCAAAAATCCAAGAAAATCATGCTTAAATAACCAACAAGAAATTCACATAATAAATCATATAAAATGATATAAAAATGCATGCATAAGGTTTAAGGAAAAGAAATTCCACTCACACGTACCGTACACGCAATCGAATCGCATTGCACACATTTTCGTAAAATTCGAGAATATCATTTCCTATCAAAAATAATTTCTAAGACTCACTAATTACCTTTATTAACTCACACTTTAATCCCGTAATTTTTTTGGAATTTTTAAATTAATTAAAACAGACTCTAAACTTTCGAACAGTCAAAATTTTCCCGAGAAAATACTCGATGGCCTCGAAAATTGTATCGTTGGACTCGTAGGATCAAGAAGTCAAAGTTTCGTGTTTGAAGAAATCCCAAATGATGGCCCACGTGCCCAAACGCGCCACTTGAAGTGGATGCGCGTGGGAGCCATGCGCCAGCTACAGTTTCCTTCAAGCTCTGGCCGGGTCAGCCCACAGATCTACACACAGAACCTGACCTAGGCAACCAGACCTAGCCCTAAATCATTCATTACTTACTTTTTTTTTCTTCCTTTTTTCGACTATCATGCTCTAATCCACCTCTAGATTGGATCTATGATCTCAAAACCAAGAAAACCAACTAAAAATCAAGGAACCATACCTTCACCTTTCAGCCAACTTTCGACCTTCCACCTGCACCATCTCCAGTGTCCAAAACCTTTGTATCCAAGTTATTCTCAAGCACAAAACCTCCATAAAGATCGTAGAAATCTTAACTCCAAGCTTCTTGACCTTGATAGCCAAACCCGAACCTCGAACCCAAAAATGGCACTTTTGGGTCCACAGTTAAACACAGTTCTTTCCTTCCTCTCTCTGTTCCTTCACGTATTCCTCACACCCTTCTTCCTCTCCCTTCACTTTCCCCTTCTTCCCATGCTTTCTATCTCTCTAGTTCACCTCATCTCACGGCGTGGGTGTGTTTTCGTAGTTTTTAATGGCTTTCAGCCCATGGCCACCGAAATCACATATCTCAGCACACCCACACACACATATAAATAGAGGGCTAGATCGGTGGAGAAAAAAAATATATTAGGTCTTTCTAGACTGTGACATGTGGGAGCATCCAATAAGTCATTGTTGTAAAATGACCAAAATGCCCTTGGTGGAAAAATTACCATTTTTCCCTTCACCATTTTAACATGTAAGTCTCTTATCTGATATCCAATTTTGACGTGCTGCTTGTCTATGAACTCAGGATCCTGAGACCTTCGTAAAATTTTTCTCAAAAATCCGAATAAACGTCTATAGTAAAAATTCAATTGTTTGTCTTAATAAGGGTAAAATCATCATTTACCCAATTTTTCCAAATTTATTTTTCCTCTAAGATCTGGTTGTTGCATCCTACATCGCCTGGGGGGTTCTGAGGGATGTACCTTATATGTGTGGGGTACTCTCTATCCAATGCGAGGCCTTTTAAGGGTGGGACCCCTAAGAGTAAATCCATGCTGGTAGGACCCATGTGTGTGAGGGCTGGTGTGGCTGTGCAGGGCTGACATGTGGCGTGGCCCGAAGCGGAAAATATCGCGTTGGAGGAAGTGGGGCGTGACATCAGTGATATCCCCAATTTTTTCGACCATGCCTTTATCTAACAGTCGCTGAGTACCCAGTTTAATACCTGAAGTACTCGTACTACTCAATGTTCAAAACGGCGGCCATCTAGGCGCGTCCGCCTAGAAGGTGGGTAACCACCCCGCCTAATGGCTAAGCGCCTAAGTGGATTTGCGTGTACATCCTTATACATATTTAGTTATATAAGTTCTTATATATATATATATATTTAGCTATATAAGTTATTTTATTTATTAAATACTTAGCTAATAATATAAGTATTAATTAAACTAAAGATAATAAATTAAAATATATAGAATGTTCTATAATAAAATTAATAAAAAACATACATTTTTAACATTTATCATTCCCAACTCAATTTATTTATCTAGATAATTAATTTTTGTTCTGAAATTATTTGATAGTATTCATTATATTATTAATTTGTTGAATTTTATCTTTAAAAAAACCGCCTAGGCGCTAGGCTTCTATCGACCACCCTAGGAGCGCCTAGCGCCATTTTGAACCTTGGTACTACTGTTAAGGAACTGTGCAAATTTCTAATATAACCAGATCGAGCATCCGTATTTGACCGTCAATCAATGTCACACGAAGAATGCTATCCCGATACTAAAACTATCCTTGATGACTATCTTAGTAGATAAAAACTTGGTAATGTCATCTCTCAAAAACATTATTAACTAATAGAAAGGTTGTGCATGCGAACTAACAATAACTCATAAATCCAGGTTACCGCATATACCAACCCACTGACCACAATAATGAGCATTAGCTTATAGGTGCTTCAATCACTGACCAAAACTTGTGAAACTCGTCATCAACGCATATCAGCCAGTGTAATAGCCCGTCCCGGAAATCGGGATTAAATTAGTCGTTAATGACGGATTTGTGAAGTTAATCAGTGATTAGTTAGGTAATTACGGTCGGACGGTGCAAAAAAACGATTTTACCCATAGAACTGGGCAAAATGTTGAATTTTTGATCGGGTGGTCAAAAGGACTTTGACCAATGACCGTGACGTAGTTTGGGACGTCACGAACTCATAGACAGGTGGCACGTCCGATTCCGACATACGAGGACAAAGTTATGACGTTCGGAAATTTGAGGGTACTTTGGTAATTGTTTTAAATAGGGGGCAAGTTGTTAACTTTTCAAACGACATGGACTTTTCACGTAATTCGAGGACCGTTAGGTAGGTCTCGAGTCCCTGATTCCTACGACAGGCGGCATGTGCCATTTGGAGTTCAGGAAATAATGTTACGGGTTAGGGATTATGAAGGGCAAAACGGTAATTTGCCATCTAGGGGCATTTTGGTCATTTAGGTGCCTTGGGATTTGTGCCCAGCTGCAATTGGCCATGTGGCTGTCTTGGGATAGTTGCCTCATCAGATAGGGACACTTGTCCCAACTCTAGAGGGATGTAGAACTCTCCCTAACCGCCTTGGTCGGTTTAAACAATTTTGAGAATTTTGGTTGCACGGTGACCGTGAGAGAAAACACAGACATGGATGAGCTTTGAACCTTAACCTCTCAAACTTGGTTGGATGAGGATGGGGTGTGAAGGAAATGTGGAGAAGAGGTTGTGCTGAGGTGACTGGTGGCCACGGTGAGGCCACGGCGGAACCCACGGAGGCGGAAGGAGGAACAAACCGTAAGTCCCCTGTTTGTTTTTGTTACTAATGAAGTTGGATTTAGAGGTTGGGGATCGAATTGAGTAATTGGACAGTGTTCCTAAGGTTGTTAAGAGGCCATTGAGCTTGATTTGGAGGCCCGTTGTGGACGGTGACAGTGTAACCCGAGAAGTGGCAGTTTGGAATTAAACATGGAACTTTGCGATCCAGTGCTTAATGATCGATAGAAATGATTGAAACCTGTTGCTGGAGGTCCCAGAAGTCCGTTTAGGTCGAGACCCAGGCTTATGGCAGTCGGGAAGGTGGAAACTGGAATGGAACAGGGATCGATCGTGTACGGAATTGCAAGGTAATAAATCGACCTTATTCTTACGTTTAAATCATCTAGATCAGTTATAGATGATCAGACGAACCTAATAGAAGAAAGAGGAATGAAATTGGACAAGAATTAAGTAGGAAACCGCCCACGCCGGTTCATGATTGGACCGGATTTGCAGACCGGTCAATTAAGGAAGACGCTAAACAGTGACTTAGGCGCATGAGGCCCACGCGCAGCCACTTCAGGCATCGCGTGTGGGCGCGTGGCACGCCTCTTGAGGATGGTTCCCACACGATTTTTAGAGTATTCAATGTAACAAACATTTTGGGATTGGTTTCGAGTCGATCGGACATCGTCTCGATATGTTTCGGGATATCCGAAGGTTTTAGGCCTCGGTTAAAAATACGGAAAAATTACGGGGCTTAAGCATGATAATTATGAAGTAGTTAGTGACCTTATTGTGGGATTTGGACAGGATCAGGAAAGCCGGTGATAGCGGATTAGCCAAGAACTGTGTAAGCGCAAGCGTATCGAGGCAGCGGCGAAAATGGTCTGTGAGTGGACTTTGCTTTCTAACTTATGATGCATGCATATATGTTTTTCATACGTGATTCTATGATTTTTATTATGATCTTGATGGTTTACGGTTTTTCACGGTTTTCAAGATATTTACGGAATTGCGCATTTTACGAGATTTCGATCGATGTTGTGATTTGACTATGATTTTAATGATTTGATTTCGGGATTTGAAATATGATTTGATTTCAAATATTTAAAATGGATTTTGGAAAGTGATTTCGGGCCTGAAGCCCAGTTCAGAAAATGGTTTTGATAAATGACATTTCGGGTTTTGGAATCGGACTCCAGGATAACGATTCTGGATTTGGTTTGGAACTTGAAAGTGGATTTTCGAGTTTGGGTTCAGAATGATTATTCTAGATGCTAGCTTACGGAATGATGGTTCCGGATTCGAATTTGGAAATGGATGATGAATATGATACTGGGTTTAGATTCGGGATCCTGATGAGATTGCGGATTCGGATTCGAAAATGGAAAATGGTTTTTGGATTGGATTTGCTGGAACTAATTACTGGGTTTAAAGACCCGGATATGATTATGACGGGGGCAGGCCCGGATTGGATTTAAAGACCCGGATTGAGTTTAAAGACTCGGATATTGATATTTCCCCCGTAGGCATATTGAGTTTAAAGACTCGGGAGTTTAAAGACTCGGATTATATTGAGGCCTGGATTGAGTTTAAAGACTCGGATAGATCCAGCAGGTTCGATGGATGGATATGTGTTTTCAAATACGTTTTGGATTTCACTGAGACTGGATGATGATGGTTTTTAATACTAGTTTTCCGATGTTTTGGTCTATGCCTGGATCATACGGTTTTCGATGGTTTTAGGCTGAGGCCCGGGATTTGAGAAAAGGAAGATGTGTTCGGTTTTTCTTACATGGTTTACTTAACCTGAATATTGAATGGTTTTATGACATGGATTTGATATGCATGCATTGGTTTTTTTTCATGGAAGGTATAAATGTGTGTTTTCTAATAACTGTTTTTGAACTTATACTTTATTTTTTGTCCACTCACAGTCTCTTCGTGTTTTCGATACCCTCCAGGTTGTTACGGTGTGGGCTGTTGATCGAGAGAGACGGAGATATCATACCAGTGATCCACAGTAGATTCGACACACTCTGGGAAGTCCGGATACTTTTTGGGCGGTCGGATCGAGAATCCCTTGTCCGACTTACGTGTCACATGGAGGTTGGACGTCGGTTTAACCTTCGTGTCATGCATAAGTTAGACGGGGGCAGGATTTAGCCCTTACTCCCGGGGGATTGGGGGTGGGTCTTGTCAAATTGGTATCAGAGCAAGGTTTTGGGCGCTCTGCACGAGGTTTGGTTCCCACAGTCTTTGATTCGTCGACTTGGGTGTTGTGATGCTTCTGTGGATGAGATGTCTTGTCGCGGAACAGCCTGTCATCAACCTAGATGCGATAGTGATAGTACGTTCGTTGTGGGTAGTTAGCGGCGATTGCTATTGCCTGGATGATAGTCACTCGATACACGGTGCGAGGTATGACGTATGTCGGCTTAGGGCTGGAATAGTTAGTGTGTTGGCGCTAGATATGCTCGATGGTGAGACCATAGGGTCGAAGATATGCCAGCGGGGTTAACCTGGATGGTAGCTGGTGAGCTACGGTTGCTAGCAGGCTGGTTGGCCAGTGGGGTCCGATAGAAGCCTGTTAGGCTAGTGGTATGTGTGGGCCGAGGAGGCCGGTTGACGGTGGCTAGTGGGGCCGGATAGTGATTGGATGATGAAAGTTTGGATGGGTGACCAGCTGGTCAGGTTATTGGTTTGACGGCTACAAGTAGCCGGATGCCTCGAGCGACGGGCATAGGCAACGACCTTGTGGATCTTTGGGATTTTTCCCCTTGTGATGGATACTGGTTGACATCAGTGTGTGTACGTTACGATGTGGATGGACTTAGTCAGGTATGACGACCCAAGTGGCACGGTTGTTGTGAACGAGTAGTTGTTGCGGGTTTGGATAACCCGTATGACAAGGATAATTTGGGAAAACCCCGTGGGATGATTGGTTTGGACTGTGAGTTCCTTATAGAGGAACCCAGAGGAAGTGCTTAGTCTGGATACTGTGAGTCGGGATTTGTACTTCGATAGTCGTGGTGGTTAGGCCGACTTACGGCTAACTTGGAGATGGTGGTGCTAGGTGCAGCCGAGGTAGGCATTGGTTGGTGGAAGACTCTGGACGAGTCCAGTATTGGGTACTCAGAGTTTTGGACTCTGAGGGAGATTAGTTTCCCCGACCCGAGCGAAGTTCGAGGGTTTGGCTCGGTAGGAGTAAAGGCTCGGGATTGGTGTACTGTGAGTCCTGGCATAGAGATGATATGCCACAAGTTGGGATGCTTATTAATAGTCGGATGGGCATATCGAATCGAAGTTGTGGCCAGTTGTGAAGTGATGGTGTCTGGTATGAACCCCTAACTGAGCAGGGATATGTGATGACCATTGGTAGGTCATGTTTCGGGACGAACAGTCAGGATGCCGTTAGTTGATAAGAGTAGCGTAGCGGAAGCGCGGTAGACCTATGCCTCGTGTTGGATCGGGCTAGATTTGTATGGTCGGGTTTGATCGCTCGTGAGGTTGGTTTTAGTAGACTTTCTCTGACGTGTTGGCAGATGTTGGCCGGTGCCGAGGTTGGCACTTGGTGAGTCGCGACTTTGAGGGTGGTACTTGTGGAGTCTGAGGTCAGTGATTGAGGATTTCGAGAATTGGGGACTTGTGTTCTAGCAGGTGCCCGGAGTTGAACCTCGGAGAGGTTGGAATGCGATCAGCAGACGGAGTAATATTTGATACTCGTTTGGAGGTGCATAAACGGGGATACCCAACACGTGAGTGGTCGGTGAGTTGATTTGATTATGGATATGTGGGTATGATCCGTAGGAGTTGTGGACTGCTTCAGTGTAGTAAGTAAAATGACATTTGGACCGGTAGTCCGAAAGTGGTATATTTGAGGATGAAGTATCGTGGTTGGAATCTCGGAATTAGAATATGTTGAGCTTGAGACGATGAGATACTGTGTTTGGTTCTGAGGTGGTGAGTAGGTTGTGTGGTAGATACCGTAGAGTTGAGTTGGGTGACTCTCTATTGGGACGTCAGGATTTGTGACCCCTCCTTTTGATCGTGGACACTTGTGGATGTGTTCAGGAGTAGGAAGAATACTTAATGACGCTGGATGTGGTTTGTGTGGCGATTGGAATTGGTGTTAAGATGGCTCAAGGTAATTGTGATAACATAGTTGAGTACCATTGTGAGTTCCGTTGTCGGATGATGGAAGGAATGAGTGATCGATATGAGGTTATTGAAGAGAACCCACAATCTAGAAAAGTGGTACTGTTGGCTCAATGTGAGGGTTTGATGCTAAGAATTGAATGGATAAGAAGGGGAAGTCACTTAGGAGTGAGTGGATCGGGACTGAATAGCTTCTGACTCAGGATTGAAGTATGGTGGATTAGGCGGATAAGATGATAAGACAGAGGTTGGTTATATTGGACATAAAGATGTGGAAATTGTCCTGTCTTGTAGTCGTGGACGTGGCTGAAGATCTGGACCATTTGAACTTGTACAGGACGCTTGTGGTCCGTCTCGCATACATAAGGATTTTGGTTTTGGATCTAGTGCTGGGTCTACCCTGTAGACATAATGGAAATGTGTTTGGCTTTCATATTGGTCGGGAGACCCAAGAGACCGGGAGATACAGACGGGACTTGAGTTGGATTTCCCCGGAAGATGTATAATTTAGCCTAGAGGTCGGATAGGACCGACGGACTGCAAGGTGAAACATGATTGGCTCGTTATCTGGTGGTATTTAGTAAGGTCACAAGGAGATTTTGTGTACCCCATAGCTACACTGTGAGGGTAACTGGTACACTAGGGTATTGTTTGGTTGGAGTTTGGGTGTCAGAGAACGTAGTTGATGCCACTGCGGTTGATTAGTGGACGTACCATAGAATGACGTTGGAAGTACGTAAGGATATACTTTATGAGCTGTGGTTGAGGTATTTTACAATATCTTTGTTTATTTAAAGTTCATAGGGTTGTCCTTTCGCGTATGTGGTGGTAGGTGGTGCATGTCCTTGGATTGTGTGAGTACTGGTTATTCAGTAATTGGAACTATTCTGATGCCTTGGACATGCATTGTGATGTTTTGGTAGAGGTGTTGGTGATCAGCGTAGTTCCGAGAGAAGTTGTGGATAGATGATGATCGGCATAGTTTTGATATAATGGTTTTGACAGAGCATGTGGACTGGATATGGTGATCCAGAGTGATCTGTTGATGGTTACTGACTTGAGCTGGAGGATCAGAGCCATGAGTGGCTGGTGGGACCCGATATTGAGGAGTGTGATCACGGTTTGACAGTTATATGATAGGGTCCGGTTGTAAATGGATAGGGTGGAACGTGAATGGTATTTCCACAAGTTGCATGTGTCGGTGGTTAATGGAGCCACTGGTGCAATGATTGGTTAAATTAAGGGCATATACGAGTATGTTGTGACTCCGAGGAGGTCGGCGCGGATCGCTGACGGAAGGGGTATGGATCGTGGTATAAATCTTGCTCCATAGGAGTACCAAGACCGGAATATGTCTTCGTGTATTTGGCTTGTAAAGTGAGATTTGTACCTGTTGACTGCAAACTCGCATAATGTACTGGGACAGTGGTACGCGGTACACTCGACTCGGGGAAGAGTCGGAAGTGTTGGAATTGGTAGTAGTGGTGATATGGCGTACCTAGGGGTAGTAGAGCCATGAGTTTCGGCTGGCGAAACGTTAGAGGTACCCCGGGTACGGATTGGAAATGGGTTACCCTGGTAAGGAAGGAAAGATCTGCCAGATGGACTTCACCTTGATGGATGATTCGCTTGGCCGAGTTAGGATGACAGTTTGGGAACTGTCCGGCTACTTTGGATTGACAGGTGATGGCCACCGGGTAAAGGATTTGGTGTGAGATCAGTTGGATTTCCCCCAGTCGATTATAGAAGTATGCAATTCGGAATTTCAAGGACGAAATTCTTTAAGGGGGTAGATTGTAACAGCCCGTCCAGGAAATTGGGATTAAATTAGTGGTTAATGACGGATTCGTGAAGTTAATCAGTGATTAGTTAGGTAATTACGGTCGAACCGTGCAAAAAGACGATTTGGCCCTTAGAATTTCGTAAAATGTTGACTTTTCGATCGCGTGGTCAAAAGGACTTTAACCAATGACCGTGATGTAGTTCGTGACGTCACGAGTTCATAGACAGGTGACACGTCCGATTCCGACATCCGAGGATAATGTTATGACGTTCAGAAGTTCTAGGGTACTTTGGTAATTTTGTTGAATAGGGGCAAGTTGTTAACTTTTCAAACAACATGGACTTTTCACGTAATTCGAGGACCGTTAGGTAGGTCTCGAGTCCCTGATTCCTACGAACAGGCGGCATGTGCCATTTGGAGTTCGGGAAATAGTGTTACGGGTCAAGGATTACGAAGGGCAAAACGGTAATTTGCCATCTAGGGGCATTTTGGTCATTGAGGTGCCTTGGAATTTGTGCCCAACTACAATTGGCCATGTGGCTATCTTGGGATGGTTGCCTCATCAGATAGGGACACTTGTCCCAGCTCTAGAGGGCTGTAGAGCTCTCCCTAACCTCCTTGATCGGTTTAAATAATTTTGAGAATTTTGGTTGCACGGTGACCTTGAGAGAAAACAGAGACGTTGATGAGCTTTGAACCTTAACCTCTCAAACTTGGTTGGATGAGGATGGGGTGTGAAGGAAAGATGGAGGAGAGGTTGTGGTGAGGTGACTGGTGGCCACAGTGTAGCCACGACGGCGGAAGGAGGAACAAACCGTAAGTCCCCTGTTTGTTTGTGTTACTAATGAAGTTGGATTTAGAGGTTGGGGATCAAATTGAGTAATTGGACAGTGTTCCTAAGGTTGTTAGGAGGCCATTGAGCTCGATTTGGAGGCCCGCAGTGGACGGTGACAGTGTAACCAGAGAAGTGCCAGTTTGGAATTAAACATGGCACCTTGGGATCCAGTGCTTAATGATTGATAGTAATGATTGAAACTTGTTGTTGGAGGTCCCAGAAGTCGGTTTAGGTCGAGACCCAGGCTTATGGCGGTCAGGAAGGTGGAAACGGGAATGGCATAGGTATCGATCGTGTAAGGAATTTCAAGGTAATAAATCGACCTTATTCTTACGTTTAAATCAACTAGATCAGTTATAGATGATAGGACGAACCTAATAGAAGAAAAAGAATGAAATTGGACTAGAATTAAGAAGGAAACCGCCCATGCCAGTTCACTATTGGACCGGTGTAATGACCCGTTCTAGAAATCAGGATTTGATTAGTGATTAATGACGGATTAGTGAGGATAATCAGTAATTAGTTGGACGATTTCAGACGGACGGTGCGAAATGATGATTTTACCCCTAGAATGGGCACAAATGTTGACTTTTTGTTCGGACGGTCAAAAGGACTTTGACCGATGACCGTGACGTAGTTTGGGACGTCACGAGTTCATAGACAGGTGGCACGTCCGATTCCGACAGCCGAGGAGGAAGTTATGACGTTCAGAAGTTTGAGGGTACTTTGGTAATTTTGTTAAAAAGGGGCAATTTGTCGAATTTTCATACGACATGGAATTTTCACGAATTTCGAGGACCATTAGATAGGTCTCGATGCCCTGAATACAACGACAAGCGGTACATGTTGATTGGAGCTTGGACGACAAAGTTACGGGTCTAAACGTACGAAGGGAAAAATGGTAATTTGTATTACAAAGGGTTTTTTTGTCAATTGAGGTAGATTGGGACATGTGGCAGTCTGGGGAGTTGTGCCCACACGATTGTGGACACTTGGCCTGTCTTGGATGGTGGTAAAACGTTCCCCACCGCCTTCACTCTATTTAAACAAATTATGGGTCTGTGCACGGGTAGAAAGGAGAAACAGAGTACGTGCTAGTGTGTGTGTGTGTGTGTGTGTGTGTGTGTGTGTGTGTGTGTGTGTGTGTGTGTGTGTGTGTGTGTGTGTGTGTGTGTGTGTGTGTGTGACTGAGCCCAAACTCCCTCCACCCAACCGTCAACCTGTGAGGGTTAATGAAGAAAAGAGAGGTTGGAGACAGTGGTAGCTGGGCGGTTCATGGCGGTGAGAGGCGGTGGAGGTTTGAGTAAAACAGTGAAGGTCCCTGTTTTCACTGGAGAATGGTGGTGATCGTTTGAAGGACTAATGATCCAATTGGCTAACCAGTAATGGGACTACGGTGGTAAGGAACGAGAGAAACTCAAGTGTGAGTTCTAAAACTATTAGTAGGTAAGCTTTCTCTGAAGTTTTGTTTTTAAGTAAAAAATGGTAATGTTTGAATTAGTGATTGGCAATCGTTTTGGTCCGTTGGGTGATGATCTGGAAGTCCAGGGGAGTTCGTAGGACTTGAAACCATGGCCAACTGTGGCCGGAAGTGAGGGGACCATCAAGGTGGTGGACGACCGGTTCGAAATACTTGATTGAAGGTATGTTTTAGGTTGAAAGCTTCATGTTTTAATCATGCTATTCGATTAGGAATTAAAAGAGGAACTTAAGGGATTGCTTAGAATAAAAAACAGACCCAAAATCATGGAATTATAGTGGCGAACCGCTCACGCCGATCCAACTGGACCGGGTCTGCAAGACCGAACCGAACCCGATTCTACAGCGGGTTGAAGATGAACAGTGACTGGGCGAGTAGCTCCCATGTACAGCCCCTTTGGGCGGCGCTTGAGGGTGCGTGAGGCCCCTTTTGAGGATGGTTCCAACATGACTTTTAAAGTATTCGATGTAACGAACATTTTGGGACTGGTTTCGAGTCGATCGGACATCGTCTAGATAAGTTTCGGGATGTCCGAAGGTTTTAGGGCTCAGTTAAAAATAGTTAAAAATTCGAAAAAATTACAGGCCTTTACTATAAGCTTGTTGAAGTAGTTAGTGACCTCATTATGGGATTTGGAAAGGTTCGGGAAAGCCGAGGATAGTGGATCGGCCGGGAACGGCGTAAGTGCACGCGTATCGAGGCGATGACGCTATGGTCTGTGAGTGGACTTTGCTTTCAAACTTATGATGCATGCATATATGTTTGTATATGTTTTCTATATGTGATTCTATGATTTGATTTATGATCTTGATGATTTACGGTTTTGCACGATTTTAGAGTTATTTACGGAATTTCACATTTTACGAGATTTCGAACGATCTTGTGATTTGATCATGGTTTTAATGATTTGATTTTGGGATTAGAAACATGATTTGATTTCAATGATTTGAAATGGATTTCGGAAAAGTGATTTCGGGCTTGGAGCCTTGTTCATGGGGTTTCGATTTTGAAACTGGATTTTGGAAATGATATTTCAGATTTGGTTTTGAGGTTTGTAAAGGAGATCTGGATTTGGGTTCGGGATGATGGTTCCGGATGATAGCTTACGGAATCATTTTTGCGAATTCGGATAAGGATTTTCTATGGTTTTCACTGTTGGTTGAAAATGGTTTTGGTTTTAAAGACCAGGAAAAGAGAAAACCGCTGGATCTGGTTTTGAGTTTAAAGACTCGGGAAAACCGCTGGATCTGGTTTTGAGTTTAAAGACTCGGTTGATTGACTGGGGGAGGGCCTTGGATTGATACTTTTTGAGTTTAAAGACTCGGTATATGTTTTGAGTTTAAAGACTCGGTTATGATACTCCCCGAGGCATGTGATTGTGTTTTGAGTTTAAAGATTCGTTGATATCCCGGGAAGTCCTGGTTATTGCGCATGGTTTTGAGTTTAAAAACTCGGGCGCACTTGAGATCCAGTAAACTTGTATGATTGATGTTTTTCACTAGTTTTTCAGATGTTTTGGGCAGTGGCCCGGATGATATGGATTTGACGAGTTTTGGGACTGAGTTCCCGTATTTGAGATTGACTTGTGATTTGAGGCGGAGGCCTGGATTTGGATAGCGGATGTGATTCAAGTTGTCAAATGGTTTTCATTGATGGTTTTGATATGAATGGTTTCATAACATGAATTGATATGCATGCATTGGTTTTTACATGGAGGGTATAACTGTAATTGTTTTATTGACCTGTTTTTGAACTTATACTTTCTTTTTGTCCACTCACAGTTTTTTGTGTTTTTGATACCCTCTAGGTTGTTGCGGTGCGGGCTGTTGGTCGAGAAAGAGATGGAGACATCACACCTGCGATCCACAGTAGTTCGGCGCACACTGGGAAGTCCGGATACTTTTAGGACGGTTGGATCGAGAATCCCTTATCCGACTTACGTGTCACATGGAGGTTGGACGTCATTTTAGCCTTCGTGTCATGCGTAAGTTAGACAGGAGTAGGATTCGGCCCTTAATACCGGGGTATGAGGGGTGGGTCCTGTCAACCGGATTTTCAGACCGGTCGATTAAGGAAGACGCTAAACAGTGACTCAGGCACTTGAGGCCCACGTGCAGCCACTTCAGGCGGCGCAAGTGGGTGCGTGGCACGCCTCTTGAGGAAGGCCCCAACACGACTTTTAGAGTATTCAATGTAACGAACATTTTGGGATTGGTTTCGAGTCGATCGGACATCGTCTCGATATATTTCGGGATGTCCGAAGGTTTTAGGCCTCGGTTAAAAATAGTTAAAAATACGGGAAAATTACGGGGCTTAAGTATGATCATTATGAAGTAGTTAGCGACCTTATTGTGGGATTTGGACAAGATTGGAAAAACCGGTGATAGCGGATTAGCCGAGAACGGTGTAAAGTGGACTTTTCTTTCTAACTTATAATGCATGCATATATGTTTTTATATGTTTTTCATACGTGATTCTATGATTTTTATTATGATCTTGATGGTTTACGGTTTTACACGATTTTCGAGATATTTACGGAATTGCGCATTTTACGAGATTTCGATCGATGTTGTGATTTGACTATGGTTTTAATGATTTGATTTTGGGATTTGAAATACGATTTGATTTCAAAGATTTAAAATGGATTTTGGAAAGTGATTTCGGGCTTGAAGCCCAGTTCAGAAAGTGGTTTTGATAAATGAGATTTCGGGTTCTGGAATCAGACTCTAGGACGACGATTCTGGATTCGGTTTGGAACTTGAAAGTGGATTTTCGGGTTTGGGTTCGGAATGATTATTTCAGATGCTAGCTTACGGAATGATGGTTCTGGATTCGAATTTGGAAATGGATGACGAATATGATACTGGGTTTGGATTTGAGATCCTGATGAGATTACGGATTCAGATTCGGAAATGGAAAATGATTTTTGGATTGGATTTGCTGGATCTGGTTATTGGGTTTAAAGACCCGGATATGATTATGACTGGGGCGGGCCCAGATTGGGTTTAAAGACCTGGATTGAGTTTAAAGACTCGGATATTGATATTTCCCCCCGTAGGCCTATTGAGTTTGAAGACTCGGGAGTTTAAAGACTCGGATTATATTGAGGCCTAGATTGAGTTTAAAGACTCGGATAGATCCAGCAGGTTCGATGGATGGATATGTGTTTTCATATGTGTTTTGGATTTCACAGAGACTGGATGATGATGGTTTTCAATACTAGTTTTCCGATGTTTTGGGCTATGTCCGGATGATACGGTTTTTTGATGGTTTTGGGCTGAGGCCCGGGATTTGAGAAAAGGAAAATGTGTTCGGTTTTTCTTACATGGTTTACTTAACCTGAATATTGAATGGTTTTATGACATGGATTTGATATGCATGCATTGGTTTTTTTTTTCATGGAGGGTATACATGTGTGTTTTCTAATAACTATTTTTGAACTTATACTTTATTTTTTGTCCACTCACAGTCTCTTCGTGTTTTCGATACCCTCCAGATTGTTACGGTGCGGGCTGTTGATCGAGAGAGACGGAGACATCATACCCGTGATCCACAGTAGATTCGACACACTCTGGGAAGTCCGTATACTTTTAGGACGGTCGGATCGAGAATCCCTTGTCCGACTTACGTGTCACATGGAGGTTGGACGTCGGTTTAACCTTCGTGTCATGCGTAAGTTAGACGGGAGCAGGATTTAGCCTTTAATCCCGGAAGATTGGGGGTGGGTCCTGTCAAATTGGTATCAGAGCAAGGTTTTGGGCGCTCTGCTCTAGGTTTGGTTCCCAGAGTCGTTGATTCGTCAACTTAGGTGTTATGATGCTACTGTGGATGTGATTTCTTGATGCGGAACAGCCCGTCAGCAACCTGGATGCGATAGTGATAGTACGTTCGTTGTGGTTAGTTAGCGGCGATTGTTAGTGCCAGGATGATAGTCACTCGATACGCGGTGCGAGGTATAACGTATGTCGGCTTAGGGATGGAACAGTTAATGTGTTGGCGCTGGATATGCTCGATGGTGAGACCATAGGGTCGGAGATATGACATCGGGGTTAACCTGGAAGGTAGCTGGTGAGCTACGGTTGCTAGTAGGCTAGTCGGCCAGTGGGGCCCGATATATGGTCGGGTTTGACCACTCGTGAGGTTGGTTTTAGTAGACTTTCTCTGACGAGTTGGCAGATGTCGGCTGGTAACGAGGTTGGCACTTGATGAGTGGCGACTTTGAGGGTTGTACTTGTGGAGTCTGAGGTCAGTGATTGAGGATGTCGAGAATTGGGGACTTGTGTTCTAGCAGGTGCCCGGAGTTAAACCTCGGAGAGGTTGGAATGCGATCAGCAGACAGAGTAATGTTTGATACTCGTTTGGAGGTGCATAAACGGGGATACCCGACAGGTGAGTGGTCGGTGAGTTGATTTGATTATGGATACGTGGGTATGATCCGTAGGAGTTGTGGACTGCCTCAGTGTAGTAAGTAAAATGACGTTTGGACCAGTAGTCCGAAAGTGGTATATTTGAGGATGAAGTATCGTGGTTGGAATCTCGGAATTAGAAAATGTTGAGGGTGGACGTCGGTTTAACCTTCGTGTCACATGGATGTTGGACGTCGGTTTAACCTTCGTGTCATGCGTAAGTTAGACGGGAGCAGGATTTAGCCCTTAATCCCGGGGGATTGGGGATGGGTCCTGTCAGCTAGCTTAACCCTTAGATATTGTAGCCCCCTTGTTATCAACCTCACATACAACTAGGTCTGCATATAAGGAAAATATAACTTATCAGAATCCTATTTATTCGCCTCAGGGAATCCATAATTTCTTTACTTATGCTCATTATGTTTGTAACCCAATCAAAGCCATCATCTAGAGTTGTAGCTTAGTATCATAACTGTAGCCATCATCCAAGCCTTTCCCTTGATATCCTATCAAGTCTAGGATGGAATCATCCATGACATAGGTCGTACCACACAGTCTATGGAGGAATTGTAAGACCTTTGGGCTTGGGAAGCAAGAATGGTGAACAAGAACCATGAGCTTGGGAAGCAAGACCTGTGAGCTTGGAAAGTAAAACCTGTGAGCTTGGGAAACAATAACGGTGAACAATTTCATATCGCTCGGGGAGGGAAAGGTGAAGTGCCTTATATGTGTAGACAAAGTCTTCCTAGCACGAGGCCTTTTGGGAGCTCACTGGCTTTGGATTCCTTTAGAACTCTGATGTTAAGTGAGGTTGGGCTAGAGCAATCCCACGATAGTTGACCTACTGGGAATTTGAGCGTGAATTCCCAGAAAGAAATCTGCCAGGGCATGACCAAAAGTGAAAAATATCGTGCGAGGGAAGAAGTGCCGTGAAAAAAAAATGAAGGAGATACAAAACTTTGAAGGTTAGGTGGTTATAGAGGTCTCGTGGAAAAAATATTTTGTCGCCATCGGAATATACAATCAGGATAGACGGAACATTCCTTCTAGTTGACGACGTGTGAGCTCATGAGAGGGTCGCTGGCCTTCTGCCAAAGTGTGGAGGCGCATGGGTCTGGTACCTAGCCCACATTGACGCGTGTTGATAGGTTTTTAAAGTCCTTGATCTTTTGGTGTAGGTTTCGGGTCAATCGAAGATCGTTTAGGGGTTATTTTAGACATCGAAAGTTTCTTTATGTGTGTTTAAGGTACGTGTTTTTAAGGTTTATTATTACCATTTAGCAATGCTAAGGTTCATATTTAACATGTTTGGTGGCTCCGAAGGTCACAAGGACTGAATATTTGGAGTTAAACTTATTAAATTGCTTGCTAACTTTGTGTTCTTGGTATTAAGGGTTTTCTGAGGTAAGGACTTGGACTTACACCAGAATGGCGATTTAGGGAATCTGGGTTATGAATTTTGGATTTGGCCGAGGTAATTTCTTTTAGACTTAGACCAATGTGATATAAGGTGTAACGACCTGGATCTCGGGACAACATAAAATTGGAAAGTAGAAAGGTAAAAACACGATTTTCGCCTAGAAGTCAAAATCTTGACTTTTTAACCCGAGCCATTGATGGACATTCTGAAAGGACCATGGAAACTGTCTCGAACTCCAGAGACCGTAGACAGGCGACTTGACGAAATTGGACTTAGAAAGGCTTTGATACAAGTCAAAATTAATTAAGGGCAAAATGGTAATATTGTACCAAAGGGTATTTTGGTCATTGTACATACAAGATATTTTGGTCTTTGGACAAGTGTCCAGTTTGGATTTCTTTGGACTTTTCTCTCTTATTCTTCACCAACTTCATGTTGCCTTTATAAGTGTGATATTGTACCAGTTATTTGTGTGTGCACAGAGGATGGTTCGGTGGACCATGGTTGATCCATGGAAACGGTGTGCTTGAAAAGAAAAACGTGACAGATGGAGAAAGGAAAGAGGAGACTAGGGAGAGAGATATATGAGGGGAAGATAAAGAAGAGGTTGAGGGAAAATATGAAGGGTGGTTCAAGCCCTGTGAATCACCAGGAAACCAGAGAGGGATTTTGGTGGGCTTACGTTACCCAACTTAATTTGCAGGTGAAAGCTTAGGAAACAGGTGCAGGGATGTCCTTTTTGGGCTCTTGTGATCCTAGTAAGATGATAAGACTTAATTTGGGACATGGGGATCGCGCAGATAGTGTGGGTGACTGATGACCAAGAAGGAGGAGATTGGATGTGTTCTGTGGGTAATTTTCCTTCCTTAAAACACTATAGATATTCTTCTAGATTGAATTCGATGCTTTTTGGTGTTTAGTTCATTGGGAAATACTGAGGATTGATGGAGAAAGAACCGACTGGAGGTTGAAGACAACCTTTGTGCAGGGCACGTGAGGCCCACGTGTAGAGGCAGTCTACGCCTTCTCCTAGTGCGTGCAGGCATGTCGATGGGAATCTGGGAAAATGATAAACATGAGAAATGTCCAGGAATTAATCTGAGTTTAATGGTCCAGGAATTTGATTAATTGGAAATTGTATGAGTTAGTTATGATAGTTTGAAGTTTAAGTGTTCCATTTAAACACTGTTAAAGAATCCTACAATTTGGTGATGAATTTTAGTCATGAAATGGTGAATTTATAATGTTTAATTGGTTGATTATATTGATGTGTATATTGGTAATTATATAAGGACTTATAATTATATTGAGAAGTTATAAGGATTACATGATGATTATAGTGATGGTTGGGATTTTCACTTTATAATAAGAGTTAAAGAATTACTTGTGTATCTTAAATAAATGAGTAGTTTAATAATTGTTGAAGAATTATCATTCAATTATAGATAGGAAGTTATGAATGTTCGTCACTTTTCGGGATTAGTGGGTCGGATATGGGTGGTAATCTCGCAAGGACGGTCTAAGTTTTGGTAAATTTGTAATTATGGACATAATTAAACGTTAGTAGTATCACTTGTCAGGACCCAGTCAGGACCCGACTCTAGCACGATATTGTCTACTTTGGGCCTCCTCGTCCTCACAGTTTTGTTTTCAGGAGCTCACGGTGCAACTTCCCAGGGGGTCACCCATCATGGAATTGCACCAGCCTCAACTCGCTTAACTTTCGAGTTCCAACCGAATCCAAAGCCACTGAGCTCCCAAAAGGCATAATGCAAGATAGGTGTGTGCCTACACATTGAAGGCACACCACCATCCCCTCCCAAACCATTCCCTTTGCATGAATGTGGGATTGTTCACCATTCCCTTCAGGACATGGGTCTTATAATCCACCCCCCTTAGGGCCCAACGTCCTCACTGACACACTTCCTGGTCGAGGTCTGGCTCTAATACCATTCTATCAGGACCCGACCCTCCTCGGTCAGGACTTGATTATAGCACGATATTGTCCGCTTTATGCCTCTTCGCCCTCACGGTTTTGTTTTCGGGAGCTCACGGTGCAACTTCCCAGGGGGTCACCATAATGGAATTGCACCAGCCTCAACTCGCTTAACTTTGGAGTTCCAACCGAACCCAAAGTCATTGAGCTCCCCAAAAACCCTTGTGCTAGATAAGTATGTGCCTACACATTGAAAGCCCACCACCATTTCCTTCCCACACCATTTCCCCTTGCAGGAATGTGAGATCGTTCACCGTTCCCTTCAGGACACGGGTCTTACATCCCTTATCTGACAGGAGCTGTTAAACGGGAGCAAGGTCGTCCCGCTTTTCTCGAAATTAGGGATGGGTCATGTCAACTTGGTATCAGAACTACATTATCGGGTATCTTGATTCTCGAATTGTGAGCCTCGTGTCATCATTAATTTTCTTTCATGATTGATATAATAGTAAGTTGTTTATGCGTTAATAAATTTTAATGGTTTAATGGAATTATCGATATATATATATATATATATATATATATATATATATATATATATATATATATATATATATATGCTTATGAGATTTTGTTTACAAACAATGATTGGTTTAAATAAGTAAATAATATGAATTGAAATTTGAATCGCTTGAACACAAGAGTTATAAGTGTTGAATGATTTAAGTGGTAATAATTTGATTTTGGTGCCCTAATGACGTTTATTTCTAAATTTCAAGAATTTTTAAATGAAGTTTGAATATGCTTTTTAAAAGGATTGTACTTGAAGTTATATTTTCTAGTTTTGGTCATAAATTGTGATTTGGGCTTAGGCCCGAGTTTTGAATAGTGAAGTTGACTTATAAAATAAATGTGTGTTGTAAGTGGTTTTTTTATAAATGTGATTAGGGATTATCGTGGTGTTACATTAATAAGGAGTTTTATATGAATTGAACTTCACTGGAAATAAAAACAAAGTTACTAATTAAAGTTAGTTTTGGGTTGATTATTGAAGACTTGGAAATATTATATGATTTTTGAGTATATGTTTATGAGATTCTTAAGGAAATTATGTTAAGTCCAAATTCAATTAATGGCTTGAATTTTTTTTTCCAAAAACATGTATATGTAGAAAAGAATTAAATGTAATTTTCGAGCAAGTGATTGGGGATTGTTTGAGAAATATTGATTGTTCCGAGTATATGTTTTACAAGGTTTCTGTCTGAGTTATATTCTTAGGGCTCAAGCCTGAGCATCGAGTTGTGGATTTCATTCGGAAAGTTACATGTGTATTACAAAAGTATATTCTCAATATTCGTGATATGGTTATCATGCTGATTTGGCATGTGATTGTGCTAGTAAATTGTTTGAAATTGATATCACATGATGCCAGGATGTTAGATGATATAATAAATATATGATGATATAACATAAATGATACGGAATACACACGACATGGTGTCATGACATGTTGATGAAATAATGTGATAATGTGGGAAACTGTGTGATGATGATGTTAGGTTGACAAATGTTGAGGATACGACATGAATGATAGTGCATATGTAAACAATATGGCATGCTGATATATGATTAAAGTCGTTGAGCATATAATGATGATAATGAAATAACAATGATGATGAAATGATGTTATGATAATGATACGATGGTATGATTGTATGATGACATGATAGTAGATGATATGATGGATATATGCGATGATGATATGATGACGTGGTGATAATGATGATAATGATATAAATGATTAGATATTAGATAACCTGATGATATGATGCCATGATGTAATGATGTGAGATGATATGATGTTATGAGTTGTGTGATGTGAGTAACCACTTAGACGTCGAGCCAGGGGCTTCGGTTTCTAATTGGATGGTGGTTGGTTGGTCTCAAACATCGAGTTAGGGGTTCCGATTCCTGAGATTGATATGGGGATTCTGACTCATATATCAAGCAGGGCTTCGGTTCCTGGGTCAGCCTCACTCAAACGTTGAGCAGGGTTCCAATTCTTGAGTGAGGAGATGAGGTTACACTTGGACGTCGAGCTGGGCTCCGGTTCCCAAGTGGTGAGTAGAAACCCCCAGGGAAATATGTGTCTGGATGATGTTTGGTATCAAATGATATTTATGGTAATGGCCTACGCGTAGAGCCATGGAATTTCAAGAATGGTGGGTACTTGAGATAGTAATTAGTTGAGTTTGGTTATAGATTAATGTGTGATATGCCCATCGGTAGCGTTGTTGACTAAATAGATGTGGAAATCCGTAAGTGGACTTTGCTTTCTAAAATGCATACATAAGTAAGGGTCTTACATGAGTTATGGTATGATTTTTACGATATTAGCATGATAAAGATTTTTGTAAGATTTTGGTAATTTTTACGGAAAGGAAATTTTGTCTTGGGATAAGAAACGGTTTATAAAATTTGGATTTGTTTTGAAATTTATATGTAGGTATATCTATGTATGTGTGTGATTTCTCGATACTCATATATCAAATGTTGTGAATGATATGGAAAATTGATATTGGGTATCGAAGGTAGGTTAATCATGTGCGATTATTGTGATGATTTATGTGTGCATCTTTATGTAAGGTCCAATAATGGATTTTGGTGACATCGAGTGAATTATAAAAAGTTAGTTCTTGATATTATGATCGAAATGTTCATGATGTGAGATAAATAAAATACATGCGTTTTAATATTGAATCAGTAGGTTGGATGTGTTCCAAAATTTTGCGGGCGAAATGTTTTTAAGGTGGGTAGGTTGTAACGGCTCGGATCTCGGGAAAATATAAAATTGGGAAAGTGGAAGGGTAAAAAAGACGATTTGTCCCTAGAAGTTAAAATTTTGAATTTTTTACTCGGGCCTTTGATGGATATTCCGGAAGGACCATGGCGAAGGTTTCAGACTCTTGAGACCATAGAAATTCGATATGACAAAATCGGACTTGGAAAGGCTTCAATACAAGTCAAAATCGATTAAGGGAAAGATGGTAATATTGTACCAAAAGGTATTTCGGTTGTTGTACATCCAAGATATTTTTGGTCTTTGGACCAAATGTCCAATCTGGATAGCTCTGGAATTTTGTCTCCTCTTCTTCACCGACTTCATACTGCCTTTATAAGTGTGTTGTGTGTGCATGGAGGACGGTTTGGTGGACCATGTCCGAGCCATGGAAATGGAAGTGCCCTGAAAAGAAAAAACGTGACAGAGGGAGAAATGAGAGAGGAGACCAGGGAGAGAAAGATATGAGGGGAAGCTAAATAAGAGGTTGAGGAGAATAAAAAGGGTGGTTCAAGCCCTGTGAACCCCCAGAAAACCCTAAGAGGGATTTTGGTGGGTTTACGTTACCCAACTCATTTTGCAGATGAGAGCTTAGGAAACAGGTGCAGGGACGTCCTTTTTAGGTTGTCCTGCGATCCTAGTAAGTGATATAAGACTTGGTTTGGGACACGGGGATCATGCAGATAGTGTGGGTGACGGATGACCAAGAAGGAGGAGAATTGGACGTGTTCTTTGGGTAATTTTCCTTCCCTATAAACACTATAGATCTTCTTCTAGATTGAATTCCATGCTTTTTGGTGTTTAGTTCATTGGGAAAATACTGAGGATTGATTGAGAAACAACCAAGTCGTGATCACGGATTGGGTGATCCGAAACCGGACCCAACTGGAGGTTGAAGACAACCTCTATGCAGGCGCGTGAGGCACACGCGTAGAGGCCGCCGCCGCCTCTTCCTGGAGAGTGCAGGCACGTCGACGGGAATCTGGGAAATGATAAACATGAGAAATTTCCAGGGTATTAATCTGAGTTAATGGTCCAAGATTTTTAATTAATTGGAAATTGTATGAGTTAGTTATGATAGTTTGAAGTTTAAGTGTTCCATTTAAACGCTCTTAAAGAATCCTACAATTTGGTGATTGAATCTAGTGATGAAACAGGGAATTTAATAATGTTTAATTGGTTGATATATATTGATGTCTATATTGATAATTATATGAAGACTTTATAATTATGTTGAGAATTTACAAGAATTACATGATGATTATAGCGATGGTTGGGATTTTCACTTTATAAATATGAGTTAAAGAAGATTACTTGTGTAATATTAAAGAAAGGAGTAGTTTAATAATTATTGAAAAATTATCATTCAATTATAGATAGGAAGTTAGGAATTTTCGTCACTTTTCGGGATTAGTAGGTCAGATATGGGTGGTAACCCCGCAATGACGACTAAGTTTGGTAAATTAGTAATTTATGGAGACAGTTAAACGTTAGCAGTATCCCTTGTCTGACACTGCGCCGTAAGACAATCCGAAGCTAATCCAGTCTCCGGGACGTTCAGACTTGTCCAAATCATACTCAAGGGCCACTATCTATTGATACAAGTCCTAATCATAAACCCTCAAAACTCTCGGAGCAGTTAACGTGTCTCGAACATGCTTCCCGATGCTAAAAACCTCTAATTGACCTATCAAACGACCTCCGATCAACCTAAAACCACCACCATTAGATTCAGATCGTCGGAAAACTTTTGAACATGAATGGTTTCACCTCGAAATTCATGCCCACGCGCTAGTCAAAGTCTAGTCAATGTGACGTCAGTGTGACAGGTCTGACAACCTGCCACATGGCACTCCCTGACCTGGTGCCATGTGTCAGCCTCTGACATTGCCACGTCGCGTGATGACGTCACCTGCTAACGTCATCACTACCACGTGTCGATGCCACGTCAGCTTTGGCAACCTGACACACTGCCACGTTGCACCACTTCGTTGGTCCATGTGGTCTAACACTACTGACGGTGGACCTGCCACGTCAGTTGCCACATCATCTGACACACTCTAACAACTCACCATATCGCACCAACTCATTGGTCTACATGGTCTTGACTTATTTGACGTGGCACCTGTGACGTCACTACTGACTGGGTTTGGCATCCTGCCCCGTGTCATCCTCCAATTAGCCACGTGGCCTAACAAGTCTGACAAATGTTGACGTGGCAGCCACGTCATTGCCGTCAACCTCTCGCGGGTTAATCGATTTTCCTGCAACCGGGTCACTTGACCTGCGACTCTAACCTTGTCCTTTTTCAGCCGTTTCTCAGCCAAATTCAGCCATTTTTCTCCTACCTAATCATCTCTAACCCAGCAAGAGATCGAAGACCTCAAAACTAAGAAAAAGTACCATAAACTCACCCCATTCAATCCAAGCCTTCACGGGTCAACCTTTAACTCGTCCCTAACACGCCTCAGACTTCATTATTTCTGATTCTTGGCCCTGTGAATTTGTCCAGATTCGAGAAATAAAAACCTGGCTTTAGTTTCCATCCAAAACGTCCAAAATCAATTTCGAAATTCAAACATAAAGGGTTCACGGTATGTGACGATCCGTTCCAAATTATCGGGATTAATTATGACTTAATGACGACAATTAGCGAGGCTAATCGGGGATTAAACGAGGATTAACGGACGTTCAGGCGAAAGTAAGATTTTGCCCTTGAACGAGGGCGAAAAGTTAACTTTTAACCAGGAGATCCGATGGTCGAGGGCCGTCACGTAAATCGAGTCGATATGAGTCCGTAGACAGGCGACACGTCAAAATCGAACGTTCGACGAAAAAGTTACGGTTCACGGAAGTTTCAAGGAACTATTTACCGTGCACATTTTACGAGAAAAAAAAAAGACTTTTGTCCTGAGTGGGCCCAGATCTTTTGAACAGGGCCAATGGATGAGTGACAAGTGTCACTCATCCATTGCCCATTCCCTTCCTTCATGCATATCACCCCCTTTGTCTGTTTCCTTCCACCAAAACCTGAAACCATGACACACCTCATCATCCCTTCCCATGTTGGTTCGATTGTTGACCTGGGGAGACTAAGAATGAGGTCGTGAGTGAGTGGTTGGTGGATGAGTGATGACTGGGCCGCGTGGGGGGCAGTGGCACCACGACTAGGTAACCTGACCCTTTCTCTGTTTTAACGATTCAAAATTTTTGGATTTGAATGTTAGATGTTAGATGGTGATTGGGGGGTGGTTTCTGAGTTACTTTGGAGAGAAGGATACTTGATTCCAAAGTTAGTTGGAGATGGGTACTCCGAAAGTCGATGAAAGAGGCTTCTCGTTTTCTACTTTTTTAGCAGATAGTGCTTGGTGTCGCAGGATGACATAGGATGAAGTTTGGTGTCATCACCTTGGACTCTACTTAACTCTTCCCTAAGTGGGATGACGAGAAGTGATATGATAGTTAAAGGGTTCAAGAGGGTGTAAGAACCGAACAGCTAGACTATGAGTTAAATTTGATTGACTGGAAGAGCAGAAGGTACTTAGCGTCACCAGATGTGACGAGTGAGTGTCTGAGGTAGCGAAACCCATGTTGGTCTTATGGGTCATCTTATGTCGACCGAGGAAGCTAATAGATCCTAGGTGGATTGAGTAGTGTGGTGACGATCTAGTCGATCGAGATGACTGAGATGATTGTGGCGATCGTGAGTTGATTAGACCGAGGTCCGGCCGTCATTAAAGTGAATTACCTTGCTGATTATGCTAAGTTAGGAGCAGAAGAGAACTGTATCGTGAGACAGGTAAGGAATCCTTAGCATAGTTAGTGAGAAGACAAGACAGAAGTTGGTTATAGGAGTGTAGGATCTATCTTGGGTATGAGAGCAGAAAGTGTGCTGGATTGAGGTGCGCCTAAGTGACGAAAAGTTGAGGTCCAAGCCATGGTTGGAGCGCGGACAGTAGTACGGTGATTGGACGTTACCCATGTGCAGGACTAGATCAGGCTAAGTAGTGTCTTGATGATTGATGTGATGGAGGTGCACCCGTGTGTTGTGCACGTTGGACGATGGGATTGACCACAGTAAATCGGTATGTCGGGTTGAGTGTTCCCCGAGAGTATGAATATTTTGTCGACGGGTTAGAGTCTAGATGGACGTGAGATGGTAGTCGGATTAGATCGATAGTGACAGTTAGACGAGGATTATGTTCGGATGTGTTCTGACATAATGATGAGTTGACTGGATGTTGGATACTGTGTACTCGAGTAGAGTGGATTTGTAACGCCCCGGACGTTCTGAAAATGAAATATTATAAAATATTGAATAAAATGACGTTTTTACCTTTGTGATTCGTATGGTCAATTTGTCGACGTTTTGATTGGAGTGTCGAACGGACGTTGAGTGATGACCGTGACGTAGTTCGGGACGTCACGAGTTCATAGACAGGTGGCACGTCCGATTCGACGAACAGGGTGAAAGTTATGATTTTCGGAAGTCCAGGGGCATTATCGTAATTTGGACGTTATATGGGAAAAGTTGACTTTTTGTTGGACAATTGGTTTTCACATGATTTGAAGACCGTTAGGTTCGTCTCGAGGTCCCGAGTACAACGTCAGGCGGCACGCGTGAAACGGACATCGGGGTGACCGAGTTACGGGTCACGGAAGTTGGAGGGCATTTTGGTAATTATTGCACAGAGGGGCAATTTGGTCTTTTCACCACGGTTACTGTAGCCGCGTGTGGAAGACAGTTGCTGCACCGCGTGTGTGGTGGTTTTGCACGATCCAATTGTTTAAACCTTAGTGGACTGAGCGGTGGGAATTGTTTATGGGATTTGAGGTATTGGAAGCAGCCCATCGTGGCTTGAATAGAGCTCCAGTGCGCGGGTGGTTTTAAAAATGGCCACGGGCTCTGTGTCCGGGAAACATTTTCCAGAGAGGTTCAGTTGATTCCCACGGGTTGTCTTCCATTCTGAGGGGTTTAGCTGAGTGTCACTGAGACGGGGAACTCATTTCGATCATTTGGGTAGTCTGAGAGAGAGTTGAGCGAGTATTCTGAGACGGGGAAGAGAAAAACGCAGAAATGGAGGGAAATTCAAAGGTTGGGTTTTGAGGTGAGTTGAACCAAACTGAGGTGGAATTAGTCTTCTGGGATCCTTTCTAACATGACCGTGCAAGAATTGAGGAGGAATGATCAAGGTTTGCTCAGGAACTCAAGTTCCAGTTTCTGGAAAAACACAGTGTGAGGACGACGACTTCCAGGTAACGGCGGGTTCAATTGACTGTTCCATTGTGTTCGTCCTAGGTCCCCTTAAGCTCTTGGTGAAGTTAATTTGAAATGGGGCTAGGTTGGGTGAGTTCCAGAAGTCGACTAGTTCGACTGTTCGAGTCTGGGTTGCATCGTGTTAACGTTAGTCGAGGTTAATCGTTAATACAGACCTAAAATTTATGGATTAGAGAAGGTGGTAGGATTGAAAACGGGAAGAATTGATTGAGAATTGAGGGTGGACTGATCGGGTTGAGTCGCGGGTATCAGGCCCGTTTAGCAGGCTATTCGGGTGAGGGAGAAGACACTGTAGCTTGGCGCGTGGCCTTCACGCGCAGCCACTTTCGGCGGCGCGTGATGGCGCGTGTGAGGTCTTTTCCGATCACGGTCAACTGAGGTTTTCTTCCTTTTAATGTTTTTAACATTATACCTTTAGGATTCGAGTTGTTCGGGAGTCGTCCGGGATAATTTCGGAGCTCGGAAGTTTAGGTCTTAAGGTTTATTTTGTCGAAAATCCGGAAAAATTAGGGGAAAATCATACGAGCTATTTGAGGATGTTTGTAACCCTTCTTGTACGTTTTTACAGGCCAGACGTTTTCCGAAGCTACTGAGGAGCGCACGGGGGCGCGATTGACGCGTCCTAAATCCTGAGTGGACTTTTTGATTTCTAAACTGGGCATGCATGACTGTTTTACTTATTTATCTGATAGTTTTTACATATGATTTTATGATGGTGATATGATATTCCGATTTTACGTATTTTCACACTTTTCGAGATATTTATCGTATTTCACGCATTTCGAGGTTTCGGTTTTTGCTTATGCATGAATGATGTTTTGATGAAGTATCTGGATATGATTATGCATGTTACGGATTTATGATGTTTTGATTATAATTGTGAAGTGATTTCGGAAATTGTATGTTTTGGAAATTGCATGTGAATTCGGACATAAGTTCTATTACGACGTGATATGATTTCGGAATGTTGTTGGAAAACGGATTATGACGAATCCTGGTTTATTGTGTTTAAAAACGGTTTTGGGTTTAAAGACCCGGTTAATTGTTGGATCTGGTTTTGGGTTTAAAGACCCGGTATGTTGATGATGGGGGCGGGCCCGAAAATTGGGTTTAAAGACCCGTAGTGAGTTTAAAGACTCGTGAGTTTAAAGACTCGATTATTGTGATACCCCCGAGGCCTATTGATCATGTTTTGAGTTTAAAGACTCGTTGATATCCCGGGAAGGCCTGATATTGAGTTTAAAGACTCAGATGGATCCAACGGCATAATTGTGATTATTGATTCACTTTTTACTTGATTTGGGCAATTGATGTTTCAAAATGACGGTTTCTGGATTCTGGTAATATTAAATTGTTTTACATGAGTTATGACGATTCTCTGTAACGTTTTTCATGTGTTTCGGAAAAAGAGTCTTCAAAGGTTTAATACGCGATTTTGAAATATTTGGTTATGCATGCGTGTTACAAAACTGGAGGGCGAACCCGATTTCGGAAAAACTGTTTTCTGTGAAACTTATGTTTCGGTCCAATCACACTTTGTTGTTTTAAATTCCCTCCAGGTCGTGGTACAAGCGCGGGGGCAAGCGCCGAGGCAGAGGCAGAGGCATAAAGTTTTCCGTTGCGGAGTAGTTAGTTCACAGAGTAGGATTTGTTCTTTAACCTCTTTTGTAATATTATGCTCTGTGAAACTGTGGACTCGACGTCCAGTCGGATGTATTTGTTTAATCTCCCTGGTCTGACAATGGGTGTGATGTAATATTATTTAGTTGTCCAGTCTTTTGGATTTGATTGTCAGACGGGAGCAGGATGCTTCCCGATTATCGAGGCGATAATCGGGGTGGGTCTTGTCAGGATTGGTAGGGTTCGGTGATTGATGTAAGCGGGGGCTCAAGTCGTGGAGAACTAAGGGAACCCTACAGTACAGAGTGTTTTCTCTACTAAGACAAGTATTCGATTTAGGATCCAGGTACACTCAGGATGGGTGAGTCGTCGATTATGTGTCTACATAATGAGTAGTACGACAGTTGAAACTTAAGGTGAGTCCAGGTGCCAGCGGAGGTCGCCGAGGGATGTGAGATACGATACGAGTACTCTAGAGTGAGTCAAGATCAGAGTGCGCAGCAGAAGCGTAGTGGAGCCGAGCAGTACGGGCTAGTAACGATCGTGATCAGGGACCTATGGAGATTTAGAGGAGAATGGTACCCCTCTGAATAGTGGATTACGGTTGCGAACTGTTGCAGGAGTTATCGCTTAATGGGAGCATGAGGATGACTGGCGAATCGGATGCTGCATAGGATATCGGCTTCGATTGTCGGATGAGAAAGGTCGTCAGACTGAAAAGCTAACTTAGGTGTCAGATAAGAAGAACCATCAGGATGAAAAGCCTATTGGATGACCACTTAGTAGGTTTGACCTGTCGGAGTGCGTGACAGGCGAGACGTCGACACTGTCTTGAGTGAGACTTACGAGCAGACGTGATGTGACAGGACCCGCCCCTAATCCCCCTGGATTAAGGGCTAAATCCTGCTCCCGTCTGACTTACGCATGACACGAAGGCTAAACTGAGGTCCAGTCTCCATGTGACACGTAAGTCGGACAAGGGAAACTCGGTCCTATCGTCCAAAAGCTTCCAGCCTTCCCATAGTGCACGGAAATCTACTGTGGATCTCGTGTGTGATGTCTCCATCTCTCTCGACCAACAGCCCAAACCGCTTCAACCTGGAGGGTATCGAAAATATGAAAAGACTGTGAGTGGACAAAATAAAGTCTAAGTTCAAAAATAGTTATCAGAAAACACGATTACATTTATACCCTCTGTTTAAAAACCAGTGCATGCATACCAAAATCCACGTCATAAAACCATTCTATGTGGAGGTGATTCAAACCGTTTAAGAAAAACCGAATTCATTTTCCTTTTTCTCAAATCCCGGGCCTCAGCCCAAAATATCGGAAAACCATTCTTATCAAATCTCAGTTAAATCCAAATCACATTTGAAACCATATTTCTATCCATCGAACCTGCTGGATATATCCGAGTCTTTAAACTCTCGAGTCTTTAAACTCAATCTAGGCCTCAATATAATCCGATTCTTTAAACTCCCGAGTCTTTAAACTCAATAGGCCTACGGGGGAAATATCAATATCTGAGTCTTTAAACTCCCGAGTCTTTAAACTCAATCCGTGTCTTTAAACCCAATCCAGGCCCGCCCCTGTCATAACATATCCGGGTTTTTAAACCCAATAACCAGATCCAGAAAATCCAATCCATAACCACTATCCATATCCGAATCCGAATCCGCAATCTCATCAGGATCCCGGATCCAAACCCAGAACTTATATCCATCATCCATTTCCAAATTCGAATCTGAAACCATCATTCTGTAAGCTAGCATCCGAATAACCATTCCAAACCCAAACCCGGAAAACCACTTTCAAGTTCTAAACCGAATCCAGAATCGTCATCCTGGAATCCGTTTCCAAAACTCGAAATCACGTTTCTCAAAACCACTTTTTTGAACTGGGCTTAAAGCCCGAAATGATTTTTTCGAAAACCATTTCAAATCATTGAAATCAAATCATATTTCAAATCCCAAATCATGGTATCAAAACCTTTATCAAATCACAGTATAAAACCATAGCTCGTAAAACGTGCAATCTTGTAACTACCTCGAAATACGTGCAAAACTATAAATCATCCAAATCATAATCAAAATCATAAAATAACGTATGAAAACATATAAAAACATATATGCATGCATCAAGAGTTAGAAATCAATGTCCACTCACAAACCATTTCATACTAAAGCCCCATAATTTTTTCAAATTTTTAACAATTTTAAAACGAGTCCTAAAACCTTCGGACATCCCGAAACATATTGAGACGATGTCCGATCGACTCGAAACCAATCCCAAAATGTTTGTTGCATCGAATACTTTGTCGGTGAAAGAGTTCCATGGCCTTCCAGAGGGGGCCATGTGTCCAACTTCCTGTGGCCAAGCCTTCTTGGGGCAGCCAAGTGTCATCAATTATTCTGGGCACAATTCCCAATGCCGTAAATGACCATAATACCTCTGCCTTACAAAATTACCATCTTACCCCTCACGTTCCTAGACCGGTAACTTTTTCGTCCGAACTCCAATTGACTCGTGCCGCCTGTTGTTGTACTCAGGGCATCGAGACCTTCCTAACGGTTCTCGAAGTTTGTAAAAATTCCATGTCGTATGAAAAGTCAACAAATTGCCTCTTTTACCTTAATTACGAAAATGCCCTCGAACTTCCGAACGTCATAACTTTTTCCTTGGATGTCAAAATTGGACGTGCCACCTGTCTATGCAATCGTGACATCCCAAACTACGTCACAGTCATTGATCAAAGTCCATTTGACTACCCAAACTAAAAGTCAACATTTTTACCCATTCTAGGGGCAAAATCGTCATTTTGCACTGTCCGTTCGAATGCCTCCAACTAATCACCGATTAACTTCACTAATTCGTCATTAACAACTAATCTAATCCCGAATTTCGGGACGAGTTGTTACATGATGACTCTCGAGAGTCAACGATTGGAACTCAGTTGGTGAGAAGTGAGTTGGCGCTTTAGAAGCTCCGATGACGGCGCGTACCGATGAGTACGGTGGTTGTGTCGGACGTGTATGTTACAAGAGAGTACCCGAGTAGAGGGGACACGATTGGATTTCCACAGTTTGGTTGTGGAATTGGGTCGGTTTGAATTTTGAGAATGAAATTCTTGAAGGGGGGAAGATTGTGACGACCCGTCCTAAATTATCGAGATTAATTAAGACTTAATGACGGATTAGTGAGGCTAATCGGGGATTAAACGAGGATTAACGGACATTCAGGGTGAAATTATGATTTTGCCCCTAAATGAAGGCGATAAGTTGACTTTTGACCTGGGAGGTTCGATAGCCGAGGGCTAAGGACCATCACGTAGATCGAGTCGATATGAGTCCTTAGACAGGTGGCACGTCGAAATCGAACGTTTGACAGAAAAGTTACGGTTCACGGAAGTTCCAAGGAACTATTTATGGCAGCACATTTTACGAGGCAAAAAGGGGACTTTTGTCCTAAGTGAGCCCAGATCTTTTGAACAGGCTCAATGGATGAGTGACATGTGTCACTCATCCATTGCCCCTTCCCTTCATTCATGCATATCACACTCTTTGTTTTTTTCATTCTACCAAAACCCGAAACCATGACCACCTCATCATCCCCTTTCCATGTTGGTTCGATTGTTGACCTGGAGAGAATGAGAATGAGGCCGTGAGTTAGTGGTTGGTGGCTGAGTGATAACTGGGCCTCCGTGGGCGGCGGTGGCACCACGACCAGGTAAACCGAACCCCTTCTCTGTTTTAACGATTCAAAATTTTGGATTTGAATGTTAGGATGCTAGATGGTGATTGGGGGGTGGTTTTTGAGTTACTTTGGACGTCTAGGAGTGGTGGTTGACGGCGGGGAGGTGGCTGAACAGCCCAAGAAAAGTGAGGAAAATTTGGGCCGTGAGAAGGAATTCGGACTAAGGGTTTTAGGGGGTTTTTCTTCATTTTAATCATATGTTTAGGTTCCTAGGATTGAGACTAAGAGATTAGGATTGAAAGGGGAAGAAATGGACCAAAAATGAGGGAGAAATGACCCTGGACCGGTCACGCCGGTCCATCGGATCGGATTGCTAGAATAAATCGGATCGGCTGGTCGGCCTAAGGAAGAAGATGAACAGTCGTCGGCGCGTGGGCTTCACGCGCAGGGACTTCAGGCCCACGTGGGGGTGTGTGGGCCATCTTTTGGGGGTGGTTCCAAGATGTGAAATTATCTATTCGATGTAACGAACATTTTGGGACTGGTTTCGTGTCGATCAGACATCGTTTCGATATAGTTCGGGATGTCCGAAGGATTAGGATCGACTTTAAAAATAGTTAAAAATTCGAGAAAATTACGGGGCTTTAATGAGGGGTTAATTAAGTAGTTAGTAACCCTCTATTACGATTTGGACAGGTTTGGGAACCCCGAAGGCGACGATTGGCCTGGGAGAGGCGTATGGCGCGCATATCGAGGTGTGACTTCGGACGACCTGTGAGTGGACTTGTTTTATGAATTCGATGCATGTATAAATGTTTTATACAATTTAATGAACATGTTTTATGATACCATGAGTGCATTTGTTTGTGGTAGGTTAGCATTTACGTATTTGCACGTATTTCAAGGTTTTCAGGTTTATACGGCGCTTATACGTGCTATGTTTTCTATGATGGTTTAAATGTAATGATTTTCGAATTTGGAAATATGAAATCGGACATGAGACTTATTTGATTTACAAACCATCGAACTTATAGCCCATTTGATTTGATGAGAAATTTCAGGACCGGTGCCAAATCCCCCGGGATTAACGTGGGACCCGTATGACACGAAGTGTCAGACTAGGGAAAATTCCATCTCTAGCCCTCGTCGGGGCTATCAGAGTGCGCCAGGATCGTAGGAGGTGGGGAGTGATGTCTCGTCTTTGCTACAGCCCGCATCCGCGATCAACCTGAAGGGCATTAAAACATTAAAAGTCGTGAGTGGACAAAACAATATTTCATTTAAAACCTTTTCGCATAAAGATATTAATGCCCTTCATAAATACATACGCATGCATTCAAAACCATTTATCAAACATTCATAAAAAAACGTTGTCAAACAATTAGAAAACCTTTCAAGGGTTCATGCCCGGCCCCACTAACCGTCATGACCCATAAATCCATTTGGGTCCCCGACCCGAAATCACAACTCAAAACCATAAAACAATGCATGTGGGAACTTAGCCCAAATCCGTTCTTAGTGAAATACTAAAACATCAAGTACAGGGTCTCCGCCCCCAAATCATTTCCTAAATCATCGAATATGGAGTCTCCGCCCCAAATCACTTTCTAAATCATAACACACAGGGCCTACGCCCTCAAATAAGTTTTCGTAAAAACAACATACGTATCAACATACGTATAACCCATCCTAGGCACTTCCGGAGAAAATGCCAACTCGGGCCACACAACCCCTAGGGAACACATCCCCGATATAGTCACGATATCGAATCTCTAAACTAGTGTGCACACTACTCGGGGTCTCACTCCGATACTTCTCCCAGGAATCTCCATTTGGGAGGCTCAATCTCTGGATCTAGTCCGAGCTCTCTCTTTGTATCTAGTCCACACATCTCTCTGGAATCTAGTCCGGGACCACATCATAATAAGTAACCACCACTCCTGGAAAGGGATCCCTATGGGAATACCCACTCTGGTCTGTGGATCGTGACTCTCCAGGTCGACGTCTGGAGGAGACCATATAAACATATGGTGGGTTCATTCAATTTCAAATACTTTCTTTCTTTCTCAAAATACATTTCAACTGGGTTTCAAACCCGATTCATCTCAACGGATTCCTCGAATCCAATTCAAATTCATTTCACAGGCCTCGGCCTAAATCCTCAGTTCAACTGGGTCTCATGCCCTAATACTCATTTCATAAATCGAACTGGGACTCAAGTCCGATGTTACAATCAACTGGGCCCTAAGCCCGATACCACGACTAATTGGGCCCTAAGCCCGAACCATAAAGCAACGGGACCTCACTTCCGATTTCACCACCAACGGGGCCTTAAGCCCGATATCTGAACCAAATGGGTCTCAGGCCCGATATCATAAATCAACGTGGCATCAAGCCCGATAGTACCACTAACTGGGCCTCAAACCCGAATCTTAAACCAACTGGGCCCCCGGCCCGATCGTATAACACAAATGGACCCTCGGTCCGATTCGTCGTCAATTCAAATGGACTCCAAGTCTGAGATTTGTAAATCAAGGGGGTCTTGTGCCCGATTCATATTTCTAAATTCGAAATCCATTTATTAAACCCTCGTTGAAAACCTAGAACGTATATGCATCGTATAAAACCGTAAATCTCGAAATACGTGCAAATACGTAAATCCTAGGCTACCACAAAAAATTGCACTCATGGCAACACAAAATACGTATTCAAAGCATTTATAAACATTTATACAGGCATCAATTTTGAAAGAAAGGTCCACTCACAGACCGTCCGAAGCCGCGCCACGATACGCGCGTCATAATCGTCTCCCGGGTCAATCGTCGCCTTCGGGATTCCCGAACCTGTCCAAATTCATTTAGAGGGTTACTAATAGCCTCATTAACCTCTCATTGAAGTCCCATAATTTTCCCGATTTTCTAACAATTTTTAAATGCGAACCCAAACCTTCGGACATCCCGAACTATATCGAAACGATGTCCGATTGACACGAAACCAGTCCCAAAATTTTCGTTACATCGAATAGATGAAATTACATGTTGGAACTACCCTCAAAATATGGGCCACGCGCCCTCACGCACCCTGGGAAGGTCCTGCGTGTGGGCCTCACGCGCCAAGACTATTCATCTTTTCCTTCACGCGTTGAACCGGTCGAGCCGGTTCACTCTGTACAGCCTGTCCAGCTGGACCGGCGTGACCGCTCCGGCCATTTTCCCGTGTAATTTTCGTCAAATCTTCTTCTTTTCAATCCCAATCTTCCTATTTTAATGTTTTCTATCAATTCCAATTAACAAAACTAACTAAAACACCTTAAATCCTATCCAAGAACAAAGAGGCTCACGTCCTCTGTTTTCACGGCCACCCTCACGGCTCCCTCAACAGTGAACTGCCCTCATAACAATCTTAAAACTTCCCTAGCAACTCACTAACCAACCTCTAATCATCAAAAAACATCCATAATATCAAAATCAAATTAAAATGGGAATTGAGCCTTACCGGGAAACATGTTCGGGTTCAAGGCCGCAGTCCACGGCGGCGTCGTTCCTGGCCGGACACCAGCATCCCCAACTCCTCTCAACACTCTCTGGTCCCTCAAGCATGATCATGGGGTTCAAGGGTTGTGATTTGGGGTGATAGTTTTGATCGGTTTTGGTTTAGCAAAAATGAAGAAATGATCGATGAAGGGTCAGGAGAGATGCATGAAGGGAAGATGATGTCTAGTGGATGGGTGACACTTATCACTCATCCATTAGGCAGCACAGAAATATCTGGGCCCCACATTAGTCCAAAAGTTCCTCGCCTCGTAATTCGTGCAATAGTACTTTCGTACTTCTGTGAACCGTAACTTTTCCGTCGAACGTCCGAATTCGACGTGCTGCCTGTCTACGGATTCGTATCGTCCCGATCTACGTAACAGTCTTCGGCCCTCAGACATCGGACCTCCCAGGTCAAAAGTCAAATTTTGGCCCAAATTACCAAAATTCCCTTGGACTTCCGAACGTCATAACTTCCTCCTCGAACGTCGGAATCAAGTGTGCCACCTGTTTTTTTCTCGTGACGTCACGAACTACGTCACAGTTATTGGCCAAATTCCATTTGACCGCCTGAACTAAAAGTCAACGATTTGCCTATTCTAGGGGCAAAATCATCATTTCGCCCGAACGTCCGCTAATCCTCGTCTAATCTCCGATTAGTCTCGCTAATCCATCATTAATCCTTAATTAATCCCATTAATTTGGGACGGGTCGTCACAAGAAATTGGGCCAAAGGCCCATTTGAGTTATACGATCAGTCCGAGGGCCCCGTTGGTTTGCGAAATCGGGCTTGAGGCCCCGTTGACTGTGGTATCGAGCCTGAGGCCCTATTTATTGTGAAATCAGGCTCGAGACCCTGTTGGATTGTGAATCGGGCTTAAGTCCCAATTTATTTTATGAAATGAGAATTCGGGTTTGAGACCCTATTGAACTATGGATTTAGGCTGAGGCCTGTGAAAATGGATTTAAATCGGATTCGAGGAATCCCATTGAGATTCGGGTATGAGACCCAGCTGAATTGAGATTTGAAAGAAAGTATTTTGAAAAATGTATATACCCTCCGACATGAGTTGATTGGTCTCCTCCATCCATCGACCTAGAGAGTCACGATCCATTACCCAGAATGAGTAATCCCCATAGGGAGCACATTCCAGGAGTGGGAGTTATGATATGGTCTCAGACTGGGTCTGGAGACAGTCATCCAGACGTCGTAGATCTTGGATGTTGGACAGAGCCTCCCAGATGTGGAATTCTTGTGGGTAGACTCGGAGTAAGACCCCGAGTAGTGTGCATACTTATATAGATGAATCGTGACAGATATCAGGGATTTGTTCCCTAGGGGTTGTGTGACCCGAGTTGGCATGTGAGATGCCGAGGATGGGTTATATGTATGTATATACATATGAGGTTTTTCGAAAATTGGTTTGGGCTGAAACCCATATGACGTGATTTAGGGCAGAGTTCCACATGATTGGTTTTGGGCTGAGTTCCCATGTACTTGATTTGTGGTTTTGTGCCAAGGCCCTAATGGTTTTGTGAATGTTTTGATAAATGGTTTTCGAATGCATGCATGCTTTTTAGTGAAGGGCATAAATGTCGTTTTGTGAAATGTTTTTATTAAAATATTTATGTTGTCCACTCACGACTTTTGATGTTTTGAATGCCCTTCAGGTTGATCGCGGATACGGGCTGTAGCAGAGACCGAGACATCACTCTCCTCCTCCAGATCCTGGCGCTCTCTGAAGCCCTGAGTGGGCTAAAGTCGGAATTTTCCCTAGTTTGACACTTCGTGTCAGACGGGATCAGGCACGCTCCACGTTAATCCCTGGGGATTTGGGGCGGGTCCTGACACGGTATTTACCTGATTTCACATGTTCCGACCATCACAATGACGACTCCTCCGTTCTTCCATCTCCCACGGCTTCTCCTATTCACTCTCTGCCTCTCTCTTAGGTCACCAGCTGAAGTGGATGATAGTTTGGGGTGATGGGTTTCAGATTGGATCGAAAGGGGTTAAGGGAAAATGGTGATGGATGTATCCAAAATAGGGATCAATGGATGAGTGACACTTCTCACTCATCCATTGGGCCTGAACACGAATATCTAGCCCACTAGAAACAAAAGTCAACCTGCCTCGTAAATCGTGCAATCATACCACTATTCGTTCCAGACCCGTAACTTTCCCGTACGATGTCCTATTTCGACGTGTCACCTGTTTACAAACTCGTATCGTCTCGATCTATATAATAAACCTCGATCCACGTGCATTTTACTTCCTGGGTCAAAATTCAATATTTTCACATGTTCAGGGGAAAATTCGTAATTTCACTCTGAACGTCCGACAATCCTCGATTAATTCCAGATTAGCCTCGCTAATCATCAATTAATTCTCGATAATCTCGTAAATTCAGGACAGGTCGTTACACTAAGGGTCACTAATGTCCTTAGTAATCTCACATTAGAATCCCCTAATTTATCAAAATAAAACACGCGCTTAAAAAAGTAACATAACACTTCGTGACACGACCCACCCTCAATCCACCGGGATTAAGGGCTAAGTCATGCTCCCGTCTAACTTACGCGTGACAAGAAGGCTAACCGATGTTCAACCTCCATGTGATACGTAAGTCGGACAAGGGATTTCCCAAACGAACCGTTCAAGACTTCTAGACTTCCCAGATCGTGCAGACTCTACTGTGGATCGCGTGTGTGATGTCTCCGTCTCTCTCAACAAACAGCCCGCACCGCGACAACCTGGAAGGTATCGAAAACATAAAAATACTGTGAGTGGACAAAAATAAATAGTAAGTCCAGAAAACAGTTTATCAGAAAAAATTTATACCCTCCATTTAAAAACCAATGCATGCATACAAAACTCATTCCATATCCGAGATAAGAAAACCATCAGTGAAAACCAAAATCGTTACTTTTCTCAAATCTGTAATTCACATCCAGGGCGTCAGCCCAAAAGCATAAATCCTCATCAAAGTACGGGAACTCAGCCCAAAACTCATCAAATCCAAATCATCAGGGTCATTGCCCAAAACTTCTGAAAACCAGTGAAAAACATCAATCGATCACGTTTCTGGATCTCAAGTGCGCCCGAGTCTTTAAACTCAAAAACTTGCGCATAGGCCTTCCCTGGATATCACCGAGTCTTTAAACTCAAAACTCAATTAGTAGTCCTCAGGCGATATCACAATAATCGAGTCTTTAAATTCAAAACATATACCGAGTCTTTAAACTTAAAACACATCAATCCAGGGCCCTCTCCCGTCAATCCACCAAGTCTTTAAACTCAAAATCAGATCCAGCCATTTTTCTTTTTCTTTTTTTCGGGTCTTTAAACCGAAAACCATAGAAAATCCATATCCAAATTCGCAACAATGATTCCGTAAGATAGCATCTAGAACCATCATCCTGAACCCAAATCTACAATTTCTCTTTCAAGTTTCAAAACCGAATCAAGAATCATCTTTTCAAAATCTGATTCCAAAACTGAAATCTCGTTTATAGAAATCACATGAACAGGGTTTCAAACCCGAAATCACTTTTCCAAAATCCATTACAAATCATTGAATTCAATTCATATGTCAAATCCCAAAGTCAAATCATCAAAACCATAATCAAATCTCAATATAAATCGGAAACTCGTAAAATGTGCGAATACGTAATCATCTCGAAATACATGCAAAACCGTAAATCATCAAGTTCAGAATCATAAACATAGAATCACGTATAGAAAACATATAAAAATATTTATGCATGTATCATAAATTAGAAAGCAAAGTCCACTCACAGACCATTAGCGTCGACGCCTCGATACGTGCGTAATTACGCTTTCCCGGCTAACCCGCTATCACCGGCTTTCCCGAACCTATCCAAATCTCATAATAAGGTCACTGACTACTTTATAAAGTTTATACTAAAGCCCCGTAATTTTCTCGAATTTTTAACTATTTTTAACCGAGACCTAAAACCTTCAGACATCTCGAAACATATCGAAACGATGTCTGATCGACTCGAAACCAGTGCCAAATGTTCGTTACATTGAATACTTTAAAAGTCGTGTTGGAACCATCCTCAAAAACCGTGCCATGTACCCACACGTACCGCCCAAAGGTGCTACGCGTGGGCCTCACACGCCAGCACTGTTCATCTTCAACCTCTCGCCGAACCGGGTCCAAACTGGTTCGGTTCAAGCTGGTCCAGTCGAACCAGCGATCACGGTTCGATGTTCTAAATCGTCCAATTCAACTCCAATTCCTCCCGTTTTAATTCCTAAAGCTTCCTTACATGATTTCCTATTGATCTGCATATTTAAACACTGAATTGAAGGCTAAAACATACCTCCATGAACCGTGATCAAACCTTCGAAATTCCTGCTCTGGTGCTGGCCACCACAGGTCACTACTAATCACGTTCTTGATTCCTATCGACTCCTTTAACCTCCAGACTTCACATCCAAACATTAAAACTCATTACTAACCACGAATTCAAGTTTTACCATTTTAAACCGAAACAGGACATGTTCGGGTTGTCACCACTTACCGTCGTCGTCATGCACGAATATGGCCTCCATCATCCTCATCGTGTCCCCCTTACATTCTTTCCTTCACAAACTAACCTCATCAGATGAAAATCCAGGGGGGTCGTGTGGGTTGGATTCACGGTAGCTCTGTTTCCTCACGGGTCTCTAGCCACCCTCCACGGTTGTTCCTCACCGTGGAACCACCAGCACCTGTCTCAGTATCTGAGGTCTCATCTGCCTACACTCACTATGCAGACGTGATGAAGATCGAAGGGGGTGGGTTCTCATCTTTCACGAACACACACTCTGTTTTTCCTTTCAAAATTTGCAAACCCATTTAAACAAAACTGAGATATTATGTGTGACGGTGATGAGGGTTCTACAGGCCTCCAGATTGAGCCAGGTGTCCACCATTCTATGGGCAAGACTCCCAAGAGCAGCCATGTGTCCAAATCCAACTAGGCATAGATCCCAATGCAACCAAATGAACATTTTACCCCTGCCTTGCAAAATTACCTTTTTACCCCTCATGCATTTAGATCAATAAATAATTCATCTGAAGTCCAATAATGGTGTGCTGCCTGTCGTTATACTCAGGGGATCGAGACCTTCCTAACAGTCCTCGAAATGCGTGAAAAATACTTGTCGGCTTAAAAGTCAACAATTTTGCCCCTTTTCATCCAAATTACCAAATTACCCTTCAACTTCCGAACGTCATAACGTTTTCCCTGATTGTCGGAATTGAACGTGCCACCTGTCTATGAACTCGTGACGTCCCGAAATATGCTACGGTCATCGGTCAAAGTCCATTCGACCGCTCAAACGAAAAGTCAACCGTTCGCCCAAGTCTATGGGCCAAACCGTCATTTCGTACCGTCTGTCCTAGATCACCCAACTAATCACCGATTAACTAACTAATTCATCATTAACCACTAATCTAATCCCGATTTCCAGGACGGGCCGTTACAATTTCCCCCCTTAAAGAATTTCATCCCCGAAATTCCGCATCTCATACTTTCGTAAGTAATTGGGGGAAATCTAACTGATCTCACACCTGGGTCTCCAACCTGGTGTCCAGCACCTGTCAATTCAACTTATCCTGACAATTCCCAAACTGTCACCACATCTCCGCCATGCGAGCCATCTCATCCGGCTTTCAGTCCATCTGACGATCAGCCCATTCTCACTGAGGTCAACACATTCCCGTGGTATCTCTAACCTTACACCAGCCGTCACTCACGGCTTAACGAATACTAGTTACGTCACCACATCACTGCTACCAGACATATCTATTCACAAGTCATCATACCCCGTACCAACACTTCCGTATATTGTGCGAGTCCACCGTCAACAACCATAAATCTCAAGAACACCCATTCACAAGACGACATCTACCGGCCTCTGTACGCCCATGCATCAAGACCCATTCAATGATCTGTATCACTTTCGTCAGAGATTTATGCCTACCCTACTGAAGTTACAACTTACGCGCTCACACAACTAACTCAACCAATCATCTCACCGGTGGTTCCATTAACCCCCAACATAGGCAACCTGTGGGAACACCATCCACATTTCATACAATTTCTCTATCACTGAACCTTATGACAAACCAGTTTAACCGTGATCAAACATCTCAATGTTAAGGTCCCACGAGCCGTTCATGGCTCGGAGCGTCCAGTTCACATCAGTACTGACTCCTGCCAACTAGTCAGCTCACTCAGGATCAATCAGATCCAGTCCACAACACAACTAGTCAATCACGTCGGATTAGCAAGTCAACCTACAACAAACCCTAGCACCAAGCCGATCACCAACACCCCTACCAGAACATCACGATGCTCGTCCAATTGCATCGGGACACACCTCAAACACATGCACCAATCACAACCAACCAAAAGCACGGTGCATACCACCACCTACGCGACAACAACCCAACGAACTTGAATAAAAAAAAGATATCTAGAGTACCTCAACACATCTCGTAGAGCACATCCTCAGGTACTTCCAACGACATCCTACGGTAAGTCCACCATTCAACCACATCGGCATCAAACGAGCTCTACTACACCAAAAATCCATCCAATAACACCATAGTGTACCCGTCACCCTCCCAGGGTATCTCTAGGGCACACAAAACATCCTTATACCCATGCGGATTACCACCTGACTATGAATCAAACAAGCTTCATTTTTGAAGTCCGTCAGTCCAATCCTACCACTAGGCTAAATTACAAGTCTTCCAGGGAAGTCCAACTCAAGTCCCTTCCGAGTCTCCCGGTCTCCTAGGTCTCCCGACCAGTATGAAATCCAATCACATCTCAATATGTACACAAGGCAGACCCAGCACTAGATCCAAAATGAAAACCCATACATAAGCGAGAGATGGTCAAGATATCCAACCTATGCCTCACATACGATCCAATCTTGATCCACAACAGCTCAAACCTGAGCTAGAAACAATCTAATCCTGATCCACTCACTCCTAAGTGGATCCCACTTCTCGTCCAAACAACTCTTACCATCATACTATCACATCGATCCAGAATACCCCTCGTCAAGATTATGGGTTCTCTTCAATAACCTCATATCGATCAGTTATAGTCCCTCTTTCTTTGCTTCCCTTCATCATCCTTCAACGGAATACACAATGGTCCTCAACCATGTCACCACAAGTCATGCTACCTTAAGCCATCTTAGCACAATCCTATGGCACTCGCCACACATGCCAAATAGGGCGTCACTGAGTGCTCTCTCTACTCCTTACCACATCCACACGTGTTCATAATTAAAAGGGGGAGGGGGGTCAAAACTCCTAAATTTCCTATCCCTGAGTCACCTAAATTGACTCCAGAGTATCCACCACACAGCATAATCACCACTCGGAACCAAACACAGCATCTCATCATCTCAAACTCAACATCTCCTGATTCCGAGAATCCAACCATGGAACTCAAGCCGCAACACGAATACCACCCTTGGACCAACCGTCTAAACGTCAACTTCGCTACACTTAGGCGATCCACAACTCCTCTAGATCACAACCACGTGTCCGTAACTAAACCAACTCACCGACCAACACGACTCTCGGTTAACATCGTGTATGCACATCCAAAAGGATGTCAATCATCATTCCTTCTGATGATCGCATCCCAACCTTTCCGAGGTTCAACCCGAGCAACACTATCACACTCATAACCAACTCTCGAGATCACAATCAATGATCACTCACCTCGGCCTCCTAAGTCATGATCCTCGAGTTCATCAATCACCAATCTCAAGATATCACTAAGCACGGGCCTCGACATCACCCAAATGCCAACCTCGGCATCTCTAACACCTAAAGATAAGTCTGCGAAATCAACCTCATGGATGGTCAAACCAGACCATACCAACCAAGCCCGATCCAACACGAAGCGTAGGTCCACCGCGCTTCCGCTGCGCTACTCTGATCAAACCAACGGCATCCTGACAGTTCGCACCGAACATGACCTTCCTATAGTCATCACATCTTCCAGACACCGGCATCTCACCCCTAGTCACAACCTCAACTCACGATGTGCCCATCGTACCATTACAGGCATCCCGGCTCGTGGCACATCATCTCCTATCTCGGCTCACAGCATACCAGTCCTGAATTTCTACGCAAACCGAGTTGAAACCCTTACTCTACGCTCGGGTCGGGGAAACTAACCTCCCTCGTATCAACAACTCTAAGCAACTCAATGCTCAACCAACACCGCAGTCTCACTAGACTCATCCAGAGTCGTCCGCCAACCATTCACTACCTCGGCTGCCTCTCGTATAACCAATTCTAATCCAGCCGTAAATCTACCCAATCACAACAACTATCTAACCACAAACCCCAACTCAGGTTCTCCAGACTAAACACGTACTCTGGGGTTTCTCACTAGGATACTCACAGGGCTAAGCCAGCCCTCACAACAGGGTTCCTCAAATCATCCTCGTCATCCGGGTTATCCAAACTCGCGACAACAACTAGTTCACCATAACCTTACCACTCAGGTGGTCACACCCGACTGAGATCATCCTTTATCGTAAAGTCTACACACCAATGTCAACCAGTAACTAACGCTAGGGGGGAATCCCGAAATTTACCCCCGCGACTCAAGGCATCCAGCTACTCAAAGCCGCACAAATCCGATCTCAACCAAACTGACCAAAAGGTCACCAGTCCCAAACTACCGTCAACCAATCGCCATCCGGCCCAACAGGCTGACGTCAACCGACCTCCTCGGCCCACGTGTACCACCAGCTCAACAGGATGTCATTGGGCTCTACATACCGACCAGTCAACCCTCATTCGTCCATCAAGCGTAGTTCACTAGTTACCATCCGGGTTAATCACACTGGCATACATCCGACCTTAAGGCCCAACCAACGAGCATATCCCACACCAAACAAGCTAACGACTCTGGTCCTAAGCCGTCATACGACATACCTCGCACCGCGTATCGAGCGACTATCACCCTGGCACTAACAATCACCATTAACTAACACTAATGAACATACCGTTACTATCGCTTCCAGGTTGATGACGGGCTATTCCACATCGAGACATCACATCCATAGTATCATCACATCACGCTAGTCAACAAACCACCTGCTCTGGAAGCCAACCTTAATGCAAAGCGCACAAAACCTTGCTCTGATACCAATTTGACACGACCCACCCTCAATCCCCCGGGATTAAGAGCTAAGTCATGCTCCCGTCTAACTTACGCGTGACACGAAGGCTAACCGACATCCAACCTCCATCTGACACGTAAGTCGGACAAGGGATTTCCCAAACGAATCGTTCAATACTATCAGACTTCCTAGAGCGCGCAGACTCTACTGTGGATCGCGTGTGTAATGTCTCCGTCTCTCTTAACCAACAGCTCGCACTGCTACAACCTGGAGGGTATCGAAAACACAAAAAGACTGTGAGTGGATAAAAATAAATAGTAAGTCCATAAAACAGTTTATCAAAAGACATTTATACCCTCCATTTAAAAACCAATGCATGCATACAAAACTCATTCCATATCCGAGATAAGAAAACCATCAGTGAAAACCAGAATCGTTACTTTTCTCAAATCCGTAATTCACATCCAGGGCTTCAGCCCAAAACCATAAATCCTCATCAAAGTACGGGAACTCAGCCCAAAACTCAATAATCGAAATCATCCGGGCCATTTCCCAAAACGTCTGAAAAACAATGAAAAAAACAGTGAAAAACATCAATCGATCAAGTTGCTGGATCTCAAGTGCGCCCGAGTCTTTAAACTCAAAACCATGCGCATAATCAGGTCTGCCCAGAATATCAACGAGTCTTTAAACTCAAAACACAATCAACAGGCCTTGGGGGATATCACAATAACCGAGTCTTTAAGCTCAAAACATATACCGAGTCTTTAAACTCAAAACATATCAATCCAGGACCCTCCCCCGTCAATCAATCGAGTCTTTAAACTCAGATCCAGCCATTTTTCTTTTTCTTTTTTCCGGGTCTTTAAACCCATAACCATTTTTCAACGGGTCTTTAAACCCAAAACCAATTGAAAACCATAAAAAATCCATATCCGAATTCGCAACCATGATTCCGTAAGCTACCATCCGGAACCATCATCCCGAACCCAAATCTAGAATTTCTCTTTCAAGTTTCAAAACCGAAACAAGAATCATCTTTTCAAAATCCGATTCCAAAACCGAAATCTCATTTATCGAAATCACATGAACAAGGCTTCAAACCCGAAATCACTTTTCCAAAATCCATTATAAAGCATTGAAACCAATTCATATGTCAAATCCCAAAGTCAAATCATCAAAATCATGATCAAATCACAATATAAATCAGAAACTCGTAAAACGTGCTAAAACGTAATCATCTCGAAATACGTGCAAAATCGTAAATCATCAAGTTCAGAATCATAAACATAGAATCATGTATAGGAAACATATAAAAACATTTATGCATTCATAATAAGTTAGAAAGCAAAGTCCACTCACAGACCATTAGTGTCGCTGTCTCGATACGCGCGTAATTACGCTATCCCGGTAAACCCGCTATCACCGGCTTTCCCGAACCTTTCCAAATCTCATAATAAGGTCACTAACTACTTTATAAATTTATACTAAAGCCCCATAATTTTCCCGAATTTTTAACTATTTTTAACCGAAGCCTAAAACTTTCGGACATCCTGAAACATATCGAAACAGCTCCGATCGACTTGAAACTAGTGCCAAAATGTTCGTTACATTGAATACTCTAAAAGTCGTGTTGGAACCATCCTCAAAAATCGTGTCACGCGCCCACATGCGCTGGCACTGTTCATCTTCAACCTCTCGCCGATTCGGGTCCAGACAGGTTCGGTTCAGGCTGGTCCAGTCGAACCGGTGGTCACGGTTCGATGTTCTAAATCTTTCAATTCAACTCCAATTCCTCCCGTTTTAATTCCTAAAGCTTCCTTACATGATTTCCTATTGATCTGCATATTTAAACACTGAATTGAAGGCTAAAACAAACCTCCATGAACCGTGATCAAACCTTCGAAATTCCTGCTCTGGTGCTGGCCACCACAGGTCACTACTGATCACGTTCTTGATTACTATCGACTCCTTTAACCTCCAGACTTCACATCCAAACATTAAAACTCATTACTAACCACGAATTCAAGTTTTACCATTTTAAACAGAAACAGGACATGTTCGAGTTGTCACCACTTACAGTCGCCATCGTGCACGACTGTGTCCTCCATCATCCTCATCTTGTCCCCCTTACACTCTTTCCTTCACAAACTACCCTCATCAGATGAAAATCCAGGGGGGGTCGTGTGGGTTGGATTCACGGTAGCTCTGTTTCCTCACGGGTCTCTAGCCAGCCTCCACGACTGTTCCTCATCGTGGCACCACCACCACCTGTCTCAGTATCTGAGGTCTCATCTTCCTACACACACTATGCAGAAGTGATGGAGATCGAAGGGGGTGGGTTCTCATTTTACACGAACACACACTCTGTTTTTCCTTTCAAAACGTGCAAACCCATTTAAACAAAACTGAGATATTATGTGTGACGGTGATGAGGGTTCTACAGGCCTCCAGATTGGGCCAGGTGTCCACCATTCTATGGGCAAGACTCCCAAGAGCAGCCATGTGTCCAAATCCAACTGGGCACAGATCCCAATGCAACCAAATTACCATTTTACCCCTGCCTTGCAAAATTACTGTTTTACCCCTCGTGCATTTAGATCAATAAATAATTCGTCTGAAATCCAATGATGGTGTGCTGCCTGTCGTTGTACTCCGGGGATCGAGACCTTCCTAATGGTCCTCGAAATGCATGAAAAATACTTGTCGGCTTAAAAGTCAACAATTTTGCCCCTTTTCATCCAAATTACCAAATTACCCTCGAACTTCCGAACTTCATAACTTTTTCCCCGAATGTCGGAATCTGACGTGCCACCTGTCTATGAACTCATGACGTCCTGAACTACGTCACGGTCATCGGTCAAAGTCCATTCGACCGCTCAAACGAAAAGTCAACCGTTCACCCAAGTCCAGGGGCGAAACTATCATTTCGCACCGTCCATCCGAGATCACCCAACTAATCACCGATTAACTGACTAATTCGTCATTAATCATTAATCTAATCCCGATTTCCGGGATGGGTCATTACACTTCGGACACTCAAAACTATATTGAGACATTGTCTAATCAACTCAAAACTTGCACCAAAATGTTCGAAATATCGATTGTAACTTGAGAAAACATAACATGCACCCGCACGCGCCTACCCAGCTCCCTGCACTTGGGCCTCTCATGATGTGCATGTCACCTTCAAGCTCAAGCAAGTCGACCCGTGAACCTGCAATTCAAGTCCTAACATGACATGCACAACCCGGTCCAAAACTCCTCATTTATGCACCAATTCTTACAATTCAATCCTCAAATTGAACCTAATAAATCCTAGAAGAGGGTCTATGATCTCAAAACACCATAAACTTACCTCAATTTCCAAATCCAAATCAATGAGTTTCGGCCAAATTTTGAGTTCTCCAATCCTGGCCTTCCAAGGCCTAATTCCTCAAAGTTTCAGTTTAATTCTGGTCGTCAGGGGTTAATAATCACAACAGTGGCATCAATTCCACTAATTAACCATCCAAAATTGAAAATCAAATTCAGAGTTTCATGGTGGGTTTCAGGTTTCCTCTTGAGTTTTCGGGTCTGAGACGTCTTCCTCAGCTCTTTTCTTTCATTTTCCTTTCTAATTCCCTTCTCTATTTTATCTTGGTTCTTAGGTGAAGATTGAAGTCTAATGGTTTTGGTTTGTGTTCTCGGGTACCCAGACATACACGAACACAAACATACACAATTACAACAATATCAAACACCCCCATATGGTTCAATGCCACTAATCCCCACCTAAGGGTGAAAAATGTCACTCAATAAGTGGGGTGAGTCACCACTGTTGATGTAAGGACCCGGGCCTTCAGTTGAGGATAAAATCAGAAAATTTGGACGAAATGACCATTTTACACCTAAAGTCAAAAGTTGAATTTTTGACCTGGAAGGTTTTTGACAATTCCAAAAATGCCATTAGGGAGGTCTCTATCTTCTGAGTTTGTCGACAAGTGGCATGTCGAAAACGGAGTTGTTTGGATTTTTTCTTGGTCTAAGCTATGTAGGGACCATTTGGTAATTTTTGCAAGAATGGTATTTTGGTAATTAAACTTGTGAGATATTATTGGTGTCTGAATTGGGGTTTGACATCTGTCCCTTATCCCTTTGATCTTTGGGCCACCACCTTGTGTGCTTACTGTGTATATGTGAGTTTGTTGTGTGTGTGTTGTGACATTGATGCGCGGGAAAGAAAGGGAAAAACAAGAAAACAAAAGCGAGAAAAAACCGAAAAGGGAGAGAAAGGAACTAGACTTAGCAGGGAGAAGAAAACAGGTGGGAGGGGGGAAGCCTGGAAGGCTCAGACCGAAGGCCCGTGAGTGACCCGAGAAAGAGTTTATGCGGGTTTGGCTTGGATCGCCTCAGTTTTGACTAGGAACCTGGGAGATAAGTTTAGAAATAAAGTCTCTGAAGTCCTGTGACCTTGGTCAAGTCCTTGTTCGACCGGTTGGAGGTGAAGATCGTTCTGGACTGATGAAGAACTTTGGTCGTGAGTTCTTCAATTGGTCGAGTCTTCTGAAGGGTAAGTTTTTGTGTTTTAAGTTTTTAGATCCTTTCCTAATCTATTTTAGGAGATTTTGGTTGAATTAGAATAAAAAAATAGTGAAAAATAAGGAAAAAAAGATCGGGTCGGGTCACTGGGTCGGGGGACCCAAAAACCAGCTTGTCGGGTGAAGGAGACGATCTACAGTCACTGATTGAAATTTCGCCGGAATCACCGATATATCGGGATTTCCGGCGTCCGGCAGCTAACAGAGGGGTGAAACCCTATCTTCCCCCATTATCGACGAAACCGTCTAATGTCGACACATATCGACGATTTCGGTCGATAATTTCTGAATTTCCCGACATTTGGACCCCTCATCGATTCAAACAATCAAACTCACGGATTGAACAGAAGGATTCACAAACAAACAACCAAATTTCAATTCAATTTCAATCAATCATAATTCATAACTCATAAGGATTCACAAATTCAAAAAGGAAATCATTCAATTGGCACAGACGAATAGAATTGGGGAAAAAACAAAACTTTTTCTTCACGGACTCACCAGTAACCTTCGCAAATCGCAAGCATAAATGGGGTTTGGGGGGGGGGGGGGGGGGGGGGGGGAAGGGGGCAACCGAAGAAAAGCTCGAACCCAGCGATCCCAGCCCATCCCTGATCGGTCGACGCCATCTGCAGCTCCGTTTCTTCGCTCGTCGTCCGAAATCGGTCGAACCAACTCTGCTTGAACCACCGCTCGTCTGCATCTCCGTCACTCGAGCCGTCTGCCCTCACCAGCACGGTCGACTCACCTCACTCACCAACACGATCGCTCTCAGTCGCCTCGCCCCTCACCGCCTCACGGCCCTCCCCTGACCGAAGAATTGACGACTTCCCCAAAGGCCCAAAGTCCTCAACTCTGCAGCTGCTCATTCACGAATTCACAATTTTGGTTGAGTAAAGAAGAATTGGAAACTAAACGCTACGTTTCGTTTCAATCTCATTTATTAACCTTTTTTTTTAATTATTTACATATATTATTTAATTATTTATCAAATTAAATTATATCATTTATTATTTATTTTTTTAACCCTAAATATCCATAATAGATTAAGCCTTAAACTTTTTAAAAAAAATTCAAAATTTATTATTAGGTAAATAATATGGGCTTAATTCATATATTTGGTAATCATTTATTAATATTTATTTTAATTTAGAATATGTATTAAAATTATGAATATATGTGTTTTGTTCCTTAATTATGAATATGTAAAAAAAAATGAAGCCTTAAATGTTCTAATTGAAATAATTTTATTATTATTATTTTATTATTATTATTATTTGTGTGATTATCAAATTTCTAATTATTTTTCATGCAAATAATATGGCTTAATTCATATATTTGGTAATATATTTGGTAATCATTTATTATTAATAAATTTATCATTTATTAGGTAAAATGTGTTTTAGTAATGTATGTTTTAATATAAAATATGGGGTAATTCATATATTTGGTAATATTTGTTTTAATTTTTAATATATATTTTATTTTAAAATATATATTAAAATTATGAATATATATGTTTTTGCTGCTTAATTTTTTATCATCATTCAAAGTCTAACTTAGAATATATGTTCTAATTGAAATAATTTTATTATTATTTGTGTTTTTATTATTATTATTATTTGTCATTATCAAATTCTAATTATTTTTCATGCAAATAATATCGCTTAATTCTTATATTTGGTAATAATTTATTATTAATAAATTTATCATTTATTACTAAAATATGTTTTAGTAATGTATGTTTTAATATGAAATATGGGATAATTCATATATTTGGTAATATTTGTTTTAATTTTTAATATATATTTTATTTTAGAATATATCTTAAAATTATGAATATATGTGTTTTTGCTCGTTAATTTTTTATCATCATCAAAGTCTAACTTAGAATATATGTTCTAATTGAAATAATTTTATTAATATTGTATTTTTATTATTATTATTATTTGTCATTATCAAATTCTAATTATTTTTCATATAACTTAGATTTCATAAAATGGCTAGTGTAAGTGAAAGTCGCCCAAGACCTGGACGAGTTGACCTAGCATGGAAATATGCCATTGCGATTCCTGGAAATAAAAATGGTGCCATATGTTCGTTTTGTCAACATCAGTTCCAGAGTGGAGGCATAACGCGATTAAAGTTTCATCTAGCAGGTTTTGATCCGAAAAAAAATGTTCAAAAATGTAAAGATGTACCTAAGGCTATTAGGGATGAGGTCAGAGCATGGATCAAAAGTAAAGATACTGCTAAACAGACTAAGAATATGATTGGGGAGAACATACGAGCTGGCTTGAGAGGAGATCCACTAGACACTCAACATAGCATTCAGATTAATGATAGCGATGATGAAGAGGATGATGATGGATTCGCTTATCCACCAAATGTGCATAGATCTGAGAGAGCAGCATATCGCTTTGCTATAAATGCATCGAGAAATGAGGCACGGCGAAGTGTCGACAATTATGGAGTTGGTACCATGTGTGGTGCTCAAGGAGCCAGTAGCTGTCGTCAACCACCGCAACAGATGCATCAATCACAAAGTTTGCATGATCCATTTTCAATTCCTCCAGAACCAAAACTCTACAAAACCGTACGAAGTCAACAGAAGACTGTAAAATCGATGTGTAAAGGGACGAAAGAAAAGTTGGGTCGATACATAAGCAAATTTTATATATATGAAGACGTGGCTCTAAATAAAGCCAACTCTCATCATTTTAAGAATATGATTATTGAAGCCCAACGAGCAGGTATTTAATAAATTTATTTATGATACATTTTTATTTAGCTTATGAAATAGCCTTAAATGCTAACTTATGTTTTGATTTGCAGGTGAAGGCGTGTCCACTCCTTCTCCATATGAAGTGAAATCTAAATATCTTCCTATGAAGTATGAAGAAATGACGGCGTATGTGGAGCAACAAAGGCAACATTGGGAAACTTATGGATGTACCATAATGTGTGATGGCTGGACCGGTCCAACGAAGTTATCCATAATTAACTTCATGGTATATAGTAAGGGTTCAACTGTATTTCTCATGTCAGTTGATTCTTCCAAATTCCATAAAGACTATGTGTACATAGGAAATTTGTTGAAGGAAGTTGTTCAGGAGGTTGGAGTACAAAATGTTGTACAGATCGTTACTGATAATGGGTCGAACTTCAAAAAGGCTAGAAAAGAACTGATGAAGACGTATCCACTCTATTGGACACCTTGTGCAGCCCATTGAATCGACCTAATATTTGAAGATATTGGGAAGAATGAGACAATGGCGGTCATCATAAAAAATGCTAGGCAGGTAACTATGACAGGACCCACCCCGATTATCGCCTCGATAATCGAGAAGCATCCTGCTCCCGTCTGACAATCGAATCCAAAAGACCGGAAAACTAATTAATATTACAACACACCCATTGTCAGACCAGGGAGATTAAAAAAATACATCCGACTGGACGTCAAGTCCACAGTTTCACAGAGCAATATTACAAAACAAGTTAAAGAAACAAGTCCTACTCTGTGAACTAACTACTCGGCAACGGAAAACTTTATGCCTTCGCCTCTGCCTCGGCGCTTGCCCCCGCACTTGTACCACGACCTGGAGGGAATTTAAAACAACAAAGTGTGAGTGGACCGAAACATAAGTTTTACAGGAAAAACAGTTTTTCCGAAATCGGGTTCGCCCTCCAGTTTTGTAACACGCATGCATAACCAAATATTCAAAATTTGCATATTAACTTTTGAAAACTCTTTTTCCGAAACACATGAAAAACGTTACAAAGGATCGCCATAATTCATGTAAAAACCATTTAATAATGCCAGGTTTCAGAAACCGTCATTTTGAACGTTAATTGCACAAATCAAGTAAAACGTGAATCAATAACCACAATTATGTCGTTGGATCCATCCGAGTCTTTAAACTCAATATTAGGCCTTCCCGGGATATCAACGAGTCTTTAAACTCAAAACATGATTAATAGGCCTCGGGGGTATCATAATAATCGAGTCTTTAAACTCACGAGTCTTTAAACTCAATTCGGGTCTTTAAACCCAATTTTCGGGCCCGCCCCCGTCATCAACATACCGGGTCTTTAAACCCAAAACCAGATCCAACCATTAACCGGGTCTTTAAACCCAAAACCGTTTTTAAACACAATAAACCAGGATTCATCTCAAACCGTTTTTCAACATTATTCCGAAAACATTTCTCATCATAACAGGACTTATGTCCGAATTCACATGCAAATTCCAACACATGCAATTTCCAAAAATTACTTCACAATATGATCAAACATCATAATCCGAAACATGCATATTCATATCCAGGTACTTCATCAAAATCATCACGCATGCATAAGCAAAAACCGTAATCTCGAAATACGTGAAATACGATAAATATCTCGAAAAACGTGGAAACATGTAAAACCGATATATCATATCACCATCATAAAATCATAGGTAAAACCACGAGATAAATAAGCAAAATAGTCATGCATGCCCAATTTAGAAATCAAAAGGTCCACTCACGGTTTTAGGACGCGTCAATCGCGTCCCGCGCGCTCCTCCGTAGCTTCGAAAGTGTTCGGGCCTGTAAAAATGTACAAGAAGGGTTACAAACATCCTCAAATAGCTCGTATGATTTTTCCCTAATTTCCCGGATTTTTCGGCGAAATAAACCTTAAGGACCTAAACTTCCGGGCGCCCGAGATTATCCCGAACGACTCCCGAACAACTCGAATCCTAAAGGGAAAATGTTAATTAGACTGAAAGGAACAATTCCCATGTTGACCGTGATCGGAGATGACATCGAACGCGCCGTCACGCGCCGCCCAAAGTGGCTGCGTGTGAAGGCCACGCGCCAAGCTACAGTGTCATCGCTCTTACCCGGATAGACTGATAAACGGGTCTGTTACCCGCGACTCAACCCGACCAGTTCAAGCTCAATTCTCAATCAATTCCTCTCGTTTTTGATCCTATTATCTTCTCTAACTCATTAATTTGAGGTCTGTGTTGATGACTAACCTCGACTGACACCAAATCGACCCAACTCAAACTCGAACAGTCGAACAAGTCGACTTCTGGAACTCACCCTATACGGTTCCATTTCCAAATTAATTTCACCAGTAGCATAAAGGGACCCATACGGACACAATAGCACAAACAATTGAACTCGTCGTTACCTGGAAGTCGTCGTCCTCAAGCTCGAAAATTCTCAGAACCAGGGAGCTCAGTTCTTGGCCAATTCGTGAGTGTCGTCCTTCGAAATCGATGTGGTTGGTTTCCTTTTGCTCCCAGAAGACTAGAACGGCCCTTAGTTTAGCTCGAATGTCCCCACAATTTGATCTTCAATTTTTCCCTCCACTGGTTTTTCCTTCGAACTGGAACTTAGGTTCCTGGGCAAAACGGGCTCCAATCTCAACAACTCTAGCACCGTCGTGTTTCTGTCACTCCCAGAAGTCTCCCTATGTGTTTAGTTTTCCCCCAAAGCCCGTAGGAATTGAACTCTGGAGTTTCCCCCCCAAAAAAAAACTCGAAACTGTTTTCTCACCTTCCCTCTCAACCTCAGCCCACACCTGATGCACCAAATGACCCAAACGAAACCTCTCCTCACTCTCTTACACGGTTGATCGATCAATGTGGCCAACAACTCGTGGGAGACCAACTGGGTCTCTGAAAATGGTTTCCCGCATGCACAGAGACCACGGCCATTTTAAAATCCAGCCCGTGCACTGAGCTCAGTTCAGTCTCCCATGGGTGCCTCCACTGCCTCAATTCTCATAAACAAATCGTCTGATCCATCCACTACCACCCTAAACAATTTGCACGCGTAAAACACCATGGCATGGCCGTGTGCTCTGTTTTTCACGGTGGTGCTACAGAAACCGCCGTGAAATGACCAAAATGTCCCTCTGTGTAATAATTACCAAATTGCCCTCCAACTTCCGTGACCCGTATCTCGGTCATCCGACGTCCGTTTCACGCGTGCCGCCTGTCATTGTACTCAGGGCGTCGAGACGAACATAACGGTCTTTGATTCAAATGAGTATCAATTGTCAAACAAAAGTCAACTTTTCCCCTTTATAACGTCCAAATTACGATAATGCCCCTGAACTTCCGAACCTCATAACTTCCACCCTGTTCGTCCGAATTGAACGTGCCACTTGTCTATGAACTCGTGACGTCCCGAACTACGTCACGGTCATCACTCCACGTCCGTTCGACCTCCCAATCAAAAAGTCAACAAATTGACCACAAAAATCACAGGGGTAAAAACGTCATTTTATTCAATCTTTTATAATATTACATTTCCAGAACGTCTGGGGCGTTACAAACTAACTACATTTATAATCATCTATGGTTACTAGCTCAGATGTATGAATTCTGTCAAAAGGACTTGGTTCGTCCTGGTGCAACTCGGTTCGCAACCAACTTTATTTGTATAAACAGTATAGTTAAGCATAAAGTTAGCCTTAGAAGATTGTTTACCAGTGATCAATGGCATGGTAGCCCATTGAGTAGGAAAGTGTAAGGTAAGAGGGTTGAGGCTCATATCCTCGACCAAAGATTCTGGGAGTCCTTGGAGATGATGCAATCAATATATGAACCATTATATTGCATCCTCCAAATTGTTGATACAGAGGTAGTCCCAACCATGCCAATCCTGTATGATATGTTCAATCGAATGAAAGAAAAGATAACCCGTCTTAAAGGGAAGAAGTGGGTCCTTAAAATCATACAGGAGCGATGGGAAAAAACATTAGTGCATCCCTTACATGCTGCTAGTATATTTCTATCTTATTGAACTTGTTAATATTTTATTTTATTATTATTTACTAAGCAAAGTTCATTCATGATTTTCAGCTTATTACTTGAATCCCCGATATCAATATCAAGCAGGTGTTGGGCATGACTCCTTCCTCGTCCAATCAATTCAACAAGTATTCCTTAAACTGAATCCAAATGGGCAAGTGGGTTTACAAAATTTTGGAGTAGACGTAAGTTCACTACCATATATGAACCTTGATATTTTTTAATTTGTACATCGATGGCATTATATTAACATCAGCCTTAATGTAGTTGATCAACTTTAGAGATGGTCGGAAAACATTTCGTTCACCTATGGCTGTACAGTCACGAACGAAAATGCCCCCAGGTATATTACTTGCATTTAACTTGATATTGTATAACTTAACACTTTATAATGCCTCTTACATTAAACTTGATATTGACAGCTGAGTGGTGGGAACTATATGGCCAAGCTTCTCCCAGCTTGCAACAAATTGCAATTAGTATATTATCACAAACGGCATCATCTTCAGCATGTGAGAGAAATTGGAGTACATTTGCTTTAATTCATACAAAGAAAAGAAATCGTCTCGCATATTCTAAGTTAAAACAACTTGTTTTCTGTTATTACAACATGAAACTCAAGTTAAGAGATGAAGAAACTGAGGCCGGTAAAGTTTTGGAAGAAGACTACGTCGACCTGTTGGAAATTGCAGGTCAACATGTGGAAGGTAATGAGGCTGATCCACTTCAAGCATGGATTATGCTAGCTCACTTGGATGATGATAATGGAAGGCCTGACCCTTGAGTAGCACATCTTGCTAGTGAACACGGTGTTAATGTCGATAGAGTGCTATCTGAAGAAGTGGGGAGTGAGGACGTAGGAAGTGAGCGGGAGATGTCTTCATGGGAGAGATCAATGCTTGGTTCTACCGGTAAATGTGACTTACGAGCTGATGCTAGTAGTAAGGGACTTCATCAAAATAAATCTCCAGATGATGATGATGATGATGATGATGATGGAGATGATGTTGAGACAAACGATGAAGACAAGGATGACGGAGGGGATGATGATGGGGGAAATGAACATGTAACCGAAATATATGCACCCTTGAGCCCATTTACTGGAGAGGCGGATTTCACTCATGTCACCCAAGATTATGATCATGAATGAGGAGTAGGAATCGGTGGTGTTGGAAAAGATTACACTCGGACACGCAACATATATGAAGGTTATGGAAACCCATCTTCTGAGGATTCCATGGCAATTAGTTTTGAGTCAATGAGTTTAGGCACCGATCCTAGTAACAACTCAAATGATCCATATGCTTATGGTCCATATCGTCACCCCCTGTTAGACAGCCATCTCCCTCAAATGCCACATGGTTATGAAGGCTATGAAGATCCTCATCTCAATGAAGATTATGGACAAGTTAGTTGGGTAAATCCGAACTATCTATGGAGGAAAAGTAGGCCATTCAAAGGAGATATACGAATACTATGTCCAACAATACATTTCCTTTTGGTCAAATAGCATCAGTTGGCAAAACTTTTGTGTCTTGGTAGATCAAGACCAATCTAATTTTCAAGCTGGTCGACACTCTACTTGTTTTTGATCAAGTTCAATGTGTACAATATTTTTAATGCAATATTATCAATAGAATTATGTTTTAATTTAAGTTTATCTTTAAAATTTTATACTGTTAGTGGTCGGTAGATCTATATTCTATCATATGTTTCATCATATATTTATTATATCAAAGTCATTTTATAGTTTTTATTAGTCCTATATAACCATTATTGGGTACTTAAGTTTTTCCCAAAGTTTCATTCCAAATTTCCGTCATTTGGACCCAATTTTCGTCATTTTTGTTGACCGTAAACGATATCGATATTTGGGGCGAGATATCCGTAAATTCGCCGAGCGATATATCCGTCGATATCGATATTTTCATCCTTGTCTACAGTAGCCTGGAGTGTGGCTCCCACATACAGCCGTGTTGGGAGGCGCATGGGGCCGTGTAAGGCTGAATTTCAAGGAACGACCAATATATGTTTTCACCCTTTTGATGTAACGAACATTTTGGCATCGATTTCGAGTCGATTGGACACTATTTTGGGATTGTTTTGGGTGTTCGAAGGTTTAGGATCCATTTTACAAACGTTTAAAAATCCTGAAAAAGTGTGAGATTAAATTAGGAGGCAATATAGATGATTTGTGACCCTATGATGTAACAACCCGTCCCGAGAATTGGGATTAGTAGAGTGATTAAGGTGTGATGATTGAGGTTAAGCAGTGGGTAGGTGGTCCCGAGGGGTCCGGGAACTTAGAATGACGATTTTGCCCCTGGGTCGGGCAGAAAATGTCGACTTTTATTTCGGGTGGTCAAATGGGAGTTGACCAGTGACCAGGATGTAGTCGAGGACGTCACGAATCCGTAGGCAGGTGGCACGCCCGATTCCGACATCCGAGGAGGAAGTTGTGATGTTCGGAAGGTCGAGGGTATTACCGTAATTTGGGTAAAGTAGGGGGAATAGTTGACTTTTTGAATGATCGAGTTTTGGTAGATTGACCTAGGATGGTTAGATAGTTCTTGTCGTCCTGAGTTCGATGACAGGCGGCATGTGTTCATCGGACTTACGAGGCGAGAGTTACGGGTCTAGGAAGTTTCGGTAAAACCGTAAAACATGTGTTAAACAGAAGGGTATTTTGGTCATTGTGGCACATTGGGATTTGTGCACAGAGGAAAGGAATGGACGGCTGGGATTAGGCCATGTGGGCGTGTGTGGAGTGGATGGTGACACATGGCATGTGTGTAGAGGATTCTGGTGGAATCCTGTGCATTCACGGCCCAATTAATTGGGGTGCACCCGTGTTATGCATTCTGGTGCTTCGACACACAGAGAGAAACAGAGGGAGGAAATTGAGAGAATTGGAAGGCTGGTTGTGGTGGCTGGTGAGTTTGTGAGTGTGTGAGGGAGATTAGAGAGTGGGAGAGAGCAGTTGAGACGGTTGGGAGGTGAGAAATCGTGGTGTGTGCGAGTGGGGAGCCACGGGAACCAGGGAGGAACTCAGGGGGGAAAACGGAGAAGATTGAGGGCTTGTGGTGGTACGGTGGCCGTGCACGGTGCAACGAAGATCGCGGTGGTGTCGTGAGGGCTGTGGAGAGTCGACTAGCCCCGGAGGAGCTCACGGCGGCAGCAGGAGGCAGGTAATTTCCTCATTTCCGTTTCGGTACTCTGTTTTCCGTTGAGGTTCAACGTGGAAGTCGTGGGTCTAGGGTGAGAGTCGAGGGAATTGGAGGTCAGGGCGAGGTTCAGGAGAGTTCTAGGCGTCGACTAGGTTGGTCGCCGTGACGGGGAGGTACACGGCGGAGCTCAGACGACGGCAGACACTCTGGTGTTCTGTTTTGCTGTGATGTTTGAACCCAAAGTCGTGACGATTGGGGTTGAGTCGAAGGTCTAGGAGAGTTGGTTTAGGTTCAGTGAGGTTCAGGGAAGAGTTTGGTGAAGCCACCGTGAAGGGTGGTGAGCTGGGTGGCTGGATCGTGAAACAGGGGTTGTTGGCCGTCTGGTTTCGAGCTTCAGTCGATGGGATTGAGGCGGTGTCGAGGTCTGAGGAGTTGTGGAATGGTTATATTGGAACTGGACGAAGCTTTAGGTGAAGAAAGGGAAGGAAATCGTGCAGGCACGGCGGTGAACCGCTGACGCCGGTCTGAGTTGCAGACCACTGTGGCGAACCGGGTTCGTCTGAGGAAGACGGTGCACTGTAGCAGGCGCGTGAGGGCCACGCGCAGCCACTTTGGGCGGCGCGTGGGGGCGCGTGCGGCGGCGATGGGGAAAACGGTCAACATAGTTTTTGGTCTAGGAGTTGTTGTGAGTTCAATGGAGTTGGTTTCGGGTCAATCGGAAGTCGTTTGAGTTTAGTTCCGCGAGGGTGAAAGTGTAGGGTCCCGGGTTCTTACGTTTAGGATTCGGGGAATTTTGAGGGAATTTAGGTGAATCTTCGTAGACGTATTAGTGACGTAATTTGACGGTGTTTGACAGGATCGGGATTTCCCGAGGAAGCCGAGGAACGGGCTGGACGTTCGGGACGCGAATAGGGCTCAGTACTGTGAGTGGACCTCTTCTCTAAACTCGAGCATGCATAACTGTTTTCTATAATTGCTTTATGGTTTTTAATCATGATTTTATGTTTATAGAATATGTTTGGTTGGTTTTACATTATTATACGTTTTTCAAGGAAATTGGTTTTCAGCACGTTTTACGAGGAATGGTTGGTTTCTGGAATATATGTTATGATTTAGGGATTTCAAATGATAAGTGGTTTTCAATGGTTATAAGTGGGCATTGGAACATGATTGCAATGATCAAGGTTTGTGGTTTTAGAAACGGATTTTGGAAATGGAAGCTGGTTTTGAAGTTGAAAAGTGAATTTCCGGATTTGGGTTCGGAATGACGGTTCTGGATGCCGGAAGGGTATAGGACCGGTGATTCCGGATTCGGGTTTGGATATGGACTGGTACATGGTTTTCAAATGGTTTTAGGATTGGATTTGCTGGATCTGGATATTGGGTTTAAAGACCCGGATTGAGTTTAAAGACTCGGGAGTTTAAAGACTCGGATATATATTGATTTCCCCCGTAGGCCTTGAGTTTAAAGACTCGGGAGTTTAAAGACTCGGATATGATTAAGGCCTGGATTGAGTTTAAAGACTCGGGAGTTTAAAGACTCGGATAGATCCAGCAGGTTTGATCGGGACATTTGTGAGTTAATGTTTATAGTTTATGATACAGTTTTCTGATACTCATGTTGTGGTTTCTTATGATATTTTATAGTGTTTCTGTTTCTTATGATGTTTAAGAATGATTCTTTTATTAATGTGTTTATAACTGCTGGTTATGCATGTGGTTTCAAAACGGAGGGTTTAACTTGGTTTTCTTATAAAATGGTTTTTGAACTTTTGTACTTTCTGGTCCACTCACATTTTCTGTTTTAAATTGCCCTCCAGGTTGTGGAGCTAGCGCGGGGTCTTGACGTCGAGGCAGTGTCCAAGGCATAGAAGTGACGTGAGGGATCCTAGGAGAGTTAAAGGCTTCTGTGTGCGTGTACTTTATCGGTTTTTATTTTCTTTGTAATTTAGTGCTATGCTCTGTAAACGATAAGGTTGGGATATTTTGTAATTACTCCTGCGTTTGACTGGGTTAGAGTGAGTTTTACTTGAGTATTGCGTCGGGGAGTCAGACGGGAGTGGGATTTACCTCGGGTTCCGGGGTGGGTCCTGACATATGATGTGAATTGTGGCACGACGTGACCTTCCCAAATTTTATGGAAAGACATGCAAAGTGTATTTCGGCTTTACGGAGGTGTGTGAGTGGACTTTCTTTCACTAAACTATTATGCATGCATATTTACATGATTTAAACGTGTTTCCATGAGTTTTGGTGTCATTGGACTGATTGGAATATGGGATTTTCGGTGATTTATGAATATTTTATTGTTATTTTATTACACAATTTTCAAGGATTTCCGTAAATTTAGTTTTGGTTTCCGATTTGAATGTGATTCTGAATTGAATGAGACTAATGACATGAGATAACGTGATTTGGAATATTTTTTATTTTATATGATTTCTAGACGGTTATTTTTACGAAAGTAGCCTTAATGACACATTTTATGAGAAAGTGTGATTAAGTTGTGTTTGGAGCTTAGGCCTGTGATTCTGATTATGGATTTAGATTGTGATTTTTGAGGTGATATGTTATGGTGAAATGTGACTTATGCGGTGATGATTGTGATTTGGATTTGGATCGAATATATGTTATGATGATGTGTGATGATTATGTGGATTAGATGTGAGTCTCGGACGTCGAGCATGACATGACCGCCCCCGAAAAGGGCATTGTTAACCGTGCCCGGTCCTGCTCCCGACTGGCAAGACGACTGAAATCCCCAAGTTACCCTCAGTACGTGCCAGACCAGGGATAGCCACACGTGCTTACTCATGCCTCCGCCTCACGATCAGCCTCGATCAACTCGCCACAACCTAGAGGGTCAATAAAAACCAAAAGGTGTGAGTGGAAAAAAATAAATCAGTTTATAAAAACTGTTACAAAAGACGTTTTTACCCTCCGCATAAACCAATGCATGCATACAAAACTCGTTTCGCAAACCGTTACATTTTCAACATAAGAAATCCGTGTATCAAATTCCAACATAAGGAAAACTCATATGAAACTCAAAATCATTTTTCCTTCCTCAACCATCGGGTATTAGCCCGCAATCATAAACACCGGGCCTCAGCCCAAAACCACGAAATCAAAATCCAAGGATACAACATAAACCAAATCCATTGACCATATAAACCGGGCCACTGCCCAACTCAACCGAAACATCAGAAATCATCAATAAATCACAAGTCAATCGTTTTGCTGGATATCAAGTGCGCCCGAGTCTTTAAACTCAAAACCATGCGCATAATCAGGCCTTCCCGGGATATCAACGAGTCTTTAAACTCAGAACATAATCAATAGGCCTCGGGGGTATCACAATAACCGAGTGTTTAAACTCACGAGTCTTTAAACTCAATCCGGGTCTTTAAACCCAATTTTCGGGGCCGCCCCCGTCATCAATTAACTGAGTCTTTAAACTCAAAACGTGCTCCAGCAATAGCACCCGGGTCTTTAAACCCAAAACAGTTTCCAACGGGTCTTTAAACCCAAAACAGTTATCAATCACAACAACGCGGGATCCATCCCGAAATCACATTTTTCACAACGGGACTCATGGTCCGAATTTCCACATTCAAGTCCCCAAATCGTACTTTACAAAACATATCCAAATCATCATTAAACACGGGGCATGTGTAATCATACCAAATCACTTTATTAAATCCTTTTCCATTCCCGCATTCGAATTCACAATAATGATTCCGTAAGCCGGCATCCGGAAGCATCATCCCGAACCCAAACCAAGAATCCACTTTAAATTTCCGAAAACCGAAATCTCGTTAATCAAAGTTACTTTTATGACCCGAGCATTAAGCCCGAAATCACCTTTTTCAAAATCCACTTTAAAATCTTCAAAATCACAAATCTCATTTCAAATTCCAAATTCAAACATCAAATAGTGATCAAATCACAATATACTCAAAACCTCGTAAAACGTGCCAAACCGCAGAAATCTCGAAAACTGTGTCAACACCGTGAGTCACACTCGCAATCATAAACAACATTCTTAAAACATCATACGCACCAATCATGCAAATTCTTTCGTTAAACCATCATCAAAGCGTAAGTGAAGCCATAGTCTCAAAATACGTGCATTTCGTATGTAGAGCAAAAATATGTATAAATACGGAAATCAAAATCAGACACAATTCATAATCATAATCATGGAAATCATAGAAATATTTATGCATGCATTAAATTTTGAAAGCGACGCCCACTCACACACCGTTCTTAAGGCTCGGTTTCGCGCCGCACGCGTTCCCGTAATTTCCGGCATTTTCTAGGAAACCCGAATCCTGTCTGAAATCACATTCCAGGGTCATTAAGGTCTCAAATAAAAACATACTAATTTCCTATAATTTTTCAGGAATTAATTGTTAATTAAAAACGTAACCTAAACCTTCGGACCCTCGAAACAACATCGAAACGGTGTCCGATCAATTCAAAACCAACGTTAAAATGTTCGTTACAATGTGTAGGACAAAAGTCATGTTGGACTTACCTCGAAAATCGGACCCACAAACCGTCACGCGCCGCCGCAAGCAGCTGCGCGCGACACTCACGCGCTGCTACAGTGACAGGCACTGTTCATCATCGTCTTTTCCCGTATCCTCTACAAACGGGTCCTGCAACCAGCGTGACAACCCGGTTAGATAGGTATCAATTCTCAATCAATCCCTTTCCTTTTTGATCCTGACTTCTTCTATAACCATTTAATTCCAGTTCTATGTCATCTATTAGCCTCGACATTGACTAAATCGATCCATCCAAACTCGGACCTCAAATTGGGTCGAAGTCCACAACTCACCCAACTTAGCCCCAATCCCAAATTAACTCAGACAGTAGCTTCCTAGGGCTAATACGAACAATTTAGAACAACCAATTGAACAATAACTCACCTGTAGACGATCGTCCTCAACACTGTGAATTTCCAGAAGCTGGAACTTGAGTTCCTGAGCAAACCGTGATCAATCCTCTTCAATTCCTTCGTGATTGAGTTCGTAGTGAACCTAGAAGGCTCACACGAACCTTGGTTTCGTTCAAATGGCTTCACAATTTGATCTTCGAATTTCCCTCCAAACTGGTTTTTCTTTTTCCCGTCTGTTTCTCTCCACACTCAGCTCTCAAACTGATTCCAAATGAATCCTCTCACACAATAGCACCCAGATAGTCGATCAATGCGGCCAGCAACCCGTGGGAAACACACTGAATCTCTCTGGAAATTGTTTCCCACAAACACAGAAACCATGGCCATTTTTAAAACCTCACCTGTGCACGACATACAGTCCCAACCATCATGCCTTGTTTCCAATATCCTTAATCCAATTAAACAATTATTCTGAGATCAGTCCACTACAGGATTTAACAAAGAAATCGTGCAGGGCACTCACGGCTACACTCTGTTTTCACAGTGGTGCTACAGTAACCCATGTAAAAAGACCAAAATGCCCTCAGGGCAATAATTACCAGAATGCCCTCCAACTTCCGTGACCCGTAACTCGGTCATCTGATGTCCGTTTCACGCGTGCCGCCGGTCGTTGTACTCGGGGCCTCGAGACGAACCTAACGGTCTTCGAGTCGTGTGAAAATCAATTGTATTTCAAAAAGTCAACTTTTTCCCCTACATCGTCCAAATTACGATAATGCCCCTGGGCTTCCGAACGTCATAACTTTCACCACGAACGTCGAATCGAACGTGCCACATGTCCATGAACTTGTGACGTCCCAAACTACGTCACGGTCATCGGTCAAAGTACATTTGACCGCCTGAATTAAAAGTCAACATTTTAGCCACAACTAGGGTTAAAACGGTCATTTTGCATCGTTCTGTCCGATTCCACCCAACTAATCACCGATTAACCCCCATTAATCATGATTAGTTACTAATCTAATCCCGAATTCCAGGACGGGTCGTTAGAGAGCATGGGCTCTGAATCCTGAGAAAAGTATTACGTGTGGATGTATGTGGTTATGCTTTGACATAGTGTTGAGTAGTCTCGGACGTCGAGCGGGGCACTGTACCCTGGGACTAATGTGTGATAACGACTCGGACATCGAGCTGAGCTTTATATTCTGAGTCGATTTACACTCAGACGTCGAGCTGTGCTCTGTATCCTGAGTGAGTGTGTGATGGCCTACTGATAGTGCCTTGTGATGTGATGATTGATGTTGTGCATGTGCATTGATGATGAGTTGACTGTATGTGAGTTCTATGCTGATGTTGGTTATGGCTTAATTATATGGATTGATGTGATGGCTCATGTGACTATGTTACGATGACTCGAACATCAAGCTGGGCTCCGAATCTCGAGTGAGTTTGTGGTGTGCCTGCCTGCAGGGCAATAGTTGACGTTTGACATTGTGATACTGATGTGTTGGTTGTTTGAGATTGAGATGTTGTTTGGTGTTGTTAGTTGTGATCTCGTGTGATGCTTTATCAACTTACTGAGGTCTTAGACAGTTTAATGTTATTTTCAAGTTGAGAATTTTGTACGTATTTCGAGGTGATGGAATGTATTACGTTTTAATCGAAATAAAACGGTTGTGAAATGATTTTCGTATGCATGCATGGTTTTGGAAAACAGAGGGTAAATGATGGATGGTTTCAAATTATGTTTTAAACTATTTATTTTCGTCCACTCACACATTTTCTTGATTTTGTAATCCTCCAGGGCCGCTGCACGGAGATCAAGGCTCGAGAGGCGAAGACATGAATTAGCGGGTTGTGTGTATTCCTTGTCTAACATGGTGTCTGTTAGACGGGAGCCGGGCCCGATGGTACTTTTGTTATGTAATCGGGTGAGGTCCTGTCAGTTGATGACTCATCAAAATCATCCAAAAAGACCAAAATGTCCTTAATAATTCAAATTACAAAAATACCTCTGGCCATTTCAAACCCATAACAAATCCATCCCAACTCTGATTTTGACGAACTGTCTGTTTACAGACTCAGGACTCCGAGACATACACAACGGTACTCACAAAAAGGCCAAAAAGTTTCCTAAACAAAAGGTAAACTTTTAACCATATAAACCAAGGATAAAAGGTCAAATTACATTCAAAACATCTCTGGGTTGTTACACTCTTTCTATGAGTTTCTTACGTATGTTTACAAAAAATTATACTTTACTTTTATTTGATTTACATTGAATTTGAGAGTTATACTCAAAAATTTTAAATTGTTTTATTATCATTTTGAACATTTTAAATGTTTCAAGTTAGTGCTTACATGACTTACGCGGGCCCACCCAAAACAATTCCCAAATTCAAGATAATGTCAAATTAGTCTTTTGCATCACTTTCTTACCGTTTGTTGTTCAATTTGTTTGGTTGATTTTTTTGTACGTGAGAGAAGTTAAAGAAAATTCAATAATTTGCTATTAAGTTGAAATTAGAAATAATGATTTAGAGAAAAAATAGTTATAATTATAATATATTTATAAAGAAAATTTGATAAATCAAAAAAGTAATATGAGGATATACCATTAGAATGTAATGAAAAAAGAAAATTTTAAAATTTTAAAATTTGAAATTAAAGTTTGGAAATGAAAGCAACAACCACCATACCATTAGTGTAAAATTCTACAAATGGCCATCTCTTAGTAAGAAATTTAATATTTGTAAATATTTACTATTCTTTTTCAGTTTAATGAATCCAATATGATGATGGAGTCGATATCTTGATGACATGTTATCTGTGCACTTCCTTTAAGATCAAACTCTATAACTTTTGCCTAATTTTGAAAAATTCGACCATAATTTTTGTGGGATCGACTTACTAATTATATGAGTATTATTGAATATGTTCTCAACAAACTTGAAGTTTATATTAAAGTAGGCATAGGGCTGGGTCATGGGTGGATGTGCTCTTTGAAATGCATTCGAATTTGGTTGTGAATGATCAAGAGAAAATCAGTAAGTGTATATGATCAAGTCATCGTCGAACATTGTTTTTAAAATTAAATTAACGAAATTTTAAACATTAAGATTTGATTCGAACAATATTAAATCTTAAATTGATATTAAATCTCACATGATTATGAGAGGTGTCTTAGAGATTGATCAGACACCGTAGACAAGATCATTTTTTAAAGGATGGGATTGTTAGTACTCAATATTGAATGCAGGATGACGATGATGATGATCTAAGTACACTTTAGCTAATAATAATGGAGCGGCGTATAAACTTAATTACAAATTTATTGGGGTATAAGTCTATGAAATGCTACTTTTTTATGAACTGTTTTGTATTTGTGGTCCACCAAAATCCCAACAGTTTAATTATATAGATGGATCCATTCATTTTGTATTAGAAGCCATGATTTGCTGAATTGAGTGCATGCCATAAAACCAAAAACAATGAAACTAAATCTAACATGAAAACCAAATTGTACTCTTCTTTTGAATTTTTAATTGAAAACCAAATGATGATATATACATATTATTAGTCAAAATAATTGCACACTTGAATTTTATTTAAAATAATGACACTTTCTTAGTCGTCCTAGTGCAACATGATAAATTATAAAAATGAGTTAGTAAAAAATATATATAAGTAGGAGTCCCAAAGAGAGGTTTGTAATTTATTTAGTGTCTTGGAGAATGAACATCAAAGTCAGGAGACAAAGAACGTCGTCATCCATGATCCATCATATAGCTAGGCCAAGTGGGTTACATAATTGAAGCCGTTGTTCAAACTGGTGACTGTATTCCTAATGACTAATGAGTACTTTAATTTCGGGATTACAATGGCACAATCACGAAAATCTTATAAAAAAAATTGTTAAAGAATTAGAAAACATAGCGTAATGACTCATATTAGATCCTCAGAAATTTCAAAAAAGTTAATTTTTAGTCTTTAATGGAGGACACATTAAGTTTGGACTGTAAAATAAGTTGTGAACTTAGACATTAACCAATCGAATTTCTATTGACTATGCAAGCCTCAACTTATCCATGGCACTAGATATGCGGTCGATTCGTGTTACTTGAATTTATTTTTTTTCCCCATGATACACCACTTTTAAGGTTAAATTATTGAGCATTAGTGAATTTTAGTTGATAAAACGACGATGAGATGAACGGTAAATTTATGTGAAATTGGACCAATTTCAACTAATTAACTTACCAAGCCTTAATTTACCCATTATAAGTCTTACTAAATTTTTATCTTTCCTCTCATGTTTCTTTTTTTGTTAAATTTCACCCACTTCAAGGCTACTAAAGGTTGTGAACTCTCAAGTAGGAGAGGAAGATGCAAACGGCTGTTTACTTTAAGCTAATTAAAAATTGTGAAAAATGGTTCAAACTCTATTGCTTTTAAGACAACAAAACATACTCGTTTTAGTTAATAGATAAAAATAAATACATTTGTGTTGTGAATCAATTAAGAGACGGAGATTATTTACAGAGAAGGCGCTAGAGAGAAACAAACATTCTCTGTGAAATAATGTGCATTAATGATGTATTGATATAGTCAATATCATCCTTTATATAATAAAGGAATAAACAAATATACAAAATGACAATACTACCACTAGTACCCTTTACATAAATAGACACAACTCTAGGATTATTTACAACACTTCCCCTTGGATAGTTCATGTAATGGTGATTTTTGACTACGCACTTATGTTTTGCCTCGTTAAAACCTTACTAGGTAACAAAAACTCTAGATGGCCAAAAATAACCCTGGTTGAAGGAAAAAGAGTGCAACGCGCATGTAAGAGATCACATCGGAATCTCCTGAGGTAGTTGATGTGGTCTCTTCGAGAATATAGGTAGATAGTACGCCTTTGAGATGAAATGCATTAGTGTTGCTACATCAAAACCTTGCCCGGTAAACTGAGTGGGAAAAAACCTGTGGTTTAAGGAAAAAGATGAGCAAATGCATATTAGTCGAATCATGGCATCTTCGGAATGTATTGTTAGCGAGGTGATCATACCAAAATGTGTCTTATTAAAACCTAACTAGGTAACAAAACTCAATGAGACAAAATAACACTAGTCTTAGAACAAAAGAGTACACGATGATCATGTGAGTATACTTCGGGATACTCAGAATACTCCTAGATACGTGGTATACTTCAGGATACTCCCCTTGATCTTAACTCCCCTTGAAAACTGCAAATTAGGTAGATCAGCTAGTCTATGTAAACCAATACCTTGCACATACTATTAGATGTGGCCTTTGGTAGTGACTTGGTAAACAGGCATGTGTGGTTATCTTGAGATCGGATTGACTTAACCTCAATCTTCTGATGTTCTTGTTGTTGTTGGTTGAAGAAGAATTTTGGTGCAATATGCTTGGTGTTGTCTGCCTTAATGAAACCGGTCTTCATCTGCTCAATGCAGACAACATTATCTTCATAGATAACTGTCAGTTCCTTATAGGTGGAATGCAGTCCACAAGTACTTCGAATATGCCTTGTAATGACACTTAGCCACATGCATTCACGAACTGCTTCGTGAAGAGTTAGAATCTCTGCATGATTCGAAGACGTAGTAACAAGGGTCTATTTCATAGACCTCCAAGATATTATTGTGTTCCCAATGGTAAAGACATAATCTAATTGGGAACGCGCCGTGTGTGGATCAAATAGGTAACCTACATCAGCGTACACAACAAGGCGTGCATCATTCCGAGGACCATGGGGGTTTGGTTCATTCCTCAATGCATAGGGATAGAATAAGCCCATATTCGTTGTACCTCTAAGGTATCAGAAGATTTATTTTACGCCATTCTAGTGGCGGCGTGTTGGCGTAGAGCTAAATCTAGCTAGAAAGTTCACAACGAATGAAATGTCTGATCCAGTGCATTGAGATAAGTACAACAATGCGCCTATTGCACTTAGATATGGAAAATCTGGTGTCAATATCTCTTCGTTATCATCATTAATGCGCCTATTGTGACAGGACCCGCCCCGATCCCACAGGAACCACAAGGGGACGTGCCCTGCTCCCGTCTGACACCCAATAATTCATACCAATTTTAACCTCAAAACATCAAATGCATAAATAACCAAAATAAAGTCATACATCAAATCCGAATTAAACAGATGTCAGACAAGGGATGAAATCCAAACTTACAAGTTGCGAGCACGACTCTAAAAATAAACCTGCGGGTAAACCACCCAACAGGGGTTCAAGTACGCAGAAGTAGATCTATGCCTCAGCCTCAGGTTCCTCCTCCTCCTCCTCAGTATCACGACCTGGAGGGGTTACCAAAACATTAAGGGTGAGTGGACCGAAACTCAAGTTTATAAAATCATTTGGTAAGTAAAACATATATTTTACCCCTCCGTTTTCCAAACATGCGTGCAACCGAATTTAAAACCATCAATCATATAATATAAACCATAAGGCATATAATAAAACCATAAACATAATTTTAGCCACTGCACTATACACTCCAATCCTGACATCCCCGATGTCTGACGTCCCTGACGTCAATAAGGTCACAATCACAAGGCTACGCGTGCCACTCGGGTCTCAATTTCCGAGTTCAATCCCCGAACCCCGTTCGGGTACAGCATCCCCGATGCTTAGCGTCATAGACGCTGGACGTACTAGACGTCCGTGACCTCTCCAGGGTACCTCATCCGGAGGAGACAATATAATATGGAAGGATCTATACAGTGCAGTACCAAATACATTTTATTGATATCCACATGCAAAGCATATATATATACATAGATAAAATCCAACCAATCTTTAAGTTTCATCAGACGGGTCTCAAGCCCAAATACCGTGAAACGTGCCATAACCATAATTTCCATCTCATCAAAACCATTATTTGTTTTTAGAATGTGAATATGTATAATAAACCAGAAAACATTTATGCACGCAAGGGTTTAAGAAAACGGCCCACTCACAGTACAATCCTGCTGAAAATCGAACGTATACCCTCGTTCTGGTACAACTGTACAATTCCTGTCATGTCCAAAGTATACGTGAAGGTCAATACAAACCCCTAACATTTAACCATGAAACCCTAGACCGAAACTGGCCCGGAAAAGCCGCCCGAACGCGCTTCCCAAGGCAATAAACCTCATTTTGACCAACTTAATGATCTCCGATCGACCCGAAACCACCGCCATTGGATCCGGATCGCCGAAACCTAAAGAATGGTGATGGTCCCACCAAAATTACTATTCCCACGCGCCCCTATGCGCCTGGTCAACCCTCTGGTCAACAGTGCTACAATACTGCTGACGTCAGCATGACGTCATCACTGACAATGTCAGAGGACACGTGTCAGCAGTCCATTGGTCCCTGGTCTGACTGATTTCTGATATGATGATGTCATCATGACGTCACTACTGACGTCAGTATGATGACGTCATCAGCTACAGTAATCGGATCTGAGAACCGGGTCACTGCAGACCCACAGTTCGACCCGATCAGTTCTCATCAACCCGACCACCATTTCTGATGGGATTTGTTCCTATGAACTCGTCACAATGTGTTCTATGGTTCTGTGGACTCAAAACTAGTTTCTAGGTTCAAAATCTACCTGAAAATCGACAGGAAACCGGCTGCCAGCTCTAGTTCGTCTTTTCCGGCGAGTCGTCAAGCTTCCAGCCGCGAACCTTGGTTCAAATTGGTCGTCTGGGTCCCTTAAGTGTGTCTTAGAAGCAACCAAACAAATTTAACGTCAAAAACGGTCGTTTCGAAGCAGGGAAGAAAATTGGGTCTCTCGGGTTTTTTGACTTACCGCCGCCGTGTCGCCGCCGTACGTCGTCCAGTCCAGCTCTGGGTCGTCCTGTCGTCACAGTGAACCTAACCGTACGTTGGTTCGGGTCCAGGTGTGAAGGTTTGGATGGTGGGATGGTTTGGGTTGTTCGGGTTCCTTCTCGGGTCTGGGAGGATTCCCGACCGTGCAGGGTGGCTCTGGGGTGGTGGCTGGCGTCTGAGGGTGGCTGTTGGCTGCCTGGTGTTGTCGTGGGTGTGAGGTTGAGTGGTGAGGTGCTGGTGAGTTTGTTCCAAGAGTTAACCGTGTTAAACGGTTTGAGAGAATGAAAATGTAAGTGTGAGGAAGCGAGATTCGTTGGTTTTTAAACAGATGGAGTGGATGAAATCAAGGGCTAGGATTCCATCAGATCTAAGATTCAATGGTGAGGATTTGAGGAGAGGAAATCAATTAATTAATCTAATGGCCAACATAGATCCTTATTTTAGGGAGTGTGGGGATGAGTGACGCTTGTCACTCATCCAAGGGTCCAGATTGATTTGATTAAAGTAATCAGATCCTATTATTATAATATTATTTTAATCCGGTTCTCGGTTAGTTCGGTTAATCGCGCTTACTTCCGTGACCATAACTTCCTCGTACGAAGTCCGATTTCGGCGTGCCGCCTGTCTACGGACTCAGGATGTCGAGACCTACCTAACGGTCCTTGAGTCATGTGAATATTAGTTGTCAAACGAAAAGTCAACATTTTCACCCTAACCGTACAAATTACGGTAATGCCTCTGAACTTCCGATAGCCATAACTTTTTCCCTGATCATCCGAATTGGACGTGCCACCTTTCTATGAACTCGTGACATCCCGAACTACGTCACGGTCATTGGTCAAAGTCCATTGGACCCACCAATCAAAAAGTCAACAATTTGTCATACCATTCACAAAGGTAAAAACGTCAATTCATACATTAAATTACAATATTAAGATCCTCGAATTTCCGGGGTGTTACAACCTTCCCCCCTTAAGAAATTTCGTCCCAAAATTTCAAAGAAACAAATGAGGAAATTGTTCTCGCATCTGAGCCTCAGGCTCCCATGTGGCTTCTTCCACATTCTGGTTTCTCCAGAGAATCTTCACGAGAGGGATCGTCTTCCGACGTAGTACCTTGTCCTTCCGATCCAAGATCTGTACTGGTTGTTCATCAAAGCTCAAATCCTCCCGTAGTTCGACAGGTTGTTCCCCTAGTACATGCGAAGCATCATGTACGTACTTCCGTAGCATCGATATATGGAAAATATCGTGAACTCTAGAAAGTTCTGGAGGTAGTGCCAATCTGTATGCAACTCTGCCAATCCTCCCCACGATCTCATAAGGTCCGATAAAACGCGGACTCAGTTTCCCCCGTCGGCCAAAACGGATAATCCCTTTCCACGGAGATAACTTTAGGAAGACAAAATCTCCCACTTCAAATTCCAAGTCTCGAATACGTCGATCAGCATAACTCTTTTGGCGATCATGTGCCGCCTTTAATCTCTCCTTGATAATTCGAACAGTTTCCATGGTTAAGTCCATCAATTCCAGCCCTACCGCCGCTCGCTCCCCTATCTCCGTCCAGCAGATAGGTGTCCTGCGCTGTCGACCATACAGTGCCTCATAGGGTGCCAACCCAATGCTTGTCTGATAGCTGTTGTTGTAAGCGAATTCCATCAATGGCAAATGAGTATCCCAAGAATCCTGAAACTATAGAACACAGGACCTCATCATGTCCTCCAGGGTCTGAATGGTCCGTTCAGACTGTCCATCGGTCTGTGGATGGAACGCAGTACTGAAACGTAGGGTTGTTCGCAAAGTAGCTTGCAAACTCCGCCAGAACTTGGAAGTGAAACACGGATCACGATCGGACACGATCGATTCCGGCGTACCATGCAATCTTATGATTTCCTTCACAAACAACTGAGCTAGTCGGTTAGGTTTATAAGTTTCCTGAACTGGCAGGAACTGGGCTGACTTGGTTAGCCGGTCCACGATCACCAATACTCCGTCAACTCCACTCTGAGTCCTCGGTAACTTAAAGACGAAGTCCATGGTGATGTGATCCCACTTCCACTAGGGAATCGGAAGTGGCTGAATAGCCCCAAAAGGTCTCTGCCGTTCCGCCTTAACCTGCTGACAGGTTAAGCATTTGCTTACGAACTCCGCAATGTCCTTCTTCATTCCTGGCCACCAATAATGGTTCTGGAGGGTACGGTACATCTTTGTACCTCCCGGATGCATAGCATATGCCGAACTATGGGCCTCCTCAAGAATCTCGGCCCGTAACTCTGCCACTGCAGGTACACATAAACGGCCCAACTTCACAAGTGCTCCATCGTCCCGGATGGTAAAATCCTGTCTCCCATCCGCATCGACCTCAATTCTGTAAATACAGAGTATCGGATCCTGAAGTTGTGCTTCGATGATCCGATCAATCAGCACAGGTCGTACATGGAAGCTGGCCAACAAAGCTCCATGCTTATCCGTACCCAGAATAACTCCCGCCTTCCGGAGTTCCACCAGCAAAGGAAGATACACCATCCCCAGGTGTGCAACTGATCCCGCTGATTTTCTGCTGAGTGCATCCGCCACCACATTGGCCTTACCTGGATGGTACTCGATCATACAGTCATAATCCTTCAGCAGCTCCAACCATCTCCGTTGTCTCATGTTAAGCTCCTTCTGAGTGAATAGGTATTTAAGACTCTGGTGGTCGGTGTATATCCGACACGTTGCGCCGAACAGGTAATGTCTCCAGATTTTTAGAGCATGAACCACCACCGCCAACTCCAAATCATGGGTAGGGTAGTTCAACTCATGAGTCTTCAGCTGCCGGGATGCGTAGGCGTAACCTTGCCAGTCTGCATCAACACGCAGCCCAAACCTTGCAGCGATGCATCACTGAAGACCACAAACTCTCCACTGTCATCCGGCAACGCAAGGACAGGTGCAGTGGTCAGTCGATCCTTCAACTCTTGAAAACTCCGATCGCACTGCTCGTCCCAGATAAACTTCACTCCCTTCCGAGTCAAACGAGTCAATGGTGCAGCAATTTTGGAGAAACCCTCCACGAATCTCCGGTAGTATCCTGCTAATCCGACGAAACTCCGCACCTCGGTCACTGTTGTCGGTCTAGCCCAATTGGTCACCGCTTCTGTTTTTTGGGGATCCATGCAAATCCCATCTGTCGATATCACGTGTCCCAGAAAACCAAATACTGCTCAGCCAAAACTGACACTTGCTCAGCTTGGCGTACAACTGTTCTTGTCTCAGCCTCTCCAAGACCAACCGTAGATGTTCCTCATGTTCTTGGGCACTCCTCGAGTACACCAAGATATCATCGATGAACACAATCACGAATTTATCCAGGTAGGGTCGGAAGACCCGGTTCATCAAATCCATGAATGCTGCTGGAGCATTCGTCAAGCCAAAAGGCATAACAAGGAACTCGTAGTGTCCATAACGGGTTCGAAAAGTAGTTTTCGGAATATCCTCCTCCGAAATCCTCAGTTGGTGATACCCAGACCGCAAATCAATTTTCGAGAAGCACTGAGCTCCCCGTAACTGGTCAAAAAGGTCATCGATCCTGGGTAGAGGATACTGGTTCCTCAGTGTCACCTTGTTGAGTTGTCGATAGTCAATACACAAATGGAGACTTCCCTCCTTCTTCTTTACGAACAACACCGGTGCTCCCCATGGTGAAGTACTCGGTCGGACATATCCCAAATGCACCAACTCCTGTAATTGAGTCTTGAGTTCTCGTAACTCGGCCGGCGCCATCCGGTATGGTGCCTGGAATATAGGTCGGGTACCAGGGAGTAGTTCAATAGTAAACTCGATCTCCCGCGATGGTGGCAACCCAGGTAAGTCTTTCGGAAATACATCTGGAAACTCGCATACCACCGGTATCTCGTCGATACCCGGAGTATCAACCTGCTCCGACACGACATGCGCCAAGTAACCCTGGCATCCCTTTCGTAGAAGTTTGGTAGCAGTAAGTGAAGAAATCACTTCAGGAGGCGAACCGTCACGTTCCCCCTGAAAGATAACCTCCGGCAAACCCGGGCTCCGCAGAATCACTTGCTTGCTACAGCAATCGATGAGCGATCCATGCTCCGATAGCCAATCCATCCCTAGGATTATATCGAAGTCGTGGATATCCAGAATAATTAAGTCTGCTGGTAAATCCACATCCTCAATTCTTACCGGGCACCTCCGAATCACTTGATTCACATGGTACACGATGCCCATCGGGGTGCCAATACCCATTTTGCAATCTAATGCTGATACCACACAATCAAGCATACCCGCACAACTCTTCGAAATAAAAGAATGTGTAGCCCCCGCATCCATCAATACACGTACAATAAGATATGTAGTGTACCTGTGACCACGCCTGGGGCAGTCCTCGCCTGCTGCTGGGTCATTGCAAACACTTGGGCCCTCGGCCCTCCGTTCTGTCCGCGCCCGCGCGCGCCATGCCCAGCACCACGGTCACCTCCCTGACCGCGACCTCCATTAGTGTGGGAAGTCATGCTCTGCACCACACTAGAGCCCCCAGCGTCGTTGTTCTTGGACAACTACGGGCAATCACAGGCATAGTGGCCCTCCTCTCCGCAAGCAAAATAGGTAACTGGCCTCGGCCTGTCCGAATGCCCACCAGAAGCACCGCTCCAAGATGAACGCTGCCCAGAGTTATATCCTGATCCTCTGCCCTGAGAGCCTCTGCGTCGACCTGACCAGCCACGACCCTTGAAGGATGAGGGTGCTCCCCTGTAGCCCCCTCCCTTGTTGTTCTTCTGGCCTGATGGCCCCCGGTGTGGGCGATCCTGCCGTCGCCCCTCGCCCGAAGGCTGTCGTGTCTGGTGTGCCGCCAGACTGGCCTCGACACGCACCGCAGCGTCGACCAAATCTCTCAGTGAGGCATGAGTAACAGCAGTCACACTTGCCCGGATCTCCCCTCGGAGTCCAAGCTCGAAACTTTGGCATTTGTCCTCCTCCGTGCTCACGAATGATGCAGCAAACTGGGATAGTTTCCCGAAAGTCTGCTCGTAGTCCTCAACGGACATATCCCCCTGCTCCAGCCGCAGGAATTCAGCCTCCTGTGCCGCGCGGAATGATCGCGGGTAATACTGGTCCAGAAATCGGGAACGGAAAGCTTCCCAAGTAGTGGTATGGACAGACCATCCAGACATTTCGAGTCCGTACCACCACTGGTAGGCTCCTCCTTCCAGTAAGAAGGCCGCCAAGGTCACTCGTTCGCCCGGAGGGCAGTGCATCACCGAGAAGATCCTCTCCCACTTGGTGATCCAATCATGAGCATCCTCGGGGTTTGATCCCCCGCAGAAAGGAGTGGCTCCCAAACGTTGAGCCCTTTCAATGCTCGCGCATTCCATCTCCCTTTCCAGATCCTCGTCCGTTCGAATATGAGAAATTCTCCTAGGAGGCATAACCAACTGTCAAGAGGCATAGATCAGATAACAATATTCTTAAAATTCGAAAAGCAACTAGTACTAATTGCTAGTCTAGCATGCTGACCATAACCTAGTACTGACCACAACCTAGTGCTCTGATACCAAGCTGACAGGACCCGCCCCGATCCCACAGGGACCACAAGGGGACGTGCCCTGCTCCCGTCTGACACCCAATAATTCATACCAATTTTAACCTCAAAACATCAAATGCATAAATAACCAAAATAAAGTCATACATCAAATCCGAATTAAACAGATGTCAGACAAGGGATGAAATCCAAAATTACAAGTTGCGAGCACGACTCTAAAAATAAACCTGCGGGTAAACCACCCAACAGGGGTTCAGGTACGCAGAAGTAGATCTATGCCTCAGCCTCAGGTTCCTCCTCCTCCTCAGTATCACGACCTGGAGGGGTTACCAAAACATTAAGGGTGAGTTGATCGAAACTCAAGTTTATAAAATCATTTGGTAAGTAAAACATATAATTTACCCCTCCGTTTTCCAAACATGCGTGCAACCGAATTTAAAACCATCAATCATATAATATAAACCATAAGGCATATAATAAAACCATAAACATAATTTTAGCCACTGCACTATACACTCCAATCCCGACATCCCCGATGTCTGACGTCCCTGACGTCAATAAGGTCACAATCACAAGGCTACGCGTGCCACTCGGGTCTCAATTTCCGAGTTCAATCCCCGAACCCCGTTCGGGTATAGCATCCCCGATGCTTAGCGTCATAGACGCTGGACGTACTAGACGACTGTGACCTCTCCGGGGTACCTCATCCGGAGGAGACAATATAATATGGAAGGATCTATACAGTGCAGTACCAAATACATTTTATTGATATCCACATGCAAAGCATATATATATACATAGATAAAATCCAACCAATCTTTAAGCTTCATCAGACGGGTCTCAAGCCCAAATACCGTGAAACGTGCCATAACCATAATTTCCATCTCATCAAAACCATTATTTGTTTTTAGCATGTGAATATGTATAATAAACCAGAAAACATTTATGCACGCAAGGGTTTAAGAAAACGGCCCACTCACAGTACAATCCTGCTGAAAATCGAACGTATACCCTCGTTCTGGTACAACTGTACAATTCCTGTCATGTCCAAAGTATACGTGAAGGTCAATACAAACACCTAACATTTAACCATGAAACCCTAGACCGAAACTGGCCCAGAAAAGCCGCCCGAACGCGCTTCCCAAGGTAATAAACCTCATTTTGACCAACTTAATGATCTCCGATCGACCCGAAACCACCGCCATTGGATCCGGATCGTCGAAACCTAAAGAATGGTGGTGGTCCCACCAAAAGTACTGTTCACACGCGCCCCCACGCGCCTGGTCAACCATCTGGTCAACAGTGCTACAGTACTGTTGACGTCAGTATGACGTCATCACTGACAGTGTCAGCAGTCCATTGGTCCCTGGTCTGACTGATTTCTGACATGATGACGTCATCATGACGTCACTGCTGACGTCAGCATGATGACGTCATCAGCTACAGTAACCGGGTCTCCGCAGACCCACGGTTCGACCCGATCAGTTCTCATCAACCCGACCACCATTTCTGATGGGATTTGTTCCTATGAACTCATCACAATGTGTTCTATGGTTCGGTGGACTCAAAACTAGTTTCTAGATTCAAAATCTACCCGAAAATCGACAGGAAACCGGCTGCCAGCTCTGGTTCGTCTTCTCCGGCGAGTCGTCAAGCTTCCAGCAGCGAAACTTGGTTCAAATTGGTCGTCTGGGTCCCTTAAGTGTGTCTTAGAAGCAACCAAACAAATTTAACGTCAAAAACGGTCGTTTCGAAGCAGGGAAGAAAATCGGGTCTCTCGGGTTTTTCGACTTACCGCCGCCGTGTCGCCGCCGTATGTCGTCCAGTCCAGCTCTGGGTCGTCCTGCCATCACAGTGAACCTAACCGTACGTTGGTTCGGGTCCAGGTGTGAAGGTTTGGATGGTGGGATGGTTTGGGTTGTTCGGGTTCCTTCTCGGGTCTGGGAGGATTCCCGGCCGTGCAGGGTGGCTGTGGGGTGGTAGCCGGCGTCTGAGGGTGGCTGTTGGCTGCCTGGTGTTGTCGTGGGTGTGAGGTTGAGTGGTGAGGTGCTGGTGAGTTTGTTCCAAGAGTTAACCGTGTTAAACGGTTTGAGAGAATGAAAATGTAAGTGTGAGGAAGTGAGATCCGTTGGTTTTTAAACAGATGGAGTGGATGAAATCAAGGGCTAGGATTCCATCAGATCTAAGATTCAATGGTGAGGATTTGAGGAGAGGAAATCAATTAATTAATCTAATGGCCAACATAGATCCTTGTTTTAGGGAGTGTGGGGATGAGTGACACTTGTCACTCATCCAAGGGTCCAGATTGATTTGATTAAAGTAATCAGATCCTATTATTATAATATTATTTTAATCCGGTTCTCGGTTAGTCCGGTTAATCGCGCTTACTTCCGTGACCATAACTTCCTCGTACGAAGTCCGATTTCGGCGTGCCACCTGTCTACGGACTTAGGATGTCGAGACCTACCTAACGGTCCTTGAGTCATGTGAAAATTAGTTTTCAAACGAAAAGTCAACATTTTCGCCCTAACCGTCCAAATTACGGTAATGCCCCTGAACTTCCGATAGCCATAACTTTTTCCCTGATCATCCGAATTGGACGTGCCACTTGTCTATGAACTCGTGACATCCCGAACTACGTCACGGTCATTGGTCAAAGTCCATTGGACCCACCAATCAAAAAGTCAACAATTCGCCATACCATTCTCAAGGGTAAAAACGTCAATTCATACATTAAATTACAATATTAAGATCCTCGAATTTCCGGGGTGTTACATATTGGGATGAAACAGATTCTTTTTAGGATCTAGACTACAGACGATCATGGGCGTGCTTGAAGGTTTCGCTTTATCCTCGTTAAAGTGTCTCAACATCTTCTGGATATAATTCGATTGATGGACCAAAATTCCATCTGCATTGTGCTCGAGCTCTAAACCAAGACAGAAGTGTGTTCTCCCAAGATCCTTCATTTCAAATTCTAACTTCAGGTACTTAGCGGTTTCTTTGATCTCTTTAGGAGTACCGATAAGATTCATGTCATCGACATAAACTGCCACTATAGCGAACCCGGAACTTGTTTTCTAAGTAAACACGTATTGGCATAATTCATTATGTACATATCCCAATCTGATCAAATACTCACTTATACGGTTATACCACATCCGTTCGAATTGTTTTAATCCATAAAGTGAACACCTCAAACAAATAGAGAGCATGTTCTGTGGTCTAAAACTATTTGAATCAGGTATCTTAAGTCCTTCAAAAACTTTCATGTATATCTCTGTATCCAGATCCCCATAGAGATATGCAGTGACCACATCCAAAAGCTACATACTCAGTTTTTTTGAAACTTCCAAATTGATAAGGTAGCGGAACATTATAATGTCCACTACCGGAGAATACGTCTCCTCGTAATCAATCTCAGAACGTTAAGAAAAGTCTTGTACCACTAGACAAGCTTTGTATCTCACAATATCATTTTTCTCATTACGCTTCCTTACAAATACCCATTTAAAGTCTACAATTATAACATGGGGACGTGTGGGATCTACATGCCCAAACACCTTCCATTTTGTCAAGGAATCAAGTTCGACCTGTATTGCTTCTTTCCATTTTGGATAGTCCTTCTATGTTGACATTCATCAACATAGCGATGTTTGATATCATCACTAGTTATTATTTCAGTAGCTACTGCGAATACAAATATATCATCGATGATAATATCATTCTGATTTCATATCTCTAAACATGCATAGTTTGCCCAGATCTCTCAATTCTTGGGAGTGGGTTCAAACGTTGGAGCGTCCTCCAACGTCGTCTCTTCTAAGACATACCCATAATCCGGAATTTTCTCATGAGATGGATCAGATGATATTGTGATATCCAAGGGATTCGATTATGCCCGATTTGTCCACTTTTAGGGATGAGAATCCTTCGAACCTATTGGTCTACCTTGCTTCTAAGCAGGGACATATGACTGGTTAACTGTCATGGCCGTACTTCATCCATTTGGGATGACCCGTCCAACTGGAACGGCGTGTCCTACAGGGACGTCTATCCTTGCAAGCACGTTTGCAGCAGGTATATGTGATCTCGTCACTTTAGTTAGATCAGAGAAAACATCTGGCATATTATTAGCTGCACTCTGTAGATCTAGAATTCTTCGCACTTAATTCTCACTTTGTGCGGTTTGGGGATCAAGATGAGACATAATGGAGACATTCCAAGTCAATTCATGTCGTTCTTCAGGAAAGTTGACATTCTTATCTCTCCCTAATAGCTAAAAGACTGTCTCATCAAAGTGCCAATCCGCAAATTGAGTGGTGAAGAGATCGCCTATCAAGGGATTTAAATAGCGTATAATGGAGGAGGATTCATACCCGACATATATGCCTTTCTGGCGTTAAGGTCCCATTTTTGTATGTTGTGGCGGCGCAATTGGCACATAAACTGCACACCCAAAAATGCATATTTGCGAAACATCAGGATCGTACCATTTACCAGCTGTAACGCGAAATAGGTTTGGGTTGCAGTGGACTTCAACCGGACCAACATAGCTGCATGAAAAATTGCATAGCCCAACATAGAAATTGGGAGCTTGGTGCGCATAACCAAGGTCCGTGCAATCATTTGTAATCGTTTAATGAATGCTTCTGCGAGACCATTCTGGGTGTGAACATGTGCAACAGGATGTTCAACATCAATCCCAAGGGACATGCAATAATCATCGAAAGATTTCGACTTAAACTCGCCGGAATTATCAAGTTTAATGGACTTTATATGATAATCCAAATGGTGGGCTCGTAATTTAATGATCTGGGCAAGAAGTTTAGCAAACGCAGCATTACGTGTGAACAATAGTGTCACTTGTGACCACCGTGTCGATGCATCAACCAAAACTATGAAATATTTAAATGGTCTGCATGGTGGTTGGATGGGTCCACAAATATCTCCTTATATTCTATGCAAGAAAAGGACAGATTCTTTACCTATCTTTGCATATGATGGTCTAGTGTTCAATTTTTCCATCGAGCAAGCATGACATAGTGTTTCGCTAAACACAAGGTCCTTATTTGTAAGGGGATGCCCGTGTGATATATTGAGGATACGACACATCATACCTTGACCTGGGTGTCCCAATTGGTCATGCCATAATAAGTAGTTGCTTGGGTTAGGCAGCTTCCAGCTAGCCATGTGATTTTCCTCAATGATTCGAATACTGATCGTGTAGAGGCCATTCCTGAGGCATTTCAATTTATCCAATGTACGCTTCCGACCATACAAATGGAAGGTTATGTAATTCTTTTATTTTTTGGTTTCGATGTGGTAACCATTATCTCGAATATCCTTAAAACTCAATAATTTTCTTCTGGAACGTAGGGAGTGTATGTAACGACCCGTCCCGAATTCCGGGATTAGTTTAGTGACTAATCTTGATTAGTGAGGTTGAACGGTGGTTAGTAGGGCGGAATCGGATAAATTGTGCAAAATGACCGTTTTGCCCCTGGTCGTGGGCAAAATGTTGACTTTTTGTTCGGGCGGTGACGTAGTTCGGGACGTCACGAGTTCATAGACAGGTGGCACGTTCGATTCCGACATTCGTAGAGAAAGTTATGGTGTTCGGAAGTTGAGGGGTATTTTGGTAATTTGGCTTGTTAGGGGCCAAATGTTGACTTTTTGATCGGGAGGTCCGATGGACGAAGGCCAAGGACCGTTACGTAGGTATCGTCGATACGAATCCAACGACAGGCAGCATGCCGAAATCGGAGATCCGACGACGACGTTATGGTCAAGGAAACGAACTAACGAACCGAGGCCGGGATTAAAATAATAATAAAATAATGAATAGTGACCGTTGACCCTACACACCTGGATGAGTGACAAGTGTCACTCATCCCTTGAAACCAGAATCCTTGTCTTAGGGGAAACATCATTATGATGTTTTATTATTAATTAAATTAATTAATATTTATTTGCTCCATATTTTCCTTACACCGTGAGCAAAACAGAGAGTGAGTGAGCTGGGAGAATTGGCTCCCTTCCTTGGCCGTTCTTGAGAGAAAATTGAAGGTTGAGAGAGACTGAATTGGCTGGGAAACACGAGAGGCAGAGAGGATGCTGGAAATCGGAAAATTGAATTTTAGGAAATTGGGGGGAAAATTCGAAATGGAAGAATTAGGCCGTGAGGGTCGCAATTGAGCTTACCTTCAGCTTTCTGGGAGTTCCACGATCAGAATTGTCGAAGGAACGAAGGGATTTGGCCACCAATTGGCTCTGATCGAGCTTGGTGACAGAGGAAGAAATCGAGGCTGAGTCGTGGAGTTTGGGGCTGTGATGGACTCAATTTTTGTGGGGAAATGACTCCTCATGATCCCACGATGCTTCTAGGATCATCAATTGAAGGAAAACGGGTGTGATCGACAGACTTCCATGGTTGCACAGTGACGGCCATCGAACTGGAGTCGTGACGATTGAACACTGGATTGAAGCAATTGGGTTGGGGGAAATGATCTACGGAGTCCATGGAAGCTTCTAGTTGAATCAATTTCAGGATATCGATCGAAATGGATGGGGTTCGAAGGATGAACAATGGACGGGTGTTCTTGGTGTTCATCATCGAATCGTGGAATTGTAGGTAATGATTTATGTAATCAATGTTACAGAACTTAAATTAAACTTAAAACGAAGCTAATGGAATGATCAATTGTTGTAATTAAGGCTGAATTCATAGGATTGGAACCGGGTCGTATCGCGGGCAAATTGGACCCGTTTACCAGACAAACGGGTTGGGCTGGTGACACTGTAGCAGGCGTGTGAGTTTCACGCGCAGCCACTCACGGCGGCGCGTGGCGGCGCGTGGGCACGAATCTCGAGGTGAGGTCAACGTGACTTTTAATCCATTCGATGTAACGGACATTTTGGAATTGGTTTCGTGTCGATCGGACACCGTCTCGATAGTGTTCGGGATGTCCGAAGGTTTTAAATTACGTTTAAAAATAAGTAAAAATTCGGGAAAATTACGGGACTTTGATAGGATGTTAATAATGAGGTTAGTAACCCTCTAATGTGATTTGGACAGGATTGGGAGTCCCGGTGATAGTGGTGTGGCCCGGGAGGGCCGGTGGCACGCGTATCGAGGCACACGGTTAAAACGGTCTGTGAGTGGACTTTGGTTTTATAAATTCTATGCATGCTTAAATGTTTTACATGGATTATGGTTGTGATTGTGTGATGTTGATTTGGTTGTTGGTAAATTGTACGGTTTCACGTATTTCGAGGCGATTTACATGCTTGCACGTAAATCGAGGTTTTCTGGTTTTACATGGATTTTCCATATTTATGACTTGGATATAATGTGATGAAATGGTTTTGAAATTGGAAATATGAACTCGGGCTTGAGGCCCAATTATGTTGGAAATTTCGGACTTGGAGTCCATTTGAATATCGGGCTGGGGGCCCAGTTGGTTAATGAAATCGGGCCAGGGGCCCAGTTGGTATGAAATCGGGCTGAGACCCATTTGAGTTATGTTATCGGGCCAGGGGCCCAGTTGATTTACGAATTCGGGCCGTGGGCCCAGTGGGTTTATAAGTCGGGCTGCGGGCCCAGTTGGTTTACAAATCGGGCCGTGGGCCCAGTGGTTTATAAAATCGGGCAAGAGGCCCAGTTGGATAATAAATGTGATTTCGGGTCAGGGACCCTATATTTTATAATGGTGATTTTGGGTCAAGGACCCTAAATGGAATTATGTGGTTTTATGGAAATTTCGGGCAGGGCCCAATGGTAATAATGTGATAAAAGGATTTAATAAAACTGTTTTCCATATACCATCTGGATACAAGGATATATGATGGTCTCCTCCAGATGTCTGGGACACTGGGGAAGTCACGGTGCATTACCTGCGAGGGGTCATTATACGGAGCAGCCGGACCGTATGATGACTCAGGAGCAGGATTGCTATGATTGACGTCAGGGACGTCAGACATCAGGGATGTCAGATATATGGACCCGGAGAGACCCCGGGCAGCACGCGTAGCTTATGAAACCGTGAGATATGACGTCAGGGACGTCTAGCGTCTGGGACGCTAAGCATCTGGGATGCTGGTGATGGTAATGGTAAAATATGGATTAATGAATAAAATGGCTTATTGGTTGGATATGTGTTATGTGGTAAAAATGGATTATTGGTTATGAAATGGTATGTAGGGTCGGGGACCCTAAATGGTTTTGGATTTTTGAATTGATGTTCATTTATGGTAGTGGGTGGTGACCCACATGGTTTTAATATGTATGGTGGTGGTATTCCACGGTTTTGGGCTGAGTTCCCACACTTGGTTTTTGGTTAACGGTTTTTGGGCTAAGGCCCTAAGGGCTCGGTTGAGCAAACGTTTTGGTTACTGGTTTTGGTGGCATGCATACGTTTTTATTGGAGGGCATAAATGTCTTATAAATGTATTTGGTAAATTTATTGGTTTTTGTCCACTCACAGCTTTTGGTTTTAATGCCCTTCAGGTTGATCACGGATGCGATTGCAGCAGGGACTGGGACATTGCACACCTCCTCCATCGATCCTTGTGCACTCTGGATGCCCCGTTTGGGCAGTGGCTCTTGGTTATCCCTTGTCTGACACCCCTGGTTGGACGGGAGCAGGGCACATTCCATGGTAATCCCGGGGGGATTGGGATGGGTCCTGTCAGTGTAAGGCTTCATCAATGGTAAATACAGTACCATTGAACAACATAAAATGGGCTAAGTTGAACCCTTCAATCAAATTTGATTGGCCAGACATAGTTGTTACAGGGGTGTGGTTAGGTATAAAGTTTGTAAAAAATATCATATCACAGAGGATAGTGTGCGTGGTAGTACTGTCGGCTAGACAAAAAACTTCACCACTTCATATGCCTAACCATAAATGTAACTAAAATAGTCAAGAATCACATTTATGAAATTAAATAAATGGATTGAAATAAATAATATTCGAGCAGAGAACATAAATAAGTTCAATGTAAACAAAAAATACCAAACATTATCTGTCAGGACCCGTCCCAAATATCGCCTCGATACCCGGGACGAACCCTGCTCCCGTCTGACAATCACACTCAAAGTACCAAAATAACCTCAAAACCACTATATGCATAATTCTCAGACGAAGGAGTAAATATAATACAACTGTAAGTCAACGTTCACCCCAGCGTTATCACCACGATCTGGAGGGTAAGTTAAAACCAAAAGTGTGAGTGGACTGAAGGAAAATAAGAGTTTCAAACACAATTTAGAAGTAAAACAGTTTAAAGAAAAAAAAACAATAAGGTTGTACCCTCCGTTTTAAAATATGCATGCCCAACTAAGTATCAGAAAACCACAACATAAACTGTATAACAAGATTATATCATAACACCAAATCCACAATATCCAAGTCTGATCAAACCTACTGGGTCTATCTGAGTCTTTAAACTCAACCAGGCCTCAAATGAAATCCGAGTCTTTAAACTCCCGAGTCTTTAAACTCAATAGGCCTACGGGGGTAATATCGTAAATATCCGAGTCTTTAAACTCCCGAGTCTTTAAACTCAATACGGGCCCGTCCCCCATCAATTAGAATCCGGGTCTTTAAATCCAATATCCAGATCCAGCAAATCCAATCCAAACCAATTTAACAATCAATTCTAAATCCACATCCAAACTCGAATCTGAAATCCCCGGTTCGAAGCCCTTCCGGCGTTCAGAACCGTCATTCCGAACCCAAATCCGGAATTCCACTTTTCAACTTTAAAACCAAATTCCACTTCCTGAAATCTGATTTCAAAACCAAAACCTTGATTTCCAAAATCATACTTCATAATCCACTTATAACCATCAGAAAACAATTCTAGAGTGAAAACATGAAACTTAACATCCAAAATCAAAATCCAGCTTTTTCTCGAAAAACGTGCAAAATCCTGAAAATGTCTCGAAAAACGTGCAAACATATCAACCACATATAATCACCATCAAAAAGCATAAAAACCATATTTAATAGCATAAAACATAAATAAAACAGTTAGGCATGCTCGTAAGGAAAGAAAGAGTCCACTCACGAATCGTAAACTGTCAATCGCGCTCTGTGCGCTCCTCAACCGTCTCAGGCGTCTCCCGTCCTGTAAATAGGCACCAAATAGGGTCACAATTACATTACATATACTAACCCTAATTTCCCCAATTTTTCGCGAATTTATTCGTAATTTAAACTTAAACCCTAAACCGTCCGGATTCCCGAACTATCCCGTAACCTCGTCCGATTAACCCGAAAATTACACCAATAGATTCCTTAGAACATTTAGAACCAAAACCATGTTGGAAGTTTGGCCGGAATCCTCCCCACGCGCCCCCACGCGCCACCCAAAGTGGCTGCGCGTGGGCCTCACGCGCCTGCTACAGTGCTTCTTCTTCCTCGAGTCACCCGGTTCAACTGTGTTGAACCGGCGTGACCGGTTCTCTGTAATTCCTCCACCATTTCAGTCCCTTTCAATACCAATAGCCTCGTCCAGTCCCTAGCAATCAAACCTCGTCCTAACATCGAAGAATCACGGCCTAAAACCCCTCGACTTCACCCTCGAAACAGACGGCCTGTGAGCCCTGTTTTGGCCGCCTGCCACCTAGGTCCTCCCCCGTCACGCCGACCATCCTAGACGACTCCTAGGACCTCCCTGAACCTCTCCCAACTCACAGCATCCCTCGACTCTAGCCCAAAGTCCACGATTATTGAAAACAAAATCACGGGAAAACAGGGGATTCAAACCATACATTCGATTCCTCATCCGCCGTCTGCACCGCCGCGTGCCACGGTGCTCGTTGAGTCCCCTGCAATCACCTGAGCCTCCTATTGCCTTGGTTTGAACCACCACACGGCACAACCACCGCCACAGTGCCACCGTCTCCTCTGTTTTCTCAGAACCTCGAACCCCCGACCACCGTGTCTCCGTGCACGATTTCAGCTCCAAAACCCGATCACCAACCTCCTCTCTTTTCTATTTCACTCTCACAATTGACAGAACTCTCACCCACGCACAGAATCGATCAAGAACTCTCAATTTTTCACTCTGTTTCTCTGTGTCGAAGCCCAATACACGGTTCCAATTTGAACGCTTTGTGGCCGTGTGTATGTAAGACCCTCCTAGAACCATCCAGCAAAGCCCACGTGTCCAATTCTCCATGGTCTTCAGTCCAAAATATCCAATCCCACTCAAGACAAATGGCCTTATCTGATTGGGCCTTAAGAGCAAAAGACCAAATTGCCCCCAGTATTAAAAATTACCTTTTTACCCTCACACTTTCCAGACCCGTAACTATGTCGTCCGACGTCCGATGACAGCGTGCCGCCTGTCGTTGTACTCAGGATATCGAGACCTATCTAACGGTCTTCGGTCTACGTGAAAATCACAAGTCCACTAAAAAGTCAACATTTTCCTCGATTAGTCAAAATTATGGTAACGCCCTCAATCTTCCGAACGTCATAACTTTTTCTCCAATTGTCCGAATCGAACCTGCCACCTGTCTACGGACTCGTGACGTCCTAAACTACGTCACGGTCAAGGGTCAACACTCATCCAACCTGTAAATCAAAAAGTCAACTTTTGACGCACTATTCACAAGGGCAAAATCGTCATTTTATACAAATCTTTACAAAAATTACATTTATACCCTTCCCGAAGGTACGGGTTGTTACATTATCCACAAATAATAATAAAAATATTATCCATAAAGAAAACGGCACAAGCGCCGATCATATCCATGTCTAGGCAAAGATCTCAATCCTCATCATGCCGAAATGCAGTTTGGAAATTAGCAATCGTAAGAGTGGTATCAGCGGGGACTGGTCTTGCAGCAAAGTTAGCCTTTTGAGTACCACGTTTGACATGGTACTCTGCAATAACTTGAACTGATGCACGACAGGTGTGGGACTAGTGATCGTGTCCTCCGTAATTGTAGCATATGTTCTGCTGGTTATGATTCTAGTGACGACGAGCCGGACCAAAGTTCCTTTCATATCGAGCTCGCAGACCTCAAGGAGCGTGGTTCCCACCATATGGACCTCGACCACGATTATCACGGCCACGTGAGCCATGGAAACCATGGAAACCTTGATCTCAATCATAAGGGTGTCCACCGTGTCTTGGACTGCTACGTCCTGCACCTCTACCATGACCCTGGTTTCTCTACTCACGATTTGAATCGCGAGGTGCAACAATGTTAGCTTCAGGTAAAGGTGCTACACTAGTACCTACAGGTCTAGATGATCATTCTTCATTAGCAGAATGTGTTCTTTTCAGTAAGCAATAAAGTAGTGATCAATTCCGCGAACTTGGTAAATTTCCACTCTCTGTATTGTTGATGTAGGACAATACATGAGGCAGGAAATGTGGAGAAAGTCTTCTCGAGGAGGTCAGTTCCAGCGAGCTCCTGTCCACAGTACATGAGAAGAGACCGGATACAGCATACCTCAGAGTTGTATTTGTTTATGAATTTGAAATCCTGAAAAACGAAGGTTATGTTAGTTATCTCTTGTTTCAAGCAAGAATATATACTTCTAGTGATCGAAATGATCAACCAGTAAAACCCACAAAGCTGTTGGGTCCTTTTGACCAAGTTATTCATGCTACAATACGCGATCCATATGCCTCCAGATGAGGATCATAGCATCCGTCTTTCGATGCTCGGAAGCCATATTGTCTTCTTGGATGGTTGATCGGATTCTCTTTACAGTGAGGTGATACTTTACATCTTCAGTCCACTGATAGTAGTTTCTTCCGGAAACTTCTAGTGCGTCGAAATTAAGTTTGTTGAAATGTGCCATTCTCTAGAAAGAGTAATTTATAAAATTAGTGTTTTGGGAAAAACTCATCCATAAGCAACTAATGAGAATTTCAAGTTTTATAACATGGTATGATTGATTTAAGATAAATATGTAATGGTGAATTTATGAAGAAAACTTCTAGTTCCTTTTATTTGCAAGTAGTCATCACATTTCCAAATAATATTCAAACAATGAAATAAACATACAAATAATTTAAGCAATGAAATACTATGTAATATGCATGTATGTTAGAAATATATGCTACTGGAATTTAATTGAAAATATATTTTAGTGCTTTAGGCATACAAGTTTATGTTTTAAAGTCCGACGAGTAAGAAAAAATTCTGTTTTTTTTTTCGGAGCCGAGATGGTGTCAGAGCCGAGCCGCCGCCGGTGAGCTGAGCCTCCAGCCAAGCCAGCCCAGCCCAGCCGAAAAACAAAGCCAAGCCGACAGCCCAAACGGAGCCGAGTAAGTCCAATGGTCTTGTGCTCTGGTGTGTTATGGGATGAGGCCTTCTCGGCCTAAATGGTGTAAGCCCAACTGCGCCATTTTTCCTTTTTTCAGAGGCCTGCTGGGCCTTTATTTTTTCTAGTGAGCTATGGCCTTTTCGGGCCTTTGAGCCCTTTTTTTTTTCTGCACACGGCTTGCCGGGCCTTTTATTTTTCGGGCTCTGTTTTGTTTTTCTCGGGCTGCATTTGGAACAGCTTTTCTGGGCTTTGTTTTGTTCCTTTTTTTTCTGGGCTGTGTGAGGCAGCCCTCAAGGCTTTTCCTCCTTTTCTTTCTCTGGGTTTGGTGGAAACCTCAACCGTGAAGTATTGCACTGCTGCCCCACAAATAACGATCTCCACTTTCACCTCAATTTCAATGCATTGTGCAACAATTAAGGGGTTCAAAAATCGTGCAGTCAACCAACACTTAATGGGTTAATTCCCAATTCACAATCATGATTAACATCAAACATCAACATATATGCCAGAAAAACAGAGTGAACGTACAAAAATCAATTATCAAAATATTTATGCATGAATTATCATGATATATCAATTATCAAATTAGGGGAATTAATTCTAGGGTTCATCAAGAATCAACAATTAACATCAAATTTTCCAAAAAAAAAAAAATTAAACAAACATGAAACAAGAAAATCATGAAAATTATTTCAAATAATTCAATTCAACATATCGACGATCATTAATTCATGTGATTACAAACATCATAATTATTGATTTCAAACAATTCTTATCAACATGAATTCTAGGATTTTGAATTTAATAAAAAATATTTGGGATTTAAAAAACCTCCTTGATTGAATTTATCCTTCTCTTGAATAATCAACGATTTGAGGACAATCGTGCTAATAACATGTTGTGAATCAATTAAGCGAATGAGAGGATTTGCAGAGAGGGAGACAGAGGGAAAGAAACGTTTTATGTGAAATAATACGTACTAATGATGTATTCATACGGTCAACATCATCCTTTATATAATAAAAGAATAAACAAATATATACAAAATGACAATACTACCTTTAGTACCTTTTACATAAATAGACACTAACCCGCGCATTATTTACAACAATTTGGACAAAATCATCCCAATACACATTTCCAATCCTTGATTGAAATTATTGATACTTTTGGATCAAATCAGTTTTAACACAGATGATGCACAATTATTAGCAAAAAAAGCTGCAACTACAACAACTGAAAACATTCTTTCTTCTAACGGAGTTACTACATGCCAGTAAAGGATTATCTGCAATGATTATAAACGTGTGCAGATGTCTTAGTACACACGAGCTTTAGGCGGGAATGTCTCAATTTCATCATCTAATGTGTTCATGTGAACTGGTCTGTACTCGAGCCTGACCTCCTCATTTTCCCAGTATCTGCAGATAAAATGAACATATTAGAGAATACAATGAAATCTACATAGTACCTATTTCCAAATACATTCTCAGTCAGCCTTACACAGTGAGTCCAGAATTCCGTCTAAACAATGTAATTTAGAAAGCACAAAACTTTACACTCACATTTGTTATTACATCCCTCCACGCCGTGCGCTTGAATAATGTCTTAAAGTTCGTGTACCAAAAACCACAAACGGATAACCGCTATAAATTGGTCTACTTTATAATTTTGGAAGGGAACAGCGGACGAGATTGAAGTTCTTTTGATTTCATTTCCCCACACATGCCAAGCATCACTGGAAGTGAATCCAAGACATCCTCTGTATGATGCTGGAATTTTTCTAAATCTCTCTTGAAATAGTTACAAGAAATCTTTGTGCGACTCTGAAGTTCAAAGTGAGACTGGATCTACCATCTCTTCCTTTTCCTTTATCTTTCTACTATATTAGTAATCCCTTTACTAGTCAGGTTGGGTTGTGGTACCTAGGTCCTAATTCTATCAACTAAGCATGAACCCGAAGACAATAGTTAAATGAGGTGCAAACCTACTTATATTCACTGGAGAAAGACAACTAAATCAGGGATGGTTGTATTGCATAAATTATCTAGGCCAGTTGATGGTCAAGTCTAAAATGAAAGTTCAAGATTGACCCACTTCTTGTAAGATTCTTATTATCAAACCAAGAAACGATATATTTACTCACCAAGTAATATTAATTTCAATGGGGATGGCAAAGATGACTTACCCGAGAGTATGTTTCATCCACTTCTCATCATCCCTTTTCTGCAAAACAAGCGGATTTTATTATATATAGTGGCAGGGAAAGTACATGTTTAACTAAGAGCAACAAGGACTAACTGAGAAATCTTCATGAGCATGTGCTCCTCTACTCTCTTTCCTCGCTTCAGCAGAATGCATGGTTATACAGGCATTTATCAAAAGGTTTTCCAACTCTATAGTCTCTATCAGGTCGGAGTTCCTGTCAAAAGAATTTTATTTTAAACTGCAAGCTCATAAAAAAATATGTGTATATATATATCCATATCCATATTTGTCAATATTCTCATGCACAATATTTCACCATATCAAAGTCCGATCCTTCACTTGAACATCATTGAAACTCTCCCATGCCTTGTCAATTAACTGTGAACCTACAGAAGGAACACAGAATAAGAGAGAGTAAATAAAAGGTTGTAATAGCGAATGATCTCTTGCCTAAAAGTTTGGGGGAACTAACTAATACCTTCTTCTAATGTTTCTTGTGTACGGAAAACAGCAGCATTATTTTGCATTATTCGTTGCATATTCAACCGGATTGTTGAAGTAGGTAATGACCCATTTGAGTTCCTTATTTTGTCCAACCAAGCAATGGTCTGCTCGCAAGCATCCTTTTCTAGAGGCTTTTGTTTCTCACCTACATAAGATCAAGTAAAGACGTTTACGCTATCTATACGTGTTATTGTAATTTAATATCTGCATTAACGGAATAATAAACTTGCCTGGTTTATGAATCTCTGCAACTCTATTAGCACAAGCTCGGCCAAAAACAACAATGTCAAGGAGTGAATTCGCACCAAGCCGATTGGCACCGTGAACAGATGCACAGGCTGCCTCCCCAGCTGCCATTAACCCAGGAATTATTGAGTCTGGATCATTACCTTTAATGGTAACTACCTGAAAACAAAAGTACATGGTGAAGAAAAGCAGAATTTCATAGAGCTAACTATATTGTAGGCTCTTGACTAAATCACCAGAGGGCCAGGTGACATAGATACGTTAACTCCTACCTCTCCATGGTAATTCGTTGGAATTCCACCCATATTATAGTGCACAGTAGGTAAAACAGGAATTGGCTCCTTCGTAACATCCACACCAGCAAAAATGGCAGCAGTTTCAGAGATACCAGGAAGCCTCTCCTTGAGTACTTCTGGGGGCAAATGATTCAAGTGGAGATGGATGTGGTCCTTCAAAGGTCCTGACAAAAATAATTGAAACAGTTACTAAAACAAACATAAAAACACATAAAGCAAATAACTGAAATGATCTATCTCATTATTGAACAAAGATATCAGTGGTTAATGTCAACCACAACACATCATACCTACACCACGACCCTCCCGGATTTCCATTGTCATAGATCTGCACACAATATCCCTAGAAGCAAGATCTTTCGCTGTAGGGGCATATCGTTCCATAAATCGCTCACCTTCACTATTCCTAAGGATACCACCTTCCCCTCGTGATCCTACAAGTTGAATTTTTTTCCAGAAGACATCATTTTCTAACATCTACTGAACTGCATTTTTATAATATGACAAGATAATCAAAAGATGAATCAAATAGAAGAGATTACAACCAAGATTGAAGCTAACTGAGCAAATTTATCAAAACCATAGGAGATACTAACCTTCAGTGATGAGGCACCCAGCACCATATATACCAGTAGGATGAAACTGCACAAACTCCAAATCCTACAGAAGGAACATGCCAGACAAGAAAATATATAATTGTCACAAGGAAAAGCCTACTGAAGATTCAAGATTGGGAAGGAGCAAACCAAACCTGCAGTGGGAGCCCAGCACGTGCAACCATTGCATTACCATCTCCAGTGCAAGTATGAGCTGAGGTTGCAGAAAAATATGCTCTACCGTAACCCTTTGGGAATGAAAAAGGTTAGACGTAGAAATTATTGCTTAATAGGAATAAGATGAACTGCAATGACGTAGAAAACAGGAACAATACCCCTGTGGCTAAAATTGTTGATGATGCTTGGAAGCGATGCAACGTCCCATCCTCCATATTTAATGCAATGATCCCTTGGCAGCTCCCTGAATATACATTAAACATGATTACTATTCATGAAAAAGACTCTTGATATAAAAAGAATCATTTTTATCATATTTTTCTATATGCTCTGTGATCAAGAAGAGCGAAAATCTTTAAAGTGGACACACTTGAACATTTCAGAACAAGTTGTTCAACATGCAAGCAATAAGTGGAAGAGATGGATAGAACACAATGCTCAATGACTCAATTTAGCAAAGCATCACCATATAAGCAACCGAATATGGATCTAAAACTAAGATTGATACCTTTAGTTGGGTGAAAGTTTCTCACTAGTTGCAATATCAAATCTTGACAGAAACAATCAAATTTATCAACTTTTATGTTCAGAAAATATGTGATGAGAACAACTTCATTCCGAATGTGACATGTCCTATTAAAGGAAAGTCTGAATATAATTCATCACTATTGATATGCTTCTGGTTTGTCGAAAGGGTTGCATCTTCCAACAGTCCAATCATAGAAAACTAGCCATTCGAACTTGTACTGATTTAATTTTCTTTTTCTTAGAAGAAAGTGTGCAACTACTACGCATCAACTTACCATCACTGTTCATGATAAGATCCAAAGCAAAATATTCCACAAAAAATTGTGTATTATGTCTCATAGCCTGTCCATAGAGAGTATGCAGTAGAGCATGCCCAGTTCTATCAGCAGCACAAGCACAGCGGTACGCCTGCCCACCTGTAAGGCAGCAAGATGAAGTAAAGGAAGCCCAATGTCAGACAGCTTTAAACAGAAATCATGAGATGGGCATACCAACTTCATGCCTGCATGGATGCATAATCTTACCTTTTCCAAAGTCGAGGCTTTGGCCACCAAACGCACGCTGATATATTCTTCCATCTTCAGTACGAGAAAATGGCAGTCCATAATTTTCAAGTTCAATCACAGCTTTTGGAGCTTCTCTACACATATACTGGATGGCATCTTGATCACCTATGGGAACATTTAACTCTTGCATGTCAACAGAAGATCAAAAGAAATATAACTCTAAAAGTAGTCTAAAACCAGAGATTCTGTGCTTCTCTGTATACAAGACCAAGTACGCACGTTGGGGTGAAAGAATATGAAGGCCTAAGAAATCCTTATACAGCCAATGAATCATCATTTTCTATAAAAACCCAGCCCCAACATACATCAAATGAAAAACATAGATTAGTAAGTTTAACAACATACCCAGCCAATCACTTCCCTTGACTGTGTCATACATGTGCCACCTCCAGTCATCCTCTGACATATTCCCTAATGCAGCATTTATACCACCCTACACACAACTCAACACAGACAGTAACTCATAATCAACCCAGAACTACGAAATATACATTCAATCAATGGACCTGTATGCAATAGTCAGATTAAGTAGCAGTATCAACACACCTGCGCTGCAACAGTATGTGAACGAGTTGGGAAAAGCTTAGTAATGCAAGCGGTATTAAATCCATTCTCTGAAAGTCCTATGGCTGCTCTTAGCCCTGCACCACCAGCCCCGACAACCACAGCATCATAAGTATGGTCCACGACCGTATACGAGGAGCGTCCTGTAGCCTGCCAGCAGCAAGAAAGGAATCCACTATTACTAGGTACAACCAATCACAAGCCAAAGAATGAACTTGCACGTAGAGTAAACAATAATCAGCTGCACGAATAGTGTTTTAATAATTAAATTTCAAAACATGAATCATAGAATCCAACTTTGATTAGTAGCAAGAGCTCGTTTGAGTAGACTGATGCCGCTTTAATATCAAAGCTCAGAAGTTTAGATTCCCTTATCTTTCTGCTAATTACCGGAAACCAACCAGAGTAGAAATGACAAGCTCGACTATTTGACCATATACAATTAAAAAAGTGACAAAAATCAGCTAGAATCCGATTACTATTAAACAAAATCACCCAAAACATACAAATTACAAACAGTTGCGTATCCTTTCCAATGGAGCTATGCAGATTGCAGATGATATGAAATCAATGATCAATTATAAGAAAAAGATTGAAACTTGAAAGCAGATTCAGAGAGAGTGATCGTACGGATTCAGAGGAGAAGAGCCTGGAGAATTGAGATCGAAGAGAGTAATTGGAGATGGATTTCTTGGAAGAAGAAACGCCGAGTCCACGGGAAACGCACCGCCACATCTCGCCCTAGCTCTCTAGCTCTGCTGTGGTGTTTGGCTTCCGGCTTATCTCTGAATGGGTTGGTTTGTTTGCTTTTCTTGGCGTCGCAGTGGAGGCGAAATGGGAAGCGCGGCAATGAGAAATGACAGTCGCGTAGGTGGCTCGTGGTGGACTGTTGCAAATAAAAGAAAGGGACAGTTATAGGGTCCCTCGAATTACTGAGTTCCCAGCAGGGTCAAATGTATACTTCCAATTCCTAGGACTACTTCGCCTCTTGCCGCCCTTCCCCATCCACCAACCAATTTTACTTATATTACTAATTTATAATTTCCGTGTTAGTTGCAGCGGTCTTTAAATTTTATATTAATTTTAATTCACATTCTTGAATTTTCTTATTAGTAACCGATTTTATTAGTAACAGATATTTCTGAACGCGGAAGTATAATTAGAAATAATAATGTTAAATGTCATGATATTTCTGTCAAAACTGGAAGTAGGGCTGGGCACATGTAACCAAAATACCGAAACCGTACCGTTTCAGATCAAACCATATCGAAAAAAAAAACCGAATAGTAAAACCGTTGTATGATTGGTACGGTACCGAAACCGATACCGTACCGAATTAGAAAAAAACCGTCTCGTACCGATACCGTACCGAATTAGAATATTTTTTTTAATAATTAAATTTTTTTTATTGGTTTATTAGGCCTTCTTCAAGAGTTGATATGACCATACATGTCTTAATTTAGTTTCTAAGAGTTGATATCTTCAACTTAGTGCAACTTTTTCAATACATATTTGAAAACTTAAGTCCTTCATAAATGTAGTTTTGTTTTTTCTTTAGTCTTTTCCTTACTTTATAATCACAAACAAAATTTTGGCTCAAAACCGAAACTATACCGAAACCGTACCGAACTTAATTGGTACGGTACGATCTGGTTTCACTTTCAAAATATTGAATACCGAACCGTACCGTACCGATTAAAATTAAATGGTATGGTTCTGGTATCGATCAATTTTGTACCATACCGAACCGTGCACACCCCTAACTGGAAGTGTTCAATTTGCAATCTGCAAAGTATAATGGTACAATACACACATTGCACCTTACTGGAATTATAACTAAAGAGTAATTGGTTATCAAATACCACATGAATTTCCACATCAATATTATATTATAAAACTGGCCTCGTAGGTAAATGATTTCCTTTGGACGATGAATTTTCTAATTCGACAACTGGTAGAAGTTTGAAAACTTAATAGGGATATTTTGTAACTATATGGAAATTAGGTCTATCATTTGGGGTGGGGACACCTTGTATTTACCAAAAAATAGAAAATACTATATTGCAAAACTAATACGGTGATTGGTATCGAATAAATATATGCACTAATATTATTATTCGATGGTGTAAAGGTTCCATCATTAGAGTATCTCCAAGCTAAAATGTATATATATATATATATATGTATGTATACACAATTATTATATATGTGGTGGCATCTCGTTATTTTCATTGGAAATTATAAAATATTAAGTTATAAAAAAATGTTAATCTCGCCAATTAATGTTATGACATAACGATATTTTTCTTTATATATTATGTAGGAGGTCTTGAATTCAACTTTTATTGGACGATGTGTTGATACACTCCATGTATATATATATATATATATTATGTACTCCTCTCCTCAACATCCTTGTATTAAAAAAAATGTTAATCACAGTCCTTAATTTAAAATGAATTCAAATATAGACCATTAGATATGTAGTCACATGTTTATGTATAAAATACCCTCCTTTTCTTGATTAAATATACTCAAATTTAATGTTTGTGAGGTCTATTTTTGAGATGTAAAATTCAAGATAATTTATGATTGCTTTTATAAATTCTGCCAAAATGTAAATTTCTCCTCTTGCGTTCCAAAGGACTTTACATTTTAGAGTTTTGTGATTGGGCATCTAACACGCTTCATATGCAAAAACCTCACGTTAATCGATTTCGCAAATTTTATTTAAGTCAGTTTAGGACTTTAGGTGGTCGTACTTCCATATGAACGTGGTTGGCTACTTGGCTAGCGTCCCAACCAACACCTAAAGTGCTTTTCCAGCTTTTCACAAGAGTCGATTTGGGATGGTCCTCTTTAAGCCACGATGGACACAAGGAAGGCACACCACGTGGCATTTAATCCACCGTTGCCAAAAGACTTCCACTTCCATTTTCATTTGTATTGATTTGTACTACAAAACGTAGATAAGTATGCATTCGTTGCTCCGGTCACACAACTTTGTCACACCGTCACGAATGAGCCTGTTCCTTAGCTGGGCTCGGAGACGTATTTTATCTTAATAGCTTTTAGGTCCATTAACAATATTTCGGGCTTTTTTTAGGCCCATTGATAAGATTTCAGGCTTCAATAGGCACAGATGTTAGTTAGGGGCAAGTTATTGTTGAACTAATTGAGTTTTGAGTGCTTGCAATAGTCTTGGGCACGATTTGATATGGTTTTGTATGTGAGTGATACTAAAACTATACGGATTAATTTTAATTGGTTTGATACCATTCAGTATTCTACAATATGAGATTTATACTAAACTATACGATATAAATTGTGTTTCATATGTGTTGAAGCAAGAAATATTTCAAAGGTCAATTACTCATCGTCCAATCATCGTGTAACGCGTGTCCCTCCCCATAACCTACAAACTAGGAAGAGTCATGGGTCTTCCATTAGTACATGTCCCAAATTACTCTAATTGCTCTCAGAATCACATTTCTATTATCAATACACATCAAACTCGCCTTAAACCCATGATCATACGGTTGAATTCATGACTATGGGTAAACTTCTGTTCCTGCCACTCCCACTGCACATCACACGGTTGGAAACCACTTGGTTGCGCTCGGAAAACTGAGAGGAGCATTTCTTTACCCTTTAATTCCATCAAATCGAGCCCTAAACCTTTACTCTCCCTCAGGAATGATAGGTCCCCATTTTTCCAGTTCCTAGTCCTCTCCCCCACTATCGTTGACGACCTCAACATGACCTAAATTCAGTCAAGGACTCGAATGAAATCACCTCCACACGGTCACATGCCCGCTTCTCCATCGTACCATGGGAATAACGACCCCCTTGTGGTTTCAGTGGTTTCACCCCAAAAATACCATGCATTAAGGCCTCCTCTATTTTCTTTCTTTTCCCCCTTTTAATCACATTGACAAGGACGGTGGATTGACACCATCCCCTCCTAAGGTGACACTTGTCACCCTAATAACAGCCCATTGATGACTCAACCAACACCCATTAAAAATTACTAATATGCCTCTTGTGTCCATTTTACCAAGATACCCCCAGGACGTCCATACCCATAGCTCTTTTATACGATTTCCGTTTTTCACGTGTCGTTTGTCTATGATGAGTTCGAGGCATACACATTGGCCATATCGAAATTTCCTAAAAGTTACACAATTAAAAATTGACTTTTGGGTCATAAATAAAGGTTGAGGTAAATTTGTCCATTCCCAAATTCATTTTCGAAAATGCGTGAAATTTCAAAAACGAGCGTTACACTAAACGTGGAAGGAGTATGGACCGACGACCTCATCCCACTAGCGGTGATTGATAGCATTTTTATGGATCTCGGTATCTTAAAACCAATTGAAAATGACACTGAGGAAAAAGTTAGTATGCATAGCTCGGATGACGAGAGTGATTAGAAGAGGGATAGTGAAAACGACACTGATTAAAAGTTAAAAAAAAAAACCCCTTCAATTATATATGTAACATACTATGTTTTCATATTTTTAAGTGCCATATAATGTTTTTAATATATTATGTTTTTATATCGTTAAGTGACATTTACAAAAACATATCGCTAAGTGCCATATATGAAATTTGAAGCCAAAACAATAACTAAGCATGTCAAACTTATACCTTTGACGAACAAATGTACAAAAAGCACTTTGCCCAACAAATGTATAACTTCGCTGAGAAAATGTACCTAAAAAAAAACTTTGCCCATCAAACATACACCTTTGTCAAGCAAATTTCGAAAATGAGTGATTTTTAGTTATGATTTTCAATATTTTTCTTTAATATCCGAGTGATCCAACCATCCATTTTTATAACTCATAGATCATCTACATGAAAATTTAGCGAATTTGGGGATCCTAGGATTAGATAATGGTGTGCAACGAATCCGATAACAAAACCTTTGTTCTTGATCCGACAGCTTTAAATATTCGCAATTTCATAATTTTCGACGAGTGAGGTCTAGGCATGTCTTATCATGAATTAAATGGTCTGATTATTCAAATTTATTCGTTTGAATATCAATCAAACCAAAAACTTGAAATAAGTATTCGAGTTTCCTTCAAATATTTTTAAGTATTAATGAAAAAGATAGTTTTACTATTTTCAAGAATTTCCTTGAATAATCTGACTAATCCAACTGTCCATTTTATAAGCCAAACACAATGATTATCTACGCAAAAAATTAGCGAATTTAGAAGCCCCAAGATTAGGTAATGGTGCGTAAAGAATCGACGGTAACAAAACGTTTGTTCTTGATCCGAAGACTTTAAATCTTCGAAACCTCACAATTTTCGATGGGTGAGATCTAGGCACGTCCAATCATGAATTGCACAGTCTAATTATTTAAATTCATTCATTTGAATATTAATCGACCTATAAAAAGATGATTTACAGTCTTTGCCCGACAGATTGCAGTTAGTCAGGCAAACATTTATTTCACGAAAATTCAAAAAAATCCGCCAAAAATTTCGCAAAAAATTGAAATTTCCGCCTACATTTTCTTGGCGGATCATTAAAGATTTTTCGGGGAACGCCTTCGCCGGGCAAAGTCGTCCACTACCTCAAAACAGATGCGACCCTTCCTTTTTCTCTTCCTCTTCTTTGTTTTTTCTGCCTCTACAAACTTCCAAACAACACCCTCCCACTCGTGATTCTCTCTCTTTCTTTTATTTTTGTTTTTTGACTAATTTTTTTTATTATTTATTTATTTATTTAATTATTATTGGAATTAAAAATAGGGAATCAATTTTATATGTGCTTTTTAAATTTAATATTAGAATTTGGTGGCTTTGTTTCTATTTTGTGAATTTAATATTAAAATTTAATTTATTATTATTATTATTGACTTACAAATATGTCAATTAATTTTATATTAATTTTTTAAAATTTCTTTTTGTAGATGTCTCAATACAGATTGATCACATTGGGGACTCATCCCCGTCTAGCAAACGACTTACTCGCGTCCTACATCAGCACCCTCCCCGATGGAGTAGCCATCTCCTGCATCAGTACTCCCTTAGGCAAAACAGCCAGCCCCTCCCTCAGCACCCCATGCCCCTGCTAATGATCGAGTGATACCAGGTGTGCGATCAGTAAGGCATCGCCACAGCCAGAAATAGGGAAAACCCTGTACCAACACCCAGTATGTGGAGAGGATGTACAATAGGAGATCATTGCTAGATGACTCCCTCTAGATAGTGTCTGATTTATTTATAAATTTGTATTTATTTTTTACTCAAATTTTGTACTATTGTCCATTGAATTTGCAAGGAGAAACATAACGGTGTGCGATATTAGCAAGGGTTTGGCATCCCATTGAATTTGCAGGCTAACCAATCTCAATATTTAGGGTGTGTGGGTGGAATGACTCAAGGCACTGTGGCCCAAAGTGCACGATACGTTGGTGCAAGTCATGGGTGCGATTTTTCTCACCAAGTCCAAAATGATGGCGGATAATTTCAGGAGCTAACCCTCGAAAAAGCTCAATAATTACTGGTTTACATTAAGGATATGTGTTTCTTCTTTTTTTTCATTATTTTTAATAATTTTATGGCCTTTAATATTTTAATACATATTAATTTGGAGTGGGAAAAAAACGACGCCGATTTCATGCCCCATATAAACTTCAACATGAAAAAATCGTACGCTGACTGGTAGTTCGAGCTCCACGATTACTATGAGGATTGGAGTTCTCATGATGTAGCTCTTGCAAATCCTCTGAAGGAGTTGCAGGAGCCTAGGGAGGTAGGGTGGACTTGGTTGTACAACCATTTCATGTTTGAGGCATTTTGGTATATTTTAATTTATTTTTTTATTTAGTATATTGCTTTACTTTTGTAGCAATAATGATTGTTTTTTCGGACAAGTAGAAAAAATCAAGGGCTAACAAGGCGAACTAGGGAGCGAAGAAATTTGAGCACCATGAGGGATCACAACCCTTGCTGCCCCATATGACGTTCATCGCACAAGTGAATCACTATTCTTAGAAGAGGACGCCTGGGGTGAAGTCTATATTGATCAGAGCCGTCAGATGGTTGACGTTATTCACCCAAGTTTATTTTTTGCATATGAAACATAAATTTTTATATTTGATAATTAACTTTTTGATTATTAATTATTCCAATTTGTAGGTTGCGATGGTGGATGATTTCCAACAGACTCGGGATGAACTGGCACAGTGGCAACTCGAGGTCCCGCTGGACGACCAGCTATCGGGTCCTAGGAGGTCGATCACCATCCTAGAGCACCAACTTGATAGGCATCTTGGAAGGTTGTCCGAGGGGCATGGAAAAGGCTAGTTCGGGATGCCTCAAGTTGATTTTCAAGTTCTTCTCAATGAGCTAATCCTGAGGACGTCTCGCAACTGAAGCAAAATGAAGAGATGTTTAGGCTGAGAATACGGAGATCAAGACCCTGAACGCGCGCATCCACGCTCGAAACGAGTGAATCCTTGCTCTGCTCGCCTTACCGTTAAACCAAATATGTGAGGGCAGGTTGGATGACCATGATTCACAACTGTAAGACCCGTTCCAACAGCCCGCCTCGGACATCGATCCACCCTAGACTAATTAGCTTTTCATTAGAATTTTTTTATTTTGAATTATGTAAAAATATTGCATTTAATTTTATAAATATTATTTTAATTTTCATATACTTTCTATTATTATTATTATTATTATTATTATTGTTATTATTTTACTTGTATTTATTTAAATATATATATTCATATTAATTTCAAATAATTAAAACAATTTTTTTTGCCAATTGATTAGTTTTGGCCGAAAAAGATCTTCGCCTAGCAAATATTGAAACGATCTACTTTGCTCGACGAACCTTCGTCGGGCAAAGTTTGAAATGGACAAATTTACCTGGCGAACCTTCACTGGGCAAAGGTTGATTGTGCTATGACTTGATGGTGTTGCTCAGTGAAATCATGTGCCGAGTAAACGGTGTTGACTTCAGTCATGATCGCCGATCGTTCTTCTCCGTCAAGCGAAGGTGTAGTCTGATGAGTCCCGTGTGACGAAGGTCACCCAGTAGAGCTTTTCCGCGTAAACATCTCGCCCTTTGGATGTGGTTACTTGCTCGATGGAGACCCTTTGCTAGGCTAACTGTCATTTCTTGTATAGGAATAGCCTCTTGGGCTTGGGTGAGCATGTTGGCAAGAAGCGATGTAATTAATCAAGGTTCTTAGTGGAAAATTCTTAATTGAAAGACAGTGCGACTACTGTAAGAAAATTGGGTCAGTACTGTGCTAGGGTCTCATTTGATCCCTCATGATAGGAAGGTGGTTGATAGGGATGTCAAAGTTAGCTCAATTATTGATGCAGATTTTGGAACTTGGGACTTTGACAACATTACCCATGCTATTTCAATCTCTCAAAGGGAGGTAATTGAATCAACCTTAGTTAGTGCCAGTGATGAGGATGACTGATTGATTTTTCCCTCTGCTACAGATGGTGATTTCTTAGTGAAATGGGGCTACAAATGGTTATGTTGGAATATAAATTCGACCCGGGTGCTACCCCTATCATCCTTTAGACTTATCCCATAGGAAATTTGGAAATTATTCTGGAAGTGTGATGCAACCCTTAAGGTAAAATATTTTCTATGGCGTGTGGTAAGCGGGGCTATCCCCACTAGAGCCAACCTTAATCCAAGATACCTAAGCACTTCTTGGATTTTTCCTCTCTGTAATGATGAACTAAAAACTATGGAACACTTTCGATTATCCTCTAGAAGGATTCGTGGGGTGTGGTTCAAAGGGGTCCTAACAGGACCCTTCCTCAGAACACCTTGATAATCGTGAAGGATGCTACTCTCGTCTGACAACGAATACTAATAAGTCGAAACTAGTCTCAATGGTATCAGATAATATCCATAAAGCTATCCAATTTTCATATTATGGATACTTTACATAACCGTTTACGTCTCGACGCACAGAGCATAAGTAATAAAATACAACACATAGTATAAAAGTTTGCCCTAAAACGTCAACGAGCACGTAGTAGCTAGTTTATGCCTTCGGCTCCAAGTAGATCCACATCTCTGTATCATAGCCTAGAGGGCAAGGAAAACCAATAAAGAATGTTAGTGGACGAAAATAGACATTTCAAAACATAGTTTTAAAAAAAAAAAGTAGTTTACCCTCATGTTTCTAAAACTATGCATGCTTATGTAAAATCGTCAAATCTCGATTAAAACAAAAATAAACCATGAATCTTGAAATACGAAAAAATATCAGGAAATCAATCAATATGAAAATATATCAAAATACCACAGCAATGATCACACAAAACCAACTCATTCTCAATGCTTGAATATTGATCATCATGATCAAATCGTACTACCCATAGGCCTACCATTCAGGAAAACAGAACCGAGCTCTACACATCTGAGTAGACACCAACCCAGAAAAACAGAGTGTCTTGCTCTGGACGTCCAAGTCATAACCAAATCACCAATCTTAAGAAAACATAGCCCAGCTCTGGATATCTGAGACTAACCAAATAACCAGCAATCCGAGGATGGTTGTCCGTGAATAAACCAGTTCAAAAATATCGAGAAAACATATATGGCAAATACCATTAACTTAAAATCAAGTCAAACTATTTAAAATCCGAGTCTAAGCCCAAAACATAGCTTACGCAACACCATAAAACGTTTACTCAAAATCACCAAAAATAATTTTAAAAACATGATTGAGCCATGACAATGTAAATCATATAATAAAGCAATTAAAATTATTAAATATGTATGCATAATAATTTAATTAAAATAAAATCTGCACACAGTCTTATTTCACAGTTTATTCTCGATTCAAGCGTTCTTCGTCGGCTCCGAGGGTTGTGTGACTTGTCAAAACTTATATTTTAGGTTACTAATGTCCCACGTAACCTTCTAAAAATAGTTCCCAATTCACGAGATTTAATGACAGGACCCACCCCTAATTACCACGAAAACCGGATCGGTCTTGCTCATGTCTCACAACCTCATGTCAGATAGGGGTTTTTATAACTTTTAACTTGATTCGAATCCTTACTACGTAAACCAAATTAATTCCACCTTGCGGGGTTACCGCCCACATCCGACCCACTTTCTCTAACAAGAAATGGAGATTCTTAACTCGATTCTCACTCAGGTCATGATTAATAATGTTATTCTAACACACTATGTCACAATATTTCAGTTTGTAGGAAGTCCTACGAATTCACATATCATCAAAGAAATGATAGAATTTTGTATTTATCAAGTAAAATAAACGATAAATTAAAGGGAAATCTATAACCAACATCACTTGCACACAAACCATATAATTAGACATTATTAACAAATCTCCATGTTACAAGCTTATAAGATCTTTAGAAATAATCACTATTTAAACAAGTTAATTTACTAACACCAATAGTCATTCCTCTCAATTTCTTATAATATCCCTTTTTATTTTATCATAATTCAATTTATCAAAATCCAACATATATTTAAGCCCTTAATATCCAAAATAAGCACAACATAATTATACACATTTAACTTAACATAACTTATATTAGTCAAATCAATTGTAATAAAAATGGATTGATGGTTAAGCCCTTGATTAATCCCAAATTTTAGAATTACTTAAGAACATATATTTAATAAAACATAGTAACTTTGAACTAGCATAACTTCCTCATACAAGGTCCAATTAATCTCAAACTTGAACCATTGAACTTAGGAAATTCAGACGAACAACTTTCATGTTGGTTGTTTCCTAATATAAGGTGGAAGGCGCCCTCACACGCCGCCCAAAGGCGCTATGCGTGGTGGCCACGCGCCACATTGTTCATTATCTTCTACCTTGGGTTTCAGACCGGGTTCCTGCAACTGGGTCGCCCGTGACCCCGAACACCAACCTGACTATAACTCCGTTGTTTTTCATCTATTTTCCATGATTTCTTCACCAAAGTTCTTCATATTAATTCCAGAAACACATCTATAGCTTCTAAACTGAATAAAATGCATTAGATGTAAGAGTTTCGTACCTTAACCTTTACGGTCATGGCTTACCGTCTCTGTCCACCGTGTTCCCGCATTCCTACACCAATTATTTTGAGCTTAGAATGACTGTAGGGACATCGTGAGCTCACGAAGATGATCCTCTTCAATGTTCCTGCCTTAGAACCCAGAAACCTGATTTCATTGTAACGGCCCATCTTGAAATTTTATAATTATTGAGGTTAATCAAGGATTAAACGAGAATTATCAGACGATTGAGTTAAAATGACGATTTTACCTCGAGAAGGAAAAAATATTAACTTTTGACCCAACAGGTCAATTACACGTAGATCGAGGTTCATTACATAGATCGAGGCCTTACGAGTACATAGACAAACGACACATCAATTTTGAACGTCGTACGAAAAAGTTACTGGTCTAGAACGGTTCAATTGGATTTTACGGTAACACATTTTACGAAAAGGGTTGACTTTGGTTTGTTTGTTATGGGACCTAAAATATCTGTTTTAGGGACCATAGGATGAGTGATACTTGTCACCCACCCTATGGCCATCCCTTTAACATTCATGCATCTCTCACTCATTTCAAACATACACACATACACAGCTACAGCCCACACCCATACCATTCCATCATCTTCTTCATTTGGTGCTGGTCTGAGGTAACATAGAGTGAAAGTGAGGCAGGGAGGTCGTGAGAGGCGGACGAGGATGGCAAGGAGCCATGGTGGCTAGCCGGAAAGCCGTGAAAACCCAGGTAAACTGTAAACCCGTGTGTGTTTGATTTTCGTGTTTCGATTTTAAGGCTTTGAAACCATAATCTAAGCCCCTATTCTTGTTCTTTGAGGTGAGGAGAGTCTGTAGAGACAAAAATGGAAGGTTTTGGACGCTGGGAGTGGCCAGGAGAAGGACTCAAAGTTTGGCCGAAACTTTGGAAGCTCGTATCATGAAAACCAGGTACTTTCTCTCAATTCTAGGTTCATATTTGGATTTCTTGGCTCGAGTAGATAGATTTCAATATAAATAACGTAGGATTTGGTTGAGAATTGAGGGAGTTAGGAAGCTTTGAAAAATCAACCAACAATGGCGATTTTCTGGCCACTGGCTGGCGAACCAGACGGCGGCGCACGATGGTGCCAGTCGTCTTCTCTGATGAGAGATGACGTCATCATGCCACATCAGCATAGTGGCAAGTGGCAAAGGCAGTGCCACGTCAACATGCCATGTGGCAAGTGGCAGGTAGTGCCACATGGTAGAGGGTGTTAGTGACATGTGGCAGGGGTGCCACATTAGCAAGGTGACATCAACGTTGACTGGTGTTGACGAATGTTAACCAAACTTTGACTGATACGTGTGGGCACGTGGGCATGAATTTTGAGGTCAGACTACTCTTGTTTGAAAGGTTTCAATTTTCTGAATCCAATGGTGGTGGCTTCATGTCGATCGGAGATCGTTCGGTTAGTGTTTTGATGGTTTAGCCTCAGGAAGAGAGTTCGGAACATGTTTACTGTTTCGGGGTTTAAGGGGTGTTTACATACAGACTTATTTGGATTGTTAGTGACCCCCCAAGTGTGACTTTGATAGGTCAAGTGGTTCCGAAAGCTTCGAATTAACTTACGAGGCGGGTTTTGAGTGCACAACGTGGACTGTGTGTGAGTGGACTTTGATTTATAAATGAAGCATGCATATACGTTTTAATGGCTTTATGAGCATGGTTTGAAATGCAAGGTTTGCATATTGTTTCAATGATGAATTCCATAAAGATTTATATATTGGTTTGATCATGGTTTAGAAATGAAAGATTTTACAGATTTGCGTGAAAGTGGCATTTTGGGCTTGAGACCCAGTTGGATAATAATTTTGACTTAGATTATAGTCAAATGTGAATTTAAGAAGTGATTTGAATAATGAAATGATTTTGGGTATTGTGAAATGAGTTCTGGACATTGTTTTACGATGGTTTTAAAATAAATTCTTGTGAAATGAATTTATCAGATTTTGGTGGAAACTATGTTTTGGGCTGAGACCCTACGTGAAACGATTGATTTTATTTGAAATACAGTTGTTTATGAAAATGTATTTCAATTGTTTCCACCTAGACCATCCTCCATGATATCAATATGACTTTGGTTGTGAATGTGTTTCCCCGGAGAGGGCCTCCGGTAATGAATATGTTTCCCAGAAGAGGTCCTTATGATATGTTGCTCTCCTTCAGGATGCGATGTGTACCATCTCGGAGAGGTCACGATGCATTTCCTGTTGACGAGCAGTCGGGGGAGGCTCGGCTCTGGAGTGCGTATGTATGACATCGGTCGTTGATTTGTTCACGACGATATAAACGTTGGCCGTAGATTTGTTCACGACTACGTGCTCGGATGTGAGCTGTCCTGGAGCTTATTTTACGCTTTGAACGGATGACGTGACTGATGATAATATGAGATGAGACAGATGTGGATTATGAGGATTGGTCATGTTTTCGAGTATTATTTTGTGTCTAGATGTTTTCACATATTTTGGTTTGAAAATAAATATGATTTTATTTTAAGAAAGCATTTGAGATTACATGTTTTCTAATGCATGCATGCTTTTAATTGGAGGGTATAAATTTATTTTCCCAAAATGTATTTGAAAATGCTTATTTTGTCCACTCACAGTTTTAATGATTTTTGGTACCCTTCAGGTTGATCGCGGATGAGGGCTATAGTAGAGACTAAGGCATCACATGAAGCTGCGTACTTTGGAAACCATATTTGGATCACGGTATTATCCCTTATCTAACATGTTGAGTCAGACGGGAGCAGGTCATCCCTTGTTAATCCTGAGGGATTAGGGATGAGACCTATCATTCATGCTCACATGTTCGTGGGTTTTCTTCATACTTCTGCCTCTCACCTCACAGTTTTCGCACCATTTCATTCCTCTAACCTTTCTATACTACTTTCTCCTTCTCCCATTCCCATGTTTTTTCCTAAACAGCTCTAGGAGGGTGAGTTGGTGGTCTTTCATGGCCTTCGTCCTTTGTCCACCGAGCCACCATACCATCCACAACACACACACACACACACACACACACACACACACACACACACATATATATATATACATAGGTCGGTGCAATTGGGAGGGAAGATGTTTCTAGGGTATTCTAGACTTTTCCAAACATTGTTCACATATTAAATTAACAAAATTACCAAATTCCCTTCTAAAAAAATTTACCAAAATAACCTTAACACTTTCTTAACCCTTATCATCCTTATCTGAACTCCAATATTGGTGTGCCACCTGTATATGTACTCAGAAGACCGAGACCTTCATAATGGTCTTCTCGGATTTCACGATCGAGGTCTATATCAAAAATTCAATAATTTGACTATCTAGGGGCAATATCATCATTTTAACTTTTCTTAATTTTCTAGGGTGTTACAATTTAAACGCGAATATTTTAAAATTAAACATATGTTTCAGACACCTAAAACTACTTTAAGACAATGTCTGATCGACTCAAAATCTACGTCATTATCGAAAACATCATGTTGGCCAAACATAAGATGATTGCCACGCGCCCCCGCGCGCCACTAGAGCTCTTTACGTGTGGGCCTCATGTACCTTGTACAAGGGTTGTCTTCAACCTCCCCGCGACCCGGTTCTCTGCCCAACGACCATGACCTAACTCAAAATCAAGCTTTTCTCAACCATTTTCTTCATTTTAAACATCAATCCTAATCTAATTGATCATAGGAATAGTTATATGGCCTCAAAGCACGAAAACAACATACCTCTATCCTCAACCCGAATCAAATCTTTCGGCTAAAACTCCTTCATGGTTTTCCCAGTCTCCTCGGATGCCAAACTCCGAATTTCTCAACGTTTTGATTCCTAGAAGCATAGGGAATCTAGTAGAATCCTTGATTCAAAGTTTGGACTCCTGGAACGACCTAGGGACTCACATGTGAGAATTTTTGGTTTTCGGGTCTCGGTTTTTCTTCCTCATTCCATCACTCTTTCCCCTTCCTCTTTGTTTTTCTTCTCTCCTTCTTCTTTCCCTCTCTCCCTTGTTGTTTCTAGTTCTCACTTACAATTTTGGTCTCGGGTCTGAGTGGTTTCACTCAAAACTCAAAGCTTAAGAAAACACATACAACTAGCCCATATAGTAATCCTTCTCTAGTTTATGTCGGTGCATCCAAGACCAAATAAGGTGCCACTTATCACAATCCTACAAAATCACACACAAAAATCTTAGAGGCAAAATGACCAAATTTCCCCTTGAGTCCAAATTACCAAAATATCCTAAAAAACCTAGATCTGTAGCACATTCATCTGATCTCCGATTCCGACATGCCACCCATCTACGAACTCAAGACTTCGAGACCTACATAATGGTACTCACAAAAAGTTCACACAATAATCCAAGTAAAAAATTAACCTTAAACTTCTAAGAGAAAAATAGTCAATTTACCCAAAAATTTCTGAAAATTATATTTTTCTGATTTGTCGAGCCGTTACAACCTACTCCCTTTAAAAAAATACGTCCACAAAATTTAAACAAGTAGGTGATATTAGTCGAGTGCCTAGAAATAACTCAATAATAGAGTAAAACTCCATGTTAGGTGGTAGCCATGGTAACGCCACCGAAAACACACTCAGAACTCATGTACAACTAGTATCACCTTAATACTCATTAGGGCGTTCTTAGTATTTACAACATAAGCCAAATATCTCTGACAACCTTTACTCAACAACCTTTCAGCTGTTAAGGCTGATATTGCTCTGACAGGTAACATTACGTGATCCCCCTAAAATACTACCTCTAGCAACCCTAGGCTCCAAAGTATCACCTTCCTATAGAAAGACTCGATAAAAGCTCGATGGGTGGTCAACCAACCCATCCCTAATATCACATCAAAGTCATGAAGGTCCAGGAGGTTTAAATCGACTTCAAGGAAACTTTCCTCTAGTACAACTAGGGCACCTCATGTAACGACCCGTCCCGGAAGTCCGGATTAGCGAAGTGATTAGTAACGGATTAGCTAAGTTTTCGGTGGTTAGTGGGTTACTGTGGGACCGTTAGCGCAGAATGGCGATTTTGCCCCTAGAATGGGCAAAAGTTGACTTTTAGTTCGGACGGTCAATTGGGCATTGACCGATGACCATGACGTAGGTTGGGACGTCACGAGTCCGTAGACAGGTGGCACGCCCGATTCCGACATCCGAGGAGGAAGTTATGATGTTCGGAAGGTTGAGGGCACTTTCGTAATTGGGTGAAAAGAGGGCAAAAGTTGACTTTTCGCACGACAAGGATTTCACACATAAACCGAGGACCGTTAGGTAGATCTCGTCGTCCTGAGTACAACGACAGACGGCATGCCTTTATCGGACGTTGGACGAGTGAGATTTGGGTCTAGAACGACGAAGGGTAAAATCGTAAATTGAACAAGTAGGGGTATTTTGGTATTTTTGTGCCTTGGGATGCGTGCAAATCAAATTGGGACAAGTGTACAAGACTGGTTGGATATTTTGGGCTTCGGCCACCAGGTGTGTGACACCTGGCTGTTTTCTGGTGGCTTCTAGCCACTTGCATCGTTCAGTTTAAATTGTTTGGGGCTTGTTTTACCCGTGCTTTAGAGAAAACAGAGACTGAGTTTCAGAGGAGGAATTGATCGGTTTCTGGGTGAGTGTGTGAGTTTGGTGATTCAGTAAGTGAGAGCAGAGAGAGGTTGAGAGGCTGGTGAGTGTGTGGGTTGAATTGAAGTGCGTAGGGTGTGTGTGAAGGGAGGGAAAATTAGAAAACAAAGAACCGAGAACCACCGTGCACGGTTGTGCACCTCAAGAGATCAAACCATCGAATTGAACTTGTGGTGGCGTTCAGTGACCTGAGAGGAGCCTTGTGGATTCAGTGGAGCACGGTGGAGCTCACGGTGGCGGTCTGGGAGCAGGTAATTTCTCGGGTTTCTTCTGTTTCCCCTGTTTTTCCGTTTAAGTTTCAAACGTAAAGTCATGGATTTTGAGGCTGAATCGAAGTGTCCTCTGAGTTCTAATAGGCTTAGGAGGTGCTAAGGAACCTTTAGAACTTGAAGCCGTGATGGGAGGAAGACCTGGTGGGCGGGAGCAGAAACAGGGGTTTTGGATGGTTTCTGGTTCGAGCTTGGGAGGTTCGTATCAGGGCTTAATGTTGTGTTTTAATTAGTGGAATTAGTTGCTAGGATGAGGACGAAGCTTTTGGTGGAAGTAGGATTGGAAACGGATGGGAGACGGCAAGGAACCGGTCACGCCGGTTCAGACCGGTCGAGTGTCGAAGAAGACGATGAACAGTGCCACTGTTGCAGGCGCGTGAAGCCCACGCGCAGCCCCTTTGGGCGGCGCGTGAGGGTGCGTGGGGAAGATTCCAGGGAAGTGTCCCACTTGGTTTTTAGTCTAATCGTTGTAACGAACCTGTTGGGACAAGTTTCGGGACTATCGGACATCATCTCGGGTTAGGTTTACGTATTCGAAGGTTTAGGGTCCAGTTTAATTAGGTTTAAAATTTCGGGAAATTTGGGGAAAATTAGGAGAAGCTTAGTTGACGTGTTAGTGACTCGTTTGGTGACTTTTGACAGGTCGGGAAACCCCCAAGGCGACCGAGGAACGTACGAGACGCGAGTGACGTGCCCGGGAACTGTAAGTGGACTCTTTCCTTCTAACCGAGCATACATAACTGCTTTTATGTACTTGTTTTATGGTTTTACATATGATTTCATGATTATTGATTATTCTATATCTGTTTTACATAATGGTACATTTTTCGAGGCGTTTACGTATTTTGCAGCACGTTTTACGAGAAATGCTTTGATTATGATTTTGATGCTATGCTTTTGGGCTTTCAATCTATAATTGGTTTCAATGATTATAAATGGATTTGGAAACATGATTCGATAACCAAGGTTTTCGATTTTAGAATCAGATTTCGGAAATCGAGATTTGGTTTTAAAGTTGAAAAAAAGGGATTTCCGAATTTGGGTTCGAAATGACGGTTCTGGACGCTGGAAGGGCTTCGGAATAGTGATTTCGAATTCGGGTTTGGATATGGATTTAGAAACGGTTTTCAAACGGTTTTGGATTGGATTTTCTGGATCTGGTTATTGGGTTTAAAGACCCGGATTATGATTGACGGGGGACGGGCCCGGATTGGGTTTAAAGACCCTGATTGAGTTTAAAGACTCGGATAGTTCTAGCAGGTTTGATCAGATGATGACTTTGGTATTTTACGTTTTATGATACTGTTTCCGTGATAAGTATTATGTGCTTTTATAAATGGTTTTAGACATTGGGTTATGCATGCTTGTTTTCAAAACGGAGGGCAAAACCCTGGTTTGTTTATTAAACTGTTTTGACACTCTTTTTATTTTCTAGTCCACTCACACCTTCTAGTTTTTAAATGCCCTCCAGGTCGTGGTGATAGCGCTGGGGTTGACGTAGAGGCAAAGGCAGAGGCATAGAGTATTCTAGAGTTATCCCGGAGTTTTATCAGAGTTTTCTGGCTCTTTCCGTTATGCGTGTACTTTGAGTAGGATTTATGTCTTTTCGTTTTGTACTATGCTCTGTATGGCTGTTGACTTGTTGGACTTTGAATTCTCCCTTGTTTGGCAGTGTTTTATTTTTGGGTTTCGTGAGGTTGTTTCGGTCTTTTGTGTTGGGTTGTCAAACGGGAGCAGGGTTCACCTCGGTTATCGGGGTGATAATCGGGGTGGGTCCTGACACCTCGAGTCACTAAGTTCACAACTAATACGCCTTAGTAGGTGTACTAACCCCTATATTAAAACTGATAGGTGATACTTCCTTATTTACCAATAATACAAATTCTCGAGAGACAAATGTATGTGTAGCCTCGGGATCTATCAAAACACCTGCATCATGACCATAGATTGATAGCGTACCCGTCACCACGCTTGGCGCCTCTCCAGCCTCAAGTTGACTAACCGTAGACACTCGACCTGTTGGGGCTGAATATCGACTGTGCCCTCTCGATTTTCTCCCAGCCTCACTAGTATGTGTTTGACTCCCTGCGAATGTACTTGAAGTGTAAGCATAGTCTGTAGTGACACGACCCACCCCCAATCCCCCGGGATTAAGGGCTAAGTCATGCTCCCGTCTACCTCACGTGCGACACGAAGGCTAAAGACCTGTTCAACCCCCGTGGAACACGCAAGCCAGATAAGGGATACCCTGGTCAACGTACCAAAAACCAACTTGAGTTAACCAGAGTTCGCAGCCTTACTGTGGATCGCGTGTGTGATGTCTCCGTCTCACTAACAACAGCCCGCACCGCATCAACCTGGAGGGTATCAAAAACATAAAAAACTGTGAGTGGACAAAAATAAATAATAAGTTCATAAGACATTTTATAAGAAAAGGCATTTATACCTTCCATGTAAAACCAATGCATGCATTCGAAAACCATTTCATTTCCGAGATGATAAAACCATTTATGAAAATTGAAATCATTTCATTTTCTCAATTCCCGGGCCTCAGCCCAAAACCATCCAAATCCGTATCATCCGGGTCAAAGCCCAAAACGTCTGAAAACTATTTGAAAACCATCCTTACAGAAAACCATCATGATATCATCGAAATCCAAAACACATTTGAAAATCCATCTGAAATCCACTGCAATCAATCGAACTTGCTGGATCCATCCGAGTCTTTAAACTCAATATATATCCGAGTCTTTAAACTCAATCCAAGCCTCAATATAATCTGAATCTTTAAACTCCCGAGTCTTTAAACTCAATAGGCCTACGGGGGAAAATCACAATATCCGAATCTTTAAACTCCCGAGTCTTTAAACTCAATTCGGGTCTTTAAACCCAATCCGGGCCTGCCCCCGTCACATATCATATCCAGGTCTTTAAACCCAATACCAAATTCAGCAAATCTAATCCAAAACCATTTCAAAATCCATGTCCAAATCCGAATCCGAAATCACCATTTCGAATCCCAAGCCGAATCTGAAATCATCATTCCGAATCCAAATCCAGAAATCACGTTTATCGAAATCACTTTTCCAAATCCATTTATAAACCATTGAAATCAAATCATAATTCAAATTTCAAAATCATAGTATTGAAACCATTATCAAATCATAGCATAAAACCATAATCTCGTAAAATGTGCAATTACGTAAATATCTCGAAATACGTGCAAAACCATAAATCATCAAACTCATATCATAAACATAGAAATCACATATAGAAAACATATAAAACATTTATGCATGCATCACAATTTAGAAAGCAAAGTCCACTCATAAACCATTCGCGTCGCTGCCTCGATACGCGTGCAATTACGCCTTCCCGGCTAATCCCCTATCATCGGCTTTTCTGAAGCTGTCCAAATCCCATAATAAGGTCACTAACTACTTCATAATGCTTCTACTAAAGCCCCGTAATTTTTTCGAATTTTTAACTATTTTTAAACTAGCCCTTAAACCTTCGGACATCCCGAATCCTATCGAAACGATGTCCGATCGACTCGAAACCAGTCCCAAAATGTTCGTTACATCAATTAGAGTGAAAATAATGTTGAACACATGCCCAGAAATTGGGCCATACGCCCACATGCTCTGCCCAAAGTGGCTGCACATGGGTCTCATGTGCCTTACTATTCATCATCGTCAACCTCCAACCAGATCGGTTCAGACTGATCCAGACCAGTCCGGTCCTACTGAACCGACGAGGGCGGTTTTCCTCCATTTTTCAACCATTCTTCCTCCTTTTTATTCCTATCCCTTTGTCCCTTCATTTCTAATTGTTTCTACACATGAAAACACGAATTGGACGTCTGATTCTTACCTCCTAATTCGAAGAAGAAAAATGCAGAAGTTCACCTCTTTGTTCCCGCCCACCACGAGCTCCTCCAGCCACGGTTCATGTTTCTAGGCTCAGTAGCAACCTTCAGAAGCTGCCCTCTGTCCTCCGTCGTGGTCTCCACCGTCGTCCTCTGATCGTTCACTGAACACCACTGACAGACAGGTTCACAAGGGTTCGACTGTTTTGTTTACGGTTGTTATGGTGGTCATGGTTCCTCCTGTAATGACCCGTCCCGAATATCGGGATTGAATATTAATTAATCATGATTTAGAATGACTAATCGGGGATTAGTTGAGTGAAATCGGATGAAACGTGCAAAATGACCGTTTTGCCCCTAGCGTGGGCGAAATGTTGACTTTTAGTTCGGGCGGTCAAACGGACTTTGACCGATGACTATGACGTAGTTCGGGACGTCACGAGTTCATAGACAGGTGGCACGTTCGATTCCGACATTCGTAGTGAAAGTTATGATGATCGGAAGATGAGGGGTATATTGGTAATTTGGCATAATAGGGGCCAAATGTTGACTTTTTGATCGGGAGGTCCGATGGACGAGGGCCAAGGACCATTACGTAGGTCTCGTCGATACGAATCCAACGACAGGCGGCATGCCGAAATCGGAGATTCGACGACGAAGTTATGGTCACGGAATCGGGCTCGGTTAACCGAACGAACCGGGAATTAAATAATATTTTAATATGAACAGTACCCGGTGACTGGACACACTTGGATGAGTGACAAGTGTCACTCATCCCTTAAAATCAGGCACAAAACATGGATCCATGATTTTGGGGGAGACCAAATGATGATGTTTTATTATTATTTTAATTAATTATCCTTTTATTTCCCATTAATTCTCTTCTGTTTTCCTTAACCGTGTACAACCCAAAACACAAATTCTTTCCACCTTAATCTCCTCTCCATCAGCTGAACTTGTGAGTGCGAATTGGAGAGAATTCAGAGACGAATTCAGCGAGGGAAACACGAGGGATTGTGGATGGCTGTAGAACTGGAATTCGGGTTTTAGAAAATTGGGAGGGAAAATAAAATTGGAAGAATTGAGCCGTGATGATCGATTTGAAGCTTGGAAACAGCTTCCTGAGGTGGAGACGAGTGGAACCAGATCAAAAACGAGAAGAATCGAGGCCGAATTGGCTCTGAACGGGTCTGGCAACAGAGAGCTTGAGTCGAGGTTGAGTCGTGATCAATGAGTGATCAAACGACGCAATTGATGGAGGGGAAATGTTTCTCTTAGTTCATTGAAGCTTACTGGTGGATCAATTGAACGAAATCGTGAAGGTTTGATGATTTTCGAAGGATGAACAATGGCCGGAGCTCCTTCGAATGATCAACTGTGATCGTGGGGTTATAGGTAATGTCGTTTGTAATTAAGTCCACAGACCTCTAATTAGACTTGTAACTAAGCTGTGTGAATGTTCAATTGAAGGATTTAACGTCGAATTGGTAGGATTTGAACAGGGTCTGCTCGCGGGTTAAACGACCCGTTTACCAGACAAACGGGTGAGGGAGACAGCACTGTAGCTGGCGCGTGGGTTTCACGCGCAGCCACTCACGGCGGCGCGTGGGGGCGCGTCCGGCCTAGTCTCAAGGTGAGGTCAACATGACTTTTGATCCTCTCAGTGTAACGAACATTTTGACGTTGATTTCGATGAAATCGGATATTGTTTCGTTAATGTTCCGCATATCCGAAGTTTTGTATTACGTTAAAAATACGTATTTAAATCCCGGAAAAATTGGGGAAAATTATATGTTGTATTTTGAGATGTTAGTAACCCTCTATAATGATTTTGGACAGGAGTTGTGATTTCCAGATTTTACGGAAAAACGTGCAGCTCGGAAACGGACCGTTTTGGACGGTGTGTGTGAGTGGACTTTGTTTTCTAACAGTGATGCATGCATATATGATTTAAATGCCTTATTATATGATTTTATGTGCTTGGGCATGATTTGTGTTTCAATCCGGTAATTTCTCGGTTTTATGATTATTATATTATTATTTTGGGCAATTTTCGAGAAATTACGAAATTTGGTAAAAATAATGTTGGGACTTGGTTTATGAGTCCGGGATTGAAATTGATTGAAAATAATGTTTGGACTCGGATTATTGAGTCATGGATTGAAAGATGATGTGGTGACTCGGGAATGAGTCGAGGGTCAATTTCGTGGATTTATGTGAAAATGGCAACGGAGGTTGCAACGCATGGATTTGCGTGATAATGATATGTTGGGCATGATAACCCAAGTGAATAGTGATTTTGACTCGGTTTTGGAGTCACTTGTGAATTTGATGAAATTAATGATTTTTGTGATTTTATGATTATTTTAATCAGTCTTTTCGGGCACGTTTTACGAGGTATGTACAAATGATGTTTTGGGCTAGGCCCGGAGTCTAAATGATTTCTAAAATGATGTTTTGACTTGGTTGGTGAGTCAATGATGATTTCCGGATTATTCTATTGATTTAAATGTGATTTTAACGGTTTATGTGTAAAAGGTATTTTGGGCTTGAGACCTAGTTGAGAATGACCTTGACTTGGTATGAAGTCAAGATTTGATTGAAATGTTTTGGGATGTAATTCCCGGGATGGTGTTCATTGTGATTGTGATATTCCCAGACGGTCGGTGCTTGGGGGGATTATCCAGACGACCGGAGCTTGGGGGATGTGATTGTAGGATCGGGAGTTGATCCTATGATAGTCAGCTTCTCGGATGATACTGAGCCTGGATGTACCACTCGGAGGTGTCTGATCCTGGGGATGTGTTCGCCCAGAGGTGACTGAGCCCGAGGGGGTTGAGCCCAGAGGTGTTTATTCCCGAGAGAGTGACTGGATATTGGCCTACGCGTAGTGCAGCACTTGTGTGTAGTGCAGTTTGATTGATTTTGCACTTGTGAGTGGTGCAGATGTGATTTGTGATATTTTATGCACTTGTGAGTAGTGCGGATTGATTGAATTGATATATTTCTTGTGCACTGGTGATTAGTGCTGATTGGTATTGATTGTGATGATGTACTGGTATTGAGTACGGGTTTTTGGTCTTTGTGGCCAGTGATTATGTTTTCATATGGCTTGGCCTGAGAGCCGGGATTTGATGTTTTATAACATGAACTGATTTGGTGAACATGAGTCTGATGGACCATGGGAAAATATGTTTTGATTTTATCGGTCACTCATGTTTTACGATATGCATGCAAGTTTGTGAAAACTGGAGGGTAAGATTGTATTTTGATAAATGTTTTTATAAGAGGTCATTTTTGTCCACTCACACCTTTTCTGTTTTGTGACCCTCCAGGCCGTGGTACGACGCTCGGGATTGATCGTGAGGCAGTGACAGCAGCAGAAATCCGCGCGAACATCCCTTGTCTGGCAAGCACTGAAGGGGAGTTTCGGACCTTTAGTTGACTTGTCAGACGGGAGCAGGACCGGGCACGGTTTTTGACGTCCAGTTGGGACGGGTCCTGTCACCTCCTCCCCTGTATCTGTTTTTCTCACTCTCACACACAACCCACTCGACTCACTCTAGCTCAGACATACACATACACGACTCACTTGTGTTTATTTTCTCACACAATCACACCCTGATCTTCTCACTCACCTGGACACAGAGCACAGACAAAAAATAACCTTCCCCTGTTTTATCGATCACAGCTTTATTTAATCGATCAAAGGTGAGAAAAAAGTGGAACCGACCAGAAGGTATCCATGTGTCCCCATCTAAGTACGTTAGGTGAAAAATATTCAACATTGTAGGGACAAGTGTCCCCATCCAATTGCTCACACATTTCAAAAGTAGCCAAAAGATCATTTTTCCCTTAATGCCTAAATTACCATTTTGCCCCTCACGAATTTAGACGCATAATTGAACCGTCTGAAGTCCGATGATAGCGTGCCACCTGTCGTTGTTCTCAGGGGATCGAGAGCTACCTAATGGTCCTCAAACTATGTGAAAAATACCTATCGTATAAAAAGCCAACAATTTACTCATTTTCAAACAAATTACCAAAATACCCCCGAACTTCGGAACATCATAACTTCTTCCTGGAATGTCGGAATCGGACGTGTCGCCTGTCTACATACTCGTGACGTCCCAAACTACGTCACAATCATTGATCCAAGTCCATTTGACCACCTGAATTGAAAGTCAACATTGTACCCATTCTAGGGCCAAAACCGTCATTTCGCACCGTCCGTTAGAGAGCACCCAACTAATTACCGATTAAGCTCGCTAATCTGTCATTAATTGCTAATATAATTCTGATTTCTGAAACGGGTCGTTACATGTAGTGTCATGCCCTGTCATACCATTGCCTACTCGATTTAGGAAATCTCTCTAGATGTGATCAAGCTCTCCATAATGAATCATATAGGGTTACATGGGTCTACTTTCATGTCTACCATCGACTGTACCGAAGTTCGACTAAGCTGGGTAGACATCTATGGTCTCGACCCAAAACTCCGAGTGCCTCTCCGTCCAGTCCTTCTACTACTGAATCTATATGATCACTACCAGAAGATCCAGAGTTAGTACTACCCCTTTATGGGGCTCTCAGACTCGAAGTACTAGTATATAGGCATTCACATTTTTTATCAGAACTTATACCGTACTACCGCATTGGAAAACTTGCCTCTACTCATATAGCAACATCTGATATCCCTCTCAAGGTGTCCAAATATCATATTATCACAGCAGCCCAAATTCATCTCGTAGGCACAACTCAAATTGTCGACACTTTTCCACCTCAATTGTTACAAATGTTGAGTTGACCCAGACAGACTCAGAAACGTCTTTTCATACTGGGTTGTCTTCATACTTCCCTGCTGCAATCGAAAGAACTCCACCTCTCTAGCATCATGAAATGAATGAGGGCAGAACTGATCCAAAAATCTATCTTTCAAAGTCTGCCACGTCAAAGTATGAGCATCCCATCCTGTCATTTGTAAATGCGGCCACCATCGATAGGCGTAACCACCTAACTAGAAAGTGGCTAATGGTACCACGTCCTCCGACAAACATCTCATAACCTTGAAAATCTTCTCCAGGTGAGTAATCCATTCCTCCACCTTTTTTAGGCTCACACCAACAAATATTTTCCCTAACTGCTTGGCTCTCTCAATATCCAAGCCCTCTCTAACTCATTCCATCTCATCTTCAAGTCGTGCACGAGGATCTCATCTCGAAGGCATAATCGTTGCTTTTTCAGAAATAAACACACCTTAGTGCACACCCTGCACCTCACAATTGCAGTCAAGAATAGTAAACCTATGCTTTGATACCAAGTTCATGGGACCCCACCCCGAAATGCCTCGATAATCATGAAGGATCCTACTTCTGTCTGGTAGCCAATTCCAAAAATTTGAAACTACCCTCAATGGTATCACATAATATCGATAAAACCATCCAACTGTCAGACCATGGATAATTTACATAATCGTTTACGTCTCGATACACAGAGAATAAGTATTAAAATACAACTCACAGTATAGAAGTCTACCCTAAAATGTTAACAAGTGTCCAATAACTAGTTTATGGCTCCGGCTCCAAGCAGATCCTTATCTCTGTATCAGGTCCCAGAGGGCAAGTAAAACCAATAAAGCATGTGAGTGTACGAAAATAAACATTTAAAAACATAATTTGAAAAATAAAAGTAGTTTACCCTCTGTTTCCCAAAACTATGCATGCATATGTAAAACTGCCAAATCTAGATTAAAAAATATATATAAACCGTGAATCTTGACATACGAACAAATATCAGGAAATCAATCAATATAAAAATATATCAAAATACCACAAAAATGATCACACATGACCAACCCATCCTCGATGCTCAAATACCGATCATCATGATCAAACCGCACTACCAGTTGGCCAACCACTCGGAAAAATAGAGCCGGGCTTTAGACATTTGAGGAAACATCGACCCAGAAAAACAAAGCACTACTATGGACGTCTAAGTCAAAACCAAATCACTACTCTGAAAAATAAAACCCAGTTCTAGACGTCTGAGAGTAACCAAATAACCAGCGATCCAAATATGGTTGTCCATGAATAAACCAGTTTAAAACTATTGAGAAAAAACATATATATCAAAAACCATTAACCTAAAACTAAGTCAAACATTTCAAAATCCGAGTCTAAACCCAAAACCTAGCTTACACAACATCGTAACCGTGTGCTCAAAATCAATTAATAATTCTCGAAAAATCACTAAAAATTATTTAAAATCATAATCAAACCATGTCAACGTAAATAATATTTAAAATGATAAAAGATGCATGCATAATAATTTAATTAAAATAAAATTCCACTCACAGTCTTATTTCACAGTTTATTCTCGATTCTAGTGAAAAAAAATATAATTTCGGGTTACTAAAGTCTCATGTAACCTCTTAATAAAATCTCTAATTCTTGGGATTTAAATACAAATTTTTAAAATTAAACATGCGCTTCTTACACTTAAAATTACCATGAGATGGTATCCGGTCTATTCAAAACCTGCGTCATTGGGTTCGTAATATCGAAAACATAAAAATTCATGTTGGCTGGACATCGGAGGACCGGCGTCTACACCTTCATGCCCCCACCAAGTTTCTCTGCACATGGGCCTTACGCACCTTGCACAAGGGTTGTCTTCAACTTCCAACTGCAACCTGATTTTGTGCAACTCGTGTTTGCTGATCTGGCGACCATGACCCAACTCGAAATTAACATTTTCTCAACCATTTTCTTCATTTTAAACGTCAAACCTCATATAATTGGTCCTAGGAATAGTTCCATGGTCTCAAAACACAAAAACAACGTACCTTACTCCTCTAACCATATCCAAGCTTTTGGCCAAGACTTCTTCATGATTTTCCCAACCTTTTCACGTGCCAAACTCTGTGCTTTTCACATTTTGGATGATAGGACCCGTCCAAAATCCGTCGGGATTAACGTGGGATGTGTCTGCTCTCGTCTAACACGAAGTGTCAGACCAGAGATACTTACGTCCTTAGCCCAACCAGGCCTACCAGAGAGCACCAGGATCCAGCGGAGGAATGTGATGTCTCGTCTCTGCTACAGCCCGTATCCGCTATCAACCTGAAGGGCATTCAAAACAAGAAAGCTGTGAGTGGACAAAACAAATATTTTATAAAAACATTTTCACAAAAAGACCTTTATGCCTTTCACTATAAAGTATGCATGCATTCGAAAATCATTTCTCAAACATAGAACACGGGGCCTTGTCCCAAAATCCAATCAAAGTACCTGGGACCTCATATATAAGTATACATACTACTTGGGATCTCATTCCGAGTCTATTCCTAGGAACAGAATGTCGAAGTCTGAGCGTATATAAGTATGCATACTACTCGGGATCTCACTTCGGGATCTAGTCCAAACATCTCTCCGGATCAGGTCCGGAATCACATCATAACTCCCACTCCTGAAATAGGCTCCCTATGGGGATCACTCATTCTGGGTAGTGGATCGTGACTCTCCAGGTCAATGTCTGGACGAGACCAATCAACTCAGAAAGGAAGGTATATACATACTAGTATAGAAAACCACTCTCGGGACTTACGCCCGATAACACAAGTCAACTGGGCCTCAAGCCCGAACTTATGACTCAACTAGGCCTCTAGCCCGATTTCACCGTTTAATTGGGACTCAAGCCTGAACTCGTAAATCAACTGGGCATCAAGCCCGATACCTCAGGGTCAGTTACGATTCTGATCATAGTGATGCGTGCAACCCCCAGTCCCGGACCGCTCTCAATCTTGGTATGTCACCGTGAACATATCACTGTCGCGACCACCTCTAGATCAGGGTGCACATGTCACCGATCACTCTCCGATACCGTCAGTACTCCGAAGTCGAGCCTCTAGTGGCCGCTCAATAACGGGACGTGCATCGTGACCTCTCTGGAGGGAACACATCCCCAGTCTGGAGGCGAGCGTCGTGTCGTCCGTCGCCGTGCACACAACACCCGTCGCGACCACGACTCACACCCGTAGGTCATCAATAAGGCCACATGCCCGAGACAAAACCAAAACTAAATGGGTCTCAAGCCCGATTTTACCTTTTCAAAACCATTTCCTTAAAACCGAAAGCATAAGCGCGTATAAGCACATATAAAATGGAAACCTTGAAATACGTGCCAATACATAAACACACACACAAATGCACTCATGGCATCACAAAACATGTATCAAAACACTTATAAAACATTTATGCATGTATCAAGTTAGAAAGAAAAGTCCACTCACAGACGGTCCGAGTTGCCGCCTTGATACACGCGTCGTACGCCTTCACGGTCAAACGTCATCTCCGGGGTTCCCAAACCTGTCCAAATCACTTTAGAGGGTTACTAACTACTTAATTAACCCCTCACTAAAGCCCCCTAATTTTCTGGGATTTTTAACTATTTTTAAACTCGATCCTAAACCTTCGGACAGCCCGAACTATATCGAGACGATGTCCGATTGACTCGAAACCAGTCCCAAAATGTTCGTTACATCGAATAGATAAAATTACATGTTGGAACTTTCCCCAAAAACTGGGCCATGTGTTCGCACGCGTCACCAGATGGCCCTGCGCGTGGGCTTCACGCACCCGCACAGGGTCATCTCTGTCTTCCAGCCGACTGGGTCCGACCGGCCTGTCCGATTTAAGCTCTGCAATCCGGTCCAACCGAACCGATGTGGCTGGTTCAAGCCCCTAAACCGTCCATTCTTCGTCTGTTTTCTTCCTACTCAATTCCAATCCTCCTAATTCGATCCTAGAAACCTAAATATGAAATCAAAATCACCAAAAACCTACAAAATCCTATCGGTCCAAAACTCCTTCACGGTTCTACTTTTCCCAGTTTCTCCCCAGGGTTCCTCAGCCACTAACCACCACCAATGTAACGACCCGTCCCAAATTCCATGATTAGATTAGTGACTAATCACGATTAGTGAGGTTAATCGGTGATTAGTTAGGTTAAATCGGACGAACGATGCGAAATGACCGTTTTGCCCCTGATGGTGGCAAAACGTTGACTTTTCGATCGGGCGGTCAAAGGGACTTTGACCGATGACCGTGACGTAGTTCGTGACGTCACGAGTTCATAGACAGGTGGCACGTTCAATTCCGACGTTCGTAGAAGAAGTTATGACGTTCGGAAGCCCAAGGGCATTTTGGTAATTTGGGTGAATAGGAGGTCAAAAGTTGACTTTTTGATCGGGAGGTCCGATGGCCGAGGGCCGAAGACCGTTACGAAGGTAAGGACGATATGAATCCGTAGACAGGCGGCACGTCGAATTCGGACGTTCGACGGCGAAGTTACGGTTCACGGCAGTTCCCGGTTACTATTCACGACGGCACGTTTTACGAGACAAAAAGTGCAGTTTGTCTTTAGTGGGACCAGTTGCTTTTTAGCAACCAATGGATGAGTGACAAGTGTCACTCATCCACTGGACAACACATTACATACATGCACTTCACCGTGCATTTTCATTTTCTTCGTTCAAACACAACCCACCCGATCTCACCATTTTCTCTCATTCCCGTGCAACCCAAACCCAGCCAACCATCACCCATGACCAGGCAGAGGACCAGGGAGATCGAGGGAGCCAAGGTGGCCGGCTTGGAGGCCTGAACCGCCGCCCACGGCGGCGAGAGGAGGAGAAACCCGAACGGGTACCCGGTTAGCCCATTTTGATCCATTTTTCCATTTTCGTTGTTATGGTTAGTTTTTAATGGTTTTAATGAGTCCATTAGGTTGCTAGGGACATTTTAGGAAGGTTTTGGTGGTGGTTGACGGCCGAGAAGCCGTGTAGACTGATCGGGAAAAATTGAACCGTGAGGTTCAAATTGGACCGGTCGGATTTCGTAGGTTTTAGGTTGTTTAGTTAATTAGGATTGATAGGAAATGAAGAAATAGGAATTTAGGAGTTGGAATGGAAGCAAACGGACCGAAAATGAGGGAGAAGGAGACCTGGACCGGTTACGCCGGTCCAAGTTGCAGGAAAAACCGGACCGGACCGGTTCGGACCGGTCTGACCGATGTAGGGGATGACTGATGACGTCATCCTGATGACGTCATCATGTCAGGGATGACGTCATCATGTCAGATCTGACAATGTCAGACTGACATGTCAGACAGTGGGCCAATGGGAGCGTGACACGTGTCACTGTCAGGGGCTGTCAGTGATGACGTCATGCTGACGTCAGCGATGACGTCAGCAGGTACTGTAGCAGGCGCGTGAAGCCCACGCGCAGCCACTTCAGGCGGCGCGTGAGGGCGCGTGGCAGGGAATCTGGGGAAGGTTCCTACATACAAAATCTTCTATTCGATGTAACGAACATTTTGAGACTGGTTTCGTGTCGATCGGACACCGTCTCGATATGCTTCGGGGCATCGGAAGGTTTAGGTTCGGGATTAAAAATAGTTAAAAATACGGGAAAATTACGGGGCTTTGGTAGGAGGTTAATTAAGTAGTTAGTAACCTTCTATTACGATTTGGACAGGTTTGGGAGTCCCGGTGACGGTGATCGGCTCGGGGAGCCGTATGGCACGCAAATCGAGGCGGCAGCTCGGACGGTCTGTGAGTGGACTTTGTTTTCTAAATTGGTGCATGCATAAATGTTTATTATATGTTTATTTACTTGTTTGATGATGCCATGGGTGCATTTGTATGTGGTTACGTATAAGCACGTATTTCGAGGTTTCAGCCTTATACGGTGCTTATACGGGTCTGTATTTCTTTATTGATTTAAATGAATTGGATTTGGATTTCAAAAGGATAAACTCGGGTATGAGACCCATTTGGTTTTGTGTCGGGCATATGACCTCAGATATCGGGCACGGTGTCCAACTGATGTCCTATGTTCGGGTACGAGACCCAGTCACTTTACGGTTTTGATTTCAGGTCAGGGAACCTTAAATGGATTCCCAGGTTCATGACGGTTTATGGGAACCGGCATGAACCCTTGTTGGTTATTACGGTACATGACGGTTTATGGGAACCGGCATGTTACCTCGGTTATGTTATTACGGTACATGACGGTTTATGGGAACCGGCATGTTACCTGATTATGGATATTATGGATCATGACGGTTCAGGGGAACCGGTCATGAATGTTTATGTTATGTATATATATGTTCGTCTACCTTCCTTTACTTCTATTATCTCCTCCGGGGAGGGTCGTTGGCCTGGGTGGACCCCGGAGTAGTCACGGAGCACCGACTGAGTGGAGTCACCCCCCAGTTGGGTTCCTTACTCTCAGGAAGGCTATGATTACTATTACCTCGGGTAGGGTCAGTGGTCTACGGACATTGATCTTGACTTTGAGAAGACTCGGATTGAGACCTGGGTAGCATGCGCGTGGCTTTGGATACCGTGACAGGATTGGTTGTGTGACTTATATATATGTATGTGATGGATATATGATATATGATATGTGGTGTGTACAGGTGTGCACAGGATTTGGGCAGTGGCCCGTATGGTCGTTTTTATTGTGGTCCTTTCGACCTTAGTTTATATCTGCTTTGGGCTTAGTCCCACATATGGTTGTTTTGGATAAATGGTTTTCGAATGCATGCATGCTTTTAGTGGAGGGTACAAATGTCTTCCTTATTAAATGTTTTTATAACTCTTTGTTTTGTCCACTCACAGTTTTTAATGTTTTGACTGCCCTTCAGGTTGACATCGGATGTGGACTGTAGCAGGGACCGAGATATCACATACCTCCTCCGGATCCTGGCGTACTCTGATAGCCCGGGAGGGCAAAGGACGAAAATATCCTTTGTCTGACACTTCGTGTCAGACGGGAGCAGGGTCATCCCGCACTAATCCCGGGGGGGGGGGGGGGGGGGGGGGATTGGGATGGGTCCTGTCAACCAAAATTCATCCTAAAACCTTCCTAGCAACCTATTAGACCTATTCTAATCGACTAAAACGACCCATAACGTCAAAAATCAAAAATAAAAGAAAATGGGCATAACCAGGCTTACCGTGCTCGAGGTCCTCCGCCGTCCACGGCGGCGCTACTCTTGGCCAGCCACCACCTTCCTCACGGCCTCACTTCACTCTTTTGGTCTCAAACATGATCAGATGAGGGAAGGGTTTGGATTGGGTTGAAGGGTGATCGGGTTTGGTAGGGGAAAATGATCGAACACGGGGAAGGGGGTATGCATGTGTCTGTTTGAGATGGACAATGGATGGGTGACACTTGTCACTCATCCATTGGACCTGTCCAAAATATCTGGGCCCCACTTGCTGCCAAAAGTCCCTCGCCTCGTAAAACGTGCAATAGTTCGTTCAAACTTCCGTGAACCAAAACTTTTCCGTCGAACGTCCGAATTCAACGTGCCGCCTGTCTACGGATTCCTATCGACGTGATCTATGTAACTGTCCTCGGCCCTCGGCCATCGGAGCTCCTGGGTCAAAAGTTAATTTTTTGCCCTCGTTTAGGGGCAAAATCATAATTTCGCCCTGAATGGCCGTTAATCCTCGACTAATCCCCGATTAGCCTCGCTAATCTGTCATTAATCCCTAATAAATCCTTAAAATTAAGGACGGGTCGTTACATTGGATTCATAGAAGCTTAAGGAATCTACGATTCTAAGGAAGCTATTGGAATCCTTGGTTCGAAGTTTGGACTCCTTGAACGGCTTAGGGGACTCACAGGTGAGAATTTTTGGTTTTTGGGTCTCGGTTTTTCTTCCTCTTTCTTTCTCCCTTTTTTCCTTCCTCTCTGTTTTTCTTTTCTTCTTCTTCCTTCCCCCTCTCCCTGGTTGTTTCTGGTTCTTTCTTTACTCTCGGGTTGGGGTGGTTTCACTCAAAACTCAAAACTTAAAACTTAAAAAAAACACATACAACTAACCCATATATTCATCCTTCTCTAGTATATGTTGATGCATACAAGACCAAATAATATGTCACTTGTCACAATCCTACAAACTCACACACAAAAATATTGGTTGCAAATTGACCAAAATGCCCTTTAAGAGCAAATTACCAAAATACTCCTAACAAGCCTAGACCTGTAGGACGTTCATCCGATCTCTAATTCTGACATGCCACTTTTCTACGGACTAAGGACTTGAAGACCTACATAATGGTACTCACAAAAGTTCAAATAATAATTAGCGTAAGAAGTCAACTTTAAGATTTATAAGGGCAAACTAGTTAATTTATCCAAAAAATTCCTCAAATTACATTTTTCGATTTTTTGAACCGTTACAGATCCTATCTTATTGCATAAATGGTTGTGAGGTTAATAGTTTTGATCAGTCGCAGATTACCATTACCAAGTCTAGGCTAAGGAATTTAGTGGATTTTGAATGTATCATGTCCGTAGTCACTCATACCTGCTGGGAAATTTGGAAGGCTAGGTGGGTTGTGGTCATGTAAAGGAAGGTTTTTAATGCAAGTCTCATTATTGGAGAAGCTACTTGACAAGAGAGTGGTCAGGTGGCTGCTTATGAATCTATCCTTGTTCCCTCTCATCCTCAACTGCAAACAAGCGCCATGGACCCTCATTGAGTACCTCATCCTCATAGATTTGTCAAGGTAAACATTAATGCTGCCTTGGACCTAATATCTTTGTTGCTGCCATTGGTGTTGTTTGTAGGAGTTGTGATAGCAGTTTCCTGGCAGCCGCCAACAAGCGCAAATGTGCTAGATCAGTGATTCTGGCTGAGGCTTGGGCTACATAGGAGGGGTGCAGGTTTGCAACTGAAATGGGTTAGGGAAAGGCTATCTTTGAGTCTGATTCTCTAGAACTAGTTAGGACTTTATGAGGAACAATTGTGAGGGGCAGGTGGGAGATCTTCCCTCTTTTGACTGACATAAAAAAACTTATGGTTTTTTTTTTTTCATTTCGGCACATTGGGAATAGCTTCCGTGAAGCGAGAACAAAACAGTAGATGCACATCAATCCTGAAAAGGTGATGAGCAATTCAGTTTAGATTTCGAGGCGACATTGGCTCTAGTCTATGTTCTATCATCTGATGGCCTGCCTTACCCACCACCACCTGCTTAGGAGTGTTCTCATCAGTTGGAGCTTGACAGTGTTTCTGGTACTCCCTCATTGTTGTTTTGCTGATTTTGTTCTATTTCAATCTATCTTTGTTGTTTATGTTAGTTCTATTTGTTTGCTAGCTTGTTAGTAAGATCTGTTGTTTTAGCATCTTTTTCCTAGTTTTCTCAGCCCTTTTAAATGAATTTCATTCATCAAAAAAGAAAAAAAAAACATATTCACCCTAGAATTAATGCAAATTATATCCATACTAAAGTTGAAGTTAGAAAACACATCAACAGTGTTTTCCGCTTCTACCCCTATTTTGTTTGTTTTCATGCATTATGAATAATTAAAAGACGTTTCTACCCTTCCAAAATATCAATTTTATCCTCCCTGTTATGCTGGTTGAATAGTAAGATGCCTTTTTCCCCCTCTTTGAACTCATTTCCTTCTCTTCGGCGCTACTGTCTCTGTATTTGCTACGATTTGCCTCTCCTCTTCCTATGGACAATGCCGCTTCTCTAGGAAATAGCCACACAACCATCATTGCCGCACTTTTATCCAGTCGCGATGCCAACTGCTCCTTCGTCTAATCGTGAAGCAGCACCATGTATCGCCGCCCCAGCTACATCCAATTGCCAACCATCCTTCATCGCTGTCGTCTCATACAATCGCCCAGTAGTACCTGCCGTCACCGTTACTCAATTTGTTGACACATACTCTACTATGTTAATGTCTCTTCCATTCTTATACCCAGTTCACTGTTCTTTAACCCTAACTCGAAAGAAAATTCTATCGCCTTCTGCTCTAAATCTTATCCCTTCTTCATTTTTTTTAACGTCCTTCATCCGCTTTTGTTCCCTTCAATTTTCTATTATAATTTTAGTTTACAATTTGATTATATCGTTATTGAGATTGATTGTTCGTTTTTTCCCTGCAGATTCGTTGCACACAACTGCAATTCCTCCACCTTATTAACCAGCTCCTTAAGTTTTAGTTGACATGAAACTCTATATGAACTATGATTAATTTTTTCCTGATTTGTTTGATTATTTCTTTATGCATGAAGTTATATATGTTTTGTGATTATTTGTTTGCTGATTGATTTGATTCTTTCTTTATACATGAAGTTATATACGAAGTGTGATTATTTGTTTCAGGATTTTGTTCCATATTTGTTTATCCATCCACTTTGATTTCATTTTCGGGTGCTGATTGAATTGTTATTTCAACCCTTTGTGAGTCGTCCTTCACACCATTCTTGTTGTTTTGTTTCCCTCAATTTTTCAATTTCTATTTAATTTTGAACATCCTTTGAATTTTCGACTCCTAAGATTGGCCATCGTTGATTATTTTTATATACATAAGGTTATTTGAGAAAACTAAAAAGCCATTTAGGTCAAGGAAGTTGAAGAATGTGACGAGCCGGATTTTTGTAAATTGTGTCCAGAAATAAATAAATCATATAAAATCACCAGTTAATCATTTCAATTAAATCATATAAAATATTTAACTCTGCATGCAGAATAGTTTATAAAATAAACGTCCACTCACACACAGTCCACAAAGTTCGATTCCGAGTTGTACACTCTTCTGTAAATTCTAGGAATCCTTCATTCTATAAAAAAAATCACCACTAAGGGTCACTAACATCTCAAGTAATCTCACATTAAAATCCCCTAATTTCCGGGATAAAATACACGCTTAAAAACTTAACATAACACTTCGGACACCCAAAACTGCATAGAGACAGTGTCTAATTGACTCGAAACCTGCACCAAAATGTCTGTAATAATTAAAGGAGTAAAAGACATGTTGGCCACACCTTGAGATTTGCTTGCACGTGCCCCCACACATTGCTTGGAGCGGCTGCGAGTGAAGTCCACGCGCCAGGCACTGTTCATCATCTCCTTCACCCGATTTTCTGGTTTTCGAGTCGCCCTACCCGGCGACTCGACTCGGTCCTAACTCACTCATTTTCAATACTTTTTTCTTCCTAGTTTCTTCCAATCTACTTTAATTTAGTTTAGGAAAAGGAAAGGATCTATGTAATTAAAACTCAAATAAAACTCACCCAACGCGTCACCCCGATCTCTCCATTTTCGGCCAAGATTGGTGATTCGATTCTGGGTGAATTCGACGTCCAAAACCACGAACTAACAGCTAGTTATGGTCGCAGGAACTCAAGGATGTCGTCTAGGGTCTTGGTTACAAGGTTTCAAGTTGAAAACGGGTTGAACACTTCCAAACTTGAAAATCCTTCTCAGGTCACTGTCTCTCTCTCCCTCTCAGTTTGAGTCCAGCACTCTCTTCTTCTTCTTGATTTCTCTTCCTCCCTCTCTTCTTACTCTCCTCTTTTCTCTCTTGCTTCTCTTCCTCTTCAGTTTCTTTCTTTTTTCCTTGTTTTTCCTTCTTGGCCAAAACAACAACAAACAAACAAACACACACACACACACACACGTTGCATCCACCAATCTAACCCAGACGGTGACACATGTCACCATTCCATAGGGCTGGGCTGACTTGCCCAATTAACCAAAAGACAAAAATGCCCTTACTTGTAAAATTACCAAAATACCCCCGAGTATTCTAGGCCCGTAACGTACTTGCTCGATTTCCGATTCTGACATGTCGTCTGTCAATGGATTCAAAATTCTGAGACCTATACAACGGTCCTCGACAACTGCACAAAAAGTAATCCAATTAAAAGTCAACTTTGACCACAATAATTACATGAGCAAAAACGTTATTTTACATTCAAACTTTCAAATTTACGTTTCTTCAATTTTCAGGTCGTTGCATACATCGACCTAGAATCTCATGTGGTACAAACATGACACCTTCAAATCTCTAAGAAAATAAACATGGGTTTAGATACAAGCATATACTATTTGGATATCATCATTTCTACACATGAACTAACATTTATTTTTTCAGCACGACTCTTATCTTTGTCGAGCGTCCATAACGCGTTTTTATACAAAGGTGGTATCTAGCGTGCCCCATTTGTTATGAACAAATGAAAAAACCCTATGCATCTAGCTAGCTGATATGCTCAACTCATCCTAATCAAACTCCAACACCCCGGTACTACAACCATTACTTACAAGCGTTTACTGACTGCTAAATATTAAATCATCACACTACATCTCAATTACAAGCATCTCCTTATAAAAGTGGTCATATATTTACGCACGCATGTATAAAGTAAGTATGGTTATTGAGGACCATACTAATGAAATCAATGACATCACCCTTGGAAGAATTGGCAAATATCTTTTCAAGTGCAATTGTAATTATTTGGTTATGGATCAAGGGTACACGTAGCAAAACGAGTTTTCCCCCCTCTGTCTTGGTAACAATTGGCATAACAAAAATTCTCCCTAGTGTGGTTTTGGACCAGCAAAAATGAACTGAATGGGAATGGTCTTCTACTCCAACATGTTTATAACAACATGATTGAACTGAAGACATAACAGCTACATCGAGTACACCATCTTACGACATACCCATATCCAATTCAAAAACATCAACGAATAGTTTGTCTATCGATATATCAATTACACCACAAAACGCCAGCGAGATTCTGTAAAGAAAAAATTATCATAGTTTGCAAATTATTTCTAATATTATCAACATTTTCACATCCGACTCTTTTGATTATATATTTTTACAACCATTTGTAAATATTGAGTTCCAACGTTCTATAATATCTTCAAACCAGTTGTCTCACTAACGGCATCGCGCGGGCTCATTTCCTAGAATTTCCCATTGATATATACAAACTTTATTTCCATTAATTTTCCCATCTCAACACCTACCAATTGTAATTTATTAATTTAGGTCCACATTTTTTTAAAACCCCTAACGTACAACATCCTAGCCCGCAGAGAGAGAAATATCAAATTATGAAGAACTGAGGAGCCAAAAACAGAAACAAAAAGTCCATGAATTATTCAGAAGCCAAAAACAAAATTCAATATTGGAAAGCGAAAGCAAACCTAAGAATAAGAAAGGAGCACTATTGTGGTATGGGGACCAGAGAATGAGTTTCGCACCAGCTTTCTGGTGATGCTATTTCGTTCTAATCTATTACACAAATTAATATATTAACGAAAAAAAATGGTGCTTTTTATAGTAATATAGATTTAAATATGGGTAGCAAATCATTTTGGTAGAGATTTGATTGCTATTTGATTAAGTAGAACTGGCGAAAGACATCGTGGATCACACACACAACTAATGACAGTTTTATAATTTTGGTTGCCGTAGGTGGACGATAGTAGGATGATGTAGTTATGCTCGCCTAATTATTTATTGTTCTTGTTATTATTACTTAAAAAAAAATTATCAAAATAGTATGTTATAGAAGATATATAGTGATGTTCCTATACGTCTCACTTGGCTATTCAATTGCTGTCGACTAAAATATCAAATAAGAGTATTTTGAGTAGAGTTTCTAAAATATTTTTTTCGTCGATTTAGAAATTTTCAAAGAAAAAATAGCTCCAACAGAATCTCTCACATTCCATACTTTAGAATTTTGTTATTTGAGGGTTTTGAATTGCTAAATTTAACAACAAACGAGAGCAAAAATAGGTACTCTTTATTTCTTTACAGTTGAATAAATTCATAAATAATAAAATAAAAAAGATGATATCCAAATGTTTCACGGTAAATAAATAATAAAATAGTTGATACTTGCTTAAAAGAAGGAATACTGTTTAAGTAAACTTTTGTTAAAATAACTTTCCAACTATTTTAGTTAAAATTTAATTTAAATGTAGGAGTTTTGCTCGAGATGCTCTTTACAAGGGTGGACAATGTGCAATTCCATGCAAATATTGATAATATCTAAATCTAAATCATTACAAACGGTTTTGTTTGGTTAGAAAAAGTTTGAAACCTTTTAGGCATAAAAACAATAAGAATATTAAAAATAAACAAAACAGAATAATCAATACTCAAGATTTTGTATATTAAGCTTGCGAATTATTGGATTGCAAATATTATCACTATATTAAGATTTATCAAGCAAATATTACCATTTAATAATCTATTTACCTAGGTATACATGTATTTATTCGGATATATCTGGGTATTCTTTTATATTATTATTTTTAGTTTGTATTAATAATAAATTTAAAAATTAATATATTTCTTATCGGCCCAATTTGAATTTATTTGATTTCCAAAATGAAAATTTAAATTCAAACCGTTATTAACGGAACGATTTGAATTTTCAAATCATTTGACGTTTATCTGATCAAATATAAATCATTGAATAAAAAACAATTTTAAATGAATCTGTTAACGATTTAACAAATTTATGCCCAACGACCTCTAAATCTTTTGGTACGTAGTCACAACCTGGAAGTTCCAAGGTCTGCCAATTTGAGGGCCTGTGCGAAACTTGGATCATAAATCTCACATAATTTTACATTTACGAAGAAACAATTTACCATAACTAACGCCATAATGAATTTCTTAAACTAAATATTGAATCTTAAATGCTCAAAAAAATTGCTTTCCTAAAAATAACTCATTCAATAATTAAAAAATCCACATATAATTAGTACAAAAAATTCTCATGTTGCCTCTAATTAATTAAATTTTAAAAAATTACATTCTGATACAGAAAAACCCCCAAGAATATAAATACATACCTCAAGTCTCATCTGAATCAATAGTAGGTATTTGTTTTTTATAGGCCTTGTCGGACTTTAGAAATTAGGGTTTTAGTTTTGGGTGTTTGAGATGGATGCTTCAAATTGAAGATTGAGGGAGAGGAATAGGAAGAGTTGAGATTTGAGAATGAGTGCATTTCGAAAAACGAGAGATTATTTACCAGAATTTCGAGAAGAACAGAAGAAAAAGAAGATGAGAATGGAAATCTTTATATTTCTTCTTTTCCGAGAATTGGGAATCAATCGTAAAACACCAATTTAAAAGGATTAAAGGAAGATTTTTTGGATGCAAAAAGGGAAAAACATGGATTTGAAGGAGCAATACAGCCTACCTTGGAAGCCATGTGATGGACCACTGGAGGGCCGGCTCTGTGTACTTCCATGGATCAGCACCAATCAATAGTCCTTCCGGGATCAAATGTCTACCACAGTACCAGTCACTACAGTTGGCACCCCCCAAGAGTGACTACAACCCTAATCAAGTTATCCAAGTGACCCTCCGACTCTAGCCGACAAAATATAACCATTAAGTAATAGATTGATTAGATACTTCCGTTTCAACGTCCGGTTAAAATTTAAAGACTAAACACCCTTCAAAATAATTAGCACGAATTAAAAATGAAAAAAGGAACCATATATTTCTCTAAGACAAATAATCCTTACACATATAAATAAATAATTACCTAAACATGCATGAGAATCAATGAGAGGGGCTTAAGACATAAATTAAATTTACAATGAGGATGAAAATGAGATATTTTTCTCCTTTTGGGGTACATACATAATTACATATATATATATATGTATATATATATGCAGATGGAGCTTGGTGGGATGGATGGATATATGGATCCAACGGTTCTTGTATCTTGATGAAATTTTTTGTACGTATTTCTTTCTGCAAATTTTCTGGCGTTCATCATGTCAAAGGGTACACAGTTTCATGTACTAAGCTGCATGTTTTTGTTGGCACCTGGCTTTGTAAATTAATTGATTCCGTGCTCACTTTTTAATTAAGTAAAAATGTCCAATTATTTATTTTTAAATTAATAAACTTTGGAGGCGCGCTTGGCTGTGATGGGCAGGCCTTTTTGAAAATCGACGAAAGGGAAAGCAAAAGGTTGGTCGAAATCATCGGCTAAGTTCCAGTGGAAGTTGAGGACCAGGTGGTGGATGAAGACGGCCATTTCGAGTTTCGCCAGTTCTGAACCGGCGCACAGCCGCGGTCCTCCCCCAAAAGGCATAAAGTTGTTGCTTGGCGTGCTTGTGTAAGATGGTGATGATGAAGATCCACGGCTGTTGTTCTGCTGCGTGATCATTGATTCATAGTCACGCACATAACGAATATGGCAATGGAAAAAATATATGACAATTGTTAAACATGTAATCAAGCAAGAGTTATTAATCACATGCGATACGGTGCAGCGAAGGATCCTTTACGTTAGATTGATTTTATTTGAAACATCACTGTGAATTCTGAGTTAACTATCGTACCGTAAGATTTGTGTATATATCTCATTGAAAGCAAGGGAAAATGCCTCAAGGATTTGTTGGTATCTCTTTGGAGACGAGAATAATCTAACACCGATATATGTATGTATGTCGAGAAACTTCCGTTCGCAAAAATTGTCGACTTGTGTTAGGGTAATTTGGGCTTTCTACTTCCTAACACAAACAATGCTAATGGATTTCGGACTTTTTCTGACTTAAACAATATGATAATACATTAGCAATCACATTGATAATAGAAATGAGACTCGATTTGAACTCCGATTTGAGGTGCTTGCCCTTTGATTGCTAAAGCGTTCAAGAGTTGCGCTCAACATGTTTGATAAAATGCCTCAAAGAGGCGACTCTTCTAAAGATGAGGGGGCAAGTTCGAGATCCTTATCTAGAATTCAATTTGATACTAATAATATTTAGTTATTATGTTTTAACTCGACAAAATCTATCACACAACTCACCACGTACATAATTATAGGGACCATGAACTGAGTCCCCCACGAAACAACCTTACGGCTGCTTTGCGGGAACCACCACAACAACAACCAACCACAACAACAACCAAAGGAGGTACCCTTTTCTTATTTTTAACCTTCAAATAAAAAAATTTGATTTTTATTTTAAAAAATATAAGAAAAGAAAGGAAAATAAAAAAGAAAAATAATTATGAGGGGCATGCTGTCGAAAAGATGTTGAGTATTGACTGAGTAACTGACCTGCCATCTCCATGGATTGAATTGTTGAGGTTGGTCAAAAAGTAAAGGATCCAAATGCACGGCTGCAATCACCGGAAGCACTTTCCACCCACATGGAATGTCATACCCTTTCCAAGTTCCACCAAGAAATAATCACAATTAGTAACTTTCGCAAGCGCATTTTTATCGTTAGGTGAATTACTCTCATGTATAAAACGGATAAATTTTATGGTATTACTCTTACCTTTGTACCTAACATCTTTGAGAGCCTTTCTGTGCAAAAACCTCACAACATTTCCTAGCCTCAGTGTCTCACTGATAACCTAATTCATAAACAGATGAAGAAAAAAATAAAAAAATCAAGCTTTATCAAATAGTTAAATGTACTGTAAATATTTACTGCGGTTAATAAATCTTACACACTGAGTGAACTCCATTTTCTTGTAGTCATCCCAATTCAACTCTGTTTCCCCTGCTTGTTTCTTGGCTCTGGCAATCTCAGTGTGTTCTTCCTGCACAGCAAACCAAGAATGAATCAGACCCATTAAGCAGGAAACAAAATGAATCAAAACCCGAATGGTGACAAATCCTCGAAACTCATTCATTTTTACTTCTTACCCTTAACTGTTGAATTGCATTGGGACAGCCTGGTAAGAAGTAAATGGCTAAAGCTATGGCCACTGATGAAGTTTCATGGCCAGCAAAAAGCAAGCTCAAAATCAAGTCAAGAATTTGCTCTTTGGAGAGATTTGAATGCTTCAAAACCCACCCCAGAAGATCATCTTCTCCAATATTTTCTGTTCCTTTCTTTAATCTTTCTTCCATTTTTTGCTCTATGAACTTCAGAATAGCTGATCTTGACTGCAATTTTTTTTTTTAAAAAAGAAGTTTATCAAAATTTGATATTTTCATGCACAAAAAATGTAAAATTGATCAATTAATTACCTGTAGGGCTTTTCTGTAAGCTGTGCCTGGTAAATTCACCGGAGCAGAAACCACGCCTTTCATGAAAGTTACATACAATTTCTTCAACTGCTCTGTCTCGGGCTTTCCGGGATCCAAGCTCATGATATGTTTCGCCATCAGATTGAAAGTGAACTGCAATCACTTTTTCATAACCCCAATTAATATAAGTAGTTGTAATCTTTCTTTATTTTCTTGAATTGCAATCCATACGAAGCGGAAATATTCTTGTAATTTTAATTACCTTTTTAGCTTCGTCTTGAGCTGAAAAAACAGAGTTTTCTTTCCAGCTACCCAACACAAGCAGGGTGTGCTTCTCGACCTCTCTCATCAAGTGGGTTCTGAGCCGGGCATGGCTCAAGAAATTGAGAGAGATGATCCTCATGTCGCGGTGCATGTCGCCAACTAACACTAGCATCGACCATTTCCCAAGAATCCCGCCGATGCTCCGTGGATAGCTGCATTCAAACAATCTCCCCTCATTTTGGAGTATGAATCGGTTGAGCCCTGCGTCTGCGGAGACGACTGTGGGCTCACCGAACAAATTGGACTTGTAGATTTTGCCATACCTGCAGATTTGAAGTGAAATTTCTGCATAAAACAAGACATGGGTTATGAAATTGGAGGCTTTTTGGCATCTGGTTGCTGTTGTTTTACCTTGAGAGATGATTCTCCATGAATTGGCCTATGGAGATTGCAGAGTAAGGCTTCAAGTAGCCAATGGTCTCACCCAGAAAAGGCCAGCCCATGCTGCCTGGAGGGAGATTAAGCCTTGTTTGGCTGTGGTGTTTTCTTTTGATGAGAATGAGGAAGAGGAGGAGGGCTAGGATTGAAGGAAGAAGGCAGAGGATGAGCTCTGAGTCAGCCATGGAAGCTGAACTGAGTGCTCTCCACCAAGTTTGATTCGCTGTTAAAATGCAAAAGATGAAATCAAGTGTTGTGCTTTTTGAAGGTGTCTCTCTGCTGCAGCTGCTGAGAAGGAGCTTAAACTAAAGCTACCTGGCTTTGAATTTTCAGAGGGTTTTAAAAAGCGGCTTAAGCAAAAGGAGGTTTATGAAACCACAAGCTAATGAGAAAGCTTTTGAGGCCAATATGTTGCGTTTTATAGCTTTTTTCTTTCTTCTTGTTTTGTTTTTGGTCTTTTGGGCAAAAGCAGGGGAAAATATAAATTAATTGAATTTTTCAATAAATATAAGACTTTTTAACTTAAATGCACCATAAACTCACACATTTATCATACTTTGCACCCTAAACTGGTTATTCGCTCACGTAACTGCATAAAAATATCGAGTTGTGTCACTCAGCTCCTTTTTCGTCACTACTATTTCCTTTGACGTGAAAAAGTCTATATGTCACATATGTGGATTAAAATACAATAATTTAGGAAAGGGAAGTTGTGGAACTTCTCCCCCTCAACATCATCATCGACCCAAATATATTTTCCTTCTCGCTCTCAACTTTTCCCCCTTAATTCAAAACTCAGTTCTATGTTTCTTATCCATCCATGTTTTCAAAACCATTTTTGTTTGTTCTTAAAGGTTGAAATTCAATCCGGGTATGGGTGCTCTCATCTTGAAAATTCGAGGCCAACTAGTGTCTTTTTTTTTTTTTATTCTCCGGACTCAATGTTGATCGGCTACCACCCATTGTGTAAGGACCCGTCCCAAATCTACAGGATTAATTAACGTTAATAACTGATAATTGAGAATTAATTAAGGACTAATCGAGATTAGTCGAGGATTATCGGACGATTCGGGGTAAAATGACGATGTTGCCCTTCAAAATGGCAGAAAGTTGACTTTTGACCCGGGAGGTCAAATGCACGTGGATCGAGAATCGTTACATAGATTAAGACGATACGAGTCCATAGACAGGCGGCACGTCAAAATCGGACAACATACGGGAAAGTTACGGGTCACGAAACGCTCTAGGAACTATTTATGATTGCACGGGTTTTAAATGGTTGTCTTTGGTGGGCCCCAAAATATCTGAATTGGAACCATAGGATGAGTGACACTTGTCACCCACCCTATGGCCCATTTTCATACATACATGCATCATTCATCATCTTAATTTTATTTTTCTTCTTCCTCAAACTCGTACCCACCACCCAAACCCATTCCATTTTCTTCCTTGAGACCACAGAGAGATTGAGAGGATGAAAAAGAGGTCGAGATGATGGTGGCAAGACTGCAGGGCCGTCGTGGACGATGGAGGAACCCAAGAAACAAGGTAACCCGAAACCCATTTCAATTTTGAAATTGGTTTTTGTTTTCTGGACATTTGGAACCCATTCTAAAGCCCTGAGTATGTTCACTGAGCTCCTACGAGCTATTAGGATTGAAAATCAAGGAGAAAGGACGCATGGAGAAGCTCTGGTAGAGGTTTGTAACTGGGCCATGAAGATCGAGCTTAGATAGGTAATTTCTAGGCCCTGTTTCCTAGTTTTGAAGTCATATAACCTTCCTGGGTTAGAGACGAGTCAATAGGAAGAAAATTGGAGGAAAACGGTAGCCAGACGGCCGAGATACGACCTAATCGGGTCACGGGTCAAATCGACCCGTTAAAGAGGTTCGGGTAGACCCAGCTAGAGGTTGACGATGATTACGTGGCAATCCATGTAATCATCTGTCAGACCTGTCAGGACAAGTGGCCAATCAGGTGGTACCACGTGGCGAGTCGTTAGAATTTGTCAGGTCTAGCCAGTAGCAGACGTGGTAGGTCCACGTTAGCCATGTCATGTCAGGACCCACCCCGGTTTCACCCCGAAAACCAAGGTAAATCCTGCTCCCGTCTGACACCCCGACCCGTAACTAAAGTAAAACACCCAACAAGCACAGTCAGACGCAGGAGAACTAAAATATCCCGAAGTTAAGAGTTTACAGAGCATAGTACTAAATACAAAAGAAAGAAAACCGGTAACTAGATACACGCACACGGAAAAATTTAAAACACTCTGGGATCCCTCTCGCAACTTCTATGCCTCAGACGCTGCCTCGACGCCGAAACCCTGCTCTAGCTCCACGACCTGAAGGGCAATTTAAAAACCAGAAAGTGTGAGTGGACCATAATTAAAAGAAAAGTTTCCAAAACCATTTAAAAAAAAAATTGGGTTTGGCCCTCCTTTTTGAAACCACATACATAACCCAGTTATTAAAAACAGTTATAAATCACATAAACCTCATCATAAGAACAGAAACACTATAAAACAGTTATAGAAATCATAGCATAAGCATCATACAATCGTATCATAAATCGTGAATATCAAATCATCATTTTCCGATCAAACCTGCTGGACCTATCCGAGTCTTTAAACTCCCGAGTCTTTAAACTCAATCCAGGCCTCAATAATATCCGAGTCTTTAAACTCAACAGGCCTACGGGGAAAATATCAATATATCCGAGTCTTTAAACTCCTGAGTTTTAAACTCAATCCGGGTCTTTAAACCCAATCCGGGCCCGTCCCCGGTCAAATCAATATTCGGGTCTTTAAACCCAATATTCAGATCCAGCAAATCCAATCAAAACCAAGTGAAAACTATTTCGAAATCCATATCCAAACCCGAATCTGAAATCACCGGTTTGATGCCCTTCCGGCATTCAAAACCGTCATTCCGAACCCAAATCCGGAATCCACTTTTCAACCTTAAAACCAAATCTCGTTACCGAAATCCGATTCTAAAACCGAAAATCCTTGATCATCGAAATCACGTTCCAAAATCCATTTATAATCATTGAAAACCATTTATCATTTGAAAACTCCAAAACATGGCATTATACTCAGAAATCACCATTTCTCGTAAAACGTGCTAAAAGCCGAACTTCCTCGAAAAACGTGCAATTATGTAAAATCAACCAAGCATATCCGATAACCATAGAATCATGATTAAAACCATAACACGATTATAGAAAAATAGTTATGCATTCTCGAGTTTAAGGAAAGGGTCCACTCACAATACCGAGCCCTCAATCGCGTCCCGAACGTCTCGTACGTTCCTCAGCTTCCTCAGGAACTCCTGATCCTGCCAACAACCGCCAAAGTACGTTACTAACACATCTACGAAGGTCCACCTAATTTTCCCTAAAAATCCCCGGGTCCTAAACGTAACGAACCGAAACCCTAAACCTTCAACCTCGCGGGATAACATCGAATCGACGTCCGATCGTTCCGAAACCAATTCCAACGGACTCGTCACAACACCTAGACCAAAAACCTAGTTGAAAGATTTCCCAACCGCCGTCGCACGCGCTCCCACGCGCCGCCCAAAGTGGCTGCGCGTGGCTCTCACGCGCCAGCTACAGTGTCACCGTCTACCTCGAGTCGACCCGGTCGAACCGGCCTCTGCAACTCGAACTGGCGAGAGTGGTTCTCCGTCGTGCCTGCGCCACATCGACTCCTTTCTTCACCCACTTCATCGTCCCATCCTTAGGAACTCATCCCCCTTACTCTAATACCTCAACTCGACCTGAAACCTGTCGACTCAAGCTCGAACAGAAACCAGTACTGTCCCCTGTTCTCTTCTCTGGCCACCCAGGTCACCCCTCGTCACGGTAGCTAGCTTAAACCAATCCTAGGACCGTCCTAAACCTCACCCAACTCACCAAGACCATCGACTCACACTCAAAACCCACGACTTTCGATTTGAAAATCAACGGCAAAACAGAGCACACCGGTACTCTCCGTCGTCCTAGCCTCTGCCGTGCACTCCCCGTCACGGCTGCTCAACCAGCAGTTATCTAGGACCCTACTGAGTCTCCTAAACCTCACTAGACTCCTCGATTCAACCCCTAAAAACCTAGACGGCAAAACAGAGCACAAAAAGGGAAACAAGAAATTACCTGTCCTCTTATCACCGTCGTGAGCTCAGCCGTGAGGCAGTAGCTCCTCCGTCCTCTGGACACCTCCGCTGGCCTCGATTGATCGATCATGGCCGCACCACCACCCACAACTCCTCTCTGTTCTCTGTTTCCCCCTGGTTTTCCCCGTGACTCACCTTGCACCCTCACACAACCACCACACCTCCAAACCTCCTCTCTGTATCCTTCTCACTTCTCTGCTCACCCCTCACTCACTAATTCACAAAATACACACAACACCACCGCCCAATTCTCTCAATTCTCTCCCTCTGTTTCTCTCTGGATCGAAGAACACACACGAACACACGGGCACCCCCAATTATTTGGACCGTGCACACGTCTAGAAACCACTAGGCCCTTGCCACGCGTCACAATCCTCCCCTTCTCTCTCCCAACTGTCTCAATCTCAGCCCTCCATTTTCCCTCTCTGTTGCACAAATCCCAAGTGCAAAAGACCAAAATGCCCCTTCTTAAACACCAAAATTACGATTATGCCACTAACTTTATAGACCCGTAACTCACACATCGTAAGTCCGATGAATACGTTCTGCCTGTCATCGAACTCAGGGCGACGAGATCTACCTAACGGTCCTAGGTCAACGTACAAAAGCCCGTCGTCCAAAAAAGTCATAACTTCTGAACATCATAATTTCCTCCTCGGATGTCGGAATAGGGCGTGCCACCTGCCTACGGATTCGTGACGTCCTAAACTACGTCCTGGTCAAAATTCAGTTGACCGCCCGAACTAAAAGTTAACATTTTGCCCAAACTAGGGGCAAAATCGTCATTCTACCTTAATGACCTTATCGGGACCAACTAACCCCCGATTAAGCTCACTAATCCCATCTTAAACACTATCTTAGCCTTAATTTCTGGGACGGATCGTTACATGTCAGACCACGTGGACTAGTGGGGTGGTGCCACGTGGTAACACGTCAAAGTGTGTCAGGTAACATGGTATCTGACGTGTCAAGTTCACGTCGGCATTGTCAGACCCCGTGGACTAACGAGATGGTGCTACATGGCAGGGTGTCAAGTTGTCTGAGTTGACGTGTCAGATATAACGTCAACAGATGACCTCATCATGTGACGTGGCAATGTCATAGGGTGACCTGTGGCACCAATTAGGGTGTGCCATGTGGCAGGTTGTCAAACTTGACAGTTGTCAAACCTGTCATGATGACGTCAACATGACGTCAACTGTTAACCAGCGTTGAACGGAACTTACCCGCGCATGGGTACAAATTTTGAGGTGAAATTGATCTTGTTTAAAAGATTTCGATGTTCTGAATCCAATGGTGGGGGTTTCATGTCGATCAGAGGTCATTTGATGGGCCATTTAGAAGTTTTTAGCTTTGGGAAGCGTGTTCGGGACACGTTGACTTCCTGGAGTTTTAGAGTTTGTGATTAGAACTTGTATAGGTTGATAGTGACCTTTGAGTATGATTTGGATAGGTTCGGACATCCTGGAAAGTATGGATTAGCCCCGGAATGGCTTATGGCGCTGGTGTCGGAACACGCAGCATGAACGGTCTGTGAGTGAACTTTATTTTATGACATATGATGCATGCATAATTGTTGTATATGTATTATGAACATGATTTAAGATGCCTTGAGTGCATATGATTTAAATATGTTTTATATCGCATTTTCTTTGATATTTCACGTAGTTCGAGATTTATGTTTTATATGATATTTGAACTTACGCCAAGTATACGTCGTGCATGTGATTATATGATTTGACAATTTCACGTAGAAGCGTGAAATCGAGGATTTGATTTACGGTTTGGAAGGATTTCACGAAAATGCATGAAATCAAGATTCGGGCATGAATCCTAGTTGCGAATCCCCTTTAATTATTGGAATTTGGAAAATGATTTGATTACGGTTTGACTTAGAGTATAGTCAAACTTGAAATATATTGGGCTTTGACCCAATTATGAGATTTACGAAAGATATTTCGGGCATAAGACCCAGTTGTAGATTTGATAGGATTCAAGGAATCCTGAGTTTATGAAGTGTTGATAGACACAATTTTCAATGATGTTTTTTTGTGGAAATGGATTTGTTGAAACTATATTCCAAGCGTGGACCTTGTTGTGATGATTTATGAGAAATGTCTGCTTTGATTTGAGTTACAACAGTTATGAAATTGTTTCCACTATTTTCAAAATGATGATTATGATTTTGAGTTTAAAGACTTGGGAGTTTAAAGACTCGGATTTTATGAGAGGGCCTCCGGTTATGAATATGTTTCCCTAGAGAGAACCATGGAGATAATGCTCACTTCCCAAGTACGGAAAGGTCACGATGCGCTTGCTGTCAAGCAGCTGAGAAAGGCGGCAGCCGAGGGAGGCTTGACTCAAGAGTACGGTATATGAGATCGATTGATAAGATGTTCACGACGATCTGGAGATTGTCGACTGGCGATGACAGGACCCGTCCCAATCCCTCTGGATTATCTTGGGACGTACCTACTCCCGTCTAACTCCGCATGTCAGACCAGGGATAAACTCGTCACCCGCTCGAGGTCCATCATAGTACTCCAGGATCGACGGTGGCATGTGATGTCTCGATCTTTGCTATAGCCCTCATCCGCTATCAACCTAAAGGATATTAAAACCATAAAAGCTGCGAGTGGACAAAATAACAGTTTGTAAAATCATTTATATCGAAAAGACATTTATAACCTTCACGTAAAAGTATGCATTCATCATAAAATAGTTATTTCAAATACTTTCTCGGAAGTAAGACGTATTGCTTCTCAAATCAAAAAACAGTGAAAACTGATTCTTAATCAAAGCCAGTACCTCAATAGGGTCTCGGTCCAAAACCAGATTATAGAAAACAAGTACGGGTCTCAGCCCAAACAGAAAAGTACATACAGAACCTCGGCCCAAATCATAGAAAACGTGGGAACTCATCCCAATGTCAGTCACGATTCTAATCCTAGCACATGTGCAAATAGCTCAGGACTGCTCACAATCCCAGCATGTAACCGTGAACACATCACTCACCGCGATCCTCTCTAAATCATCGCGAACACATTGCCGATCGATCTCAGACACTAACATCAGCACTCCTAAGTTGAGCCTCCCACGGTCATTGTGTCCCACGGCTGCTCGACAACAGGCAGTGCATCGTGACCTCTCTTGAAGGAACACATCTGCAGTCTGGGGGTGAGTGTCATCATCATCAATAAGGCCTTAAACACGGAACATCACCAAATGGGTCACAGCCCAAAAACCAATGTCCTACTGTAACAACCCATCCCAAATTTTTGGGGTTAATTAAGGTTAAATTGAGGATTAGCGAGGCTAATCAGGGATTAGTTGAGAATTATCGGACGATTAGGGCGAAATTATGATTTTTCCCCTAGACGAGGGCCAAAAATTAACTTTTGACCCAAGAGGTCCAATGCACGAGGGTCGAGGACTATTATGTAGATCGAGTCAATATGAGTCTGTAGATAGGTGGTACGTCGAAATAGTACATTCGACGGGAAAGTTACAGGTCACAAGAGTTTCGAGGTACTATTGTACGTTTTCCGAGACGGGTGGACTTTTGTCTTGAGTGGGCCCAGATATTTTTCAAAGCCCAATGGATAAGTGACAAGTGTCACTCATCCATTGCTTATCACCCCACATACATGCATATCCACTCCCTCTCTGTTGGATTCGAACCAAAACCCGAAAGCTCCAAAATCCAACCCTTTCCCCCTTCTAATCCAGTATGGGTCCAAGAGAGTGGCGGAGGGTGAGTGAGGGATTGAGAGACGTTGTGGGAGGTGGCAGGACTGTCGTGGACGGAGGAGGAAACCAAAAAACCCAGGTAAGCTCGAACTCGTTTTAATTCAAATTTTGGATTTTTGAGTTTTACATTTTGGGTGAGTTATGATGATTGGATGATGTTCATGGGATCCTTGTGAGTCGAGGAGGATCAAGATCAGAGGCTGAGGACGGCGGAACAGCCTGGACGGAGGCCTGGAAACTGGGCTGTGAGGTTCATGATCGAACAGGTAATTTATAGACCTGTTTTCCCTGTTTTGATCCCATAGACAGCTTAGGGAGGATTAGACGATCGTATTGGTACCAATGGCATCGAAAACGGTGGCCGGAAATGGAAGAAAAATCCAGGTCGAGTCCACGGGTCTGCTCGACCCGCTACAGTGCAATATGGTCGACCCGACTCAATGAAAATAATGATGATGTCATCATCTGTCAGATGTCAGGCCGCGTGGCCAATAGGAGGTTGCCATGTGGAAGTTGTCAGAGTCCAGTCAGCCTAACACATGGTAGACACGTGGACCAGTGAGTGTGTGACACGTGGTAGTTAGGTCTGACATGTCAGACTAACACGTGTTAGTGTCAGATGTATGAGATGACGTCATGCTGACATCATAAATGACGTTAGCGTTGACTTTTACTATTCATGCTAACGTCAGCATTGACTTTTTGGTCAACGTTGATCGCACCTTTGACCCCGCACGTAGGGGCAAGTGGGCACACATTTCGAGGTGGGACTAAGACCATTTTGAATATTTCAATGATACGAATCCAATGGTGGTAGTTTCGAGTCGATTGGAGATCGTTAGGTTCGTTAAATTGAGGTTTAAAGCCTAGGGAAGCGTGTCCAGGAACGTGGACTTTTCCACGAATGTTGGGGGTTGTTGATTAAGACTTTTCTAGGTTGGTAGTAACCTTTGAGTATATTTTGGTACGCGTATCGAGGTGCAGCTTGGACAATCTGTGAGTAGACTTTGTCTATGAATATGATGCATGCATAAACGTCTTATAAGTGCTTATGAACATGTTTTGAGATGCCATAAGTGCATGTGATTTAATATGAATTGTTGGGCATTTTCGGAGGAAAATGCATTATTGTATGTAGTTCAAGATTTCTGTTTTATATGATGTTTGGGCTTCGGTCGAGTATGCTACGTGCTTGTGTTTTATGTGATTCTGAAGATTTCACAAAGAGGCGTGAAATCGAGGAACTGGTAAGACTTTGAGGATTTCACGAAGATGCGTGAAATCGAGTTTCGGGCATGAGACCCATTTGAAAGATCCCGACTTAGCATGAAGTAAGAGATAATTTGAAAGTGTTGTGAAAATGAGAACTAGTTTTCAAGTTTTGGAAATATCTTTCCGGCGTATAACCTAGTTGATTTGAGGTTAGACTTAGAGTATATTTAAACGTGAGATAAGTAAGGTTGTGACCCATTTATGAGTTTTATGAAAGATATTTCGGGCATGAGACCCAGTTGTGGATTTGATAGGATTCGTGGAATCCTGGGAATATGAAGTGTCGTTGGACACTCGATTTTTGGGCTGTGACCTATTTGATGATGTTCCATGTTTGAGGCCCTATGTATGATGATAACATTCGGGTTCGTCCCAGGTGTTACGACGCTCGCCTCCGGAATGTAGATATGTTCCTTCCGGAGAGGTCACGACGCACTACCTGTTGTCGTGCAGCCGCGGGAAACAATGACTGAGGGATGCTCGATGACACGACCCATCCCAATCCCCCCGGGATTACCATGGAATGTGACGTGCTCCCGTCTGACAAGAGGTGTCGGACAAGGGATAACCTGTTGCCATTGCCCAACCGGGCTTCCAGAGTGCGTAAGGATCGATGGAGGAGGTGTATGATGTCCCAGTCTCTGCTGCAGTCATATCCGGAATCAACCTGAAGGGCATTAAAAACAAAAGCTGTGAGTGGACGAAAATAAACAAGTCTGTTTAAAACATTTATAAGACACTTATGCCCCTCAGTAAAACCGTATGCATGCACCAAAACCAATAATCCCATATTTATTTAGAAATAACCATTAGGGCCTTAGCCCGGAAACCAAAGCATAGTTTCAATTTCCAAAAGTAAATCCAAGAGTTATTTCATAAATCCAGTAATATGAACCATAAGGCATATAATATAAACCACAACCATTATTTTAGCCACTGCACTATACACTCCAATCCGACATCCCTGATGTCTGACGTCCCTGACGTCAATAAGGTCACAATCACAAGGCTACGCGTGCCACTCGGGTCTCAATTTCCGAGTTCAATCCCCGAACCCCGTTCGGGTACAGCATCCCCGATGCTTAGCGTCATAGACGCTGGACGTACTAGACGTCCGTGACCTCTCCGGGGTACCTCGCCGGAGGAGACAATATAATATGGAAGGATCTATACAGTGCAGTACTAAATACATTTTATTGATATCCACATGCAAAACATATAGGTATACATAGATAAAATCTGAACCAATCGTTACGTTTCATCAAACGGGTCTCATGCCCAAATACCGTGAAACGTGCCATAATCAAAATATCATCAAAACCATTTATAGATTCCAGCATGTGAACATATATAAAATGTAAACCAGGAAACATTTATTCAATTCCATTTTAGGGTCCCCGACCCGCAATCACATGTAGAAATCAACTGGGCCCCTGGCCCGATTTCACAAGTTAACTGGGCCCCTGGCCCGATTTCATAGTTCAACTGGGCCCCTGGCCCGATTTTACATTATTCAAGTTCGTAACCGTTTCATGAAATCATATCCAACCACATTTATGGAAATCGGTGCAAATCCAGAAAACCTCGGTTTACGTGCAAATACGTAATTCACCTCGAAATACGTGAAATCATTTTAAATTCACCGATATCCAAAGTAAATCATTTAATCATAATTATAACAATCATAAAGCAGTTATGCATGCATCGAATTTATGAAACCAATGTCCACTCACAGACCGTTTAACCGAGTGCCTCGATACGCGTGCCATAGGCCTTCCCGGGCCACACCACTATCACCGGGACTCCCAATCCTGTCCAAATCACATTAGAGGATTACTAACCTCATCATTAACATCCTATTCAAGTCCCGTAATTTTCCCGAATTTTTAAGTATTTTTAAATTGGATTTAAAACCTTCGGACATCCCGAACAATATCGAGACGGTGTCCGATCGAAACGAAACCAATCCCAAAATGTTCGTTACATTGTATAGGACAAAAGTCATGTTGATCATACCTCGGGATTCGCACTCACGCGCCCCCACGCGCCACCGCAAGCGGCTGCGCGTGGAAGCCACGCGCCAGCTACAGTACCCGCACAGTCATCCCTCTCACCCGTTTGTCTGTAAAACGGGTTGAAAAACCCGCGAAAAGACCCGGTCCAATTACACCCAATTCGACATCAAATCCATCCGTTCTTTCAACTGATCCCTTGTAATCAATCACCAATTAAGTTCTGTAGATTGAATTACACAATTTAGGGTCCAAATCCTCACGACTCTCGATCGATTCTTGACGGGTTTCCAATTCGGGTTCACCGATTCCGTCCCTGATTTCCAAATTAATTCATATAGTAAGCATCGTGAGAGTGTAAGGGATGTTTCTGCACAATCAATTTGATGAATTCATACCTCTAACCTGTTGAACTCAAGCTCGAAATGAAGCTGCCATGGAAGCTCCGTTCTCCTTCAATCCGACACGGTTTCCTGTCGTTCTTGCTGCAAGACTGTTCGTTTTGATCCCAGAAGACTCCAGCTAAACCCCATTTAGATCGACACGGCCCAATTACTCCAATTTGAAATTCCCTCCAATTCCCCGAAACTTTGATTCCCGAATTACACCACCCTACTCAGTCCCCCGTGCTCTCCCTCAGCCAGAACCTTCCCCAAATCACCAATTATCCATTTGTGCAATCAATTGTGGAAGAGAGATTGGCAATGGCCAGAACCCAACTCTCATTTTTGCTTGTTCACGGTGAGGGAGGAATGATCAGAAATAGAAGGGGGGAAAATGAGATGGACGACTGTGATGCAATCTGGGGGTGGAATGGATGGCTCAGATCAAAAGCAGGGATTAAATCCTAGATTATTATGTAGTGGAAACTTTTAGTATATAGTTTATGATTAGTGGATCAAGATCCAATCTAGCCGTCGGATGAGTGACACTTGTCACTCATCCAAGTGTCCTCCAACCACCATTTCAGAATAAAATAATCCACACAGTTACCGAGACGTAACTTCCCCGATTTCACGTTCCAGACCATAACATCCTAGTACGAAGTCCGATTTCGGCGTGCCGCCTGTCGTTGGATTCGCATCGACGAAACCTCCGTAACAGTCCTTGGCCCTCGGCCATTGGACATCCCGGTCAAAAAGTCAACATTTCCCCTTCTTTCGTCCAAATTACGAAAATGCCCTTGAACTTCCGTTCATCGTAACTTTCACCACGAACCTTGGAATCGAACGTGCCACCTGTCTATGAACTCGTGACGTCCCGAACTACGTCACGGTCATCGGTCAAAGTCCGTTTGACCATCCGAATTAAAAGTCAACGTTTTGCCCACGCCTAGGGGCAAAACGGTCATTTTGCACAATTCGTCCAAAATCGCCCAACTAATCCCAGATTAGTGAATCATAATTAAATATTATTAAATCCCGATATTCGGGACGGGTCGTTACACTCGAATTAGGAAGTGCTATTGAGATACTCTGAGATTGATCAGCGATGTGTTCGCCATGATCTAGAGGCAATCGCGGCGAGTGTTGTGTTCACGGCAACATGCTAGGATTCTGAGCGGTCCTGAGCTATTTGTACATGTGCTAGGATTAGAATCGTGACTGACATTGGGATGGGTTCCTATGGGATGTGTTCCCACGTGTTCTATGGTTTGGGCTGAGGTTCTGTTTGTGTTTTTTGGTTTTGGGTTGAGACCCTATATGATCTGGTTTTGGGTTGAGACCCTACTGAGGTACTAGCTTCGATTGAGAAGCATTTTTCACTGTGTTTTGATTTGGGAAGCAATACGTCTAGCTTCTGAGAAAGTATTTGAAATAACTATTTTATGATGCATGCATGTTTTTACGTGAAGGGTATAAAGTATTTTCGATATAAATGAGTTTTATAAACTGTTGTTTTTTCCACTCACAGCTTTTATGGTTTTAATACCCTTCAGGTTGATAGCGGATGCGGGCTGTAGCAGAGATCGAGACATCATATGCCACCGCCGATCTTGGAGTACTCTGATGGACTCCGAACGGGTGACGAGTTTATCCCTGGTCTGGCACGCGGTGTCAGACGGGAGCAGGCACGTCCCACGATAATCCAGGAGGATTGGAACGAGTGCTGTCACCTACGACACTTCACATCCCAAGATTCCTCGAATCCTATAAAATCTTCAACTAGGTCTCTTGCCCGAAATATCTTTCATAAAAATCATAATTGGGTCACAGCCCGACTTATCTCACGTTTGACTATACTCTAAGTCAAACCTCAAATTAACTGGGTCATACGCCCGAAGGATATTTCTAAGCTAAAAACCATTTCTCATTTTCGAACCACTTTCAAATCATCGTTCAACTGGGACTCATGCCCGAATCTCGATTTCACGCATCTCCGTGAAACCCTCCAAAATCGTAAATCAGTTCCTCAGTTTCACGCCTCTTCGTGAAACCTTCGGAATCACATGAAACATAAGCATGTAGTACGCTCGTCCGAAGCCCAAACATCTTATAAAACAGAAATCTCGAACTATGAGCAATAACGCATTTTCCTCTGAAAATGCCAAACAATTCATATTTAAAACATATGCACTCATGGCATCTCAAATCATGTTCATAAACACATATAAAATATTTATGCATGCATCATAAAAGTCCACTCGTCCATTAGGCTTGGCAAAAATATCTGGGGCCCACTCAAGAAAAAAGTCCACTCGTCTCAGAATTCATGTAATAGTACCGCCTGTCTACGGACTAGTATCGACTCGATCTACGTAACGGTCCTCAGTCTTTGTCCATTAGACCTCCCGGGTCAAAAGTTAACTTTTTACCCTCATCTAGGTGTAAAATCATAATTTCACCCTGAACGTCTTGAAATCCTAGACTAATTCCCAATTAGTCTCACTAATCCTCAATTAATTCTTAATAAATCCCAAAAATTTGGGACGGGTCATTACAGGTGATGTGTGCACAGCGATATGCTCAGGATCAGAGCAGTCCTTGAGCTTATGGGCACGCGTTGCTGGGATTGGAATCGTGACTGATGATGATGGGCTGAGATCTCACATGGTTTGATATTTGGACTAAGGTCCCACGTGAGTTGTTTTGGACGGAGATCCTACTGAGGAAATGGCTTTGATTGAGAAGCATTTTTCATTGTGTTTTGTTTTGAAAAGCAATGATTTGCTTTGAGATAAGTATTTGAAATGCTTGTTTTCTAACGCATGCATGCTTTTACGTGAAGAGTATAAATGTCATTTTGATAAATTGTTTCCTAAACTGATTATTTTTGTCCGCTCACAGTTTTTATGGTTTTTTATACCCTTCAGGTTAATCGTGGATACGGGCTGTAACTGTTCGCTTTGGGCCTCTTGGCCCTCACGGTTTTGTTTTCGTGAGCTTACGGTGTAACTTCCCAGGGGGTCACCCATCATGAAATTACACTATCCTTAACTGGCTTAACTTTGGAGTTCCAATCGAACCCAAAGCCACTGAGCTTCCAAAAGGCCTCGTGTTAGATAAGTGTGTGCCTACACCTTTAAGGCACACCACCATTCCTCTCCCAGACCATTCCCCTATCGTATGAATGTGGGATCCTTCACTGTTCCCTCCAAGACATAGGTCTTACAATCCACCCCCCTTAGGGCCCAACGTCCTCATTGGCACACTTCCCCGTTGGGGTCCAGCTCTGATACCATTCTTTCAGGACCTAACCTTCCTCTGTTAGGACCCGACTCTGGCAGAATATTTTCCACATTGGTCCACATCGGTCATCAAGGTTTTGTTTTCGGGAGCTCACGGTGCAACTTCCCAGGGGGCTACCCATTATGGAATTGCACCAGCCTCAACCCGCTTAACTTTGGAGTTCCAACGGAACCTAGGGCCACTAAGCTCCTTAAACGCCTCGTACCACCATTCCCCTCACATACCATTCCCCTCGCATGAATGTGGGATCATTCACCGTTCCCTCCAGGACACGGGGTTTTACACAACATGTTCTTCCTTGCCATTGCCATTGATTTGGGATTTTGGCACTGCATTTCCAATTCTGTAAAATCTGATATACTTGCCATTGCCATTGATTCAGAACAATTCGAGTTCATCTCCCATCTTTTTTTTTTCGGACTGAAGTTCATCTCTCATCTTATGTATACAAAGATATTATATGAGAAATTTAAATTATATTTTTTATGGAGCTTACTTTGAATTACTGCTCCGACATTTGCCCAATTTCAATCGAAACCAAACCCCAGCAAAATTTCCCCCAATTTCGATTTTGAGCATGAACAGGCAAGGGAGAGCTGTGATTTGGCATATGTGGGTCCTAATTCCATCCACAGAGTCATACATGGCAAAAGTGTGTCAGGGTGTCAAAAATCTCAATTTTCCCTTACTTTTCACGGTCACTTAACATATGTGACGGAAAATGAGTTGAGTGGCACAAATTGGAAGTTTCATGCAGTTAAGTGAGCGAATAAAGAGTTCAGGGTGCAAAGTGTGGCAAATGTACGAGTTCAAGATGCATTTAAACTAAAACGCCTAAAGATAAATAGATTAAATTTTATTGAATAAAAAGGCAATGTACATAAAAGGTAAAATGGGTCTATACAGTTGGTTAGTTTAAACCTTGTCCTTCTAGATAAGCTAAAGATAAAGAGCATTATACACCAAAACAAATCAAGTAAATCAAGCGAAAACATAAATCTCAAATGCCAAATCATAAAAAAAAAGGGAAGAATACCAGCGAGTCATGGCTTCTGAAAAGATGGATTGCTATAGTTTGCCATTAATTAGTTTTTTTTTTTAAAAAAAAATTCAACTCATTTCGGTTTCCAAAAAAATAAACTATTATAATTCGTCATTAACTAAGATTTTTTTTAGTTTTTTTTTTTTTGTGTTGAAGGCGGTAGGTTCTTCAAACTATATACATACATCTCCAAAGCAAAAAACTAAACACCATGGCAGCCCAATTGAAAAATTAAGGTCATCTATTATGACAAGCAACTAAGCATGACTCCACCCTACATGACAGGACCCATCCCGATCTCCCTGGGACCACCCGGGAATGTGCCCTGCCCCCGTCTGATAATAACTCTAAAATACCGAAATTACCCTTAACGGGCTTAAATTTTTTCGAATTAAATAAATAAAGTCAACATACGAGTTTAGAGTTCAACACTGTCAAACCAAGTATATTAAAAATACAAAATATGTAACGAACCGGACTTTCGGAAAAGGGAAAATTTGAAGAAAATGACGATTTCGGCCCTGGAAAGTGGGCGAATGGTTGAATTTTTGCTCGAGCGGTCAAACGGACTTTGACCGACGACTGTGATGTAGTTTAGGACGTCACGAGTTCATAGACAGGTGACACGTCCGATTCCGACATTCGAGGAGAAAGTTATGATGTTCGGAAGTTCAAGGGTAATTTGGTAATTTGGTTAAAAAGGGGCAATTTGTTGACTTTTCAAACGACATGGACTTTGCACGTAAGCCGAGGACCGTTGGGTAGGTATCGAGACGCTGAGTCCGTAGACAGGCGGTACGGGTCAATCGGAGTTCGGACCGAGTTACGGGTTCTAAAACGAGAAGGGCATTTTGGTAATTTTGTGCAGGAGGGCAAAATGGTAATTTCCCACAAGGGCACTGTTTGGAACAGTGGAGCATGGGCTGAGACTACCGTGCTTTGGGTGGTTTGTTCAGTGAATTGTTTAATCTGTCCAATGAACTGTTTAGCAATGTTAGTGACATTGGGGGGAATTGTTTAACACTGAGGACTGAGTGGAGTCTAGGGTGATGTGGACTGTGAAGAACACAGAGCACGGGTAATGGGTTTGGGTCCTTTGCGGGAAACAGAATCACAGTGGGTCTGAGGGATTCCTTTAGTTAATTGTGTAGGCCTGTTTGAATAACAGAGAGGGTAGAAGTGCTTCATGATCATTTTTGAGAGGAAAAAACTGAGAAACTAGAGAGGAAACAGAATCGGGAAAAAACTGGGAAAATGGAGGGAAAATTTTGAATTCAATTTGTGAGTCGAGAGGGGCTAAACAGAGGTTAGAAACAGTCTTCTAGACTCATTTCGACTTCAACCACACCAAAATCGAAAGGAGTTGATCGCGGTTTGGCCAAGAACCCAAGTTCCAGTTTCTGGAAAATTTTGAGCTTGAGGACGACCACCTACGGGTAAGGATTCATGGAATTGGCTACGGTTTAAGGTTTTTTTAGGTCATACGAAGCTTCTGTATCATTTAATTAGAAAACCAAGCTGATTTGAGTAAGTTTCAAAAGTTGACCCGTTTCTTTGATCATGAGGGAAATGATCGATTTAAAGGCTTGATGTGTGTAATTAGGTTTACAGAACCTTAATTGGGTCTCTAACAGTGCTTTTTACTGGATAAATTGAAGGCCCGGTTTATGTGGCTTGATGGGTTTTTGGACTATGTTCTTGTACTTGGATTTGATTCATGGTTTTGGGCTGAGGCCCTGTGTTTATGATTGCGGGCTAAGACCCGAAGGTGAAGAAAAGGAAAATGATTTTGATTTTCATACACGGTTTTCTTACATTTACATTGGAAATGAAATGGATTGTGAAATGAATTTCGAATGCATGCATTGGTTTTACGTGGAGGGTAGAAATATTTTTCTGCAACTGTTTTATAAACTGAATCATTTTTGTCCACTCACACCTTTTGTGTTTTTATTGACCCTCCAGGTCGTGGCACGTTGATCGAGGCTGATCGAGAAGCGGAGGCATGAGTGAGTACATGTGTGGCTATCCCTTGTTTTCCAAGTACGGAGGGTAATTTGGGAACTTCAGTTGACTTTCCAGACGGGAGCAGGACCGGGCACGGTTATCAATGTCCCTTCGAGGTCGGTCCTGTAAAAATACGAGTACAAATGCCAGGTTACAAAATGATGCTCAACCTACCCAACATGGTGCACAGGTGCGCAACAACGAAATCTATGACACGACCCATCCTAAATCCCCCCGGGATTAACGCGGGATGTGTCGTGCTCCCTTCTGACTCGAAGTGTCAGACAAGGGATAATTCAAACCTCAACCCAAATGGGGCTTCCAGAGTGCGCCAGTATCGGAGAAGGAGTGTGATGTCTCGGTCACTACTACAGCTCGCAACCGCGATCAACCTGAAGGGCATTAAAACGATTGAAAGCTATGAGTGGACGAAATAACAGTTTATAAAATTCATTTCACAAAAAGATGTGTATGTCCTTCGCTAAAAAGCATGCTTGCATTCGAAAACCAGTTATCAAACCATTTATCAATAATTAAACCATTAGGACCTTAGCCCAAAACCGTGAACCAAAGTATATGGGAACTCAGCCCAAAACCAAATCCGTAGGGACTCCGCCCAAATCAAATCACGTGGGTCTCCGCCAAAATCCAATACATGTGGGTCTCAGTCCAAAACTAATACATGTGGGTCTCATCCCAAAACCAATCAGCGGCATCCCAGATACCTGACATCCCAGATGTCACAATCAACATTGTCACGGTTCCAAGCTACGCGTGCTACTTAGGGTCTCAATCCCAAGTCTCCCTAGTGTCCACTCAGATCAATGACCCGCAGATCAATGACCCTCCCTGGGGGGAGGTTTTAACCTCTAGCAATCCTACTCTTGAGTCACTATACGAAAAAGTCGCTCCGTGCAATGACCCCTCGCAGGTAATGCCCTGTGACTACTCCAGGATACTACGAGATATCTGGAGGAGACAACCTGCCACTTCAAGATACTATGAGATGTCTGGAGGGAAACCACTCATGAGGATGGTATATGGAAAACTGTTTCACAAAGATCTCAAAACCGTTCAAAGGGTTATGCCCGGGGTTTCCATAAAACCATCATAAATCCAAATCCATTTTCTAAACTTACAGGTCTCAGCCCGAAATTCCAGTTCATAAACCAACTGGGCCTCCAGCCCAAAACAATAACCAATTGGGCCTCAAGGCCGATCATATAAACCAAATGGGCCTCTAGCCCGATATCTCATTAAATCAAATGGACTTCCAGTCCGATAGTTTCCAAATCAAATAGGTCTCATGCCCGATTCCATCTTTCCAAATCCAAAACCATTCCATCAAATCATCATAGAAAATACAGCACGTATAGGCACGATAAAAAACCAGAAATCTCGAAATACGTGCAAACACGTAAATTATAAATACCACAATCATATGGGCTCAAGGCATCTCAAATAAACAATATAAAACATATAAAACAGTTATGCATGCCTCACAGTTTAGAAAACAAGGTCCACTCACAGACCGTCCATGCTGCGCCATAAGCCTCTCCGGGCCAATCACCATCTCTGGGACTCCCGGACCTGTCCAAATCATACTAGAGGGTTACTAACTACCTCAATAACCTCGCATAAAATCCCCCTAATTTTCCGAGATTTTTAAACATATTTAAAATAGCCTATAAACCTTCGGACACCAAAACAGTGCTTCACGCCCCCCCCCCCCCCCCCCCGCGTTGCCCAAAGGCGCTGCGCGTGGAGCTCACGCGCCACTGCACAGTGCCTTCTTCTTCCTGCGATCAAACCGGTTCAGACCGATTTCTGCAAATCTGATACACCCGAACCAACGAGACCACTCCAGGCCATTTTAACCTATTTCAATTCCCTTTCAATTCCAATCCCTTTGTCTCCTCATTAGCAACTTATATATGTGTTTAAAACCATGAAACACAGCCTAGAACCACCTGGTTCGATTCACCCTTCACAGCCCTGTTTTTCTAGCCCATTCCCTAGGCTGCTCAGCCATCCCCCACTGTCCAAAACCACTCCTAGACAATCATACTAACCCCATAAACACTCCCCAATCATCAAAAGAAGCCCCCAACGTCCAAACCAACATATTCCAATTTTGAAATCACAAAAGGGGGTCATTGGGTTTTACCTTCCTCTCGTGGCTCCACCGCCGCTCGTGGCTCCACCGCCGCGGCTTTGTCATCGCCCAGCCTGCTCTCTCACTTCCCCGTTCAGGTCAACAACAGAGATGACGATTTGGGAAGATTGAGGTGGGTCGTGGTGAGTGGGTTTCAGGTGAGATCGGATGAAAATTCGAAGAGGATGAAATGATGTAACGACCCGTCCCGAATTCCAGGATTAGATTAGTGAGGTTAATTCGTGATTAGTTGGACGAAATCGGACGAAGGATGCAAAATGACCGTTTTACCCCTGGGCGTGGGCAAAACGTTGACTTTTCATTCTGGTGGTCAAACAGAATTTGACCGATGACCGGGATGTAGTTCGTGACGTCACAAGTTCATAGACAGGTGGCATGTTCAATTTCGACGTTCGAGGAAGGAGTTATGACGTTTGGAAATTCAAGGGCAATTTGGTAATTTTGGTTAAAAGGGGCCAAATGTTGACGTTTGGACTGGGGTGTTCGATGGTCGAGGGCCGAGGACCGAGGACCATTACGTAGATCTGGATGATACGAATCCATAGACAGGAGGCACGCTGAAATCGGACTTCGAACGGGAGAGTTATGGGTCATGGAAGTTCGATTTCACTATGCACGTACTTTGAGGCGATGATAATTTGGCAATATCTGATTGGCCAGATATTTTGAGTGGGACCCATGGATGAGTGACAAGTGTCACTCATCCCATTGGCCAATTCCCCTAAATTGTGGATCTCACTAATTAAATAATATTAAATTAATTATTTTATAATCTAATCTTTCAACATTCAATCCTAGTCATCCATTTCAACTTAATCTTTCAATCCTCACCATTCATCTGATCCATCTCTCTCTCATCAAATATCAACATTTCTTCTTCTCTTTTCTTCATAACCCGAAACCCATATCCTTCATATCACTATTTTCTCTCTTAAACACAAACACCACACCATCATTCATCATGAGTTACCCGTGTGTGACCGTGAGAGATTATGAGGGCAGGACTGAGATGATGAGGACACTACGGCCAGAGCCACGGTGGCTCACGGTGGTGGACAACAGAGGGAACCCGCGAGGTAACATTATTTCAAAAATTAGAAATCAGTTTTTAGTGGGTTTTAATCAAACCTAAGGATTGGGCTATGTTTCTGGAGACCTTAGGAGGAGCTTTGGATTGATTTTGAGGCCTAGGACGGCCGGAGGCCACGACGGTGGATGCTCACAAACGGCCGGTTCAAACATGAACATTCAAGGTGGATTTTACCATTTATTTCAGTTTTTAATAGCTAAAAAGATGGGAAATGATATTAGGATGAGATTAGGATTAAAATGGGACAAAATGGGATGAAAATATGAAGGATTGGACCGTGAACTGGCCACGCCGGTCCAGACTGGTTCAGGTTGCAAGAAAACCTGTTCACGCGTGGGGAAGTTGCTGCTACAGTGCGGCGCGTGATCTCACGCGCAGACACCTTCATTGGGCGCGTGGGGGCGCATGTCCCACCTTTTGGGAATGTGTTCAACATGTGAAATTTTCTAGGGAGCGAATGCTGCTCTGCCACGTGCCCTGTGTGAACCTGAAAAGTAAGGAAACTGGTCGGTCGGTTAGAGTATAGGCACTGGTGTGGTACGGGCCCAAAGGTACTCCGACGCCCAAGTCAGTTGTTGGTCTAAGGTTTAGGGGGTAGCGGAAAGTATACTGTAAAAGTACTGGTAAACAGTAAATTGCTTAGTTACCTTTGTACGACAAGTGGACCCCTTTTGTATGGGTGCGACGAATATAATATTTGTATTTTCCTGATGTGGGGCAAATGTCAATTCGCCGTGGGACTGACACGTGGAAGTGCCATCCAGACCCGACTAGGACTTGTTCGCGTGAGTGGGCCTAGACCCTTTGGGCTTGTGCTAGGCGGTGGTATTGGGCCGACGCACCGACCGACAGGAGCTGCTCCTCTGGAGTCGGCCGGTGGCATGGTACTGGAAGAGGGCTGGGCCTCTAGGTCGGTCTGGGCTGACACGCGGAGCCAGGTAGAGGTCTGGGCCGACAAGATTGGTCCGAACTGGTGCTATTTTGGCAATGGGGTGGGCCTGTAGTCAGTATGGGCTTCAAGTTCAGTCTGGACCGATATGATATGAGCAGAAGTCCCCCAAGTTCGTGACCGAGGGGGAATTTCTCGGTTGGCGAATTGTAAAAAAGAGAGCCCCAGACCAGATGTACATGCCTTCAGTCCCCAAGTCCCCCAAGCGAGGGATTGAAACGAGCAGGAGCGCCGGTGACAAAATGCGGGTGGTAGACCGAGACGCCATGATTCGGTTGGTGTGGGCGGGAGAAGACGCCAGTAGATGTGGCAGTCGAGGAGCCACATACGCCATGGGTTAGTGGTCATGACAGTTGAAGGAATCGAGGAGCCGTCTGTGTTTCGTGTCAGTCGGCGAACGGTTGGTATCCCCGACCGTTTGTTGTTAGCGACATTTATGGTCACGCGTGTCCTGTGGGGGACAGCTGTCTGCGGTAATAAATGTCACGCGGAACAAGGTGACGCTTCGATTACCGACCTGGGCCTATAAATACTGGGTGAAAAAGTATTTTTACCCCTTTTACTTTTTTGCAATCTGGTGGTGCGTGCTCCGTTTTTTGTGTAGGCTATTTCCGGCGAGCGCTCCGATAGCCGTTCACGGTGGTACAAGTTCCGGCGAGGACTGTTTGTCTGTGAATCATAAGGAAAGACATTCTTCTTCCTCGTTGGCTTGTTTGTTGCAATATTTCCTTGTTTGTTTCTGGGGGATGAATTGTGGATGAACTGGGGTTCGGACACGGATCAACTCTGGTAAAACACGGGTCGGTGTTCAAGAGGTTTGCTTTTTTTTGTCTGTATTCCCTGTTCGCAGTGGTGCGATGTCTGAGAGGGATAGCCAATCCAACGAGGCGTGGGACTACGACGAGGGAGAGCAACAGAGCTCTTCGGTAGATGGGGACGCCTTGGTGGAGGGTACACCGACGAGGCGAGGGTCCCAAAATCCTTCCAGGAGTGATCAGACCGGGGTGTCGGTATCCGGTCGGTCGAGGGTGGAGAAAACCCTGTCTAGTAAGAAAGGGGCGGCCAGCGCGAGCGCGGCTCGGGCCGCTGAAGCGCCTACCGAGGATGCTGACCCGGTGGTATGGTCGATTGACACCTTTGAGAGTCGAGAGACAGAAGCGTCCGTGAAGAAATTCCGGTCGGCATGGGGGGTACTGGAGGACGTGGGGATGCGGGTGGCCGGTCCCACTGAGCTGCCCAGTGAGGTGCCAGAGGGATGGGCCCTGTTCTATACCGGGCTGTACAGCCACGGTGTTCGACTGCCCCTGCACCCGTGGCTGAGGAGGATGATCCGAGGGCTGGGCGTTGCCCTCGGTCAGCTGAAACCGAATGTCTGGATCATTCTGGTCAGCCTGTAGGCTGCCTTAGCCAGATCGGGGAAAAGCCACCGACCTACGCCCAGGTCATCCACCTGTACGAGTTTGCGCAGCAGCAGCAGAGCACAGGTTGGGTGCATGCTCATTGCAAGGACAAGATGACGCGGGGGGAGTTCATCTACGGCATACCGTCCTCCCAGAAGACGTACAATAACAAATTCATTTATGTCGGTGGGAACTGGGGGGACGGGGCATACCGTCATCTTTTCAGGATCTGGGTGCCGAGGGTCGGTCTTTACTTCGAAACTTAACTGTCAATTTTGCAGGTTGGTGGACGTGGCTGACCGACGTGTTTACTGTGCAGGTACTCTTCCCGAGGCGATTCCCACCGTCGAAGAGAGGAAAGCCTGCGAGCGGGTCAGGAAGACGTGTACCGCCCCGTAGCGCCACCTAGACGTGCTCTGGGTACCCCAATTGTTGCACGAGGTCGGCCTGATCCCCAATCTTGGTAAATAGCCCTGTCGTTATACTTTACACATTTTTTTAACACTTGGTGTTTGGTGCAAGTCGTCCCTAAAGACGTCAAAAAGAGGATTGACCGAGCGGCTGAAGAGGCAAGAACAGAGCAGAAAATGTCCGAGTCAGAAGAGCAGAGGAAGGTGGCTGGGTCGGCAAGTTCCGCTCATAAGAGGAAGCATGCCCCAAACGCCAGCTTGGGATCCCAGCAGTCACCAGATTTCAAACCGATGGACGGTGTAAAATTAAATGTAGTACCGCTTCAGGTGGTCGACATTCCACGGGTGCCGAAGTATGCGACCGTCAGGGTCAGAGAGTTCTTACGTCCCAGGTCGGCATACGCTGGTGATGCGGTAGGGGCCCTCCCAATTGGGTCCAAGAGTGCCTGTCGATCGGTTAGAGTATAGGCACCGATGTGGTACGGGCCCAAAGGTACTCCGATGCCCAAGTCAGTTGTCGGTCTAAGGTTTAGGGGGTAGCGGAAAGTATACTGTAAAAGTAGTAGTAAACAGTAAATTGCTTAGTTACCTTTGTACGACAAGTGGACCCCTTTTGTATGGGTGGAGCGAATATAATATTTGTATTTTCCCGATGTGGGGCAAATGTCAATTCACTGTGGGACTGACACGTGGAGGTGCCATCTAGACCCGACTAGGACTTGTTCGTGTGAGTGGGCCTGGCCCCATGGGCTTGTACTAGGCGGTGGTACTGGGCCGACCGGTCGGTCTGGGCCGACGAACTGACCGACAGGAGCTGGTCTTCTGGAGTCAGCCAGTGGCATGGTGCTGGAAGAGGGCTGGGCCTCTAGGTCGGTCTGGGCCGACACGCGGAGCCAGGTAGAAGGCTGGGCCGATATGGTATGAACAACGTATAAGCATGTATTTCGAGGTTTCGGCTTTATACAATGCTCATACGGGTCTGTATTTCTGTAATGGTTTAAATGAATTGGAATTGGATTTCAAAAGGATAAACTCGGGTATGAGACCCATTTTGTTTGGTCTCGGGCATATGACGCTATGGATGACCTACGGGTCTGAATCGTGGCCGTGACGGGTGCTATGTGCACGGCGACAGACGATATGACGCTCGCCTCCGGATTTGGATGTATTTCTTCCGGAGAGATCACGATGCACGATTCGTGGTCGGGTAGCCTGGGAAGGCTCGACTTAGGAGTGCTGACGATTCAGGATAGCGATCGGTGATGAGTGCACCATGATCTTGTTGTGGTCGCGTCGGTTGATTCGTTCACGGCGACATACCGTGATTGAGGGCGATCTTGGATGGATGGTTACACGCATCACTATGATTGGAGTCGTGACTGACCCTTAGATATCGAGCACGATGCCCAGCTGATGTCATATGTTCGGGCACAAGACCCAGTTTTACATTGGTGAGTTAGAGTCAGGGACCCTAGATGGATTTCCAAGTTCATGACGGTTTATGGGAACCGGCATGAACGTTAGAAAGGTTATTGTGGTACATGACGGTTTATGGGAACCGGGCATGGAGGATTTTTTCTATATGTATATGACTGGAATGGATATTATGGATCATGACGGTTCAGGGGAACCAGGCATGAATTTTTATGTTATGTATATATATGTTCATATACCTTCCTTTACTTCTATTATCTCCTCCAGGGAGGGTCGTTGGCCTGGATGGACCCCGGAGTAGTCACGGAGCTCTGACTTAGTGGGAGTCGCCCCAGTTGGGTTCCTTACTCTCAGGAAGGCATGGATCGTAACCTCAGGGCGGGTTAGTGGTCTACGGACATTGACCTTGACTCTGGGAGACTTGGGTTGAGACCCCGGGTAGCACGCGCGTAGCTTTGGAAACCGTGACAGGATTGGTTGTGTGAATTATATGTATATATGATATACAGTTATGAGATGTGATATGTGATGGATACATGTTTGGGGCAGTGGCCCGTGTACTTGGTTTTATTATGGTTTGGGCTGAGTCCCGCATGGTTTTGGGCAGTGGCCCGTATGGTTGGTTCTTATTGGTTCTTTCATTATGGTTTTGGGCTTAGTTCCCACATGTGGTTCATTTGGTTAAATGGTTTTCGAATGCATGCATGCTTTTTAGTGAAGAGTACAAATGTCTTTATGGAAATGTTTTTATAAACTGGTTGTTTTGTCCACTCACAGCTTTTAATGTTTTGGCTGCCTTTCAGGTTGACAACGGATGTGGACTGTAGCAGAGACCGAGATATCACATACCTCCTCCGGATCCTGACGCACTCTGATGGCCCGAGAGGGCTAAGGTAGGAAATTTCCCTTGTTTGACACTCCGTGTCAGACGGGATCAGGGTCGTTCCTCGTTAATCCCAGGGGGATTGGGGACGGGTCCGGACATGTGGTATCAGAGCAAGGTTGCTCATGTTACTCTGAATTCCAGAGCGTATTTTGCGCAATACTCCGTACGCAGGTCGAGGATGTGATATCTCAAGGGGCTACAGTTCGTGGTCAACCTGATAGTTAGGGTATCAGTACGATAATTAGTAGAATTGGATCGTGGAATGTCTTGGTTCGGTACTAGATGCCAGGGTTGCCATAGTTCTGTCAAGGTTGGCAGTGGAACCATACAGAAGGATTAACGTAACAGTACGTTAGAGTTTTGATCGTGAGACGGTTAGTTGGGATCGTCTTTCACGATGTCGTAGGATCAGTTTGACGGCAGTTTGGTGTTGTGATCATCTGATGATCGGATATTGTTGAGTTAAATGGATTTACTGCTCCTGGAAATTAGCAGTCGGATTCGAAGAATACTAGTTGATTTGACGGTAGGATTGGATTGACGTCTTTACGATGTCGGGACCGCGTGGTCGGTAAGATCTTGGATTATACTGATTTCCGCAGTTGGGTTTAGGGAAACCCTAGAGTGTGATTATGGAACCCAACATTGGGTTGTATGGTTCAGATATGTGAGTTGGCGAGTGGTTTGACTTTGACAACTATTCGGATTTGAGGCCGTTAGTTGGTCTAGTCATGCCAACTTTAGTGATTGGACTGCACTCTGCAGTCGGGGTTGTACTTATCGGTTAGACCTAGTTGGTTGTCGTGCTACTCTAGTTGTGATGGATAGTTGGTACAACTAAGGTCACGTGCGACCTGGTAGACGACATTGGTTTAGTCGAGTTACTACAGGTTAGAGTTCGGTTGGACAGGTTACCAGGGTTGGTACTTGTCGATGGAATCCCATAGTGGGGATACAGAGTAGTAGTACGTGCGGTAGATTTCGTTGGACGCAGAGTCAGGATATCGAGATGTCTGGTGGTTTGGTCTGCAAGAGTTGTGGCATGCATTACTACCGAGTGTGGTTGTAGATATGGTTGTTGGGAATCGGGGACGTTCAGGGGATGTTTCCTTTTCTCGTATGAGATTTCAAGGTGACTGTACCCAGAGTTGTTGGGTACCAGGGAGGCAGAGTTTCTCCAACACAAGCAGAGGTACGAGATCGTCGTTCGGTACGAGCAGAGATCCAGGGTTGTCTGATTCGTACACTTTGTGCTGATACTGACAGGTGATGATACTGGTACTAGTGCTGGTGCTAGTGCTGGTGATTGCGATGACGGTGAGTCGCGAGGATGTGACTCAGTCGAGATGGGCTTATGTTCGGTATCTGTGGTTCGGGAGTGGATCACGGATAGCGATGCACTGGATAGGTTCCAATGGTAGTTGAGACGTGAGGATCGAGTACTGACATGGGGGATTAGTGACCGATTGGTCAGACTCGATCTGTCACGGGGTTTAGCGACCAGTTGGTCGGTGTTGGCCAGAGTTCGTCAGATATGGTGGTATGTAGAGATTTGACTGCAGATCACAGCAGGAGTCTGTTGTGACTCTTTAGTCGAGCGGTACATCAGATTAGGAGGGATTAACATCCTTTTGGATGTGCATAAACAGTGTAAACCGACAGTCGGACTTGGTAGTGAGTTTGACTTATTAGGGACAAGTGGATGATGTCCGAGTGTGTAGGTTTCGATATGGTTGGAACTTCGGAATCGAGAGAGTTACGATTGAAGTGACGAGAGGAATGCAGGTTTTCCGCATTGGTAATGGGTATTTCGAAGTCATTAGGGTGACTTCTCAGGTTCTACCATGGTAGATGATGGTAGATGATGGTAGATGATGATAGAAGAGGGATTGTTGTCACCATTACATTGGTCGTGTATTGGTTGGTAAACCCGGGATTTGTCTTGGGTCATCATGAGGAATTGAGTATATCGAAGTTAGGTGACTGAGATTTCTCATTTTCTACTTGGTGGCAGATGATGTTAATTACGTGGTGTGGTGAGTGCGGCGAGTTTTGGTTGCATTCACGTAGGATGAGTTTTTGATGTTATTGTATTGGATCATCCTTGATTTTTCTTCGGTGGAATGACAAGGATCGATACAAGGTAATCAGTGAGAACCCACAGTCTCGGCGTGTCTCGTCGTTGATTGATCTGTTTAGATGTGGGAAATGGTTGAGGACTTTGGTTGTCGTGACGATTCTCGATCGTGATGTCTACGGTCGGTTGACGTAATGATGGGTCTAGATCAGGATCGTGATGATTCAGATAGGTGGAGAGTTTATCGCTTTTATGTTGATATTGAGTTGAGGATGATGGGATTGAAGTTCTTTTCGAGGTTGATCCCGCATGGTGTATTACTCAGGCGAGTAGGTTTCCAACGAGGTCAGATTTGGTCAGCCTAGATGTGTTGATGTTGGGATTAGCATCCCTATGAAGTCAATCGATTGTACTGTGGTAATCGTTTGAGCAGGTAACTAATAGATTTGGAATTGGTGCGTCTCGGTAGACGAGAACGAGATTTCGGGTTTTGGAATCGGATTTCTGGATGACGATTCAGGATTCGATTTTGGAACTTGAAGGTGGATTTATGGATTTGGGTTCGGAATGGTCATTCCTGATACTAGTTTACGGAATGATGATTTCAGATTCGGATTTGGAAATGTATAATGGGTCGGAGTTTTGATTTGTCTAGTACTGGATTGGACAGATGGACTCCAAAAATTGAAACGTGTTTGGCTACGACCTAGGTGGTCGTGTTGTTGTTGTTATTGTCGTGTGTCCTCGTTGTTGTAGGTGGTTGTAGTCTGATTTATGGGTAGATGTACGTACCTTGTACGTTGTTCGAGGTACGAAGCTGGGAAGACTTGTCGTGCCTAGTGACGGTATATAGGTTATACCAAAGGTACTCTGGTGAGCATGTTGGTAGTCGGCTTAGTCCCGATACCATTGGATTAGTCGAGAACGTGGACTGGATGTTGGATACTGTGCACTAGGTCATGGTATTCCTAATGGGTCCAGTTACACACAGGTTGAGTGAAATGTTCATAAGTGTTTACTTAGGTTGAGTAAATTGGTGGTTAGTATAACTACAAGTGAGTATCGTGTTAGTTTTCGACTGACGACTGTCAAGTGGTGACAGATTGTCGAAGGTGTCAACGTGGATCGTTGAGTGAGGTCTGATGACTCCCAGTGGGAGCAAATGTCAGGATAGATTGAGATTGGGAAAGGAACCCTCGAATTGTTCGTGTCAACGAAATGGTAGATTAGCCAAGTGATGCCAATTCGGAACGTACGATTACTATCATTCGACGTGGTCGAGTATAGTCGATACGACGTGAGTGTCTGGGTGCAGACGAGTTTTGTTCTGGTTAGTTGGTGTACGAATGTACACGTGAGTTAAGATCAAAATTTCTTGCCATGTGGTGGATGTGGAACCAGGATAGTTGGAGTTTCGAGAGTGAAACTGATTAAGTAGGGAAGAACGGTTGGAATTAGGTCGGTTGGAATTTCGAGGACGAACTTAATTAAGGAGGGAAGGTTGTAACGACTCGTCCCGAATTCCAGCATTAGATTAGTGAGGTTAATCCGTTATTAGTTCGACGAAATCGGACGAACGATGCAAAATGACCATTTTGCCCCTAGGCGTGGGAAAAATGTTGACTTTTCATTTTGGCGGTCAAATGGACTTTGACTGATGACCGTGAAGTAGTTCGTGACGTCACAAGTTCGTAGACAGGTGGCATGTTCAATTCCGACGTTCGAGGAAGAAGTTATGACGTTCAGAAGTTCAAAGGCAATTTGGTAATTTTGGTTAAAAGGGGCCAAATGTTGACTTTTGGACTGGGGTGTCCGATGGCTGAGGGCCGAGGACCGTTACGTAGATCGGGATGATACGAATCCATAGACAGGAGGCACGCTGAAATCGGACTTCGAACGGGAGAGTTATGGGTCACGTAAGTTTGATTTCACTATACACGTACTTCGAGGTGATGTTGATTTGGCAATATCTGATTGGCCAGATATGTTGAGTGGGACCCATAGATGAGTGACAAGTGTCACTCATCTCGTTGGCCAATTCCCCTAAATTTTGGATCTCACTAATTAAAGAATATTAAATTAATTATTTTATAATCTAATCTTTCAACATTCAATCCTAGCCATCCATTTCAACTTAGTCTCTCAATCCTCACCATTCATCTGATCCATCTCTCTCTCATCAGATACCAACATTTCTTCTTTTCTTTTCTTCATAACCGAAACCCATATCCTCCATTTCTCCATTTTCTCACTTAAACACAAACACCACACCACCATTCATCATGAGTACCCGTGTGTGACCGTGAGAGATTATGAGGGAAGGACTGAGATGATGAAGACACTACGGCCAGAGCCACGGTGGCTCACGGTGGTGGACAGCGGAGGGAACCCGAGAGGGAACATTATTTCAAAAATTAGAAATCAGTTTTTAGTGGGTTTTAATCAAACCTAAGTATTGGGCTATGTTTCTGGAGACCTTAGGAGGAGCTTTGGATTGATTTTGAGGCCTAGGACGGCCGGAGGCCACGGCGGTTGATCTCACAAACGGCTGGTTCAAACATGAACATTCAAGGTGGGTTTTAGTCCATTTATTTCGGTTTTTAATAGCTAAAAAGATAGGGAATGATATTAGGATGAGATTAGGATTAAAATGTGACAAAATGGGATGAAAATATGAAGGATTGGACCGTAAACTGGCCACGCCGGTCCAGACCGGTTCAGGTTCCAGAAAAATCGGTTCACGCGTGGGGAAGATGCTGCTACAGTGCGGCATGTGATCTCACGCGCAGGCACCTTCATTGGACGTTTGGGGGCGCGTGTCCCACCTTTTCGAAATGTGTTCAACACGTGAAATCTTCTATTCGATGTAATGAACATTTTGGGACTGGTTTTGTGTCGATCAGACACCGTCTCAATAATGTTCGGAGCATCGGAAGGTTTTGGATCGGGATTAAAATTAGTTAAAATTCCAGAAAATTACGGGACTTTAGTGGGAGGTTAATTAAGTAGTTAGTAACCTTCTATTACGATTTGGACAGGTTCGGGAGTCCCGGTGACGGTAATTAACTCGAGAGAGCTGTATGGCACACAAATCGAGGCAGCAGCTCGGACGGTCTGTGAGTGGACCTTGGTTTTCTAAATTGATGCATGCATAAATGTTTATTATATGTTGTTTGATCCTGAAATGACCAACACGATGAGACCCGCTGGGGGTTCTGGGACCAGCCGCGTGGTGTTTCGGGTCCGCTGGGGCGTGGCCGTTCGGCGAGTATCCTGCAAGGACTAGACACCGGTGTGGTGCCGGCCGAAGGGGCTCCGATGCCTAAGTTAGTATCTGAGTGCCGAGAGGCAAATAAATACAGTGCTCTGGATCGGTTCTTAGTGTCTTACCTTTGTGAAGGGTTTCGGGGTATTTATAGTAGCCATAACTGCGGTAGGTGGGCTACTGTTACGGGAGCAGGTGGTGCTTGATGGCTGGGAGCCGCCTGACAAGCCCTGGATATCCGGAGGAGGCGCCAGCTGGAGTCCCAACCTGCCTCCGTCAGGGAGTTGGTGTGACAGAGTTGGTTAGGTGACTGTCGCAGCCAGCTGTCGTCTGTTCACTGTCAGGTGCCGAATGGCGGGTCTGCAGTGCGGTGCCGGTCGGCGGGCCGTGGGCCGTGAGGGTGCCGATCAGGCGATCGGTCGGCGGCCTTCCTGTCCTGGTGGGACCTGTGCTAGGGTGGTCGGTCGATATGGTATCAACATAAGTCCCCTAAGTCTTTGACTGAGGTGGGGTTCCTCGGTCGAGGACTTGATATGACGGCCGGTATCTGTCGACCGACCTGGGCGGTGCACCCTGTATCCCTAGTAGCCCCCCAAGTCATGGAGCGAGGAAGTGCACCGTATGTCCGATTAGCAAAGGAGCCCCGTTGCCGAGTTCCGGAAGCGGCCCACCATAAAGACCGAAAGATCGTGGAGAGGCGGCCGTGGGGAATGGCGGGGAGACGTCGGTAGCAGTGTGCTTGCCGACGAGGAGGGGAGGCGTGCCGTCGGGAAAGAGGCCGAGAGGCTCCGGTCGGCAGGCGGTATGAATGCATACCGGTGAGCGACGTACGTATGTACGTATGTAGTTGAAAATGTACGATACCGATGGGTATATAGTACAAGGTATTCGTAGCCGAAAGGTGGCCGTATCGGCCTGGTGACCGTCAGATCGGAAGCGCGCATCTCGAGGCGGGTCAGGGGCCTATAAAAGGGGCGAAAGCTTTCTGTCTTTTTCACTTTTTGACTCAGAGCATCAGTAGAATAATTGCGAGTGTCGACTGAATTGGAGACTGCCGATCAAGAAGAGGACGCACGTGGAATCAATTCGACCGAGCAAAACGTTGAAAGGTATACTTCCTGCCGTTCGGCATCTATGCTCAGCATGTGTTCCGTAGCGTAGGTGCTTAGTTGTAGCTTCTTTTCTTTTGGTAATTGTAGATGTCAGAGTCAGAGTCAAACAGTGGATCTGGGGTTAGGTCCCCTCAAGCTTTTGGCGGGGAAACACCGTCCAGTTCGGCAACCGACGGGCCGAGCGGGCGCAGTGGGTCAACGTCCACTAGTGGGTCCACTAGCGGCACGTCGTCGTCCAGCAGTGGTGACAGCCTGGATGAGGCTCTCAGGTTGCCGCGGAAGGAGGTGAGGCAGCAGGGCGGGTGCAGCACGTCGGGTGCCGATCGGCCAAGTGAGAGGAGGACGTCTCCCCGTACGCCCCCCGTCGCCACCGTCGATTCCGAGGCGGAAGGGAGCGGTACGGAGACGAGCTCGCCGATGGAACTAGATGCCGATGGCGTGGTGAAGGTGGAGTATGCCGTGGACTACGAGATGAACACCATTCGGCAGTCCGACCTGGACCGGTTCCGGGAGCTGTACAACGTGCCGGCGGAGATTAAGATGACGGTACCCCCGCACAGCAAGAAGCCGAGCAGTCCGCCGGAAGGGTCGACATTATTTTACGTCGATTGCTTTGAACACGGCGTGAGGCTGCCTCTGCACCCGTGGCTTCAGGACATGATGGCGAGGGCAAACCTGGCCTTGGGGCAGCTGAACGCCAACGGCTGGATCATCCTGATCAGCCTGTACACGGCATTCCGATTGGCGGGACTGCCGGAGCCGACCTGGGGGCAACTGTGCGCCCTGTACCGCTTCAAGCGGCAGACCTACGGGTCGGGGTGGTACCAGATGGAGTGCCTGCACAAGAGTGCGCGGGGGGCGTTCATTACTGATGTGCCGACGTCGCAGAAGAGCTGGAGGCATCGGTTCTGCTGGGTAGCGGGGCCGTGGGAAGGGGACATCAGTGGGGTCCGCGCGAGGATTCCCAGTTACTTCCAGTCCGGAGGTTGTTGGTCTACCGTTCGGCTAGTAGGCGTAAGGCGTCAATTGTGGCTACCGAGGCGGAGACTGATGGAGTTGTTGTGTGTGCAGGTCCGTCCAAGGCAACGGTAACAGCAGAGGATTGGGAGGCGTGTAACCTGGTGCGGGAGAAGCTGTCCGACCTGGAACGCAGCCGGTGCGTCCTGAAGCTGCCGTCGAACCTGGTTGCCGTGGGTCTCATCTCGCCACCTGGTAAGCAAGTAGTGCTGAAGTTATAGTGTGTAGGCATGCCGGGGCACTAACAGTTTAGTTTTGCAGTGCACCCGCAAGTTGAACAAGCCGCTCAGAAGAAGATGAGTGAGGCGGCGGCGAAGCATGGCTCGGCTGCCGAGGGAAAGGGCAAGGAGCCGGAGGCAACCCCCCCACAGCCGCGGAGGCAAAAGACCGTGGCGTTGAAGCCCAGGGGTGCTGGCCGAGAGGAGCCCCCGTCGGGGTCCAGTATGGGTGTTCGGCCAAATGGGCCGCCGAAGCCGACGAGGCCCGATCCGCGGCAAGGTGCCGAGCAGGCGAAGAGTCCCGTCCTGGGACTGAAGCGGCCCCTCATCGGCGGACTGGACCAAGCCCGGGAGCGCCAGAGGAAGCTGAAGGCGGCGCGGCTTAGGCAGTCTCCTCCGGCGGCAGGGGTGTCGGAGGGGGAGGGCTCCGACCGTCGACGCAAGAGGGAGGCGACCCTCAAGGCTCCCGAGGCGCCGATGGAGAAAACCAAGGAGGGCAGGGTGGAGGTGCCGCCGCCGGCCAAGGAAAGGGTGCCGAACAGCGTACCCGGCATTGCGGCCGTCTTCATGGATCCCGTGGAGACGGGGGAGGTTGTGAGGTCGGCACGGCCCGGGGAGGCGTGGGTGCCGGTCACACAGCAGGTGCACAGGTCATTGGCGCCGGTTGTCAATGCTTTTGTGCTCGGCTCCCAGGTGACGCCGGCAGAGATGGAGCAGATCGGTACCGGCTCCCACCCGGGTCGGTTCGCGGCCCTGCTCGCCGAGCAAGCCCATGTAAGTAGTTGTGTGAGTTGGGTTTGATTTTGGTTTGTATTGATTGGATATATGTTTGCTGACAAGTGTGCATGGTTCGGCAGTGCTTTGGGCAGACCTACGTGGCCCTGCAGAGGGCCTCCCGGCACATGCAGAGGATGGAGGCGGAGTTGGACGTCGCGCGGCAGAGGGAGGAGAGGCTACGTGCCCGGGAGAAAGAGGGTCACGCTGCGCGGAGGCGGGTTGCGGAGCTGGAGAAGGAACTCCAGCGGGAGAAGGCCCGGGCAGAGGCGGCCGAGAGGGGAATTGCGGACCGGGAGGAAACGGTGCACGCCTTCTCCCAGCAGCTGAACGAGCAGGAGAAAGCCATGGGGGAGCTGCAGGGGGAAGTGGAGCGGCTGCGCGTCCTGCTATCTGCCGATCGGCAGAAGACCCTGGAGGACTTCATGGCGGACCCGGTGTATGCGAATCATCTCGACCTGGCGCTTGCCGAGGTGGAAGATGATTGCGTACAGCGGGTGTTGTACTTCAATCCAGGGGTCCCTCTCAACTTCCCGTGGCTGGATGAGCCCCCCGTCTTGACCAAGACTTTCTCGCTGGACGGGCAACCGTCGAATGCCGAGGGCGAGCGGCCGGCCGGCGCGGAGAAAGCGGCAGAGGCGTCCACTGCCGACCAGGCTGAGGCGGCAGACGAGGAGGTGGTGGTGGTGGTGTGAGGCCGAGGGCCGCGTAGATAGTTTTTGTATGGTTTTTTTTTTTGTAATCCGGGGGATGCCCCGTGTAGCATGTAGTTCGGATGTTTAAAGAGTAATAAAATTGTTCTTGGCAAAGTTGATATGTAGCACACTGGGCATTTTTTTTTTTTTTTTTGAAATGAGAACTGCCGATAGGCGAGTACTTGGCATTTTTGGCATATGTGTAGGCATGCCGATCCACGGTCATGACCATAAACCCAGACCGTACTGGGCGTAACCACCGAATAAAATTGTAATGAATGTTTTGCGGCGGTATGCAAAGTAGGTGCCGCGTTGGTCACCGGGAGTGCCGATCGGCACTGGTGAATAGGCCACGTTGTAGTTGAGTATGAGGCTAACACTTGGATTTATAAAAGAACATTGTGCCGGAAAGGCAAGTTCGACTGGAGATAGCCAAGTCGAATTACAGTAAAGCATAACGTAACGTACATGGGGTGTGTTCTAATTATGAAATAACTTGAGATGATCCGCGTGCCACGGGTGTGTAAGCAGACGTCCATCTGCAGTCTGAAGCTCATAGGTGCCTGGTCGACAAATTCGGGTCACGAGGTAGGGTCCCTCCCATGTGGGCCCGAGTGTCCCGTCAGCACGCTCCTTAGTGGCCAAGCTGACCTTGCGAAGGACCCAGTCACCGACCTGGAAACTGCGTTCGCGAACGCGAGAGTTGTAGTAGCGAGCAACTCGCTGTTTGTGTGCCAGGTTGCGGAGGGTGGCTTGGTCGCGGCTTTCCTCAATAAAGTTGAGATTTTGTGTGAGGAGCTCCGCATTCTCCTGTGGATCATAGGATAGGACTCGATAAGAGGTCTCTCCGATTTCCACGGGGACGACGGCTTCCGTCCCGAAAGTCAAGGCGAAGGGTGTCTCCTGTGTCGATGTCCTGTAGGATGTCCGGTAGGACCAGAGAACATCGGATAGGAGGTCGGACCATTGGCCTTTCGGGGTGTCGTGGAGTCGAGCCTTGAGGTTGTGTTTGATGAGCTTGTTTACGGCTTCCACCTGTCCGTTAGCCTGTGGATGTGCCACCGAGGCGAAGCAGAGCTGGATGCCATAGGTGTCGCAAAAGTGTCGGAAACGGGCAGAGTCGAACTGAGTGCCGTTGTCCGTGACGATCGTGTGGGGGATACCAAAGCGACAGATGATGTTCTGGTAAACAAAGCTCTCGACCTGGGCGGCCGTGATTGTTTTGAGGGGCTTTGCCTCGGCCCATTTAGTGAAATAATCCACTGCAACGATTGCGTGTTCGACGCCGCCCTTTCCTCGCGGCATGGGGCCGATGAGATCCAGACCCCATTGAGAGAAAGGCCAGGGGCTGAGCATGGGAGTAAGGCGCTCAGCGGGAGAATGAGGTACAGGGGCGCACCGTTGGCATGGGACGCACCGTTGGGTGATGGCTATAGAGTCGGCGCGCATTGTGGGCCAATAGTATCCCTGCCGGAAGGCTTTATGTGCGAGGGACCTGGGTCCGGAGTGGTTACCGCAGATTCCCTGGTGAATTTCTCGGAGCACCGCAATGCCCTGGTCCGTAAGGAGGCACTTGAGGAGGGGGGTGTCGAATCCCCGTCGGTATAGGTGGCCATGCGCCATGGTGTATCGTGCGGACTGGCGTTGGATGCGTCGGGCCTCGTTGCGGTTGGGCGGGAGTTCGGCCATGGTGAGGTACCGGACAATGGGGTCCATCCAAGAGGCTTCCTGTGTTGCGGCCAGGACTGGTTGCTCGTTTGTGCTTGGGGATGCCAAAAATTCGACGGGAACACGGCGGCCTATCTTGTCGTCGATGGAGGAGGCCAGGCGGGCCAGGGCATCGGCGTGGCTGTTTTCCGACCGCGGTACCTGGATGATCTCGTAGCCGCGGAAGTGGCGGAGTAGGGACCGCACTTTTGCCAAGTATCGGGTCATGGAGGCGTCTTTGGCATCATAGAGGCTGTTGATCTGTCGGACAACGAGCTGGGAGTCGCTGTAAATCTGCAGCTGTTGTGCTTGGAGGTCGGTGGCCAAACGGAGGCCAGCAAGGAGGGCTTCGTACTCAGCTTCGTTGTTGGAGGCCTGGAACCCAAAACGCAACGCGTACTCCAGCCGTCCGTGGGTAGGCGTGCTGAGGACGAGGCCGGCGCCGGAGCCGGTATGGCAGGAGGACCCGTCCACGTAGAGAGTCCATATCGGTTTGGCGGGGTCCAAAGTGGACGGGGTTGACGACTTGCGGATAGGAGCGGCGGGTGCCGCGATGTTGGGGTCCGAAGTGTCAGGCATGTGCTGCGTTGTGTTGTAAGTGAACTCGGAAAGGAAGTCGGCGATGACCTGTCCTTTGACAGCCGGTCGCGGGGCGAAAGTGATATCGAACTCACTAAGCTCTACCGCCCACCTGATGAGCCGCCCCGAAGTGTCTGGCTTTTGGAGCACCTGGCGAAGGGGTTTGTTGGTGAGGACTAACATGGGATGTGCTTGAAAGTATGGGCGGAGGCGCCGGGCCGTCACAATGAGGGCAAAGGCCAACTTCTCCAGGTCGTTGTACCGGGTTTCTGCGTCCTGGAACGCCTTGCTGACATAGTACACTGGGAACTCCGCGCCGTCCCGACTGGTGACGAGGACGGAGCTGACAGCGGATGTGGAGACAGAAAGATAGACGGTGAGCCGTTCCCCGGTGGTAGGTCGGGTAAGTAGGGGCGCGGTGCTCATGTAAGTTTTGAGAGCCTCGAAGGCAGCGTCGCACGTCGCGTCCCAGTTGATGTGCCGGCCCTGGGTCTTCATGACCTTGAAGAATGGTAGACACTTGTCTGTCGCACGAGAGATGAACCGGGTGAGAGCGGCGATCCGGCCGGTAAGGGTTTGGACTTCCTTGAGTGTGCGCGGGGGCTTCATGTCCAGGATGGCCTTGATTTTTTCGGGGTTAGCCTCGATTCCCCGCTGGCTGATCATGTAGCCGAGGAATTTGCCAGAGCGGACACCGAAGACGCACTTGGCGGGGTTGAGCCGCATCTTGTATTGCTTCAGGACCTGGAACATCCTGTGGAGGTTAGGTACGTGCTGGTCGGCTGTCCGGCTCTTGACGAGCATATCGTCTACGTACACCTCCATGGTTTTGCCAATCTGATCCGCGAACATGAAGTTGACAAGCCGTTGGTAGGTGGCGCCGGCGTTCTTGAGCCCGAAGGGCATAACATTGTAGCAGTAGACTCCTAGATTGGTGCGGAAACTGGTGTGGATCTGGTCGTCGGGGTGCATCCGGATTTGGTTGTAGCCAGAGTACGCGTCCATGAAGCTGAGAAGTTCATGGCCAGCTGTGGCGTCGACCAAAAGATCGATCTTAGGAAGCGGGAAGCTATCCTTCGGGCAGGCTTTGTTGAGATCCGTGAAGTCGATGCACATCCGCCAGGCTCCGGAGGGTTTCTTGACGAGTACGACGTTTGCGACCCACGTGGCGTAAATGGCCTTGCGCACGAAGTGAATGGTGCTGAGCCGAACGATTTCTTCTTGCATGGCCAGCTGTCGTTCTGCGTCATAAGTCCGCTGCTTCTGGGTGACTGGTTTGAAGGAGGGGCTGATGTTAAGCCTGTGGCAGATGACGTCCGTGGAGATGCCAGGCATGTCGGCGTAGGACCAAGCAAAGACCTCGCTGTTGTCCCGGAGGAATTGGGTGAGTTGTGACCTGATTTCGGGAGCGAGGGTGCTTCCAATCTTCACTTGCCGCTCGGGGTTATGCGGGCAAAGGGTGACCAGCTCCGTATCCTCCACGGGGTGCGGCTGCGAGACAGTGGAGAGGTCGCGCGGGTCCTCGGGGGGACCTGCCCGCATTTGTTCAAGGAGCTCGGAGTCGACAGGGTCGGCCTCGTAAGCAGCCTCGGCGACGGTCATGGTCTCCCGCTTGTTGTATGGGTTGAGCTTTGTCAGGGCGGTCTGATAGCAGGAGCGGGCGGATTGTTGGTTACCGCGGACTTGGCCAGTGCCCATGACAGTTGGAAACTTCATGAGAAGGGCCCGGGTGGAGATGACGGCACTGAGCTGGTTGAGGAGTCCCCTTCCCAAAATGACGTTATAAGCAGTGGGGCAGTCGACTACCAGGAAGGTGGTGATGGCGGTTGCGATCTTGGGCGCGCTCCCCAGGGAGATAGGCAGGGAGATGGTGCCAAGGGGCATGACAGAATCGCCCGAGAAGCCGAGTAGCGGGGAACCAGCATGGGTGAGGTCCGTGGAGTTTATGCCCAACTGGTTGAAAGTGTCCATGAAGAGGACGTTCACAGAGCTACCCGTGTCCACCAGGATCCGCCCAACATCGAAATTGGCGATCTGAGCGCGGATGATCAATGGGTCATCGTGGGGAAAGATAACTCCCCGCTCTTCTTCCTCGGAGAAAGCGATGGGCGTCCATCCTGCCCGGGCGATCTTGGCCGCGCGTCCATCCGTGATGTTGAATATTTGGTGGTTGGATGTCGTGGCGCGCAAGAAGTTCTTCTTAGCCCGATTGGAGGTGCAGGAGGAAGAGATGGTAGGGCCCCCGCTGATCGTGTTGATCTGTGGCAGTCCCTGTCCGGGGCGTGCGTGTTGGAGGAACTGGTTGATCTTCCCCTCCCTTACGAGTGCTTCCACAATGTCGCGGAAAGCCACGCACTCGTCGATGGTATGGCCATTGAACTTGTGGTACTGGCAGTACAAGTTGGATTGGACGCCGGGGCGGGGGCCGGGTGGTCGTGCCCGTGGCTTGGGGATGGTGTCCTCGATGCTCATCAAGACGTTCTCGAGGGAGGTGTTCAGGATTGAATAGGTTTCGTACTTTGAGGCTGGCCCCGTGTAGGGTTTGCCTGCTTGGTGGTGGCCTGATCTCTGCCCCTTGTAGTGGTACTTGTCCCTCCCACGATGGTCATTGTTGTACGTCCCTTTCCGCTTAACGGAGTGTGAGTCAGATCGGTGATCTGTATGTGCGTTATTGGTCGGCGGAGGCGACCGTGCCTGCCGGTTACTGGGAGGTGGAGGGCGCGAGCCATTTACGTCAGGCCGGGATGCGACCTGGGGAGAGTTGAAGTGCTCCGCTTTGGCGTGTATTGCTGCCTGTCGCATGAGTTCGTTGTAATCGTCCCAGCCCTGGGTGAAGGCATGGTACTTGAAGGTGGACTCCCGCAGCCCGTTGCGGAAAGCGCGGTAGGCGGCCTTGTCGTCCGTCTCATGGCATTTGGAGTATTCCAGGCTGAAACGTGCGGCGTATTGGCGCAGGGGCTCGCTATCTCCCTGCCGGAGGGTTCCCAAGTCTTCGGTTGTGAGCAGTCGATCCGTCTGGATCATGAACTGGTTCAGGAATACCGTGTGTAGGCGGTCGAACGAGTCGATAGACTGTGGTTCCAGGCGATAGAACCAATTGAGTGCGGCCCCAGTGAGGGTAGAGCTAAAAATCAAGCACTGCGCCTCGTCAGAGAGATTCCTGAAGGCGAGCGCTGAGTTGTAATTGTTGATATGGGTGTCTGGGTCGCCTTGTCCATTATATGGAGCAATTTTCAGGGGCTTGACCTCCGTCTCATGGCGGTACCGCATGATGCGGTCCGTGAAGGGACCAATGTTGGGCCGGGGTCTGGGCAGTGTCCCAACCTTGGGTCTGGCGGCCTCCAATTCCCGCACGCGCTGGAGGAGTTCCCGAATCACCTCGTTTGATTGGTCGGGTCGATCTGCCCCAATCGGGTGGTCGCCAATTGGATGATTTGCGCTGCCGCCTCTGGGCTTCTCGGGTTGTACCGGTCGCCGCCCGGACGAGGCCGTGGTTGAGCTGGCGTTGTCCTCCGGCTGGTGCCTGCCGATCGGCGAGGAGGGATCACCCTGGGGCTGAGGGGAGAGCGGCGGGGGCTGTGTGGGTCGGCGTGCCGATCCAGATCGCGACCGGGCACCCTGGGATAGCACGGGAAGGGGCGGTTGCGCCTGGATGCGGGGGTCGTGAGTCGGGTAATTCAGGCGATTAGCCGGGGCCTGTGTCTGTCTCTTGTCGAGCAGTTCGCGAGCGTCACGGTAGATCTGCGTTCCCGAGGGGCCAGGTAGGTCGGTCTGGTGGAAGAGCAAGCGCCCGGAGGCCTCTGGCCGGCAGGTGTCACTGATCTCGACCCGGCAGGCGTCGAAACCCCGCCGACGCGACGCAGCGGCCAAGGCCCGTTTGGTTGCCTCCCGCTGTTCCTCCAATTCCTCGCGTGTAGATTGCAGGATGGCCAGGGTGCTTCCGTGCTGCTCCCCCCACACGTGGTTCCTGCTCTCGATGGCAGCATTGCTCTTCCTGAGTTCGGCAACCTCCGACCGGAGGGTTCTCAGCATCTCGAGCATGTCATCGGAAGGTAGGCCGGCTCGGGTTCGGTTGCGATCTCCCTGGGGTGTGTTGTTGAGCTCACCGTCATCCCGTTCGGCAGACATTGTTCGTCGGCAGCAGGTTGAGCAACGGTATGTGAGTGAGTGGGTGTTTACAATTCTTTCCCACAGACGGCGCCAATGTTTGATCCTGAAATGACCAACACGATGAGACCCGCTGGGGGTTCTGGGACCAGCCGCGTGGTGTTTCGGGTCCGCTGGGGCGTGGCCGTTCGGCGAGTATCCTGCAAGGACTAGACACCGGTGTGGTGCCGGCCGAAGGGGCTCCGATGCCTAAGTTAGTATCTGAGTGCCGAGAGGCAAATAAATACAGTGCTCTGGATCGGTTCTTAGTGTCTTACCTTTGTGAAGGGTTTCGGGGTATTTATAGTAGCCATAACTGCGGTAGGTGGGCTACTGTTACGAGAGCAGGTGGTGCTTGATGGCTGGGAGCCGCCTGACAAGCCCTGGATATCCGGAGGAGGCGCCAGCTGGAGTCCCAACCTGCCTCCGTCAGGGAGTTGGTGTGACAGAGTTGGTTAGGTGACTGTCGCAGCCAGCTGTCGTCTGTTCACTGTCAGGTGCCGAATGGCGGGTCTGCAGTGCGGTGCCGGTCGGCGGGCCGTGGGCCGTGAGGGTGCCGATCAGGCGATCGGTCGGCGGCCTTCCTGTCCTGGTGGGACCTGTGCTAGGGTGGTCGGTCGATATGGTATCAACATATGTTTTAATACATGTTTGGTAATTTCATGGGTGTATTTGGTTTTGGTTACGTATAAGCACGTATTTCGAGGTTTAGGCCTTATACGGTGCTTATACGGGTCTGTATTTCTTTAATGGTTTAAATGAATTGGAATTGGATTTCAAAAGGATAAACTCGGGTATGAGACCCATTTGGTTTGGTCTCGGCCATATGATGCTATGGATGACCTACGGGTCTGAATCGTGGTCGCGACGGGTGCTATGTGCACGGCGACAAACGATATGGCGCCCGCCTCCAGATTGGGATGTGTTCCTTCCGGAGAGGTCACGATGCACGATTCGTGGTCGGACAGCCTAGGGAGGCTCAACTTCGGAGTGCTGACGGTTCATGATAGCGATCAGTGATGAGTGCTGTAACGACCCGTCTCGAGTATCGGTATTTAATATTATTTAATTATGATTTAGAATGACTAATCTGGGATTAGTTGAGTAAATCGGACGAATTGTGCAAAATGACCGTTTTGCCCCTAGGCGTGGGCAAAATGTTGAATTTTTGATTGGGCGGTTAAACGGACTTTGACCAATGACCCTGACGTAGTTCGGGACGTCACGAGTTCATAGACAGGTGGCACGTTCGATTCCGACATTCGAGGAAGAAGTTATGACGTTCAGAAGTTCAAGGGCATTTTCGTAATTTGGACGAAGAGGGGAAAATGTTGACTTTTTGACCGGGAGGTCCGATGGCCGAGGGCCGAGGACCGTTAGGATGGTCTCGATGCCCTGAGTCCGTACACAGGCGGCACGCGTCAATCGGAGTTCGAATGACCAAGTTACGGGTCTAGATGCGTGAGGGGCATTTTGGAAATTTGCCAAGCGAGGGCAAAATGGTAATTTTGGCTGTTGATTTTGAACAGCCGTGAGTTGGAGCCTTGTTGAACTGAGTGGATGACTTGTGTGATCTGTCCAAAGAATTGTTTAACATTGAGGACTGAATTGGGGCAGCTTTGAGGTTGTAAAGCACATGTGTTGGGTTGGCTACAGATCACAGAACATGGACACCATTTTTAATTGGTTTCGGGTCAGTGCGGGGAACCTTTACGCAGAGGACTGAGGGATACTTTAGGATACCTTGATGGCTGATTTGAGTATAGGGAATGAGAGTGGGTCGAGTGAGAATCATTTTGGGGCACAGGAACACTGAGAATTCAAGGGAAACAGGAACGGGAAAATCTGGAAAAAATTAGAGGGAAAATTCAAATGTCGAATGATGGGCTCTGAGGATCAAAATGGAGCTTACTTTCAGCTTCCTGGGAGTGCCACGATCAGAATCATGGAAAGAAGGAAGCAAATTGGTGCCCAATTCACTTTGAACGGACAAAACGACAGTAAGCTTGAGTCGAGGTTGAGTCGTGATCATTGAGTGAACAAACGATGAAATTGATTTGGGAAATGAGTTTCCCATGGTCCACTTATGCTTCTGGGTGGATCAATTGGAAGAAACTAGTTGGAATTGATGGAATTCGAAGCAGGAACAGTGACGGGTGTTCTTCGATGTTCATCGTCGAATTGTTGGATTTCAGGTAAGGATTGATGTAATTAGGTTTACAGACCTTTAATTGAACTTAAAACGAATCTGGTTGAATGATCAATTGAATGATTTAGGACTGAATTGACAGAGAACTGATCGGGTCTATTCGCGGGTCGCGAGGATCCGTTTATCAGTAATCCGGGTGAGGACGATGACACTGTAGCAAGCGCGTGGGTTTCACACGCAGCCACTCACGGCGGCGTGTGACGGCGCATGGGCACGAATCTCGAGGTGAGGTCAACATGACTTCTATCCTATTTAAAGTAACGAACATTTTAGCGTTGGTTTCGTGTCAATCGGACCCCGTTTCGACATTGTTTGGGATGTCCGAAGGTTTTAAGTCGAATTTATAAATAGTTAAAAATTCGAGAAAATTACGGGACTTTAATAGGATGTTAAGGAAGAGGTTAGTGACCCTCTAATGTGATATGAACAGATTTGGGAGTCTCGGTGTTAGTGACGGTGCCCGGGAAGGCCGATGGCATGCGTATCGAGGCGTATCGTTGAACGGTCTGTGAGTGGACTTTGGTTTTATAAATTCTATGCATGCTTAACTGTTTTATATGGATTATGATTGTGATGGTATGATGTTGATTTGGATGTTGGTAAATTATACGGTTTCACGTATTTCGAGGCGATTTACGTGCTTGCACGTACATCGAGGTTTTTCCGGTTTTACACTGATTTTTCATACTTAAGACCTTGGATATGGTTTCATGAAATGGTTTTGAAATTAGTAAGAGAAACTCGGGCATGAGGCCCAATTGTTTTGGAAACCTCGGACTTGGAATCCAATTGAGTTACGTAATCGGGCCAGGGGTCCAATTGCTTTACCAAATCGGGCCAGGGGCCCCATTATTTACGAAATCGGGCTGAGACCCATTTGAGTTATATTATCGGGCCAGGGGCCCAATTGATTTATGAATTTGGGCTGTAGGCCCAGTGATTTATAGAATCGGGCATGAGGCCCAGTTGGTTTCATAAACATGATTTCGGGTCGGGGACCCTAAATGGAATTGTGATGTTTTATGGAGATTTTGGGCAGGACCCATTGATATGATGTGAAATGATTTGATAAAACTGTTTTCCATATACCATCTTGATACGAGGATATGTGAAGGTCTCCTCCTGGGACACTGGGGAAATCACGGTACATTGCCTGCGAGGGGTCATTGTGCGGAGCTACCAGACCGTATAGTGACTCCGGAGCAGGATTGCTATGATTGGGCGTCTAGGACGTCGAGCGTCTGGACGCTAGGCATCTGGGATGTTGTACCCGGACTGTGTTCGGGGATTGGACTCGGGATTGAGACCCCGGGTAGCACGCGTAGCTTATGGTTATACCGTGAAATTTGACGTCTGGGACGTCAGGCGTCTAGGACGCTAGGCATCTGGGATGCCGATTATGGTAATGTGGTAAATATGGATTAATGAATCTATGAAATGGTTTTTCGGTTGGATTTATGGTTTACGGTTTTGGGCTGAGGCCCTAATGCCTTGTTGAGCAAATGTTTTGGACTACTGGTTTTCGTGGCATGCATATGTTTTTATGGAGGGCATAAATGTCTTATAACTGTGTTTAATGAACTTATTTATTTTTGTCCACTCACAGCTTTTGTTTTTAATGCCCTTCAGATTGATTCCGGGTGCGACTACAGCAGAGACTGGGACATCGCACACCTCCTCCATCGATCTTTGCGCACTCTGGAAGCCCCGTTTGGGCAGTGGCATCAGGTTATCCCTCGTCTGATACCTTTTGTCAGACGAGAGCATGACACATTCCACGGTAATCCCGGGGGGATTGGGATGGGCCGTGTCAAGTGCACTATGATCTTTTGGTGGCCGCGTCGGTTGATTCGTTCACGGCGACATACCAGGATTGCGGGCGGTCCTGGATGGATGGTTGCACGCATCACTATGATCGGAGTCGTGACTGACTCTTAGATATTGGGCACGATGACCTAGCTGATGTCAAATGTTCGGGCATGAGACCTAGTTTTACATTGGTGAGTTAGGGTTAGGGACCCTAGATGGATTTCCAAGTTCATGACGATTTATGGGAACCGGCATGAACCCTAGAAAGGTTATTGTGGTACATGACGGTTTATGGGAACCGGGCATGGAGGATGTTTTCTATATGTATATGACTGGAATGGATATTATGGATCATGACGGTTCAGGGGAACCAGGCATGAATGTTTATGTTATGTATATGTATGTTCATATACCTTCCTTTACTTCTATTATCTCCTCCGGGGAGGGTCGTTGGCCTGGGTGGACCCCAGAGTAGTCACGGAGCTCTGACTTAGTGGGAGTCGCCCTAGTTAGGTTCCTTACTCTCAGGAAGGCATGGATCGTAACCTCAGGGCGGGTCAGTGGTCTACGGACATTGACCTTGACTCTGGGAGACTTGGGTTGAGACCCCGGGTAGCACGCGCGTAGCTTTGGAAACTGTGACAGGATTGGTTGTGTGAATTATATGTATATATGATATATGGTTATGAGATGTGATATGTGATGGATACAGGACTGGGTTGGCATCCCTGATGCCTAATAATGTCACGGTCCTAAGGCTACGCGTGCCACTCGGGGTCTCAATCCCAACTCTCCATAGGGTCTACCCAGGTCAATGACCCGCAAATCAATGACCTTCCATGGGGGTATCATCCATAACTGCACTCTTGATTGTGAGCTACCCATCAGGTCAACCCATCTCAGGCAATGCCCGTGACTACTCCAGGATACTACGAGATGTCCAGAGGAGACAGTAATCATAAGGTAGGTATACATAGTACAATAGTATTAAATTCCACAGAAATCCCTGATTGACTCCGAAAACAGATTCATATATATCCAGACGGGTCTCATGCCCAAAACATCGTAATACATATAAAGCATCATCATATGATACCAAGAATCATCCAATCTCAATCGTAAAGTAAAACAGTAAAAATAATTATGCATGCAATCATTTCGAAATCAAAAGCCCACTCACACACGGTCCTTGCTGCTCAACGAACTGTCTAAACGTGTCCAAACACATCCAAAGGTCAATAATAGGCTCTACAAGTTCAAGCATAAGACCCTAAGACAATACCGGCCCGGGAAAGCCGTCTGAACACGCTTCCCGAGGCATTAAACCCAATTTTGACCAACTTAATGATCTCTGATCGACACGAAACTAGCACCATTGGATTTGTATCGTCGAAACCTTGAAAATGGTGCAAGTCCCATCTCAAGATTCCCCTTCACACACCTCCACATGCTGGTCAAAGGGAAAGTCAACGTTGGTCAACTGTGCTAACGTTAGCATGACGTCACCTGACAGCTGTCAAGTCTAACACGTGTCAGACTCTTACAGTGCCACGTGTCACTCTAGGATTGGTCACAGGTCTAACATGATGATGTTAGCTTGATGATGTCAGCATAACGTCAGCTTGATGATGTCATCATCTCCTACCTTAGAACGGGTTGACCCGTGGACCTGGAACCGGGTCGCGCAGACCCGCGTTCTGATCCGGCCACCGTTTGGCCATTTCTTGACCATTTTCGATGCAATTTCTTCCTGTACCTTCATCTCAGTCCTAGCTATGGATCTATACAACTAAAATTAGGGAAAACGGGCTAGATCTTTACCTTGGATTCGATGAACAATCACCATGTTTTCCTTCTCCGGTCACCAGTTCCCTCGAAATTAAGTCCACGGTTTTCGTCTCGTTCTCTAGAACACAATAGGGTCCCTCAAAGTTTTCAACACACGTATAAATCCTAAGTTTCCATTTTTGGGGTCAAACGGGTTATGGTTTTTACCTCCACTGTGGCTGCGCCACCGTGCTCAGCCCGTCATCGTCGCGACGTCTACACCTTTGGGTCACACTCTCTCAGTCTCCCTCAGTTGTTCATAGTGACAGATGAAGATGAAGGTATGGTTATGGGGGGGGGGGGGGGTGATGTTGGTTGTTCACGGGCTAGAGAGGAAAATGAAAATGATGAAGATGATCGAATGATGCACGGTGGGGATGTGAGGAAATGAGTGAATTTAATAATAAAAATTGGCCAATGGAAATAAATCCACTAATTAGGGAAAAGCCACCAATGGGATGAGTAACACTTGTCACTCATCCAAGGGCCCACATTTAATCTCCAACCAATCAGAATTAAGCATTAATTAATTCGAATCCCGAGACGTAAAAATCACCGATTTCGATCTCGTGACCCAAACTTCTCTGTCCGACGTCCAATTTCGACGTACTGCCTGTCTACTGACTCGTGACGTCCCGATCTACGTCACGATCATAGGTCAAAGCCCAAAAACAATCCCGGTCCAAAAGTCAATTTTTTCCCTACCATGGGCAAACGGGTCATTTTGCATTAATTAATAGAAATTACAATAAAATAATGTTCCGGTCGTTACACTACACTACATAACTCTGGTGACGGAATTTCCACAATGACCAAACCAAATACTAAGGTGCCTCTTGATGAAAAAAATCCAACCATACTAGAGTGGAAGAGGAAGATTTATACGCATCGCCTAAAATACTAATTAACAATCCAACATAAGAGAGATGGCAATTAAGGAAGCCACGGTTGCTACAGCCACAGGCTGATCCACCAACACAACACCATGAGTGAGAGCTACCAAACCCAACATTGACATAGATAGATTAATCCAAGATCCATTGATATGCAATTGAACCAAAAGCGAGAAGAATTAATCAACTTGAAGAAGGGAGAAGATATCAAGAAACAACGGCCAAAAGGAAAGAAACCCATGGTGAATAAGAGGAAAACAAGGATACTACCAGAGGCTACCATCTAAGAATGGAGAACCCACTAAAATCCATGCCTCTCAGTAAAAAAATTAATTATGTGTGATTAATGATAACAATGAATTATCACAATTTCATTAATCTATGATAATCAAAGAAAAAATTAATTGCCACAATTTCATTCACCTCAAAAACAATATTACAATGTGTTTACACCCAAAAAATTCTCTCTGGGCTCAAGACATTGGCTCATGGAATTAAGGGCCCAAAGACACAAGCCCAGCCTACGGAGCTCGAATGTGGAGAAGAAGTAAGCTTGGGCAGTGCTAACAGAGGAAACGAAGAGAAAAGAGGCAAATGGGAGTGTTCCAACATGGTAAACAGTAAAATGGGACCCACTAGGAAACCCTAATCTGCAAGTGGCATGCTCCTTCACCGCCTATAAATAGAGAGTAACCTAGTTTCTCAAAAGACAATGAATCAACCAATCAACCTCATCAAATTGATATCCATCAATTTCTGAGCCTACGAACACCTTTAACCAAGGTTTCATGGTTTAAAAATTACTCGCCGTTGTGGCAAAAACTGCACCTTCGAACTAGGAAATCAGGATGCAACTTCTCTTCTCACCCCTTCGAAGCATTTATGCACTTGCCTAACCATATTTCTGACCAAACAGTGTCATAATGGTGGGCTTCTCATGACAGGACCCACCCCGATTATCACCCTGATAACCGAGGTGAACCCAGCTCCCGTCTGACAAACACAAATAAAAGACCAAAAGAACGTTACAAAAACCCACAATTTACACTGCCAGACCAGGGAGAAAATGACAGGACCCGTCCCAACTGGACGTCAAAAACCGTACCCGGTCCTGCTCCCGTCTGACAAGTCAACTGAAAGTCCGAAACTACCCTTCAGTACCTGCCAGACAAGGGAATTTTGTGCATGTGCCCGCTCATACCTCCACCTCTGGAATAGCCTCGATCAACGCGCCACGACCTGAAGGGTTAATAAAACAGAAAAGGTGTGAGTGGACAAAAATGACCTCTTATAAAAACATTTATCAAAATACATTCTTACCCTCCAGTTTTCACAAACTTGCATGCATATCGTAAAACATGAGTGATCGATAAAATCAAAACATATTTTCCCATGGTCCATAAAACTCATGTTCACCAAATTAGTTCATGCTATAAAACATCAAATCCCGGCTCTCAGGCCAAAACATGTGAAAACATAATCACTGGTCATAAAGACCAAAAACTCGTACTCAATACTAGTACATCATCACAATCATTACCAATAAGCACTAATCACCAGTGCACAAGAAATATATCAATCCAATCAATCCGCACTACTCACAAGTGCATAAAATATCACAAATCACATCTGCACTACTCACAAGTGCTGCACTACGCGTAGGCCAATATCCAGTCACTCTCTCGGGAATAAACACCTCTGGGCTCAACCCCCTCAGGCTCAGTCACCTCTGGGCGAACACATCCCCAGGATCAGACACCTCCGAGTGGTACATCCAGGCTCAGTATCATCCGAGAAGCTGACTACCATAGGATCAACTCCCGATCCTACAATCACATCCCCCAAGCTCCGGTCGTCTGGGTAATCCCCCAAGCACCGACCGTCTGGGAATATCACAATCACAATGAACACCATCCCGGGAATTACATCCCAAAACATTTCAATCAAATCTTGACTTCATACCAAGTCAAGATCATTCTCAACTAGGTCTCAAGCCCAAAATACCTTTTACACATAAACCGTTAAAATCACATTTAAATCAATAGAATAATCCGGAAATCATCATTGACTCACCAACCAAGTCAAAATATCATTTTAGAAATCATTTAGACTCCGGGCCTAGCCCAAAACATCATTTGCACGTTCCTCGTAAAACGTGCCCGAAAGACCGATTAAAATTAATCATAAAATCCCAATAAATCATTAATTTCACAATTTCACAAATGACTCCAAATCCGAGTCAAACTCACTATTCACTTGGGTTCTCATGCCCAAAATAACATTATCATGCAAATCCATGCGTTGCAACCTCCGTTGCCATTTTCACGTAAATCCACGAAATTGACCATTGACTCATTCCCGAGTCACCACATCATTTTTCAATCCATGACTCAATAATCCGAGTCCACACATTATTTCCAACCAATTTTAATCTCGGACTCACAAACCAAGTCCAAACATCATTTTTACCAAATTTCGTAATTTCTCGAAAATCGCCCAAAATAATAATATAATAATCATAAAACCGAGAAATTACCGGATTGAAACACAAATCATGCCCAAGCATATAAAATCATATAATAAGGCATTTAAATCATATATGCATGCATCACGGTTAGAAAACAAAGTCCAGTCACACACACCGTCCAAAACGGTCCGTTTCCGAGCTGCACGTTTTTCCGTAAAATCTGGAAATCACAACTCCTGTCCAAAATCATTATAGAGGGTTACTAACATCTCAAAATACATCATATAATTTTTCCCAATTTTTCCGGAATTTAAATACGTATTTTAAACGTAAAACAAAACTTCGGATACGCGGAACATTATCGAAACAATATCCGATTTCCTCGAAATCAACGTCAAAATGTTCGTTACACTGAGAGGACCAAAAGTCATGTTGATCTCACCTTGAGACTAGGCCGGACGCGCCCTCACGCGCCGCCGTGAGTGGCTGCGCGTGAAACCCACGCGCCAGCTACAGTGCTGTCGTCTTAACCCGTTTGTCTGTAAAACGGGCCATTCAACCCGCGATCAGACCCGCTTCAATGTCCATCAATTCAGCCTTAAACCTTCCAATTGATCATTCAGTTAGCTTCGTTTTAACTTAAATTAAAGGTCTGTAAACTCAATTGCACGATCACTTACCTAAAACCCATCGATTCGATGATGAACACGAAGAACACCTGGGTACTGTGCAATCATGGAATTCCCACAATGGCCACTGAATTCTCCCAATTGATGAACCCAGAAGCATCAATGGACTAAGATAAACAGTTTCCCTCCATCAATTGAGTCGTTTGATCCCTCAATGATCACGACTCAACCTCGACTCAAGCTCTCTGTTACCAGGCCCGTTCAGAGCCAATTCGGCCTCGATTCCTCTCGTTTTTGATCTGGTTCCACTCGTCTCAACCTCAGGAAGCTAATTACAAGCTCAATTTCGATCCCCGTAGCTCATAGTTCAAAATCCGATTTTCCCCCCAAAATTTCCAAACCTTCGATTCTCAGTTTCTAGCTTCCCTCAATCCCTCGTGTTTTCCCCATTCAACCCAGTTTCGAAAATCTCTCAGTTCCTCAGTCTCTGGTTCAAAAATGGGAGAGAAATGGAGGAAGGAAGAAAATTGGATTATGGTTGTACACGGGTTAAGAAAATAGGGAGGTTTAATGGAAATTAAGATTAATTAATTAATTTAATATAATAAAACATAATAATTAGGTCTCCCCCAAAATCATGGATCCATGTTTTGTGCCTGATTTTAAGGGATGAGTGACACTTGTCACTCATCCAAGTGTGTTCAGTCACGGGGTACTGTTCATATTAAAATATTATTTTATTCCCGGTTCGTTCGGTTAATCGAGCCTGATTCCGTGACCATAACTTCGTCGTCGAATCTCCGATTTCGGCATGCCGCCTGTCGTTGGATTCGTATCGACGAGTCCTACGTAACGGTCCTTGGCCCTCGTCCATCGGACCTCCCGATCAAAAAGTCAACATTTGGCCCCTACTATGCCAAATTACCAAAATACCCCTCAACTTCCGATCATCATAACTTTCTCTACGAATGTCGGAATCGAACGTGCCACCTGTCTATGAACTCGTGACGTCCCGAACTACGTCACAGTCATCGGCCAAAGTCCATTTGACCGCCCGAACTAAAAGTCAACATTTTGCCCACGCCAGGGGCAAAACGGTCATTTTGCACGTTTCGTCCGATTTCACTCAACTAATCCCCGATTAGTCATTCTAAATCATAATTAATTAATATTCAATCCCGATATTCGGGACGGGTCATTACAACCTTCCCTCCTTAAAGAATTTCGTCCCCGAAATTTCAACTATCCGTATTCCACAACTACCTCGTGGAAAACAAATGGGCCTCACAACATGTGTACACCTGTACACCCACTAGCCAACGCAGAACTCGTCTGCACTCAGACGTCACATCACCGATGCACGTCGTACAATCTACACTCGACCACCCCCGAGTGAAATTGATCACCAGAAATTGGCAATGTCACCATTAAGCTGACTCTTTCAGCTTGATGGCCCCACGTAATCACTAATGTGCCCTGACATCCGCTCTCATAGAGAGTCACCAAAACTCACTTGTCAGTCCATGCTGACACCACAAGCCAAACTGTCACCACCAAGCTTTACCACCCTAGTAAAGCGCCAATCAGTAACAAATTAGTGACAACACATCAAACTACCACATCCGTCAATGTAGCATAAGATCAACAACATGATCTCCCCTCGCAGGGCAAACTCAATCCTGCGACAAATACCAACAGCAGTAACCACAACTGTCACCCCCTCAGCGATCCCAGATGCTGGTAAGGTCACGACATGATAACATCTCGCCGCAAAGCAACTTGCGGTCACACTAACCACCAACCCACTCATCCTGAGTATACGCATACCGTCATCACACTCAATCAGACGGTGCAACTGGAACACATTGAACACCAGCCTAGCAGTGATCACACAACTCAACACTAGAGTTATACTAGCCAACCATGGCTAAGAGCACCTGCTCAAACAATCTCTGAAATCATCAGAATCACTCTGCCCAGTGCATCGTGTTCAATGTCCAGTTCACGTTCACAACCAAAAACCAATGGTATTGGAACTAAGCCAAGCACCAACACGTTTATCGACACATCACTGGTACATCCCATGTACCGTTACTAGGTATCATGCACCCCAAACCATGTACAAAGTACATACATCAATCCATATCCACCTAGGTCATAGCCAAACACGTTGCAATAATGGAGTCCATTTTCCCAAACCAGCAAGAGACAAATCGATACTCCACAAATCAGCTAGTTCTATTTCCAAATCCGAATCCGCAATTTCGTAAGAAATCCCGAATCCAAACCCATACATCACATTTTTAATTCATGTCCAAATCCGAATCCGAAATCATTATTCCGTAAGCTAGCATTTGGAATAATTATTCCGCACCCAAATCCAGTATTCCACTTTCAAGTTCTAAAATCGAATCCTGAATCGTCACCCAGAAATTCGATTCCAAAACCCGAAATATCGTTCACATCTACCAAGACACATCAAAACCGAACCTATCGGTTACCAGTTCAAACGAGCAACACATTACATCAGATTGACTTCATAAGGAAGCCAATCCCATCAGTCACCACTCTAAGGCTGACCAAATTCTACCTCGTCGGAAACCTACTCACTCGAGTATCATACCATAAGGGGCTCCACTTCGAAAAGAAGTTCAGTCCCGTCATTTATGACTCACATACCGAAGTAAGAGTGATAAACTCTCACCCAATCTGGATCATCGAAATCACGACCCAGATCCATTAGGACGTCAGCCGACCGTGAACATCACGATCCTAGGTCACAATGCCCAATGTCCACGACATCATATACCCGATCCACCTAGGATCCACACAGTTAACTACTAGGAACCATAGGGTCTTACACCCTCATCTAATTTGCGTATTGTCACAATGTTTGACAACCAACGCCGCCAATTAAACAGTTCAGTCAACGACGAGGCACGCCGCGACTGTAGGTTCTCACTGATTACCTTGTATCTATCCTTGCCATCCCACCTAGGGAAAAACCAAGGATGATCCAAAACAATGACACCAATACTCATCCTACGTGGATGCAAACAAAACTCACTGCACTCCCCACACCATGTAACCCAACATCGTCTGCCACCAAGCAGAAAATAAGAAGTCACCCCGGATGACTTCAGAATTACCTAGTCCCAATGCGGAAAACCTGCAATCCTCCTCAAACACAACCTCTCACGATTCCGTAGGTCCAACCATGTTGGAACCATCGGACTCGGACACCAACCACGTGTCCCCTTTGGACTGGTTACTGACACATACCCAACTCGACGAAGTCACAACCCGACTCGTGACTCATCGTCAGCACAACACCGGCACCAACACCAGCATACAAACAACAGTATCAGTATGAGCACACCGTGTGCAAAACTGACAACTCTGGATCTCCGCTCATAACAAGCGACGACCCCGTACCTCTGATCGAATAGGAGAAACTCTGCCTCCCTCGTACCCAACAACTCTGGGTACAATTACCCTGACAACTCATGTGAGAAAAGGAAACGTCCCCTGAACGTCCCCCAATTCTCAGCAACCACTCCCGGTAGTAGTGCCTGCCACAAACTTGTGCAGACCTAACCACCAGACATCACTATCGAGACTCCACATCCAATGGAATCAAGTACCCGTACAACTACTCTGTATCCCCACTCTGGGATTCCATCGACATGTACCAACCCCGACTGTGGATTGAAGTTCCACCACTGAAGCTGACATGACTAGACCTGACACAATCGTCACTCGGTCTCGACTTCGAAAAGTCAATAAAAGTCAAACCACTAGCTAGCACACATTTCCGCACAAGGAATTTACTGAGAATATTTTCATCCTGGGTCCAACCTACCCAATTGTGCTACCTTCCAAGCCTCTGGATCCAACAAATCCTGGGACCCACAAGAATACTGATTCGACAATCAGTAAGCCGTAGCTACACAAATTAATATCTGACCCACAAACCAAGGTCAATTACATTCCGAGATTAATCACAAGGTCTCAAATACCCTAATATACCCATCTCACTACCAGGTCGCGCACGAGGCTCACGTTCCGGAGGTATGGCATGGCAACAGCATCAGCAACCTAGTGCTCTGATACCAATTTGACAGGACCCGTCCCAACTGGACGTCAAAAACCGTACCCGGTCCTGCTCCCGTCTGACAAGTCAACTGAAAGTCAGAAACTACCCTTCAGTACCTGTCAGACAAGGGAATTTTGTGCATGTGCCCGCTCATACCTCCACCTCTGGAATAGCCTCGATCAACGCGCCACGACCTGAAGGGTTAATAAAACAGAAAAGGTGTGAGTGGACAAAAATGACCTCTTATAAAAACATTTATCAAAATACATTCTTACCCTCCAGTTTTCACAAACTTGCATGCATATCGTAAAACATGAGTGATCGATAAAATCAAAACATATTTTCCCATGGTCCATAAAACTCATGTTCACCAAATTAGTTCATGCTATAAAACATCAAATCCCGGCTCTCAGGCCAAAACATGTGAAAACATAATCACTGGTCATAAAGACCAAAAACTCGTACTCAATACTAGTACATCATCACAATCATTACCAATAAGCACTAATCACCAGTGCACAAGAAATATATCAATCCAATCAATCCGCACTACTCACAAGTGCATAAAATATCACAAATCACATCTGCACTACTCACAAGTGCTACACTACGCGTAGGCCAATATCCAGTCACTCTCTCGGGAATAAACACCTCTGGGCTCAACCCCCTCGGGCTCAGTCACCTCTGGGCGAACACATCCCCAGGATCAGACACCTCCGAGTGGTACATCCAGGCTCAGTATCATCCGAGAAGCTGACTACCATAGGATCAACTCCCGATCCTACAATCACATCCCCCAAGCTCCGGTCGTCTGGGTAATCCCCCAAGCACCGACCGTCTGGGAATATCACAATCACAATGAACACCATCCCGGGAATTACATCCCAAAACATTTCAATCAAATCTTGACTTCATACCAAGTCAAGATCATTCTCAACTGGGTCTCAAGCCCAAAATACCTTTTACACATAAACCGTTAAAATCACATTTAAATCAATAGAATAATCCGGAAATCATCATTGACTCACCAACCAAGTCAAAATATCATTTTAGAAATCATTTAGACTCCGAGCGAGTCAAACTCACTATTCACTTGGGTTCTCATGCCCAAATTAACATTATCACGCAAATCCATGCGTTGCAACCTCCGTTGCCATTTTCACGTAAATCCACGAAATTGACCATTGACTCATTCCCGAGTCACCACATCATTTTTCAATCCATGACTCAATAATCCGAGTCCACACATTATTTCCAACCAATTTTAATCTCGGACTCACAAACCAAGTCCAAACATCATTTTTACCAAATTTCGTAATTTCTCGAAAATCGCCCAAAATAATAATATAATAATCATAAAACCGAGAAATTACCGGATTGAAACACAAATCATGCCCAAGCATATAAAATCATATAATAAGGCATTTAAATCATATATGCATGCATCACGGTTAGAAAACAAAGTCCACTCACACACACCGTCCAAAACGGTCCGTTTCCGAGCTGCACGTTTTTCCGTAAAATCTGGAAATCACAACTCCTGTCCAAAATCATTATAGAGGGTTACTAACATCTCAAAATACATCATATAATTTTTCCCAATTTTTCCGGAATTTAAATACGTATTTTAAACGTAAAACAAAACTTCGGATACGCGGAACATTATCTAAACAATATCCGATTTCCTCGAAATCAACGTCAAAATGTTCGTTACACTGAGAGGACCAAAAGTCATGTTGATCTCACCTTGAGACTAGGCCGGACGCGCCCTCACGCGCCGCCGTGAGTGGCTGCGCGTGAAACCCACGCGCCAGCTACAGTGCTGTCGTCTCAACCCGTTTGTCTGTAAAACGGGCCATTCAACCCGCGATCAGACCCGCTTCAATGTCCATCAATTCAGCCTTAAACCTTCCAATTGATCATTCAGTTAGCTTCGTTTTAACTTAAATTAAAGGTCTGTAAACTCAATTGCACGATCACTTACCTAAAACCCATCGATTCGATGATGAACACGAAGAACACCTGGGTACTGTGCAATCATGGAATTCCCACAATGGCCACTGAATTCTCCCAATTGATGAACCCAGAAGCATCAATGGACTAAGATAAACAGTTTCCCTCCATCAATTGAGTCGTTTGATCCCTCAATGATCACGACTCAACCTCGACTCAAGCTCTCTGTTACCAGGCCCGTTCAGAGCCAATTCGGCCTCGATTCCTCTCGTTTTTGATCTGGTTCCACTCGTCTCAACCTCAGGAAGCTAATTACAAGCTCAATTTCGATCCCCGTAGCTCATAGTTCAAAATCCGATTTTCCCCCCAAAATTTCCAAACCTTCGATTCTCAGTTTCTAGCTTCCCTCAATCCCTCGTGTTTTCCCCATTCAACCCAGTTTCGAAAATCTCTCAGTTCCTCAGTCTCTGGTTCAAAAATGGGAGAGAAATGGAGGAAGGAAGAAAATTGGATTATGGTTGTACACGGGTTAAGAAAATAGGGAGGTTTAATGGAAATTAAGATTAATTAATTAATTTAATATAATAAAACATAATAATTAGGTCTCCCCCAAAATCATGGATCCATGTTTTGTGCCTGATTTTAAGGGATGAGTGACACTTGTCACTCATCCAAGTGTGTTCAGTCACGGGGTACTGTTCATATTAAAATATTATTTTATTCCCGGTTCGTTCGGTTAATCGAGCCTGATTCCGTGACCATAACTTCGTCGTCGAATCTCCGATTTCGGCATGCCGCCTGTCGTTGGATTCGTATCGACGAGTCCTACGTAACGGTCCTTGGCCCTCGTCCATCGGACCTCCCGATCAAAAAGTCAACATTTGGCCCCTACTATGCCAAATTACCAAAATACCCCTCAACTTCCGATCATCATAACTTTCTCTACGAATGTCGGAATCGAACGTGCCACCTGTCTATGAACTCGTGACGTCCCGAACTACGTCACAGTCATCGGCCAAAGTCCATTTGACCGCCCGAACTAAAAGTCAACATTTTGCCCACGCCAGGGGCAAAACGGTCATTTTGCACGTTTCGTCCGATTTCACTCAACTAATCCCCGATTAGTCATTCTAAATCATAATTAATTAATATTCAATCCCGATATTCGGGACGGGTCATTACAACCTTCCCTCCTTAAAGAATTTCGTCCCCGAAATTTCAACTATCCGTATTCCACAACTACCTCGTGGAAAACAAATGGGCCTCACAACATGTGTACACCTGTACACCCACTAGCCAACGCAGAACTCGTCTGCACTCAGACGTCACATCACCGATGCACGTCGTACAATCTACACTCGACCACCCCCGAGTGAAATTGATCACCAGAAATTGGCAATGTCACCATTAAGCTGACTCTTTCAGCTTGATGGCCCCACGTAATCACTAATGTGCCCTGACATCCGCTCTCATAGAGAGTCACCAAAACTCACTTGTCAGTCCATGCTGACACCACAAGCCAAACTGTCACCACCAAGCTTTACCACCCTAGTAAAGCGCCAATCAGTAACAAATTAGTGACAACACATCAAACTACCACATCCGTCAATGTAGCATAAGATCAACAACATGATCTCCCCTCGCAGGGCAAACTCAATCATGCGACAAATACCAACAGCAGTAACCACAACTGTCACCCCCTCAGCGATCCCAGATGCTGGTAAGGTCACGACATGATAACATCTCGCCGCAAAGCAACTTGCGGTCACACTAACCACCAACCCACTCATCCTGAGTATACGCATACCGTCATCACACTCAATCAGACGGTGCAACTGGAACACATTGAACACCAGCCTAGCAGTGATCACACAACTCAACACTAGAGTTATACTAGCCAACCATGGCTAAGAGCACCTGCTCAAACAATCTCTGAAATCATCAGAATCACTCTGCCCAGTGCATCGTGTTCAATGTCCAGTTCACGTTCACAACCAAAAACCAATGGTATTGGAACTAAGCCAAGCACCAACACGTTTATCGACACATCACTGGTACATCCCATGTACCGTTACTAGGTATCATGCACCCCAAACCATGTACAAAGTACATACATCAATCCATATCCACCTAGGTCATAGCCAAACACGTTGCAATAATGGAGTCCATTTTCCCAAACCAGCAAGAGACAAATCGATACTCCACAAATCAGCTAGTTCTATTTCCAAATCCGAATCCGCAATTTCGTAAGAAATCCCGAATCCAAACCCATACATCACATTTTTAATTCATGTCCAAATCCGAATCCGAAATCATTATTCCGTAAGCTAGCATTTGGAATAATTATTCCGCACCCAAATCCAGTATTCCACTTTCAAGTTCTAAAATCGAATCCTGAATCGTCACCCAGAAATTCGATTCCAAAACCCGAAATATCGTTCACATCTACCAAGACACATCAAAACCGAACCTATCGGTTACCAGTTCAAACGAGCAACACATTACATCAGATTGACTTCATAAGGAAGCCAATCCCATCAGTCACCACTCTAAGGCTGACCAAATTCTACCTCGTCGGAAACCTACTCACTCGAGTATCATACCATAAGGGGCTCCACTTCGAAAAGAAGTTCAGTCCCGTCATTTATGACTCACATACCGAAGTAAGAGTGATAAACTCTCACCCAATCTGGATCATCGAAATCACGACCCAGATCCATTAGGACGTCAGCCGACCGTGAACATCACGATCCTAGGTCACAATGCCCAATGTCCACGACATCATATACCCGATCCACCTAGGATCCACACAGTTAACTACTAGGAACCATAGGGTCTTACACCCTCATCTAATTTGCGTATTGTCACAATGTTTGACAACCAACGCCGCCAATTAAACAGTTCAGTCAACGACGAGGCACGCCGCGACTGTAGGTTCTCACTGATTACCTTGTATCTATCCTTGCCATCCCACCTAGGGAAAAACCAAGGATGATCCAAAACAATGACACCAATACTCATCCTACGTGGATGCAAACAAAACTCACTGCACTCCCCACACCATGTAACCCAACATCGTCTGCCACCAAGCAGAAAATAAGAAGTCACCCCGGATGACTTCAGAATTACCTAGTCCCAATGCGGAAAACCTGCAATCCTCCTCAAACACAACCTCTCACGATTCCGTAGGTCCAACCATGTTGGAACCATCGGACTCGGACACCAACCACGTGTCCCCTTTGGACTGGTTACTGACACATACCCAACTCGACGAAGTCACAACCCGACTCGTGACTCATCGTCAGCACAACACCGGCACCAACACCAGCATACAAACAACAGTATCAGTATGAGCACACCGTGTGCAAAACTGACAACTCTGGATCTCCGCTCATAACAAGCGACGACCCCGTACCTCTGATCGAATAGGAGAAACTCTGCCTCCCTCGTACCCAACAACTCTGGGTACAATTACCCTGACAACTCATGTGAGAAAAGGAAACGTCCCCTGAACGTCCCCCAATTCTCAGCAACCACTCCCGGTAGTAGTGCCTGCCACAAACTTGTGCAGACCTAACCACCAGACATCACTATCGAGACTCCACATCCAATGGAATCAAGTACCCGTACAACTACTCTGTATCCCCACTCTGGGATTCCATCGACATGTACCAACCCCGACTGTGGATTGAAGTTCCACCACTGAAGCTGACATGACTAGACCTGACACAATCGTCACTCGGTCTCGACTTCGAAAAGTCAATAAAAGTCAAACCACTAGCTAGCACACATTTCCGCACAAGGAATTTACTGAGAATATTCTCATCCTGGGTCCAACCTACCCAATTGTGCTACCTTCCAAGCCTCTGGATCCAACAAATCCTGGGACCCACAAGAATACTGATTCGACAATCAGTAAGCCGTAGCTACACAAATTAATATCTGACCCACAAACCAAGGTCAATTACATTCCGAGATTAATCACAAGGTCTCAAATACCCTAATATACCCATCTCACTACCAGGTCGCGCACGAGGCTCACGTTCCGGAGGTATGGCATGGCAACAGCATCAGCAACCTAGTGCTCTGATACCAATTTGACAGGACCCGTCCCAACTGGACGTCAAAAACCGTACCCGGTCCTGCTCCCGTCTGACAAGTCAACTGAAAGTCAGAAACTACCCTTCAGTACCTGTCAGACAAGGGAATTTTGTGCATGTGCCCGCTCATACCTCCACCTCTGGAATAGCCTCGATCAACGCGCCACGACCTGAAGGGTTAATAAAACAGAAAAGGTGTGAGTGGACAAAAATGACCTCTTATAAAAACATTTATCAAAATACATTCTTACCCTCCAGTTTTCACAAACTTGCATGCATATCGTAAAACATGAGTGATCGATAAAATCAAAACATATTTTCCCATGGTCCATAAAACTCATGTTCACCAAATTAGTTCATGCTATAAAACATCAAATCCCGGCTCTCAGGCCAAAACATGTGAAAACATAATCACTGGTCATAAAGACCAAAAACTCGTACTCAATACTAGTACATCATCACAATCATTACCAATAAGCACTAATCACCAGTGCACAAGAAATATATCAATCCAATCAATCCGCACTACTCACAAGTGCATAAAATATCACAAATCACATCTGCACTACTCACAAGTGCTACACTACGCGTAGGCCAATATCCAGTCACTCTCTCGGGAATAAACACCTCTGGGCTCAACCCCCTCGGGCTCAGTCACCTCTGGGCGAACACATCCCCAGGATCAGACACCTCCGAGTGGTACATCCAGGCTCAGTATCATCCGAGAAGCTGACTACCATAGGATCAACTCCCGATCCTACAATCACATCCCCCAAGCTCCGGTCGTCTGGGTAATCCCCCAAGCACCGACCGTCTGGGAATATCACAATCACAATGAACACCATCCCGGGAATTACATCCCAAAACATTTCAATCAAATCTTGACTTCATACCAAGTCAAGATCATTCTCAACTGGGTCTCAAGCCCAAAATACCTTTTACACATAAACCGTTAAAATCACATTTAAATCAATAGAATAATCCGGAAATCATCATTGACTCACCAACCAAGTCAAAATATCATTTTAGAAATCATTTAGACTCCGAGCGAGTCAAACTCACTATTCACTTGGGTTCTCATGCCCAAATTAACATTATCACGCAAATCCATGCGTTGCAACCTCCGTTGCCATTTTCACGTAAATCCACGAAATTGACCATTGACTCATTCCCGAGTCACCACATCATTTTTCAATCCATGACTCAATAATCCGAGTCCACACATTATTTCCAACCAATTTTAATCTCGGACTCACAAACCAAGTCCAAACATCATTTTTACCAAATTTCGTAATTTCTCGAAAATCGCCCAAAATAATAATATAATAATCATAAAACCGAGAAATTACCGGATTGAAACACAAATCATGCCCAAGCATATAAAATCATATAATAAGGCATTTAAATCATATATGCATGCATCACGGTTAGAAAACAAAGTCCACTCACACACACCGTCCAAAACGGTCCGTTTCCGAGCTGCACGTTTTTCCGTAAAATCTGGAAATCACAACTCCTGTCCAAAATCATTATAGAGGGTTACTAACATCTCAAAATACATCATATAATTTTTCCCAATTTTTCCGGAATTTAAATACGTATTTTAAACGTAAAACAAAACTTCGGATACGCGGAACATTATCTAAACAATATCCGATTTCCTCGAAATCAACGTCAAAATGTTCGTTACACTGAGAGGACCAAAAGTCATGTTGATCTCACCTTGAGACTAGGCCGGACGCGCCCTCACGCGCCGCCGTGAGTGGCTGCGCGTGAAACCCACGCGCCAGCTACAGTGCTGTCGTCTCAACCCGTTTGTCTGTAAAACGGGCCATTCAACCCGCGATCAGACCCGCTTCAATGTCCATCAATTCAGCCTTAAACCTTCCAATTGATCATTCAGTTAGCTTCGTTTTAACTTAAATTAAAGGTCTGTAAACTCAATTGCACGATCACTTACCTAAAACCCATCGATTCGATGATGAACACGAAGAACACCTGGGTATTGTGCAATCATGGAATTCCCACAATGGCCACTGAATTCTCCCAATTGATGAACCCAGAAGCATCAATGGACTAAGATAAACAGTTTCCCTCCATCAATTGAGTCGTTTGATCCCTCAATGATCACGACTCAACCTCGACTCAAGCTCTCTGTTACCAGGCCCGTTCAGAGCCAATTCGGCCTCGATTCCTCTCGTTTTTGATCTGGTTCCACTCGTCTCAACCTCAGGAAGCTAATTACAAGCTCAATTTCGATCCCCGTAGCTCATAGTTCAAAATCCGATTTTCCCCCCAAAATTTCCAAACCTTCGATTCTCAGTTTCTAGCTTCCCTCAATCCCTCGTGTTTTCCCCATTCAACCCAGTTTCGAAAATCTCTCAGTTCCTCAGTCTCTGGTTCAAAAATGGGAGAGAAATGGAGGAAGGAAGAAAATTGGATTATGGTTGTACACGGGTTAAGAAAATAGGGAGGTTTAATGGAAATTAAGATTAATTAATTAATTTAATATAATAAAACATAATAATTAGGTCTCCCCCAAAATCATGGATCCATGTTTTGTGCCTGATTTTAAGGGATGAGTGACACTTGTCACTCATCCAAGTGTGTTCAGTCACGGGGTACTGTTCATATTAAAATATTATTTTATTCCCGGTTCGTTCGGTTAATCGAGCCTGATTCCGTGACCATAACTTCGTCGTCGAATCTCCGATTTCGGCATGCCGCCTGTCGTTGGATTCGTATCGACGAGTCCTACGTAACGGTCCTTGGCCCTCGTCCATCGGACCTCCCGATCAAAAAGTCAACATTTGGCCCCTACTATGCCAAATTACCAAAATACCCCTCAACTTCCGATCATCATAACTTTCTCTACGAATGTCGGAATCGAACGTGCCACCTGTCTATGAACTCGTGACGTCCCGAACTACGTCACAGTCATCGGCCAAAGTCCATTTGACCGCCCGAACTAAAAGTCAACATTTTGCCCACGCTAGGGGCAAAACGGTCATTTTGCACGTTTCGTCCGATTTCACTCAACTAATCCCCGATTAGTCATTCTAAATCATAATTAATTAATATTCAATCCCGATATTCGGGACGGATCATTACAGAAAAGTTATATCGTTTACAAAGCATAGGAACAGTACGAGAACAAAACAAGCCCTACTGTAAGCTAAGCGCGCAACGGATGACTTTATGCCTCTGACTCAGCCTCAACGGTAGCCGCAACGCTCGCACCACGACCTGGAGGGTGATAAAAACATTAAAAATGTGAGTGCACTAAAAATAAATAAGAGTTATAAAAGCAGTTCCATAAAGAAATCAGGGTTACACCCTCCGTTTTGAAAACATGCATGCATAACCAAGTAACTTAAAACAACAATAGTACGAAAAGAAACAACGTGCAGAAATCATCAGAAATCAAAACCAAAGTTTAGGCCCTCGGTCTAAATCCATAAAGCTAAGTAAATCGTGTCACAGCCCAAAACATTTGCAAAACCAGTGAAAAACATCAATCATACAAGTTTACTGGATCTCAAGTGCGCCCGACTCTTTAAACTCAAAACACAATGCGCAAATAGCTAGGCCTTCCCGAGATATCAACGAGTCTTTAAACTCAAAACACAATCACAGGCCTCGGGGGGTATCATTATCACTGAGTCTTTAAACTCAAAGCCATACCGAGTCTTTAAACTCAAAACACATCAGTCCAGGGCCCTCCCCCTGTAAATCAATCCGAGTCTTTAAACTCAAAACCAGATCCAGTGGGTTTTCTCTTTTCTTTTCGAGTCTTTAAGCCCAAAACCATTTTTCGTGTATAAGAAAATCCATCAAATCCGAAAACTAAAGCCAACCGGAAATCTTCGAAAACTGAAACTACGTTTGATTATTCACTTCCAACCTAAATCAAATGTAGAAATCTTACTAAAACAGAATGCGTATAAACATAATCATTCATCCAAAACCATACTCAAAAGCATCACAGAAATCATATTCTCGAAGTATGTGCAAATCCGATAACTCGTATTGAAAAGCGAGTAATCAAGTAAAGCAAGCATATAAATCATAAGAATAAATCCATATATCGAAAGTATAAAAGCATAATCGAAACATAAACAATAGAAGTAAAAACAGTTATGCATGCTCGGTTAGAAAACAAACAATCCACTCACAACTTTCGTGCACGTCAATCGCGTCCCGTGTGATCCTCGGCCCTCTCAGGCAATTCCCGACCTGTCCAGACTCACCAAAACGGGTCATAAACTCTTCAACTTAGCTTACCCTAATTTCCCTAATTTTCCCGGATTTTTAAACGTAATTAAACGGAACCCTAAACCTTCGAACACTGAAAACTAACCCGAGACAATGTCCGATTGTCTCAAAACGTGCCCCAGAATGTTCGTTACAACGATTAGACTGAAAACCGTGTTGGAAGTTTCCCCAGAACAGTCCCCACGTGCCGACCAAAGGGGCTGCTCGTGGGCCTCACGCGCCTGCACTGTTCATCGTCTTCAACCTTCTTCTCAGCCGGTTCAGATCGGTCCAGGTGAACCGAACCGGCGTGACCGGTTTTCCCCTCAAATCTAGTCTGTTTCCAACCCTTTTGATCCCACTAGTTTCGTCCCCTTCCAAGCAACCTATTCCACTACTAAACACACGACATCACGGCCTAACACTCCTCTCCCAAATTCGAACTTAAACAGAGAAAAATCCCAATTTCTGTTCCCGGCCACAGGTTGTTCTCCCCGCCACAAGTTGTTTTCCTGAGCTCAAATTTAACTTACTAAACCTATTAGGACCTACAGAACAGCTCGACTAAGCTCCTAAACCCACGATTTTTAGTTTGAAACAAAACTTAAAAACAGGGGAACCAGGGGACTCACCTGTGGTCTAGCCTCCGTCGTGCTCGCCGCTGTGTTCCTCTGGGTTCACAGGGCTGTCCTCAGCCTTCCTAGCCTTCCCTCGAACTGAAATGGATCAAAAGATCGATTTTTGGTTGCATCACTAACCTCGACTCTTCTCTATTTTCCTGAATTATGCACACCTCACACACTCACTCGACTCTCCTGAAGCTCCCAAAACACTCCCTTCACTCTCAGCTTTCCTCTTAACACTACCCCAACACCCAGACTCGATTGGTTTGATCAATTGTCCTCTCAGCCTTGCATGGTGGTTCTCTGTTTTCACTGTGTTCCCCACATTCCCAACTGTTTCCTCTCTCAACCTTCACCCAGAAACACTCACCACTCTCTTATTTAGTCTATTAACACTCCACAAAGATCACACACACGGCTCAGACTTGGGGGATGGTCGATTCTCTCACGGGTCAGTCTCTCTGTTTTCTTAATCGATCAACATAAACCATTTAAACGTGCAACCGTGTAGGCTAGACCCACTAGAATGTTGCCAGGTGTCACACACCTGATGGATTAACCCCAAAATATCCAATTAAAATTGTCCACTTGTCCTCAGTTGATTGGCACACTTCCCAAGGTGCAAAAAAACCAAAATACCCCTGTGCGTCCAAATTACAATTTTACCCTTTACTTCCTAGACCCGTATCTCACTCGTCCGATATCCGATGAAGGCGTGCTGCCTGTCGTTGTATTCAGGACGTCGAAATCTACCTAACGGTAATCGGTTTGCGTGAAGAAACCTTGTCTTTCAAAAAGTCAACAAATGCCCCTATTTTAACCAAATTACGAAAGGGCCCTCAACCTTTCAAACATCATAACTTCCTCCTAGGATGTCGGAATCGGGCGTGCCACCTGTCTACGGACTCGTGACATCCGGAATTACGTCACGGTCATCGGTCAATGCCCAATTGACCGTTCGAACTAAAAGTCAACATTTTTCTCGTTTTAGGGGCAAAATCGTCATTCTGCACCAAACGCCCAAAAGTAACCAACTAACCACTGATTAACTTAGCTAATCCGTCACTAAACACTTCGCTAATCCCGACTGCCGAGATGGGTCATTACAATCTACCCTCCTTAAAAATAATTTCGCCCCGAAATTCCACATCTTGTACTCCACACCTGGGTCTTCTACCTAGTGTCCATCTCCTGCCAAAACAACTGCTCCTGTCATCGCAACTTACTCAACGTACTCTTTCTCGACTCGAACGTACCTTCGCCTAAGACTACCAACTAGAACTTCATGGTGTACGCAAGTGAAACTCTACGAACTTAAAGTAACAAAGGTATTTTAGAATACCTCATTTTAGAATACACAAACACACAGTTCATAGAGTACATCCTCGCGTACTTCCACCTACAACTTCTGGGAACCAACCCAGACTCCCGGGTCTCCTGGTCGGTAGGACATCCTAAGGTAACTAGGAGTCCCAAGTAGACCCACGTACCAAGTATAGGTCCAACAATCAATACCCAACTCCAATTCGAAACTAGAAACGCTCTGACCTTGAGTTACTCACCCTTAAGGGAATCCTTCCTACCGACTCACTACTTCGCCTACACTTCCCACAACTGCTCAGATCATCTCGTCGAAACAATCGACAAAGTCCTAAAGGCACACCTAGATTGTGGGTTCAATAACCTTATATAGATCAGTTGTAGTCACTCCTTCTCCAATACCTTCCGACATCCTTCAACGGAACTCACTGTAGTCCTTAACCTTGTAACTCCGAGTCATTCTACTTTAAGCCAACTTACCGTCACCTTAGGGAAAAATCCTAAACTCTACCCCGGGATCCAACAAAAATGTGTACAACACGTTCAAGGATAGTAAAAGTACCTGTCACGGCACCGGGTGCTAACTGAGCCTCCTACTGAGTCATCGCAAACACTCGGGCCTCGGATCCTGAAGTTCGGCCACGTCCCCTCGAACTACTAGTGGCACCACCACCTCCTCTAGTGCCTTCTGTCCCCGATACTGAGGCCGTGCTCCTTCCTGGCTCCGCTGTACCTCGACTTGCACCTCCCCCAGTAGTAAGGACGGACACTCCTTTCGGTAGTGGCCTCGCTCTCCACAGTAGAAACAGATGACACTAGAAACATCCCGAATGGGTCCTCCATTCAGTCTCCCTGTGGACCCAACATATGTCACACTGGCTTGCAGAGTCGGCTGTGCTCGGTGCCCACGGAACCCTGAACTCTAGAAACTACCAGGTCTGCCAAAACAGTCATCGCCCGGGGATGACGCTCCACCGTAATTGCCCCTCTTCGGGGTCCTCTGGCTCGAAGTTCCGGAAAAAGGATGCTCTCGGCGTCATACCGGAAAACTAGCTTCCACCCTGACTGCAGCATCCGATAACTCTCGGAGGGTCGCAAACGATCCAGCCGTCACTATGGCTCGAATCTCACCTTGCAGGCCCAACTCAAACCTGCAGCACTTCTCGGCTTCCGTAGCCACAAATCTGAAACTTCTGTTCGTACTCAGCCACACTCAAGCTCCCCTGTTGGAGCTGCAGAAACTCAGCCTCCTTGGCATCGCGGAAAGAGCGGGGGTAGTACTGATCCAGGAACCGCTTCCTAAACGTCTCCCAGGTCACTGTGTAGGCGTCCCAGCCTGACAGCTCGAGGGTGTACCACCACTCATACGCCGCACCGTCCAATAAAAAGGTAGCTAGTAACACTCGGTCCTCCGGTTGGCAACGCATCACTGTGAAAATCCGTTCAAGTCTCGTAATCCACCTGTGGGCTTCCTCAGGGTCTGCCCCACCATTGAACGTCGTAGGCCCAAGCTACTGGGCTCGCTCAATCGTAGCACTCTCCGTCCCTCTCGCCGCGTCGTCTTCAGGTCGTGGAGAGGGCTCACGTCTCGGAGGCATGGTCAATCGTACGATGAAAGAAGCATAAAGTCAGTAAAATGACCTAAACACGACCTCGCAACAGACACAAACCATAAACCTATGCTCTGATAACAATTGGCAGGACCCACCCCGATTATCACCCCGATAACCGAGGTGAACCCTGCTCCCGTCTGACAAACACAAATAAAAGACCAAAAGAACGTTACAAAAACCAACAATTTACATTGCCAGACTAGGGAGAAAAGTTATATCGTTTACAGAGCATAGTAACAGTACGAGAACAAAACAAGCCGTACTGTAAGCTAAGCGCGCAACAGATGAAAACATGCATGCATAACCAAGTAACTTAAAAAACCAGTAGTACGAAAGGAAACAACGTACAGAAATCATCAGAAATCAAAACCAAAGTTCAAGCCCTCGGCCCTAAATCCATAAAGCTAAGTAAATCGTGTCACAGCCCAAAACATTTGCAAAACCAGTGAAAAACATCAATCATACAAGTTTACTGGATCTCAAGTGCGCCCGACTCTTTAAACTCAAAACACAATGCGCAAATAGCCAGGCCTTCCCGGGATATCAACGAGTCTTTAAACTTAAAACACAATCACAGGCCTCGGGGGGTATCATTATCACCGAGTCTTTAAACTCAAAGCCATACCGAGTCTTTAAACTCAAAACACATCAATCCAGGGCCCTCCCCCCGTAAATCAATCCGAGTCTTTAAACTAAAAACCAGATCCAGTGGGTTTTCTCTTTTCTTTCCGGGTCTTTAAACCCAAAACCAGATCTCATGTATAAGAAAATCCATCAAATCCGAAAACCAAAGCCAACCGGAAATCTTCGAAAACCGAAACTACGTTTGATTAAAAGGGGACTTCCTCCCGAATTTCACTTCCAACCTAAATCAAATCCACAAATCTTACTAAAACAGAATACGTATAAACATAATCATTCATCTGAAACCATACTCAAAAGCATCACAGAAATCATATTCTCGAAGTATGTGCAAATCCGATAACTCATATTGAAAAGCGTGTAATCAAGTAAAGCAAGCATATAAATCATAAGCATAAATCCATATATCGAAAGCGTAAAAGCATAATCGAAACCTAAACAATAGAAGTAAAAACTGTTATGCATGCTCGGTTAGAAAACAAACAGTCCACTCACAACTTTCGTGCGCGTCAATCGCGTCCCGTGCGATCCTCGGCCTTCTCAGGCAATTCCCGACCTGTCCAGAGTCACCAAAATGGGTCACAAACTCTTCAACTTAGCTTACCCTAATTTCCCTAATTTTCCCGGATTTTTAAACGTAATTAAACGGAACCCTAAACCTTCGAACACTGAAAACTAACCCGAGACAATGTCCGATTGTCTCGAAACTTGCCCCAGATTGTTCGTTACAACGATTAGACTGAAAACTGTGTTGGAAGTTTCCCCAGAACAGTCCCCACGCGCCCCCACGCGCTGCCTAGAGGGGCTGCGCGTGGGCCTCACGCGCCTGCACTGTTCATCGTCTTCAACCTTCTGCTCAGTCGGTTCAGACCGGTCGAGGTGAACCGAACCGGCGTGACCGGTTTTCCCCTCAAATCCAGTCCGTTTCCAACCCTTTTGATCCCACTAATTTCGTCCCCTTCCAAGCAACCTATTCCACTACTAAACACACGACATCACGGCCTAACACTCATCTCCCAAATTCGAACTTAAACCCAGAAAAATCCCAATTTCTGTTCCCTGCCACAGATTGTTCTCCCAGCCACAAGTTGTTTTCCTGAGCTCAAATTCAACTTACTAAACCTATTAGGACCCACAGAACAGCTCGACTAAGCTCCTAAACCCACGATTTTTAGTTTGAAACAAAACTTAAAAACAGGGGAACCAGGGGACTCACCTGTGTTCTAGCCTCCGCCGTGCTCGCCGCCGTGTTCCTCTGGGTTCACAGGGCTGTCCTCAACCTTCCTAGCCTTCCCTCGAATTGAAATGGATCAAAAGATCGATTTTTGGTTGCATCACTAACCTCGACTCTTCTCTGTTTTCCTGAGTTCTGCACACCTCACACACTAACGCGACTCTCCTGAAGCTCCCAAAACACTTTATTCACTCTCAGCTTTCCTCTGAACACCACCCCAACACCCAGACTCGATTGGTTTGATCAATTGTCCTCTCAGCCTTGCACAGTGGTTCTCTGTTTTCACTGTGTTCCCCCCATTCCCAACTGTTTACTCTCTCAACCTTCACCCAGAAACACTCACCACTCTCTCAGTTAGTCTCTGAACACTCCACAAAGATCACACACACGGCTCAGACTTGGGGGATGGTCGATCCTCTCACGGGTCAGTCTCTCTGTTTTCTTAATCGATCAACATAAACCATTTAAATGTGCAACCGTGTAGGCTAGATCCCACTGGAATGTGGCCAGGTGTCACACACCTGATGGATCAGCCCCAAAATATCCAATTAACACTGTCCACTTGTCCTCAGCTGATTGGCACGCTTCCCAAGGTGTAAAAAGACTAAAATACCCATGTGCGTCCAAATTACAATTTTACCCTTTACTTCCTAGACCCGTATCTCATTCGTCCGATATCTGATGAAGGCGTGCCGCCTGTCGTGTACTCAGGACGTCGAGATCTACCTAACGGTCCTGGGCTTGCGTGAAGAAACCTTGTCTTTCAAAAAGTCAACAAATGCCCCTATTTTAACCAAATTACGAAAGTGCCCTCAACCTTCCGAACATCATAACTTCCTCCTCGGATGTCGGAATCGGGTGTGCCACCTGTCTACGGACTCGTGACGTCCCGAACTACGTCACGGTCATCGGTAAATGCCCAATTGACCGTCTGAACTAAAAGTCAACATTTTGCCCATTCTAGGGGCAAAATCGTCATTCTGCACCAAACGCCCAAAAGTAACCAACTAACCACTGATTAACGTAGCTAATCCGTCACTAAACACTTCGTTAATCCTGACTCCCAGGACGGGTCATTACATCTCATCCCTGCGTAGACCTTATATCTGAACGTTCAAGTGTCATAAAGGTCGCCCTCTTCCTGACTGACAAATTCTTAGACTTTCGGCTGAGGTTTGCCGTAGATCAACCTTCTCTCTAATCACCCAGTGTCAAAAGGGTTAATATTATCGACTACTAGCTCACGGACAGTCATTCTGACTACTGGATCATGAACAGTTTTCGACCACCATCTCACGGATAGCCATCCCGACTACCGACACATAGAGAGTCATCTCGACCACTGGCTCGTGGAAATTCATTTCGACTACCGGTTCACAAACAGTCTTTGGCCACTGTCTTACGGATAGTCATCCCGACTACCGACATACGGAAGGTCACCGAGGAACTGAAACCTCCATTTTCTACGTATCTCCGTCACATTTGAGTACTCTGTCATCACATGACATGATTTCCAACTGATATTCATCTCAATTGAAGATTTCTTGTATTTCCAACTCCTTATGGGCTTGAAATGTTAAGGACATAGTTTACTGTTTTTGCACTTGTAATTTCAGTTGTTATTCAATTTCAGTACTTTTACATTCATGTACTCATACTTCCATTTCCATTTTAATACAACCAGATTTATTTAAGTAGTGATTGGTGCTCAGAATATATCATCCAAGTGTGGCCCACGACTCACCAAGTCGGTACACCATCTTTGTGTATTGGGCCGAATACTTTGATCCCGATTTTATGGAACTTGGGACCATCTCCCACTTAACTGTTGAAATAACAACGTCACCAGATTTGAATATCATGACGGAATAACTTCTTATTTGGCCATCGCTGGAAAGAAAATATTTTTAAGTCCTTGAAAAATGCTTAAAAAAGAACAGCGCGGTGATTTCTTATCCACCCGCCTCACAATCACATTGTTCAGAAGGAAAGTTTTCGAGCCAAAAATGGAACTCAATTATACTGTCCAGTAGCAGTTTCTCTACTAGTGACACGCTTGCACCTGAGTTAAAATGCTCATTTACTTCTTGGTCCGCCCATCTAGGGATCGACCGTGGCCTAAGGCCCTTTATGCTCATCCTATCCAGCATCTCCATAGTGCATTTGAAGCAAAAGAGATCCCACGAACGGTCCACCTCTCTCGCTCCTCAGAAAAAGGTTCCACTCGAAGGTACAGCTAGGGTTGCCTCGGAACATCTCGGCTCCTAAAACGAGTAAAAGATTTCGGGTAGGAACACAAGATTTCAAATATAATAAGGAGCCTCTCTAATAGCTCACCATAATCACTAGCTAATCTCACCAACTCGCCCAACAACTAAAACAGAGTTAAACAATGCTAATTAATTATTGTTGACACTACAAGGTTACTTGTCAAATTTACTAGAGATTGTTTTCACTTTTTCTGTGAATTCTTTTCATTAACTATCAAATATTCAAACTTAACCATACTACCTCTGGATTCTTGACATATTTAATATTCAATTGGTAAATATGAATTTGAAACACGTTAGCCGTTACTTATGTTTTAAATGATTATAAAAATACCTTTAAGCTAATTAATTTTGAATTTGTCGACCTAATTACTGCTTTGAAATGTAATAAGAATGAACTAATTTGTTTAGATCATGACAGCTATTAGGCAAAGCTTTGATAAATGCAAAACTTTTGAGTTATTCTTTTGGCTAATCAAATCAACCTAGTGAAGGCAAGGCAAATTGTGATTGTGGGAGAAAGAAAACTAAGCTTGGTGCATGCACATATATGATTAGCCACCCAAAAAAGGACATGTATTAGAAAAAGACGCTGCTCTTTTTTTCTTCTTAGTTTAAGTACACCATTGTATCATAATAATAACTTTGACAATTCTATTAAATTTATTTAAGGGATTCATTAATAATTAGACCCCACTACGTTCACACTTTGAGATACAAAGCTAGTGATGGGGTTGGCTACTTAAGGGATTTTTTTTTTCTTTTCCATATTTCACTTCACTTCATGCCATTGACATTGTTTTTTGTATTGTGCTATTTATATCTAATATTATAACGCTTTCAACATATTTAATTGCTGAAAAAATTACGATATTTATTATAAAATGATAAGGTGGATAATTTCTTATTACAATTTAGTGGTATTTTTTTATTTATTTATTATGTGGTAAGATATCTGGAGTCAATTCTTATAAGTCAATATTTAATGTATATAATATAATATCTTCCATAATTTTCATAAAAAGGATAATAAAAACATACAAATGTGCCTTGTAAAAAGATAATATCTTCGATTAATGTCATTCTATCAAAACCATAAAACGATGTGTACAAATATGCCTCATTTAAACTTCATTAGCACTCCTAATCTATCATAGTAAAAAAAAAACATATAAAAAGATTACAAGTTTGAAATACCATCAAATAAGAAAAAGGTTTTTGAACTGAAATTCTTTTAGTCGTTCCACCTGGTTCAAATTTTTGGTGGTACTTTTCTTTCAAAATTTGAAGAAAGTTTAAATTCGAATTTCCTTCTTCAAAATAAAATTAATAATTCTTTTGTCCTCCAACAAATTTATGTAACCTTTTAATTGTTAATAGGGTATCTCTATAATATATCGTACCAAGTTAAAACTCTTTTAATTGATGTTGGCTATACTTTTTAATTTTAATTTTTTATATCCTAGAATCTCTTTAAGATAATGTCTTATTGAATCCATCCATATTAAATAAAATTGAAGGAGGGTGTATTGAATTCATATTTAAAAGTGATAAAATTTAGCAGATTTATTAATTTTATAAACTTGTACAGAGTTAATAACGAAATTATTAAAGTTACATGATAGAATTTTGCAGGGTCATAATGAGTTTTATATATTGCGATTGGGTTTTGCAGAAAATCATGAGTTATGTAATTTGATATTTTATTTCAAGAATTTTATAATCAAATCATAATTATTTTGTTACTAAAAATTCTCTAATATATATATATATAAATTTCTAATTCTAATATATATATATATATATAAGATTTCTAGAAGTTAACGAGATTGAGAGACGAGGGCCACTAGGCATCATGCATATTCTTGAATTGTTTGTATTCATTTTATTAATTTCTTAACTTTTTCTTCAAATAATAAATAATTCATGTAAAATTTGTTCTATGTAGTTACATATAATTCTTATAGAAAATAATTTATGATTAAAGATACCGGCGGGAGACTTGAATGGCATCGAGTTAGACAAATAATATATTTTGCTAAAACATAATTTATACTTAAATATTTGTTAAACCTCATAAAACTCTTTCATATAATATGAAATTTATAATATTCATTATTATTTTGAATACATCTAAATTTTTATAGAGTTATAAAACGTTATAATTGAATACATTTCCTTGTTTAATATATTTACTTTCAAAGAGAACGTTGATGGTAAAGTGGACACTTCAGAAAAATTATGGCAGTTAGGGTTGCATGAATTTCCTACATGAAATGAAATACCTAGGTTTTTGTATGTATGCTCTTAATTAGTCTTTTTTTTTTATTTTTATCAAAGCTCTTAATTAGTCTTAGGAAATGAAAAAGAACAGAAGCATAGTAAAGTGAGCCTTTTTAATGGTGAATAGCAAAGATAAAAATTAATTACCGTGCCAATTGTGCCCAACTGCCCATGCTGCAACAATTGTTAATTAATTAATTTGGTCAATTAAATCCGTTGACCAATCCATGGCCTGGCCTGCACTGCACTGGCCCCGCTGCACACCGGAGTTCCCCAGCAAACAAGCTAGATGTAGCTGATCGATAGCGCTGATGCCATTGCAGCCTGCAGAGATGCAGGCCCTGCAAAACTAAACATATTTATTAATTTCTTATTCATTTTATATATTTACTTTTAATTTATTCTGAGGATAATTTTATAATTTTATTCATATTGATTTTGAATTGAACACTACTACTGTAATTTGTGTTAGTACTAATATTCTTGGAGTGAAGCTGGAAGTTTCAATGTAAAACTATTGTAATATATATATTTTTCCTGGTTTGAAGGCGCAGTTGATTTTGAGGTAAGGTTACAAGATTACTAGAAAACGAAATTGCCTTTCCTTTTTCTTCATTTTGTTTTACATCGAGGAACACGACCTTAGAACATTAAAAAAAAAATTATTCTAAAAGAGGAGCCGAAGTTGTTTTCGGTAATCAAGTATATATATATATATATATATATATATATAGGAATGAGTAAAGAAACCTCGGTTAATCATAACCACAGTTTGCATAACTATTTGTATTAATTAGGTGGTTATGGATTAACCATTTATCTAAATGATTTGGTTATGGCTATAACCATTTAGGTTTACAATTAAATGATATAGTTATGATTTTTTTCTTGTTGATAGAAAAAGATACAAAATAAAGATAAATTAGACTGCAATAGCTTAATGAAAAATGTGAGTAAATATATCTAATGTTTAGACTCCATTTCTATCGAAATGATCTAAAGAGAATAATACACAAAATAATATAATTTGGATCTCATAGGGATTCATTATTGTCCGAACAAATTAATGTTTACAATTGCACGAAAGAGAAAACCTAATACACCCAATCCAAAATAAGAATCGCTAGACTTATTTACAAAAAACAAACTAAAAACAAAAACAAAAGGTACAAATGGGTCACATCACTATTATCACTTCCTATCACTTTCGTTATCGCCACCTTCACAAAATTCTGAAGACGATGAGGATGCCTTTCACCAGCATAACGAAGATTTTTTAATCCACTGTGATTGATACCACCACTACCACCAATGGAGGATTGTGATGGCTTGATCAAAATCCACAAAACCGCATCACGAGTGAAAACCCTATGAAGGCATATCATGCTCTTGAAAACAAGAGTTTCGTCGGTAACTTGGCCCATTGAGACACCAAAATTCGTAACCATGATGACACCATGAAGATAGAACAAAAAAAAAGGTTGAAAAAGAACGAACTTCGGTGAAATAGGCACCATAACCAATTGAATTATCCGGTTTATTCACTATATAGTTGTAGGTATTGCGGAGAATGTAACGACCCGTCTCAAATTCCATGATTAGATTAGTGACTAATCACGATTAGTGAGGCTAATCCGTGATTAGTAGAGCGAAATCGGACGAACGATGCAAAATGACCGTTTTGCCCCTAGTCGTGGCAACACGTTGACTTTTCATTCGGGCGGTCAAACGGACTTTGACCGATGACTGTGACGTAGTTCGTGACGTCACGAGTTCATAGACAGGTGGCACGTTCAATTCCGACGTTCGAGGAGGAAGTTATGACGTTCGGAAGCCCAAGGGCATTTTGGTAATTTGGGTGAATATGAGGTCAAATGTTGACTTTTTGACTGAGAGGTCCAATGGCCGAGGGCCAAAGACCGTTACGTAGATAGGGACGATAGGAATCCGTAGACAGGCGGCACGTCGAATTCGGACGTTCAACGGCGAAATTACGGTTCACGGAAGTTCCATGTTACTATTCACAACGACACGTTTTACGAGACAAAAAGTGCAGTTTTGTCTCTAGTGGGCCCAGATATTTGTCCTGATGCCCAATGGATGAGTGACAAGTGTCACCCATCCAATGGACACCAATTTCATTCATGCATCAAACCCCTTAACCGTGCATCCATTTCTCCCATTTTTCCCAAACCATCCCGATCACCATTTCTCACCCAAACACCAAACCCTTCCCTTGTAACCATAACTGAGACCAGAGGGTGAGAGAGGAGGACTAAGGACGGCAGCTGGTGGCTGGAACCGCCGTGGGCGGTGGCGGGAACCCAGAACCCGAGCGGGTACCCGGTAAGCCCATTTTCAATTTTTGCGTGGATTTTGATGTTATGGATTGATTTGGACGATTGGTTTGAGTTAAATAGGTTGCTAGGGAGTTGTTAGAGGGGTTTTGGTGGTGGTTGGACGTCGGGGAAGCCCTGGGAGGTTTCGGGAAAATGAACCGTGGATTTTCGTGGGTTTTAGGGGTTCTAATTAATTGGGTTAGGTTCCTAGGACGATTATAGGAAGGTTAGGATTGATTAGGATTGAAAACGGTGAAAAACTGGGCAGGAATGAGCCTGGACCGGTTACGCCGGTCCAGTTGCAGGGGTTGGACCGGACCGGCCGGCCCGGACCGGCTGTGCGAGGAAGGCGACGGTACTGTAGCAGGCGCGTGAAGCCCACGCACAGCCACTTCAGGCGGCGCGTGAGGGCGCGTGGCAGGGAATCTGGGGAAGGTTCCAACATACGAAATCATCTATTCGATGTAACGAACATTTTGGGACTGGTTTCGTGTCAATCGGACACCGTCTCGATATGTTTCGGGGCATCGGAAGGTTTAGGTTCGGGATTAAAAATAGTTAGAAAATCGGGAAAATTACGGGGTTTTGGTAGGAGGTTAATTAAGTAGTTAGTAACCTTCTATTACGATTTGGACAGGTTCGGGAGTCCCGGTGATGGTGATTGGCTCAGGAGAGCCTTATGACACGCAAATCGAGGCGGCAGCTCGGACGGTCTGTGAGTGGACCTTGTTTTCTAAATTGGTGCATGCATAAATGTTTATTATATGTTTTATTACATGTTTGATGAGGCCATGGGTGCATTTATGTGTGGTTACGTTTAAACATGTATTTCGAGGTTTTGGCCTTATACGGTGCTTATACGGGTCTGTATTTCTTTATTGGTTTTAATGAAATGGTTTTGGATTTCTAAAAGGATAAATTCGGGTATGAGACCCATTTGGTTTTGTCTCAGGCATATGACCCCAGATTTCGGGCACGGTGCCCAGCTGATGTCATATGTTCACGAGACCCAGTTATTTTACGGTTTATGATTTCGGGTCAGGGACCCTAGATAGATTTCCAAGTTTATGACGGTTTATGGGAACCGGCATGAACCCTGGTTATGTTATTATGGTACATGACGGTTTATGGGAACCGGCATGTTACCTGATTATGGATATTATAGATCATGACGGTTCAGGGGAACCGGACATGAATGTTTATGTTATGTATATATATGTTCATCTACCTTCCTTTACATGTTCTACTATCTCCTCCGGGGAGGGTCGTTGGCCTGGGTGGACCCCGGAGTAGTCACGGAGCACCGACTGAGTGAAGTCACCCCCCAGTTGGGTTCCTTACTCTCAGGAATGCTATGATTACTATTACCTCGGGTAGGGTCAGTGGTATGCGGACATTGATCTTGACTTTGAGAAGACTCGGATTGAGACCTAGGTAGCACGCGTGTAGCTTTGGATACCGTGACAGGATTGGTTGTATGACTTATATGTATATATGATATATGATATGTGGTGTGCACAGGTGTGCACATGATTTGAGCAGTGGCTCGTGTACTTGGTTTCTTTATGGTTTGGGGCCGAGTCCCTTATGGATTTGGGTTGTGGCCCGTATGGTCGTTTTCATTGTGGTCCTTTCGACCTTGGTTTATATATGCTTTGGGCTTAGTCCCACATATGGTTTGTTTTGGAGAAATGGTTTTCGAATGCATGCATGCTTTTTAGTGGAGGGTACAAATGTCTTATGAAATGTTTTTATAAACTTTTGTTTTGTCCACTCACAGTTTTTAATGTTTTGACTGCCCTTCAGGTTGACATCGGATGTGGACTGTAGCAGAGATCGAGATATCACATGCCTCCTCCGGATCCTGGCGTACTCTGATAGCCCGGGAGGGCAAAGGTCGGAAGTATCCCTTGTCTGACACTTCGTGTCAGACGGGAGCAGGGTCATCCCGCGTTAATCCCGGGGGGATTGGGATGAGTCCTGTCAGAGAAGCCTCCTGGAGCCGAAGAAGATCAGTCCAATTTTTTTTTTAGGAAAATTTCTTTTTAAAAAGAGGCTAAGGATTTAGAGTTGTATGGCTATGATTATTAACCACTTAAGCAAGGGACAAATCCATTCAACCATTTATTTCATAACCATATAAGCAATGGATAAGCCATTCAACCATTTATTTCATAATCATTTAACTTTGTATTACATAACCATATAAATCTTTTGTCATATTTATTTAAACATTTATTACATACTCATATAATTTTTGCCTGGTCATATTTATTTAACCATTTATACAATGTTATTGCATGAAAGTCATTTGAAAAATATAATTTGACAAAAAAGAAAAAAAAGTCGTCATAGATTTGTGGGAGACCCATGACGTTGGGGGTCGATTTGACGTGAGCAAATTAGATTGCAATAACTTAATGACAAACATGGATAAATACCTCTAGTGATTAGGCTTGATATTCTGCCAAAACGACATAGAGAGAATAACACACAAAACAATATAACTTGATTTTCATAGGAATCATTAAGGCTATTATTGCTGGAACAAACTAACCTTTACAATACCTCTAGTGATTAGGCTTGATATCTGCCAAAACGACATAGAGAGAATAACACACAAACCAATATAACTTGATTTTCATAGGAATCATCAAGGCTATTATTGTTGGAACAAACTAATCTTTACAATACCACGAAAGAGAAAACCTAATACACCCAATCTGAAATAAGAGCCAAAAATAAAAAATAACTCAATAAAAGGTATAAATGAGTCATTTTCACCATTGTCGCTTCCTATCATTTCCGTTATTGCCACCTTCTTAAAATTTCGAAGACAGCGAAGATACCTTTTACCAACATATCGAAGATATTTTAATCCATCGTGATTGGCACCACCTCCACCAGTGTAGGATCATGATGGCTTGATTAAAATCCATCAGGCTGCATCACGAGTCAAAACCTTATAAAGACATATCGTGCTCCTAAAAATAAGTGTTTTACTAGTAACTTGGCTCGTCGAGACATCGAAACCGGTGACCATGATCGTCACCATGAGGATAGACGAGAAAATGAAGGTTGAAGAAGAAAAGACTTTGGTGAAATCGACGCCATAACCGGTTGGATTATCTTGCTTATTCACTATATCGCTATCGGTATTAGGGAGAAGCCCCTTAGACCCGAAGAAGATCAATAAAAAAAAATGTTTTTTTGAAGGAAAATTTTTTTTTGAGAGGAGGCTAAGGTTTTGGAGTTGTATGGTTAACCATTTGAGCAATGGAAAAACCATATGACATTTATTTCATAACCATTTAACCATTTATTACATAATAATATAAATCTTTTTATCATATTTATTTCGAAATCTATTACTTAATTATATAAATTTTTCCTAGTCATATTTATTTAAGTATCTATATGATGTTATTTAATGAAAAATCATTTGAAAAAAAAAAATTGACAAAAAAAAACGAAAAAACTCATCATAGATCTGTAGGCAACCCGCGAAGTTGGCTGGTTGATCCTAGTTTTCCGTCCATTTCCTGCCACCTTAGGAACGCAATCTCGGTAAGGACGTGTTCATCTCTTCGAATCTTACAAGTATATATCCATAGATTTCTCATATCTTAGTCAATTTTTGTGAATCAAACTTAATTTGTTTTGTAGTTTTTCAGTGATTTTCACATATTTCGATCACCTTTGGCCACTTTTGATTGTCGAACCAAGTACTAAATTTGTTCTCGTCGTTAAATTCTACGCAGTGATATAAAATTTGTTAATATCCGATATAATTAATTATCCCATGCAAATTTACCTTTTTTTTCTTTTTTTTTTCTTGTTAAATATTAATTTTAGTTATTTTAGTCTTTTAAAACATAGAAATAATCAAATTAAAATTTAAAATTATTTTTTGTGTTAAAATGTAATTAATAATATATTAATAGTTATGGTTAATAATTACTTAGCTAAATAACTAATAATTATAAATAAACATAGTTATAATCCTAAATGGTTATGGCCAAAAAATTGCCATTAAAAAGTGATATATACTATCAAGATGAGCTATACTGGCAAGTTAGGAACTATAAATATTTGACTTCAAACTGATGTTATTTGGTTTCAGTGGGCTTTCGCATGGTACTTATGGAGATATAGTGAATAAACTGGATAATCCAGCCAGTCAAGGTGTTGATTTTAGCAAATTTTTTTTTGTCTTGATACTTCCTTTTCTCATCTATCGATCATAGTCACAAGTTTTGACGTCCCGATGAGTCTGGTTGCCAGTTAAATTTTTGTCTTTAAGAACCTAATTTTCCTTCACAAGATTTTGACTCGAAATGCGACCTTGTGGTTTTGATCGAACCATCACAGTCCTCCATTAGTGGTACGATGTCAATCATGGTGGATTGAAACATCCGTGTTATGGTAATGGACAGTATTCTCGTCATCTTTGGAATTTCACGGAGGCGACAATAAGGAAGTCATAAATAGCGACATCGATAAAATTGACCCATTTATACTTTTTGTTGGATTATTTATTACCTTTATTTTTAGTTTGCTTTATGCAATAAATCCAATGGTTCTTATTTCAGGTTGGTCGTGTTAGGTTTTCCCTTTTGTGGGATTGTAAAGGTGAGTTGTTTGGATAATAATGATCTTGATGATACTTAGGAGACTCAAATTATATTATTTTGTGTGTTATTCCCTCTACATTGTTTTAACATATATCGAACATGATCACTGGATGTATTTACTCATTTTTATTGTCAACTATTGCAGCCTAACTTATATTTACTCTGTATCTTTGTTCAATTAATAAAATTTAGTACTTTCTGAAAATAAAATAAAATAATAATATATACAACTGACAGGACCCATCCCAATCCCCCGGAGATTAGTGCGGGATGACCCTGCTCCCGTCTGACACGGAGTGTCAGACAAGGGATATTTCCGACCTTTGCCCTCCCGGGCTATCAGAGTACGCCAGGATCCGGAGGAGGCATGTGATATCTCGATCTCTGCTACAGCCCACATCCGATGTCAACCTGAAGGGCAGTCAAAACATTAAAAACTGTGAGTGGACAAAACAAAGAGTTTATAAAAACATTTAATAAGGAAGACATTTGTACCCTCCACTAAAAAGCATGCATGCATTCGAAAACCATTTATCCAAAACAACCATATGTGGGACTAAGCCCAAAGCAGATATAAACTAAGGTCGAAAGGACCACAATAAAAACGACCATACGGGCCACTGCCCAAATCCTGTGCACACCTGTACACACCACATATCATATATCATATATCCATCACATACATATATATAAGTCACACAACCAATCCTGTCACGGTATCCAAAGCTACGCGCGTGCTACCCGGGTCTCAATCCGAGTCTTCTCAAAGTCAAGATCAATGTCCGTAGACCTCTGACCCTACCCGAGGTAATAGTAATCATAGCCTTCCTGAGAGTAAGGAACCCAACTGGGGGGTGACTCCACTCAGTCGGTGCTCCGTGACTACTCCGGGGTCCACCCAGGCCAACGACCCTCCCCGGAGGAGATAATAGAAGTAAAGGAAAGTAGACGAACATATATATACATAACATAAACATTCATGACCGGTTCCCCTGAACCGTCATGAATCTATAATATCCATAATCAGGTAACATGCCAGTTCCCATAAACCGTCATGTACCGTAATAACATAACCGAGGTAACATGCCGGTTCCCATAAACCGTCATGTACCGTAATAACCAACAAGGGTTCATGCCGGTTCCCATAAACCGTCATGAACCTGGGAATCCATTTAAGGTTCCCTGACCTGGAATCAAAACCGTAAAGTGACTGGGTCTCGTACCCGAACATAGGACATCAGTTGGACACCGTGCCCGATATCTGAGGTCATATGCCCGAGACAAAACCAAATGGGTCTCATACCCGAGTTTATCCTTTTGAAATCCAAATTCAGTTCATTTAAATCAATAAAGAAATACAGACCCGTATAAGCACCGTATAAGGCCGAAACCTCAAAATACGTGCTTATACGTAACCACATACAAATGCACCCATGGCATCATCAAACAAGTAATAAAACATAGAATAAACATTTATGCATGCACCAATTTAGAAAACAAGGTCCACTCACAGACCGTCCGAGCTACCGCCTCGATTTGCGTGCCATACGGCTCCCCGAGCCAATCACCGTCACCGGGACTCCCAAACCTGTCCAAATCGTAATAGAAGGTTACTAACTACTTAATTAACCTCCCACTAAAGCCCCGTAATTTTCCCGTATTTTTAACTATTTTTAATCCCGAACCTAAACCTTCCGATGCCCCGAAACATCTCGAGACGGTGTCCGATCGACACGAAACCAGTCCCAAAATGTTCGTTACATCGAATAGATGATTTCGTATGTTGGAACCTTCCCTAGATTCCCTGCCACGCGCCCTCACGCGCCGCCCGAAGTGGCTGCGCGTGGGTTTCACGCGCCGCTACAGTACCTGCTGACGTCATCGCTGACGTCAGCATGACGTCATCACTGACAGCCCCTGACAGTGACACGTGTCACGCTCCCATTGGCCCACTGTCTGACATGTCAGTCTGACATTGTCAGATCTGACATGATGACGTCATCCCTGACATGATGACGTCATCAGGATGACGTCATCAGTCATCCCCTACATCGGTCAGACCGGTCTGAACCGATCCGGTCCGATTTTTCCTGCAACTTGGACCGGCGTAACCGGTCCAGGTGTCCTTCTCCCTCATTTTCGGTCCGATTTCATCCATTCCAATTCCTAAATTCCTATTTCTTCATTTCCTATCTAACCCAATTAACAAAACAACCTAAAACCCCCTAAATCGATCCCTAAAAATTAACCCCCCACGGCCCTGTTTTCCGATTTCGTCCCCAGGCTTCACAGCCGTCAACCCCCGTTCAAAACCATCTCTATACACCCTAAACAATCTAACAAACATTCCCTAATCAACCAAAACTATCCATAATGTAAAAATCGACAAAATGGGAGATTTGGGCCTAACCGGGTAACCGTTCGGGTTTGGGTCTCGGCCGTGCACGGTGGCTCCCTCTTGGCCGGCCACCATCATCCTCAGTCCTTCCCTCACGTCTGGTCTCCGTCCTGGCCGAATTGGGGTTGGGTTGGCTGGGTTTGGGTTGCACGGAGATGGAGAGAAAAGGGTGAGATCGGGTGGGTTTGTGTGTGGATGAAGAAATGAAAATGCACGGGGATGGGTTTGGTGCATGAGTGGGTGAGGTTGGCCAGTGGATGGGTGACAAGTGTCACTCATCCATTGGGCCTCCATTAAATATCTGGGCCCACTAGAGACAAAACTGCACTTTTTGTCTCGTAAAACGTGCCGTTGTGAATAGTAACCGGGAACTTCCGTGAACCGTAACTTCGCCGTCGAACGTCCGAATTCGACGTGTCGCCTGTCTACGGATTCGTATCGTCCTTATCTACGTAACGGTCTTCGGCCCTCGGCCATCGGACCTCCTGGTCAAAAAGTCAACTTTTGACCTCCTATTCACCCAAATTACCAAAATGCCCCTACACTTCCGGACGTCATAACTTCTTCCTCGAACGTCGGAATTGAACGTGCCACCTGTCTATGAACTCGTGGCGTCACGAACTACGTCACGGTCATCGGTCAAAGTCCATTTGACCGCCCGATTGAAAAGTCAACGTTTTGCCACCACTAGGGGCAAAACGGTCATTTCGCATCGTTCGTCCGATCTCGCTCTACTAATCACGGATTAGCCTCACTAATCGTGATTAGTCACTAATCTAATCATGAAATTTGGGACGGATCGTTACAACCTTCCCTCCTTAATTAATTTCGTCCTCGAAATTCCAACCGACCTAATTCTACCGTTCTTCCCTCCTTAATTAGTTTCGTTCTTGAAACTCCACTATCCTGATTCCACAACCACCTCGTGGAAAGTAGAATCGACCGCAAAACACGTGTACCCTAGTACACCCACTAGTCAACATAAACCTCGTTTGTAACTAGACGTACCACTAACGCTCTCGTCATATCGACTACATTCGACCACGTCGAATGACAGAAGTCGTACGCTCCGAACTGATCCCACTTGTCAGATCAACCGTTTCGCTGACACAACCAACTAGACGGTTCCTTGCTCAACCACTAACTATCCTAACGTCTGCTCCCACTGGGAGTCATCAGACCTCACACCATGATCCACGCTGACACCTCCTACAAACTGTCACCACTTGACAGTCGTCAGTCGCAAACTGATATGACACACACTCGTGGTTACACTAACCACAAGCATTTCACTCGACCTGTGTGCAACTAGACCCATTAGAAATACCATGACCCAATGCACAGTATCCAATGTCCAGTCCACGTCCTCAACTAATCTGATGGTATCAGAACCAATTCGACTACCAATACGCTCTCCAACGCACCACCGGTATAACCTATATACCGTCACCAGACATCCCAAGTCTGCCCGGTGTCGTACCTCGAACAACGAACCAGGTACGTACATCTACCCATCAATCAGCCTACAACCACCTAGGTTGTAGTCAATCACGTTTCAATTATGGAGTCCATCTGTCCGATCTAGACAAATCGAAACTCCAACCCATTATCTATTTCCAAATCCGAATCCGAATCCGCAATTTCGTAAGAAATCCCGAATCCAAACCCAGAAATCATATCCATAATCATGTCCAAATTCAAATCCGAAATCATCATTCCGTAAACTAGTATTAGGAATAACCATTCCGAACCCAAATCCATAAAAGAAAATCTATAGTCAAGCTCTAGAATCAAATCCTGAATCGTCACCCAGAATCCGATTCCAAAACCCAAATACAGAAATCCTCTTTCAAGTTCCAAAATCAAATCCTGAATCGTCATCCAGAAATCAGATTCCAAAACCTGAAATATCGTTCACGTCTACCTAGACGCACCATATCCGAACCTATCGGATACCTGTTCAACCGATCACGACCACACTATCGATTGACTTCATAGGGAAGCCAATCACAACACTCACCCATCCAGGGCTGACCCAAATCCGACCACGTCGGAAAACTACTCAGGCGAGTAATAAGCCATATGGGATTTACCTCGAACAGAAGTTCAGTCCCAACATGCTCCACTCAAACATCCAAGTATGAGCGATAAACTCTCCACCTATCTGGATCATCAAGACCACGATCCCGATCCATAACGATACCCAAAGTCCTAAACCAATTCCCACATCTAAACAGATTAGTCAACGACGAGACACGCCGAGACTGTGGGTTACCACTGATTACCTCGTATCGATCCTTGTCATTCCACCGAGGAAAAAACAAGAATGATCGAATAATCCATCCTACGTGAATGCAACCAAAACCCCGTTGCACTCACCACGCCACGTAATCCAACATCGTCTGCCACCAAGCAGAAAATGAGAAATCCGAGTCACCTAACTTCGATATACTCATCTCCTCCTGATGGTCCAGAACAAATCCTGGGTCCACCAACCAATACACAAATCAGTGTACTAGTGGCAACCAACAACATCTATATCATCAACGTCATCTATACCAATGCGGAAAACCCGCATTCCTCTCGTCACCTCAATCGCAACCTCTCGCGATTTCGAAGTTCCAACCAGATTGGAAACAACATACCCGGACATCAACCACGTGTACCCTAACTATCCGTGATCCACTCCCGAACCACAGATACCGAACATATGCCCATCTCGTCAGAGCCACATCCCGACTCGTGACTCACCGTCATCACAATCACCCGCACCGACACCAGCACTAGCACTAGCACGAGTACCAGCACCATCACTACCACCTGTCAGCATCAGCACACAAGCATCCTCACTAGCATCAGTACTGACGCTAGCACACCGTGTGCAAAACTGACACCCTGGATCTCCGCTCATACCAAGCGACGATCGCGTATCTCTGCTCGTATAGGAGAAACTCTGTCTCCCCCGTACCTGACAACTCTGGGTACAGTCACCCTGACAACTCATGCGAGAAAAGGAAAACGTTCCCCGAACGTCCCCGATCCCCAGCAATCGTAACTATAACCACTCTCGGTAGTAGCGCCTGGCCCACACTCGCGCAGACCTAACTACCAGACATCGCTATATCCAGACTCCGTATCCAACAGAATCAATCGCCCGTACTAACTACTCTGTATCCCACTCAGGGATTCCATCGACAAGTACCAACCCTGGTAACTTGTCCAACAATCTCTATCCTGTCGTAACTTGACTAAACCATTGTCGTCTACCAGGTCATCCACGACCTTAGTTGCACCAACCCACAACTGAAGTAGCACGACAACCAACTCGGTCTAACCGATACGTACAACCCTGACTGCGAAGTGCAGTCCCAACACAAGCTGACATGACTAGACCGACTAACGAATCCAAATTCGAATAGTCGTCCAAGTCAAACCACTCGTCAACTCCCATTTCCGAACCATACACATACGGTAGGGTTCCACGATCACACCTAGAGTTCATTTGAACCCACCTGCGAAAAGCAGTAAAATCAACAATCTGACCGACCCTGCGGTCCGACATCATAAAGACGTCAATCCAATCCTACCAACAATCCAACTCGGATTCCTCGAATCCGGTTGCTAACTGCCAACTGCAGTAAATCCATTTAACTCAACATAATCTGACCATCTAATGGTCACAACTCCTAACCAGTCGTCGGAATCGATCCTACGACATCGTGAAGGCGATCCCAACTAACCGTCTCACGATCCAAAACTTTAACGTAATACTACGTTAAGCCTTCCGTAGGGTTCCACACTGCCAACCCTGACAGAACCATGGACACCCCGGCATCGAGTGCCGAACCAAGGCTTACCAATCCTACTAACTATCGTACCGGCACCCCGACAATTAGGTTGATCACGAACTGCAGCCCAATGAGATATCACATCCTCGACCAGCATACATACTCCAAGAGCTCTGTGGTTGCTCGAATAGAGACAACCCCGCTCTGATACCACGTTGACAGGACCCATCCCAATCCCCCGGGGATTAGTGCGGGATGACCCTGCTCCCGTCTGACACGGAGTGTCAGACAAGGGATATTTCCGACCTTTGCCCTCCCGGGCTATCAGAGTACGCCAGGATCCGGAGGAGGCATGTGATATCTCGATCTCTGCTACAGCCCACATCCGATGTCAACCTGAAGGGCAGTCAAAACATTAAAAACTGTGAGTGGACAAAACAAAGAGTTTATAAAAACATTTAATAAGGAAGACATTTGTACCCTCCACTAAAAAGCATGCATGCATTCGAAAACCATTTATCCAAAACAACCATATGTGGGACTAAGCCCAAAGCAGATATAAACTAAGGTCGAAAGGACCACAATAAAAACGACCATACGGGCCACTGCCCAAATCCTGTGCACACCTGTACACACCACATATCATATATCATATATCCATCACATACATATATATAAGTCACACAACCAATCCTGTCACGGTATCCAAAGCTACGCGCGTGCTACCCGGGTCTCAATCCGAGTCTTCTCAAAGTCAAGATCAATGTCCGTAGACCTCTGACCCTACCCGAGGTAATAGTAATCATAGCCTTCCTGAGAGTAAGGAACCCAACTGGGGGGTGACTCCACTCAGTCGGTGCTCCGTGACTACTCCGGGGTCCACCCAGGCCAACGACCCTCCCCGGAGGAGATAATAGAAGTAAAGGAAGGTAGACGAACATATATATACATAACATAAACATTCATGACCGGTTCCCCTGAACCGTCATGAATCTATAATATCCATAATCAGGTAACATGCCAGTTCCCATAAACCGTCATGTACCGTAATAACATAACCGAGGTAACATGCCGGTTCCCATAAACCGTCATGTACCGTAATAACCAACAAGGGTTCATGCCGGTTCCCATAAACCGTCATGAACCTGGGAATCCATTTAAGGTTCCCTGACCTGGAATCAAAACCGTAAAGTGACTGGGTCTCGTACCCGAACATAGGACATCAGTTGGACACCGTGCCCGATATCTGAGGTCATATGCCCGAGACAAAACCAAATGGGTCTCATACCTGCGTTTATCCTTTTGAAATCCAAATTCAGTTCATTTAAATCAATAAAGAAATACAGACCCGTATAAGCACCGTATAAGGCCGAAACCTCAAAATACGTGCTTATACGTAACCACATACAAATGCACCCATGGCATCATCAAACAAGTAATAAAACATAGAATAAACATTTATGCATGCACCAATTTAGAAAACAAGGTCCACTCACAGACCGTCCGAGCTACCGCCTCGATTTGCGTGCCATACGGCTCCCCGAGCCAATCACCGTCACCGGGACTCCCAAACCTGTCCAAATCGTAATAGAAGGTTACTAACTACTTAATTAACCTCCCACTAAAGCCCCGTAATTTTCCCGTATTTTTAACTATTTTTAATCCCGAACCTAAACCTTCCGATGCCCCGAAACATCTCGAGACGGTGTCCGATCGACACGAAACCAGTCCCAAAATGTTCGTTACATCGAATAGATGATTTCGTATGTTGGAACCTTCCCCAGATTCCCTGCCACGCGCCCTCACGCGCTTCCCGAAGTGGCTGCGCGTGGGTTTCACGCGCCGCTACAGTACCTGCTGACGTCATCGCTGACGTCAGCATGACGTCATCACTGACAGCCCCTGACAGTGACACGTGTCACGCTCCCATTGGCCCACTGTCTGACATGTCAGTCTGACATTGTCAGATCTGACATGATGATGTCATCCCTGACATGATGACGTCATCAGGATGACGTCATCAGTCATCCCCTACATCGGTCAGACCGGTCTGAACCGATCCGGTCCGGTTTTTCCTGCAACTTGGACCGGCGTAACCGGTCCAGGTGTCCTTCTCCTTCATTTTCGGTCCGATTTCATCCATTCCAATTCCTAAATTCCTATTTCTTCATTTCCTATCTAACCCAATTAACAAAACAACCTAAAACCCCCTAAATCGATCCCTAAAAATTAACCCCCCACGGCCCTGTTTTCCGATTTCGTCCCCAGGCTTCACAGCCGTCAACCCCCGTTCAAAACCATCTCTATACACCCTAAACAATCTAACAAACATTCCTTAATCAACCAAAACTATCCATAATGTAAAAATCGACAAAATGGGAGATTTGGGCCTAACCGGGTAACCGTTCGGGTTTGGGTCTCGGCCGTGCACGGTGGCTCCCTCTTGGCCGGCCACCATCATCCTCAGTCCTTCCCTCACGTCTGGTCTCCGTCCTGGCCGAATTGGGGTTGGGTTGGCTGGGTTTGGGTTGCACGAAGATGGAGAGAAAAGGGTGAGATCGGGTGGGTTTGTGTGTGGATGAAGAAATGAAAATGCACGGGGATGGGTTTGGTGCATGAGTGGGTGAGGTTGGCCAGTGGATGGGTGACAAGTGTCACTCATCCATTGGGCCTCCATTAAATATCTGGGCCCACTAGAGACAAAACTGCACTTTTTGTCTCGTAAAACGTGCCGTCGTGAATAGTAACCGGGAACTTCCGTGAACCGTAACTTCGCCGTCGAACGTCCGAATTCGACGTGCCGCCTGTCTACGGATTCGTATCGTCCTTATCTACGTAACGGTCTTCGGCCCTCGGCCATCGGACCTCCTGGTCAAAAAGTCAACTTTTGACCTCCTATTCACCCAAATTACCAAAATGCCCCTACACTTCCGAACGTCATAACTTCTTCCTCGAACGTCGGAATTGAACGTGCCACCTGTCTATGAACTCGTGGCGTCACGAACTACGTCACGGTCATCGGTCAAAGTCCATTTGACCGCCCGATTGAAAAGTCAACGTTTTGCCACCACTAGGGGCAAAACGGTTATTTCGCATCGTTCGTCCGATCTCGCTCTACTAATCACGGATTAGCCTCACTAATCGTGATTAGTCACTAATCTAATCATGAAATTTGGGACGGGTCGTTACAACAACTCTAATTTGTGTGAAGCATATATAAGATCAAATTCAGATATAAAGAAATCAAGGCACTATTATAATGAAATAAACTACATGTGTTATTACACTTACAATAATTTTTGTTAAAATTGTTTGTTTCCATATAATGATATTAGAGAAGGAGATCATAAAAATGGAATTGATTTCACCCTTTACAAAATTAAATCTTAAACTTCCCAGCATGTGGGTACGATCTAGATGGGTAAAAAGTTACCATTATCTACCAGGTAGGGTATGGGTTACCTGTACACCTTCACTACCCATTAGGTTAAAAACACGTGTATTTTCGATCATTCAAATTAGCTTACATAAATACTTAATTTGGCACATTTGACAATGAAATATTGATAATGATAATTATTAACTTGCACACATGTCCTAATTATTTTGTTTTAAAGCTATCAGATTTGAACTTATAATTTGTAATATTTGAATTGATAATAAAAAAAAAATCACTAAAGTCTAAACCATACTACTAATGAATAGACTTCGGCCTAAAAATATGGATCACCTTGTACTACACGATGTTTTGGTTCATTGAATGAAACCCAAATTAATATGATGCGTCACAAATTCTCAAGTGTGATTTCAGCATCAAAGACTACGTACGTAATTACGCATGATTGACATAGAAATGTCGACTTTTCCATGGACTTGCAAGTATTCAAGAATCACATGGAATATGGACGACTCTCTATAATGGAATTAAAATTTATTTTCTCTAAATCCTTATTATGTACGTTCTACAATCGTTTCGAGCAATACGTATAATATTTTAGGGCTCTATGTAATATTTTTTGGAGTACCTACTTCACTAATTGATTGATGATTATGACTAGCTAATAGCTATTGATCACTAATATTCTCATTCGAGCTGTTCTAATCATCCACAGATCGAGATCCAGGACACAGCTCTGATGCATGGTCCCACGAACAAGAACTAATTAAGAAGATTAATTGCTCTTCTATTATCATATATATCCTTAGAGATCCTAAATTTATATCAGATTTGTCAACAATTAGGATCTTTGGAGTTAATCAATCAAATTTTTTTGCGAAAGTTCTCCTTTAATTGTAGGCGAGGAGTGAGGACCATGCCTTAGTTTGCACTTGTATGGGAGCCCATCAATTGACAAGTGTGGTGCTCCATGGAATTATCATACTAATTTCTTCATGCATGCCATGTTCCACATGCATGAGTTCTATATATATATATAAGCAAATTATAATTAGCATAAGTTGTTCTATAATAGAATTAGCATCTTCAACTTCATGATCTTAATCATTTTTATTAATTAATATGTTGCTAAATTAATAGAATTTCTTAATCCTAAAGCTGGGGTGTAATTGTATGTCGTGCGGCAAATTTGGTAGCTAAACCCCTTAAAAGACATGAATTTGATTTTTTATTTTTGTATTTTGATGAAAAACGACATGGGATAATGTCTATTTCTTCCCTCCACGACAACGTCGTACGCATGACGCGAGCGACAAGAGCATTGCTTGGAAATACGACTAATATGATTATTTTTAGCATTTAAAAACATATTAATTATTCTGTAATTGAGTTATAGTAAATGGCTTTTTATTGCCTTTCCCTCTCATGAATCATGATCTCCTCTGCTACTGCTAGAGCATCAAAGGATAATCAGCCTTTGTTCCAAAACATGTAAATCCATGCACACATGTACACATGATTGTGCTTCACGTGAAAACCCGTCTGCCAACTTATTTCCCTACAACCCAGACATTACCAAGATCGATCGGACGATCCAGATGCAGACTTGAGACTGGCTGATCAGAGTTCTGCATGTATTGTCAAACTTAATTAGTAGGCTAATCCAGTAAAGAACTCAGTAATTAGAATTGAGGTGCACTAAATTTTACGTAATTTTTTTAATCAAATTTCAACAAAATTAGGAAAATTTCATTGATCAATTAAAGAATACACCTTGTGACAATATACATATTTTATGTAAGAAACGGAAAATAATCATATAAAAAAATACACCTAGTAACTAATACCTCATACAAAGAAATAATAAATAATTGTGCAATAAAATACAATATAAAATACTTAAATTGTAACAAACTCCACTTTTATATGGAAAAAATATCATATAATTTCCAAAAAAATCACCCTACTTTTTATTTAAGTGTAGAATAAATTAAAGTTAGTTTAAACTATATAAGCTAATGTTACATAAAATTTTCTTTTATTTAATTTATTTCGGGTGAATTGAAGCACACCTTAGCTCTTGAAATGGCTATGCATAGTTCGAGCATTGATTAGACAGTAAATATATAAATTGTATGACCAATTCTTAAGTCTTAGAGATTAAAAAGTCAAATTAGTTATCAACGATATTATAATTTATATTAAAATATTATGCATCATAATTGGCAGAGTTGGTATAAACATTTAAAGTTTCGGAGCAAAAATAGAAAATGTGCCCTTAATTTGCACACTTAATTATTAAAATGTAAATTTTTATAATTTGATTATTTAAGTTTTATATAATGAGGTCTCAATAAACCTTTGTTAGGGAAAACTCATTATAACAATACCCTTAACAAAGAAAAAAAAAGCACCAAATGTTCAAAATATTACATTCAGTTCATAAACAAAAAAAATATAAATCCATATTTCTAACTTATATATAGATGAAAATACTCACATTCAAGATTAGTAGACTACAACTTTCATATTAAATAAAAGTTATTAGTCCATGATTTAAAAAAATTGAACCAATATCAAACTTACACATTCTTATATTATTTATCTATTTGTCTGCATTATATATTTATTAATTTATATATTATATTATATAATATATTTTAATAATTTTAGGGTCTTATATTGTTATGAGTCCAGGACTTGAGCCCCTTTTGCCCTCCTTTCTGGCCGGCCTTGGACACTAGCAAGAATTATTCGCATCTTACTGTGGGGTTGTTTCATTGATTATAAACATAAATTCTACAAAATGAGAAAATTTTGAAAAAAAATAAGTAACTATTTACATGCATCATCATCTATTTATTATATGATTTTACATTTATTATACCAATATTGAATATCTAACTATACGCATATAAAACGTAAAAATATTATTTTATATTTCAAGAAATAAAATATAAAATATAAACGCTAACAGTTTAATATAAGTTATATAATCAAAAAATAACTTTTTATATGTTAATATATTTTTTAATTATCAAATAATAAAAAATAATAATAATAATAAGTATTACAATAATATTTCATTAGACTCAAGACACGAGATAATATCCTCAAATTAAGTAATAAAGTATAATAATAAATAAAAACAATAATATTATTAATAATAATAAAGATAAATAAATGTCTAAGAAAAAACTTATAATTTTACTATTTATAACAAATAAAAAGAAAAAAAATAAGAATTTATAATGATAATGATGATGATGATTATTACAATAATAAGGATAAATAAATATGTAAGGATAAAAGTAATTTCACTATTTACAAAAAAAAAAGGAAAAAAAATTAAGGAAAAAATTATTGATAAATAGTGAAAAATTGACTTAATTTTAGTTATATACTAGCAATTAGGTCCGCGCGTAGCCGCGGAGTTGTTGAATTGAGTATCACTAATTTTTCATAAATAAATAGTGATTTTTTTATATCTATAAAGGAAAGAAAAAAATAAAAGAAATTAAAAAATATTATAAAGGAAAAGAAAAAAAAAAGAAAAGGAAAAAAAATTTGATATGTATAAAGGGAAAAAAAGAAAATATAAAGGAAAAGGAAAAGGAAAAAAAGGGGAAAAAATTTTTGATATGTATAAAGCCAAAAAAAAAAGGAAAAAGGAAAAGAAAAAAAATATAAAAGAAAAAAAGGGCAAAAATGACAATTCACTATTCGAAACAAATTAAAACAAAAAAAGGGTAAAATAGGAATTGCACTGTTCTATAAACAGTGCAAAACCTGACTTGGTTTTAGTATATATATAATATATATATATATATATATATATTTCTAATTATAAATGACTATTGGAAATTGAGTATATATATAGTATAAAATAACGAAGAGGCTGTGCTCATTCTTTTTAAAACTCGTCATTACTCATTGTCATATACGATACATGTTAAAAATAATTTAGACTACAATGTCCTTGACAAACATTTAAATATAATAATATCTATAAAATACCTAATAATAAAAAAATTATTGAGAATTTTGAAAGATTATATTTACAATAATAAAATTTTGTAAAAATATAGCTACACGGATTGGAGAAAAGAAAAGAATGGGGATAATAATTAGAATTTGACTAAGAAAAAGGAAAGGAATTGATTGGATTATTCATTATTCAAATGAGAAAACAAAGATTACATGTGCGAACGAAGCAAGCAGAAATGTTAGGTTTAGGAGAAAGACCAAAGCAGCCACTCGTGCGCGCGGCCAACATGCCAATGATTGCGACCATGGGAGGGTAATGGATATTGACCACGTGGCGGTGAGCACACGTGTGGAAGAAGAATTTATTGCACGCCAACCAAGTAAGTGTAGGGGCCTGACAAAGAAAGTCCTTTACAGCGCATTTTGGATTAGACTCCGATTTTCTCTTTTGCTGGGAACCCTACCAAACACATCTTCAATGAGACAAATTAACACAGACCCCTTCCCATATATTTTAACCGCTACTTTATTATTACTATTTCAATCCAAACAGTACTTACCCGCCTTCAAATTACTGTCGATTCTTTCTCTATGTGATTGGCTGATTGCTTTATTCGTTTTCTTATAGTTCGTAAAATATTTGAGTTATGAATTTGTTTATGGGTATTTCTAAGGTAATTCTTGTTTTCTTCTAAATTATGACAAAACTACGTGTACATGAATGTGTAACTTGTCAATAGATGATAGCTAGTTTCGTCAGTTAGTTATGGAGACTAATACGTGTGCCTTATATATTGTTAGTCATAGTAGCTAGTTGGAACATCCTGGATACTAACGACCAATGAAATGAATGAATTTGGGATAATAATTGTGGGGTACTCGATAGATTTAACTATACCACCGAATTTAAGATATAATTTTTATACGACTAACATAAATATAACTTTACAATATGAATAAATATGATATATATAATTACTGGAACTATTAATTGATATCATGCAAATATCATATTTAGATAAAAATCAAATTTATAAAATAATATATATATATATATATATATATTCAAATAAATTTGTGGTTAGGCAAGTGGTATATATTATGTAGCCCTAGGCATATCATCTCAAAATATCAAAACCGTCTCGTCCCGTATCATACTAAATCGAAAAAAAAAACGAATAGTAAAATCGAATGGATGGTCGGTACATTAACGATACCATACCAGTTCCAACCGGTACGGGATCGATTTTGGTGTTGAGAAATACCGTCCCGTACCGAAATCGAACCGGTTTGATATTTTTTAATTAATTAAAAAATTAAATTAAATATAAAAATAATAAAAATAAAAACCCTAACCTAAAAAAAAAAAGGAACGTGCTTTGTCCTTACTACTTACTGTTGTCTCACATCCTCACTCCTCTACTTCAATCCTTCTTCACCAGTAGAAAAAAAAACCTAGCCGCCTACAACCTGTCAACCACAGCCCAGTTACGAGCATGCGACTTCAACCTCGACATTGACTCTTCTTCTATTTTTCTTCGGTTTCGCCTTCTCCCCGAACGCCATCGACCTTCGGCCTTGACATCGGCCTTCGACCTTCGACCTTTGCCTTCTCTCTCTTGCACCACCCTGTTCGCCGTCCGCTAAACGCCGCACTCTTGATGGCTGATGTAAGTGATTGTTTTTTATATATAGTTTATTTTGAAATAGTTTTCCAAATTATCATTCAAAATTGAAAAGAACTTTAGCTACTGGATTATTGGTGGGATCATGATTATGAAATTTCATCATACAGATTAGATAAATATTAGAAAGAAAGAGTAACTGACAGGACCCATCTCAATCCCCCCCGGGATTAACGCTGGATGACCCTGCTCCCGTCTGACACGAAGTGTCAGACAAGAGATATTTCCGACCTTTGCCCTCTCGGGCTATCAGAGTATGCCAGGATCCGGAGGAGGTATGTGATATCTCGGTCTCTGCTACATTCCATATCCGATGTCAACCTAAAGGGCAGTCAAAATGACAGGATCCACCCCGATTATCATCCCGATAACCGAGGTGAACCTTGCTCTCGTCTGGAAACCCAACACAAAGACGTAAAAGAACCTCACAAAAACCCTAAATTACATTGCCAGACAAGGGATAACTTAAAATCCAATAAAGTAAAAGTCAGACAGAGCATAGTACACAACGAAAAGACAGAACTCCCACTCAGAGTTAGTACACACGCAAGGAAAACTGGAAATACGTCGGGACAACTCTAGAGTACGCTATGCCTCTGACACTGCTTCAACGTTGACCCCCGCGCTAGCTTCACGACCTGGAGGGCATTTAAAAACAGCAAAGTGTGAGTGGACCATAAAAATAAAAAGAGTTTCAAAAACAGTTTCAGTAAATCAGGGTTTGGCCCTCCGTTTTGAAAACATGCATGCATAACCCAATATCTGAAAACATTTCTAAATCATATCATTTTCATCAAAAAAATCGCAACAACATAAACACAGTATGATAAACGTTATAAAACATTAGCAGTAAAGCATAAGATGTCAATATAATCATCCGATCAAACCTGCTGGATCTATCCGAGTCTTTAAACTCCCGAGTCTTTAAACTCAATCCAGGCCTCAATAATCCGAGTCTTTAAACTCCCGAGTCTTTAAACTCAACAAGCTTACGGGGGAAATATCAATATATCCAAGTCTTTAAACTCCCGAGTCTTTACCCTGATTTACTGAAACTGTTTTTGAAAATCTTTTTATTTTTATGGTCCACTCACACTTTGATGTTTTTAAATGCCCTCTAGGTCGTGGAGCTAGCGCGGGGGTCAACGTTGAGGCAGTGTCGGAGGCATAGCGTACTCTAGAGTTGTCCCGATGTATTTCCAGTTTTTCGTTGCGTGTGTACTAACTCTGAGTAGGACTTCTGTCTTTTCGTTGTGTACTATGCTCTGTCTGACTTTTACTTTATTGGATTTTAAGTTATCCCTTGTCTGGCAATGTAATTTAGGGTTTTTGTGAGGTTCTTTTACGTCTTTGTGTTGGGTTGCCAGACGAGAGTAGGGTTCGCCTCGGTTATCGGGGTGATAATCGGGGTGGCTCTTGTCACAAAACATTAAAAGCTGTGAGTGGACAAAACAAGAGTTTATAAAACATTTCATAAGAAAGATATTTGTACCCTTCACTAAAAAGCCTGCATGCATTCGAAAACCATTTAACCAAATGAACCACATGTGGGAACTAAGCCCAAAACCATAATGAAAGAACCAATAAGAACCAATCATACGGGCCACTGCCCAAATCCATGTGGGACTCAGCCCAAATCATAAAGAAACCAAGTACACGGGTCATTTGCCAAATCCTGTGCACATCACATATAATCATATATCATATATATCATATATACATATAATTCACACAACCAATCCTGTCACGGTTTCCAAAGCTACGCACATGCTACCCGGGGTCTCAAACTCAAGTCTTCTCAAAGTCAAAGTCAATGTCCGCAGACCACTGACCCTACCTGAGGTTATAGTAACCATAGCCTTCCTGAGAGTAAAGAACCCAACTGGAGCGACTCCCACTCAGTCAGTGCTCTGTGACTACTCCGGGGTCCACCCAGGCCAACGACCCTCCCCGGAGGAGATAATAGAAGTAAAGGAAGGTATATGAACATATATATATATATATATATACATAACATAAACATTCATGACCGGTTCCCTTGAACCGTCATGATCCATAATATCCATTTAAGAATTCATGCCTGGTTCTCTGAACCGTCATGTACCACCATAACATAACAAGGGTTCATGCCGGTTCCCATAAATCGTCATGAACCTGGAAATCCATGTCGGGTCCCTGACCCGAAATCATAACCGTAAAGTAACTGGGTCTCGTGCCCAAACATATGACATCAGTTGGGCATCCTGCCCGATATCTAAGGGTTAGTCACGACTCCGATCGTAGTGATGCGTGCAACCATCCATCCAGGACCGCCCTCAATCCTGGTATGCAGCCGTGAACGAATCAACCGACGCGACCACCACAAGATCATGGTGCACTCATCACCGATCTCTATCTCGAACCGTCATCACTCTGAAGTCGAGCCTCCCCAGGCTACCCGACCACGAATCGTTCATCGTGACCTCTTCGGAAGGAGCACATCCTAATCTGGAGGCGAGCGTCACGTCGTCCGTCGCCGTGCACCAAGCATCTGCCGCGACCACGACTAGGACCTGAAGGCCATCAATAACGTCATATGCCCGAGATAAACCAAATGGGTCTCATACCCGAGTTTGTCCTTTTGGAAATCCAAAACCTTTTCATTTAAACCAATAAAGAAATACAGACCCGTATAAGCACCGTATAAGGCCGAAACCTAGAAATACATGCTTATACGTAACCATAACCAAATGCACCCATGGCATTACCAAACATATAATAAACATTTATGCATGCACCAATTTAGAAAACCAAGGTCCACTCATAGACTGCCCGAGCTGCCGCCTCGATATGCGTGCCATACGGCTCTCCCGAGCCAATCACCATCACCGGGACTCCCGAACCTGTCCAAATCGTAATAGAAGGTTACTAACTACCTTATTAACCTCCTACCAAATCCCCGTAATTTTCCGGTATTTTTAACTATTTTTAATCCCGATCCGAAACCTTCCGATACCCCGAACATTATTGAAACGGTGTTCGATGGATATGAAACCAGTCCCAAAATATTCGTTACATCGAATAGAAGATTTCGTATGTTGGAAGAACCCTCAAAATCCTAACCACGCGCCAAATGAACCCCCTGCGCGTGAGCCCACGCGCCAGGGTACTGTAGCCCTTCTTCAACCTGTAGAGAACCGGATTCCTGCAACCTGAACCGGTCTGGACCGGCGTGACCGGTCCGGCGGTTTTTCCTCCCCTAATTCAGTCCGATTCAACCCCAAATCAATCCTATAATTGTAACGCCCCGGAAATGCGAAAAACAAAAACTTAGAAAATTTGAGGAAAATGACGATTTTGCCCCTGGAACTGGGCGAACAGTTGACTTTTTATTCGAGCGGTCAAACGGACTTTAACCGATGATCGTGACGTAGTTCGAGACGTCACGAGTTCATAGACAGGTGGCACGCCCGATTCTGACATTCGAGAAAAAATTTATGACGTGCTGAAGTTCGAGGGTAATTTGGTAAATTGGTCAAAATGGACCATTTGTTGACTTTTTGTTCGGGACCTTGTTTGGACTTTCCGAGAAGACCGTTGGACAGGTCTCGAGACGCTGAATCCGTAGACAGGCTGCATGCGTCAATCGGAGTCCGAATAAGAAAGTTATGGGTCTAGAACTATGAGGGCATTTTGGTAAATTTTCTAAGTAGGGGTAAAATGGTAATTTTCAGGCAGGGACTTAATTAAAACGGTGTCTGTCAAGACCCGTCCCAAATATCACCTCGATACTCGGGAGGAACCCTGCTCCCGTCTGACAATCACACTTACAGTACCCAAAAATAACCTTAATACAACTATAAGCATAACTATCAGACGAAGGAGTAAATATATACAACAATAAGCCAGAGCATAGTTCTACAAAATGGGCACCAAAAGTCCTACAAGTCTGAGTCCGCAATGGAAGAACGTCGGAAGCTCTATGCCTCGATATCTGCCTCAACGTTCACCCCAGCGCTATCACCACGACCTGGAGGGAAATTGAAGAAAACAGAAGGTGTGAGTGGACCAAAAGGAATAAATTTTTTTTTTTAAAACCGTTTACCATCAAATCAAAGTACGAAAATATAATCATTTGTTCCCTCCGGTTTAAAACCAGGCATGCCCAACGAAGGATTAGAAAAATCATAATATGAACATCATAAGAAACAGAAACACTATAAACATCATAAGAAACAGATACACTATAAAACTGATATAGAAACCAGAGCATAAACATCAAACCACTTTTTCCGATCAAACCTGCTGGACCTATCCGAGTCTTAAAACTCAACCAGGCCTCACATATAAATCCGAGTCTTTAAACTCCCGAGTCTTTAAACTCAATAGGCCTATGGGGGTAATATCGTAATATCCGAGTCTTTAAACTCCCGAGTCTTTAAACTCAATCCGGGCCCGTCCCCCGTCAATCAATATCCGGGTCTTTAAACCCATATCCAGATCCAGCAAATCCAATCCATTTCAGTGTAAAACCATTCCGAAACCCATCACCAAACTCGAATTCGGAATCCCGAGTTCGAAGCCCTTTCGGCGTTCAGAACCGACATTCCGAACCCAAATCCGGAAAAAGATCCATGTTCATAACAAAACCATAGGAAAATCCCAAATCATATTCCACAACCTATTTACCATCATCAGAAAACGTTTTTAGGTTGAATTTCTGAATTATAACATCAACATCTGAAAACCCGCTTTCCTCGAAAAACGTGCAAAATCCCGAAAACGTCTCGAAAAACGTGCAAACATCTCAATCACGTATAATCATCATCAGGACATAAAAACACACATAAAAATCATAAGACATTAATAAAAACAGTTAGGCATGCTCGGAAGTAAGAAAGAGTCCACTCACAGTTCACAACACGTCACTCGCGCCCCGTGCGCTCCTCAACCGTCTCTGGTGTCTCCCGTCCTGTCAATAGATACCAAATAGGGTTACAATGATATCACGAATACCTTCCCTATTTTCCCCAGTTTTTCAGGAATTTAATAATATTTTAATCCTAAACCCTAAACCGTACGGATTCCCGAACCATCCCGTAACACCGTCCGATTAACCCGAAAACTATACCATTGGATTCGTTAGAACCTTTAGGACTAAACTCATGTTGGACGCTTGGCCGGATTCCTCCCCACGCGCCTCCACGCGCCGCCCAAAGTGGCTGCGCGTGGGCCTCACGCGCCTGCTACAGTGCCACCGTCTTTCTTGCCCGAACCCGGTTCGCACCAGACGGCAACCCGGACCGGCGAGAGCCGTTCTTCGCCGTCTGGCCACCATTTCCCCTTCTATCTTCACCTAAAGCTTCGTCCACTCTCAAAGAATCCATCCCCCTCACTCTCTTGGTTCGACTCGATCCATAGCTTCACAACTGAAGCTCGAAAGAAAAACAAACCAACCTCTGTTTTCCTTTCCGGCCACTCAGCACGTCCCCCTTCACGGTGGTCACTCCAAACTCCTTCCACGACTTCACTGAACCACACACAACTCACGGGAACCCTCGATTCATCCTCCAACTCCACGATTTTCCGTTTGAAACTCACGGCTAAACAGGGTACAGAGTACCCGCCGTCGAACCACCTCCCACCGTGAACTTCCCGTCACGGCAACCACCATAAACGACTCCTAGGACCTCCCTAAACCTCCCTTCACTCACCAAACCCTTCGATTCTAGCTCTAGGTCCACGACTTTTGAAATGAAAATCCACGAAAAAACAGAGCAAAAGAGATTACCTTTCGATTCCGGCGCCGCCGTGAGAACCGTCACTCACCACGGTGCTCGTGGGACTCCCCGTAGCCTCCTGAGTCTTCTAGTGGCTTGAATCGGTCCACCACACAACACAACAGTCACCACCGTCCACTGTCTCCTCTGTTTCTTTCAAATATCCAGCCGGCCACCACGTCGCCTCCGTGCACGGTTGCAGCCCCAAACTGTGATCACCAGCACCGCCTAGCTTCACTGTCTCTCTCTCAACTCACTCTTCCCTCTCCCTTGCACTGAATCGATCACCGCCTCACCCAACACTTCTCTCTGTTTTCTGTTTCCTTCGAAGGTGTGCACGGTTCAAATGGGGATAACGTGTGGCCGTGCACACTTGAGAACGTAGTGGAACCATCCAGTCCCCTACACGTGTCCACTAACCATAGGCCAGCCCAAAAGATCTCTGCCACTTGCCCTCATCTAATTGGGCTGAGGGGAAATGACCAAAATGCCCCTCCTGCACAAATTACCATTTTGCCCTCAGACTTTCCAGACCCGTATCTTTTCCGTCCGACGTCCGATGACAGCGTGCCGCCTGTCGTTGAACTCAGGACGTCGAGACCTATCCAACGGTCCTCGGTCTACGTGAAAATCACAAATCCTCCAAAAAGTCAACATTTCCCTTATTGACTCAAAATTACGGTAATGCCCCCAACCTTCCGTACAACATAACTTTTCCTCCGGTTGTCCGAATCGAACCTGCCGCCTGTCTACGGACTCGTGACGTCCTAACCTACGTCACGGTCAAGGGCTAACACTCATCCAATCGATAATACAAAAAGCCAACTTTTCGTCTACTATTAACAAGGGCAAAATCGTCCTTTTTTACAAAACTTCACAAAAATTACATTTTTACCCTTCCCGTAGGTACGGGTTGTTACAGTGTCATATATGGTTTAAATTGCTGATTCAGCCTAGTAGATGATTCATGTAACTCAGCAAGTGACACTTGCCATTTCCACAAGCTAATTAGTGGCATTTAGTTACTTGTGTTAGAATTAAATAATTAAATCAATTTATTGTATTCATGTTAATTAGCACCTGGTTAGTACTTGACTAAGAACAACAGAGAACACAAAATTCTCCATAAAACCTTGATCGATCTTAGAAAACCAGGGAACAATTAAGTGAGGAATTAAGGGTAATTGGGAGTGAAAATTGAGTGAAAAACCGAGAGGATTATTGAACAAACTGAGCTGCATCCATCACTGAAATACCCGAAAAACTGTCCAAAACAATAAATCTCGAATTTGAATTCTTAGGCGGTTTTGATCGAAATTGATATGCTTTTGAATCTTCTGGGAGCTCAACGAAGTGAAACAAATCGTTTGGGAACGAAATTGGGGGTGATACGGCTAAGAACAAAACCGGCGACAGCTTTGAATGTTAGAGGTTGAGTTCGACTACTTGGAGGTAAGGATTTCTGAAATTGATTGCACATTTATTCTTAGAATGGACGTAGAATGCTTCCTGTATGAGCAATTTAATGAACTAACGTGAACTGGGGAAGGACCCGATTTCAGACCCGTCGGGTATCTATGTTGAGTCGTGGACTCTGGGGCAGGGTTTCACGAAATTGAGGTTACAGATCCTCATTAGAAGTGGAATAGAGGGTAATAAGTGAAAGAAACGATAAAATTGAATCAGAATTAGTAGAGAACGAACCGGGTCTGATCGCGGGTCGTAGGCTCCGTTTATCAAAGAAACGGGTAAGGAAGGGAACTGTTCACGGTTACTGTAGCACGGCGCGTGGACTCACGCGCAGCCGCTTGCGGCGGCGCGTGAGGGCGCGTGACCGGGAATCTGGTCATGGTTCCAACATACTTTTTGATGCTTTCGATGATACAGACATTTTAAAATTAGTTTTGAGTCGATCGGATACCGTCTCGTTAATGTTCCGAGGGTCCGAAGGTTTAAGTTATGTATTTAATTAATATTAAATTCCCAGAATATTATGGGAAAATTATATGATGTAAATTGACTTGTTAGTAACCCTGTATAATGATTTTGAACAGGATTCGAGATTCCTGGCACGTATTGAAAATTACGGAAACGCGTGCAGCTCGGGAAGCGAGCGGGTTGGACGGTGTGTGAGTGGACTTTTGTTTTCTACCCTGAATGCATGCATATATGTTTTAAATGACTTATAATATGATTTGAAATGATTTTGTATTATTGATGTTCTGATATGGTGAATTCCGGATTTTGGGGATTATTATATTATTTTAATCGGTGTTTTGGCACGTTTTTCGCGGAAATGTGCAAATGGTATTTTGGGCTAGGCCCGAAGTTAAAAAGGTTTCCAAAAGAGTATTTTGACTTAATTGGTGAGTCAAGGATGATTTTTGGGTTATTATAATGTTTTCTATGTGCGGATTTACGTATAAATGCTATTTGGGCTTGAGTCCCGGTTGGTAATGATTTTGACATTTGATTGAGATGTTTTGGGATATGATCCCAGGATGATTTTCATTGTGATTATGGATGCCCAGACGGTCGAAGCTAGGGGGTAGTCCCAGACGATCGAAGCTCGGGGATATGATAGTGCTTGTTCCCAGGCAACTGGAGCAATGGGTGTTCCCAGGCGGCTGGTACTCGGGGTGATAAGTATTCCCAGATAGCCGGAGCTCGGGGTGTTCCCAGACGGCTAATGCTCGGGGTTATAGACTATAAGTAGTGCGGATGTGATTACGTGATGGTTTGTGCACTTGTGAATAGTGCGGATTGATTGATTGATTGATCGAGTAATGGATTGTGAACTTGTGCATAGTATTGTTTGATGTTGATTGTGATTACGTACTGGTATTGAGTACGAGTTCTGGTATGTGTAGCCAGGTGACTATGTTTTCGTATGTTTGGCCTGAGAGCCAGGAATTTAACTTGTTATGTGATTTGGCTGGAAAGCCGGTAATTGTTATCCACGTGTTTTTTTTCCTATGCATGCAGGTTTGATAAACTGGAGGGTAAATGATGTCTTTATAAAATGTGTTTTAACGAATATATTTTGTCCACTCACACCTTTTCTGTTTTGATGACCCTCTAGGTCGTGGCACAACGTTCGGGGCTGATCTCGAGGCGGAGGCATAAGCGGCAGTTATCCCTTGTCTCATAGGTGCTGAAGGATAGTTTCAAGACTTCAGTTGACTTGTCAGACGGGAGCAGGACCGGGCACGGTTGTCGAGGTCCAGTTGGGACGGGTCCTGTCAATAATCTCCCTTGCATCTTTACGAATCTAAACATATAAATTAGAACCTTAAAAACTCCCTAGAACCTACGGTTTCACTTTGCCCCCCACGGTCCCTGTATTCCCGGCCATCCTCACGACCTCCTCCGCCATGAACCAACCTCCAAAACCTTTTAAAACCTCCCTAGAAACTCCCTAATCATCTCCCAATCACCCACAACTAACCATAATTTCCTATTTGAAAATAATGGAAAAATGAGCATTGATCGGGTAATCGGGTTACTTGGGCCTTCTCCGCCGTGTATGGTGGTCCAGACACTCCCAGCCACCGTCCTCAGCTCCCTCAGTCTCTCTCTCACTCTCTGGGTCTCACAGGTGATCATATGGGGTTGGGTTGGATTTGGGTGAAGGTTTTGAATGAGATCGGGTATTGGGTTTGTGTTTGAAATGAAGAAAATGGAGATGGTCCATGCATGTGTGAAAAAGGAGGGCCAGTGGATGGGTGACACTTGTCACTCATCCATAGGGCAGGAACTAAATATCTGGGGCCCACTAGAGTCCAAAAGTTAAGTCGTTTCGTAAAACGTGCAATAGTGCCCTGAAACGTCCGTGAACCGTAACTTCGCCGTAGAACGTCCGAATTCGACGTGCCGCCTGTCTACGGATTTGTATCATCCCGATCTATGTAACGGTCCTTGGCCCTTGGCCATCGGACCTCCCAGTCCAAAAGTCAACTATTTGCCCCTTTTAACCAAAATTACCAAAATTGCCCTTAAACTTCCGAACGTCATAACTTCTTCCTCGAATGTCGGAATTGAACGTGCCACCTGTCTATGAACTTGTGACGTCACGAACTACGTCACGGTCATCGGTCAAAGTCCATTTGACAGCCCGAATGAAAAGTCAACATTTTGCCCACGCTCAAGGGCAAAACGGTCATTTTGCATCGTTCGTCCGATTTTCGCCTAACTAATCGCCGATTAGCCTCACTAATCGTGATTAGTTACTAATTTAATCCTGAAATTCGGGACGGGTCGTTACAGTAACTATATAAACTTATTTAATATAAAATATGTTGATATAGTATTGATAAATATAAGACATTGTTGCAAGTATTTTTGTTGATGAGTGATGACATATTGCATGTCAACCAGCAGGGCCAATCTCATATTGGGCAGAGTCGGTTGATTGAGGAATCATATGAAACATTAATTTGAGAATAACGTACCTTTTCCTCCAACGAGTCCTTGGAAGAATTTTGCCCTATTGGGCAGAGTCGGTTGATTGAGGAATCAGACTTTGATAATCTTCCCTATCTTCGTGTCATTGTCAATGAGACACTAAGAATGTACCCAGCAGGGCCACTGTTGGTCCTCACGAGTCAATTGAGGAATGTACCGTGGGAGGATTCCACGTTCCACGTGGAACAATGTTGTTGGTGAACATAATGATCCAAAGATATGGTCATAGCCTGAAGAATGTAGGTCAGAGAGGTTTGAAGGGGAAAAGGAAAGATATGGGTTCATGCATGTTCTTGCCATTTTGGACATGAAGGAAGGGGTGTCCCGATGAAGGATTGGCGAATCAGACGGTGGGATTGGCCTTAGGATCTCTGATTCAGTGTCTTGAGTGGGAGATAATTGGCGAGGAAATGGTAGACATGAGTGAAAGGCCTAGACTCACCATGCCTAAGGCTCCGCCTTTAGTTGCAAAGTTTAGGCCACACCCCACAAAAGATGACCCTACTTTCTCAACTCAAGTAAGAACTCACGTTATCATATATAGGCTTCAAATTATGAAATCCATTGATGAATTGAAGATGGTACAAAAAGAATAAGATTCTGTACTCGTAGGAGAGTTATATATACGAGAGTTGCTTTGGTTGTGGCCGCAGCGGCGTTGTCGAGAACGAGGTGATTTGGTGGTTGAACTATGGACCATATGAATTATGGATTATATAAATTATACATTATGGATTGTATGAATTCGTTATGAATTGGTACAAATTATGGAATATAGAATTATGGATTGGTACAAATTATGAGCAGGTATTGGTACAAAGTATGAATTCGTATGAATAGATTATTTAGATTTTTTCCATAAATTTTTCCTCAATTTTATGAAATAGTAATTTTGGCTCAAAATCGAAATCGTACCGAACACAATTGGTATGGTACGGTACTATATCAATTTCAAATTTTGAAATACCGTACCGAACTGATTAAAAATATTTAGTATGGTTCCGATATCACCTTCATACCAAATCGTACTGAACTATACTTAGGACTAGTATTATGTATTGAAATGGAGTAAAATTTGTGGATAGTTGCTTTCGTTCTTTTTGAAAGTTTAGGACGGACCGATATGCATATATGCCACCACCGACGCTACGTAGAACCTACGGTACATAGGGTATGCTAGTTTTCGTGTAAGAAGGCCAAAGTACAAATCCATTAATGTCCTCTTGACCTACCTTCACTTTCTCCTTCCATAAATTTGTCACCTTTTTTATTTTGTATTACTCAATGCAGCATGATAAAGAAGTACATTACCCATAATATCTACGAACGTTATTTAAATATTAATGCAGAGGTTTTTTTTATTATCGAATTTAAGTAATTAATAAGTGGGTTAGAAACACTGCATACTGCATTATCCAAAAGAGTTTAGATTAGATTTGATGATCGTGTGGATTATGTATAGAGTGAAGCCAAAATCGGGAGAGAGATTCAAAGGAGGAATATGGATGTTTGTTGGAACCTTAATTTGGCATTATATTGTTGAATAAAAAATGAGAAGCTTCCAATATCTTTGATTTGATTTGATTAAGATAAGATTTTATTTTATCTTCTTCTATACAAAGGCCAAACGTAACCCATCTCCTCCTCTCTTTAGTCTTTGCCTTTGGATACAATTTCTAACAATTTTGTCTCAATATATATAAATTCAGCAGATTTTTTCAATTTTGATTTTGTTTTTTTTTTTAAATGATGAGATTCAAAATCTCGATTTCGACTTTCACAACAAGACGTTTGTGGTTGGAAAAAAAAGCGGATCTGGCGTCAAATTCGAAGTTTGGAAGTAGGGATGTTAATTTTCTCGTGTTGATGGACGGCAGAGCAGCGGGAGAGGAGATGGGGAGAGGAGCAGGGGATTGGCCCACTGCAGAGGGATGACTATGAGAGGCGAGGTGAGGGTCCATACTGGGAGGGCAGGGCATGATGATGATGATTGTGCAAACCAAGGATGGCTTGAATTCAATGATTGCTCACGAGCGGGTTTGCCTTACAAACGTGGCCGCACCATGCTCCAACAAACCCATAGCCATTCACACCCAAAATCAAATTATGGCACCTTCCGACTCACTACTTTCAAGTTGCACCACCGACTTCGTTTGACTCACCGTTTTCGGCTTTCGGCTTCCTTTCATCAACGGTGACCTTTTCATGCGTACTCCACTTGAGTTCGATTTCAACAACATTGTTTTCCGAACGCCTAGCATTCAATTATAGTTCGCGTTCGAATTTTTTCAAGAGTGAAGTTGAGAAATCAAAATTTACAAAACACTTTTAGTACGTGTCTAATTTTTTTTTTTTTTTAAAAAACCATATTATGAGAAATAAACCGATTACATAACAAATTTTCTACTTGGAAGAGACAATTGGCATTGGTTGGCGCCTGGAAAATTTGGCTGTGAGGGCTGGGGATTTAGAAGGGCCTTTAAGCAGAATGATGATGTTGCATGTCATTATGAGCTCTGTTTGATAATGGTTCTTTGCTTTGAAGAGTTGGAAGGGCCACATTCGAGATAACAATTTTGAATTTACATGGCTGACCATTTTGCTCTTCAAATGCTTTTCATTTCATCTGCCAATGGCAACCCACCTTCCCATCTCAAATCATCCCTTTATCTATCCACTAATCATTGATGATGAATAAAATCAACCATATATATATATGTATATATTATTGTCTTCATTTTAGGCCCCAGCATCCTTTAAAAGTATAAACATTTAAAAAAAGTGTAAGAAATTAAGAATACAGTCAATATATAGGTATAAGCCGCACACATCAGCATTATACCAATCTTCTAACAAGATTAATCTTTTTCAGATAGAAAAACAATCTTTCTCCAATAGAAAAACTTTTCTTCCATCTTAAAACAATTCACCGAAAAAAAAATATTGTAAGAACACAATTTTGCAGTCATTACCAAAGTAAAGATCTTGATGCTGGAAGGAAAAGCTTCCTCAAAACAGAATTAGGCAACGCTCTTTGTGAACCATCCAAAACAAAACTAACAGCGTTGTCATTCCGAACTGGCATGGAAGTATCCCGTGCGGGCAAAGGAGATGCATTTCTAATACTGGGCAAGCTCTATGTAAAAAAAAAAATGCAAAAAAATTAAGGATCCAAAGTATTTTAATGATTTCGTCATTTCAACACCCCAAGAAAAAAGAAAAAACAATTGCAACTCACTCTGATGGTACTTTCTTGTATACCATCGTTTCGATTTATCGAATTGTCTTTGTACATATATCACAATCAGAACCGTTCATTTCCTAAATCGTCATATTAAGATCATCTCCGTAAAAAACCAACAGGATTGGAGATTATTTAGTCATCTATATATATCAAATAAAACAACAATTTTTGTAAAAATTAAGATTTTCATGGAGAACCATCTATTTAGTTGATATATATAAATGACTACACGTTTCTATTTTTTTTTTTACATATATGATCTTATTATAATAATTTAGAGAATAAATAATTTATATTATGATATATGTATAAAGACAATTCGATAAATCATAGAAGTTGTACGAGGAGATATCACCCGAGTAGGATGTAAGTATTGTCCCAAAAAAAACAAGGAACAAAAGAAGATACGAGCTTTCTTCTTCCTTTGTTGTTGTTGTTGTTCAAGGAAAAAAACCGAATTTAAAGGGCGTAAAGATGTACATACAGGGAGATGTTGATAAGTGGCGCACGGGGGACGGCTTTGAGCAACACATAATCAAGGCAACGGCATCAAAAGACCTCGGCAAAGCAACATATAAAGTCAAAAGGAGTTTATATGGAGTTGTGGGGCTTCAGGTAAGCTCTCTCCAATTACAGATTAAATATAGCCTCTCTTATGACTCGCTTTTTCCTCAAATTAAAAAACCTGTAAAACCATCAATAAAGTCACACATAACACCAACATTCCAGCACAAAAGAAAATGGGTGGAACCAAGCCTTTCGACTCCATACTGAGGAAAACGGATCCAAGCTTTTGCTTTCCGCTATGAAACACATTAACACCATTATTGTTCATGCATAATCATTATTTTAGTAGACAATCAAACGTTCTCTATGATGGCATTTAGGCAAGTATGAGGTAAAGATACAAATAATGTAGCATTAAATTATATTTATTGGAAGAGATCATTAAATAACCGAAAATTTCGGCCTTTCACAGACATGTGACCGAGTATTTGCATTGCCTTATCAACTAAACACAGGGTTAAGCTAATAATCTTATGACAAGTTGACAACCATACCCAATAGTGTAAGAGCATTAGGCTAAAGATCTTATCTTGTTATCATAATCCAAAACCTGATGTGGAGATAAAAAAGGTAAAACGCACCAGAAGGTTGCATTGTTCCCTCTGAAACATACAACATCAACATCCACTTTTCTCTTTGACAAATAGAAGATGACACATGGATTTGATCTAAGCTAAGCTAAAACCCTGCAAACATGAAACTCCAGCTGCTAAAAAATAAATCTTTTAGTGAACTCTTTGAACTTGCAAGTTCAATACATTGAGAAAAAAGGAGCTCATATCCACCAACTTTCTATTACACAACTGTAACAGAAGGATTAAACTGTTCCACTCACTTAAAATAATGGATATTAAGAAGGTGTATAATGTATTCTCTGGTGCCAAAAACAGTGTTCATATGAATAGCATGTTCCATAAAGTTTCTTGCCACTACTTCCATCTCTTTTCCACCAGAATATAACAACAGGCAAACTACAAAGCTACTCTCTTTATTTTTTTTTTCTTTTGGGTTCAGTGGGCAACCCCCATCATGACCCTAACCTTTGGGTTTTAGGGTTTAGGGTAATTGCAGACTCCAACTGGCACCAGCTAACACACTCCTGTAGTAACTGCTCTAGCAACTGAATAGCAGAATCCAACTGGAAACAACTACTAAAAGAAAACAAGATATACATACATATACTATAATCTATTTCAAGAATCCATTCTATCCAAAAGAAAACATTAGATAATCTATGGTATGAACTGGAAATGCAACAAAGAAACAAAAACAGTGTTCAACAACAATAATTTGTAGTAGAGTTCATACATATCTTCTTCGGATGAAAAAGAAGGTCATTCACTCTCATTAATTTATAGCAATCATGTCATTTGTACGCCACCAACAGCACTCAGTTTTTTTTTTCATTCTATTTTCTGCTTTTCTGCTTCCCCTGCTCGTCATAACTAGACCTTGATCCATGTTTGTGGGGGGTGGAAACACAGGTGCATGCAAAAAGATATAACAAGCACAAATTCTGTCACTTTAGAATAACTAAATTTGCCAGCGTTTGACTCCCCCTAATTGCTTTTAGTACATTATAGAGAGCACCGATGAGAACACAAAAGAGCATCAAATCAGAAATTGAAGTAATCGGTGGCAATGACAGAGTACTATAAAACTGACATTATCAACTACATCGTGCAGGTCTCACTACCATGTGCTAAATGTCATTTCTAGTGTTGACAACATGGATACGTGATTTGAGAAGGGAAGAAGATACTAATGATCCAAAGAAACTTCAAAAAGATCAACAATCTTATGATTTTAACATATTTGAAAAGACATATTTCATAGGTAATAACTTTTCTAGGATTTTCACCATAAAGCAAAGAAAAACGAGCGTATAATCTTTTATAACTACAGTTCTTAGGGTAAGTTTGTAACTGAACATTACTTCCAAAGAAGTAAAGTATAATGAAAACCTGCAAACGGATTTGATATCACAATCTCATTCCGACCAAGAATTAAAGTTTGTTTCCTATTTACTTTCTAAAAGAGTCTACTTTTTCCACAAATTGGCTAATAACATGTATTTTAACTTATATACAAGTAGTTATTTCATGTTACTAACTTCAATTTTGCTCTTCATGTTAATAACTCAGGTAGAATTAGTGAAGAACCTCGATCTTCTTATCCCAGTTTAAGCTGCGCATGCAAAACCACACAAAGTCTCATTCCCCAACGAAACTAACGATACTTAGATTAAGAGTTTATCATAAACCTACATGACATTATTTATATCATGATGCTAGGTGGTTCCACCCTTTTACAAATTAAAAAAAAAATAATCATTTGGAATATGATTATTGTTTAAATAACAATCTACTCATCAATAATCAACCCGATCAACAAAATAATTTAGCACAATGAAATTTCAGGCCAAAAAAGGGAAAAAACAAAAGAGGTACCTCTTTGTGCGTATTAATGTGGTTTACATTTGTCTACTTTTGTTTTTTGGAAAATTCTCAGTCTGTATGAGCTGTAAGAACTGAAACAAAAATCATCAATTTCGAGAAGATGAATGTGCTTAAAGACCAAGATCATCAGTACAGGCGTTACTAACATGAAATAAAGAATGCGCTTAAAGATCAAGATCATCAATCCAGGGTCAGTTAATGAAAGAAGAGGCCAAAGGAGCTCAAAGTGCAAGGTCATATAGAACGAAACAACAACCGTAAAAAAAAAAAAAAAAAAAAGAGGCCTGAAACTCTGAAAGATAGCTACTGCAGTATCAGCCCTGCATCAAGTCAATACCATTTTTCGTCTATAGTGATTGCGATATTTGGTACACCATAGACACTACTGAAGAGAGGAAAATTTGAAAATCTGGAAAATGACTTAGGTAAACAATCCATGAATTTATTAATTATCCTAAAGCTCAAAAATTAACATCCTTGATGCAAACTCAGTGGGCCTATTGTTGTGGAAACAGTTCAGTGACACCAGCTGTCCATCTTAGTAGAAGTTGTAAACCTGTCTGTCCTCGACAATATGACCCCAGGAAACTGGAAACAGAAATACAATTTTTCCGAACGACAGAAACCTTTCTGATTTCCATGATTTCTGACAACCTCACACAGCAAATAAAGACAATATATTGGATTTAAACGAGGCAGAGGAAGAACCTCAAGGTCCCATGATCCTCAGGTCTTATCATGAAAGACATTGATCACATGTCAAAATAATTGTCAACTCTATATCTTTTTAAACAGGGACAAACACTCATGGTGGTGGGGATCCCAAATTCCCAAAGTGTTGGGCTGTCATGCAGATAAGGGAATCAGCCAAAACGAAAAAACCCAAGCTTTTCTCCTGCAAATCAATTTGATAAAACGCCTTCTGTCCATAAACTCTTCAAAAATCTCAACTTTACAAACTCTTTTTCAGTATTCCACTAAGATGAAGATAATGGCAAAGTTAGCTTGAAACTCATTCATACAAATTGCTATAAAGAAAACATTTTCAAGGTTCAGCTAAAAGGATAAATTCTCAGGAAACCAAAAACCCAACTAAAATTCTATCGAATTTTGACTCCCAGATCGTTCAAACACATAAAAAAAGCAACTAGTAAGCGTTTAAGATCTAAATGCTTAAGTCAAATCAGAAGTTTCGAACTAGAGCAAGAGCCATACAGAGAAGTACCGGATTGTAGTTTTGGACTTCTGGTTTTGTGAGGAATCGGGTCTGGTACTCTCAGAATTGCTCCAACAGAGACCATCGGCCGTGTATGTGCAACGTGATGCTTTTGTTTTGTCGTTAATATAATCTAATATATTTAAATTCATAATACAAGCATCCATTGTCGTCCAGCGGTTAGGATATCTGGCTTTCACCCAGGAGACCCGGGTTCGATTCCCGGCAATGGAACTTTGTATATGTGTATATAACAATTTGATTTAGTATGGTTTGATTTTAAAAAATAAAATTGAAATGGTTTCAAATTAAATTATTATAATATTTCAAATTTTAAATATATAGGTTATTTTTAAATATAATTTAAATTTGAAAGAAAATGAATTTAGTCAAATACGTCCATGAAAAACACTTATACATTACACTAACAAATTATAGTATGAAAAATATTAATTGATAAATAAATAAAAACATTCCATTTGATTTGAATTCCAACAATTTTTCAAAATGAAAATTTGAAAATTTGGATTTTCAAACCTTCTGGTCAAATTTGAACCTAATTCTAATAATAGTTTGAATTGAAACAGATTTTAACGAATTTATTATTCTAATAATAGTTTGAGTTTAAATCAATTTCAACGGATTTACACCCCTTTTAGTACATATGATGAAAATCGACTTAAGGTTAATAAAAAATTCGTTTCAATGAAGTATCATTTCTAATTCGTCCTTTATCTCTATTTTTTTTTTCCACTTTTCGGTTGCCAATGATAGTGGCACCTTTCAATTCCTTACTCATTTTCTTTTACAAATTTATTTAAGTGAAATGGGTTATCATTCCTCTGGTATAGTCTACTGTCATTGCCCACCTGAACACCATTATATATACAAAGTTTGTCAGTATGGATATATCGTCACCTAATTTAAAAACTGTCTCGTCTCACATCATATCTAACTAAAAGAAAAAAAACTAATAGTAAAACTAAATCGATGGTACAGTACTAATAATGAACCGGTTCAAATCGATACGGGATTAATTTCGGTGTTTCGTTCCTTACCGAAATCGATTTTTAATTTTTTACTTAATTAAAAAATTAAATTAAATCCAAAAAATAAAAAATGAAAACCCCTTACATACCTAGCGGACTCTTGGCTCTCACTCACTGTCTTCACTCTTCAGAACAAAATGAAAATACCAAAAGGAATAAACATCCAGCTGCCGCACCCGTATTTCGGCACTTCGGCCTTCACATCCATCATCTTGGTTGCTCTCTCTCTCTCGTCACCTCGTCACCGATCATCGTCGTTCGCTTTCTCCGTCCGCAGTTTTTGTCTCCGCTCGTTTTTTTTTTATGGCTAATGTATGTGATTATACAAATTTCCAGCAACTTCCATTGCTTTAGTTGCGTAAAACATTTTAGTAAAAGAGGAAAAAACACAGAACTTTCAGTTGTTTTGTCATATTGTTATTTGTACTACAAAAAAAATAACTAATTGAAAAATATATATAATCTTTCGTGGATTAATTTGTATGCATTTAAAAACATTGTTTGATGAAGGAAATGTTTTTAGATAATTCTTTTGTTGTTTATTATACTGTATTTGCATTACGTTTTTTCTTCGAATATTGCTCGTACTTAAATTGGTCTACCTGACCAAATGTCGAGAGGGCCTGCCTTAGCAACCAAACAATCCAAACTCAATCCAATCAAAGCTAACTTACCATCTCCGATCGGCCAGGACCCTCCAACCATCTTCCTGATCATAATAATAAGGCCAGAACAGCATAGGCCGATCATACCTGATCGGCCAACCATCTGCTCGGCCTGACCACTCCCTCGGCCACTCCGAGCAGTCAGCATGAGACCGACCTATCCACAGGCCAACCATATCTAATCGGCCAGGCCCACTGACATGTCAGAAATGTTACCCATGACCACCTCAAGACACATGTCAGCTCCTAAACGCCACAACATTTATCCCACATCGACAAACACCAACAACCACATTCAATGCTACTATAAATATAAGGGTATCCCCTTCCAAAAGGTAATGACAATCTTTACCTAACTCTGTCTAAATTACAACAATATCTTTCCTACTTAATCTTACTTAAACATTAGAGACTATTAGGCGGGCACCACACCGATGTCCCTCTACACTTACCCTCTTCATGTGCAGGTCTTCCTGACCCAAGAAGAGCAACCAACGGTGTTCAGTGAGCGAGTCTAAGTTGGTCCATTTCCCGCATCAACAGTTTGACGTCGTTTGTCGAAATTCTGAAACAACACCCCCATACTCTGATTCACCACTTTCGTCGTCCCGAATCGCTCCTAACATCATGTCGGACGAACGAGACGAAGGAAAGTTCAATCACACCCCATTCCCCCAGGGGACTCAAGGGGCAACATCCTTGATGCCTACCGGCAGACATTGAGTGACCTAATGCGCGAGGTGGCCAAGCTTAAGGCTCATAATGCCAAGATCAACGCCAAGAGCCAGATTCTGTCCGAGCAGTATGCAAGTACCCTTGCTATTTCAAAGATGTCTCAGTGCGAAGGCCAAAGAGACAAAGGATTGACCGAACACCATGAAGCCGATCGGCATCATGTTCTTCAGCTGGTAATCGAGAGGATTTCTCCTAATCGACCGAGAAAGCAACATTCCAGGGCAAATCCAACTTCTTCTGGGAGACTCCTCATCCAACCCTCCAATGATGGTCCCTCTAGAACCAAGAACTACCGGGATGCTCGTCATTTGCTAGAAGATCACCAAGTTGAGGACGTACCTGCCCAACTCACCTACGAAATATCATACTAGAGGACAATAGAGCCATGCCACTATTCTAGTTCACATGACCACCAGGTTATTGCTAGAACCAAATAACTAGGGTCGCCACACGACACAAAGGCATGAAACTCATCAACAGAAGAACCATGAGGTGATGGACGAGACAAACTCGACAACATGAAGCTACTTTCATGGTCAGAGAAGAAAGGTCCGCCAGGACTGGAGCACTAGCCAGACTGAGCATCATACTGGTTAGCCACCCCTCAAACCGAGGATATAGAGAGCCTCCTAAGGAGAATACGCGCCCTTGAGGCCAATAAGGACAAGGGTAAGGCGCCAGCTTTGAAGAAGGCCAACCCAGTCCTTTCTTCAACCGAATCCCGCGATCCAGACACAAACCCAAGGTGAAGCCTCTAAAGATCGCTCTTTACACATGAAGAAGAGATCGTATCTCCCATTGGAACAACTACACCTCTACCTTGGCATATATGGATGCAACGTAGGAGGTCCAATGCTTCATTTTTAGTTCCATCCTCACTGACGTTGCCCTCAACTAGTTTTACCGTCTGCCCCTAGCACCATCGACTCATTCGAGAATTTTCATTCCACCTTCCTGAACTAATTTATGATTCAGACCGACAAGCTCGTCTTCACAGAGGACTTCTTCCTTATCAAGTAGAGAGAGAACGAAACACTCTAGAAGTATGCCACGAGGTTCAGCCTTGAATACTCTCACTGTCGACAAGACTGCATTCAACACATTCAGGAGCAGCCTCAATGAGTCTTCCTTCAAGTATGCAGCCTATACTGAGGATTGCAGGAGCTATATAGAAATCATGTGCATGGCTGCCATTCATGCTAAGGCCAAATTCTTCCACACTCCCACTAAGGAGACCAAGGTCACCTCCTACCCTACACCCTCTAACACCAATCAAGGGAAGAGTCACCAGAACTCGAGCAACTATAATCAGAGTGGAAATCACTCGAACCAGGGGAAGATGAAGCTCAACTTTGATGAGCCGTACCATGACAAGAAGGGTCAATCTGTCCGTAATGATCAAGACTTCAAGTGTGGTGACAATAACTAGGAAGGCCGAGGCCTAGTGGGGGAAAATTCTTGCCCAAAACGCCGCTTCGAGACTTACACCGTCTTGAACGCCACCCTTGATAATGTCTTGTTGAACATGTAGGAGATGATTTCTAAGGCTAAGCCAAGGAACCCCAACTATCGCCACATTGTCAACAAGGAGGCTTTCTACAATTACCATAAATACAATGGTCACATGATTGAGAAATGTATCTCATTCAAGGACATCGTCGAGCAGCTTGTTTGAGAGGCTAGACTCGACCAATTCCTACCATGTGCATAGGCTGCCCCAGCTCGCCTACAGATCAATACCATTAATAGAGGGCCAACTCTTTCATCCCCCATCACCTCTAACCAAGCCAAGAAGGGCTTCCTTAAGGCTTTACAATCTGGCCACCAGGTACTTAGCATCGACGCCAACCGACTTGGCTTCCCATCATACTGAGGGTTGAAACAGAGAAAACGAATGTGAAATGAGTAAGAATGAGTCAGGTCATGTCGTCGGGTTGGTCGGCTTGGGTTGCAGACCTGTTCAAGGTAGAAGACGAGTAGAGCTGCGACTGTAACTGTGACGTGGGTGATGCCCATGCGCAGAGCGCATTCGTCGGTGCATAAGGGTGTGTACGGAGGTTCCCGAAGGTACGATCAACATGAAATTTAATTGTCTTGAAATTCTGAATTTATTGGTATAAGTTTTGAATATTTTGGAGACCATTTGAGTATGTTTATGAATTTTGGAAAATATATGCTATGTTTTAAACTTCAAATTTATATAGGAAAATTAGGAGAGTATACTATGATGATATTTGGTTATTAGTAGTATTCCATGATAATTTATAATGAGCTTGTGATGATGAGTTATGGTGAGTTGCGATATGTGACACAAAAAGAACATAATATACTTGGAAATTATGTTATTGAATATGATTTGATGCAAGTAATTGAATTATTGGATATGAATATGATGGGAAGGTCGTCACCATGGTTACACTTGTAAGTTAATATATTGTTGCTGATTATGAAAATGATGAGTTTATACCGAGGTATGAATATGGATTGATTACGAGCAATGCTTATGTGAATATTTGAGGAATTTTTGTGGAAATTTGGAGAATAGTTAATGTAGGATTAGAAATTTTGGTTACGTATACAGGTGGATATGGATTGATGTTGCAAGTTCTGATAAGTTCAAAAACAGAAGAAAAAACATTTATGGCCGAACTAATATATTCACAACTTGTCGGGGTAATAGGCTAGACTTGGTCGGTAATCCCACAAGAGTGGTTTTAATTTGGTCAATTTTATAAGGTTTGGATATGATAAAATTAGTAATATCCCTTGTCAGACAAAAGAGTTATCAGACGGAAGCAAAACCAGTTTGATTTTCACAGAATTTTAGAACGGGTCTTGTGACTTTTATCCCAAATTGCTTTCACAACTAGCACCCTTATTCACATAGAGAAATCCTCAATGAGTCTGCTCCTTTGAATTCAAGACCACTCATTGGTCATAAATCATCAAACGACGACCCCCGAATTGACCTCAACGCTTTTTTGGCTGAACACTTGGTTTAATGAAAATTATCCTTGGATAAAAAATGATAGGACCTGCTCTGAAAAATCTTTGATAATCGCGCCCGGCCCTGCTCCCGTCTAACAACGATCCCAAAATATCGAAATTATTCTTAACCCTTGTCCAAAAAAGGGATATTCGTACTACCTTACTATGCATGCCTCCACCTCTCGATTTGCATCGATTTTCTTGCAACGACCTAGAGAGTCATCAAAAAAATAAAAAGTGTGAGTGGACAAAAATAAACATTTTAAAAATACATTTACTGAGGTAAACCACGTTTACCCTCCAATTTCTAAAACATGCATGCATAGAATAAAACATAAACAATTGAAATTGAAATCAATCAATCACATCAATTAACCAATTCAATTTCAATAAGTCAAACTAATCGATCAATACTCATAATTCTAACTGTTTACACCATATTGGACTGAGCAATGGACTTGTCAAGCACTACATTGGACCATGAAGTAAGCCCATCCAAAAGGCTTCAAAGATCACACAAAGCTCACCATCAAGGTCCATGCTTGAAAAACCCATCACTAGGCCCATGACCTAAATCCTAGCTCTTGCCTATATAAGGGGCACTATCACCATCATTTGGGGGATCCTGACTCTCTCACTAGTGAAACCTGACACGACCCATCCCAATCCCCCCGGAATTACTCGGGATGTGCCATACTCCCGTCTAACCCACGTGTGACACGAAGGCTAAACACCCTTCTAACCCATGTGTAACACGAAGGCCAGACAAGGGACACCCAAGACAATAGCCCAAACGGGCTTCCAGAGCGCGCTAGGATCAGTGGAGGAGTGTGATGTCTCGGTTTCTACTACAGCCTACATCCGCAATCAACCTGAAGGGCATTAAAAACCATAAAACCTGTGAGTGGACAAACATAAATAATTTAATAAAAACTAATTTCATAAAAGACATTTATACCCTTCACTTAAAAACTATGCATGCATACGAAAACCAGTTAATTCAAATATCATAAAAACCTTTTAGAAAACCAAAGCCGTTTCTTTCCTCAAATCATTAGAGCCTTAGCCCAAAACCATAAAATCAACCAACCGTGGGAACTCAACCTAAAACCGCAAAACACCGAAATCCGTAAATCCAAATCCAAGTGGGCCACTGCCCAAATCCATTTAGTAAACACAGAAAAACCATTGCATAAATCCAATAAATCATGTTTACCAAATACTCATCCTCGGCATCCCATATGCCTAGTTTCCCAGACGTTTGACCTCCTAGACTTCATATCTCACGGTCTAAGCAACGCGTGCTGTCCGGGGTCTCTTCGTGTCAATCTCTGACATCCCAGATGTCTGACGTCTCAGACGTCTAATCACAAAAATCTTGCTCCTAAGTCATTATACGATCTCGTAGCTCCGTGCAATGACCTCTCGTAGGCAATGCGCCATGACCTCCCCAGTGTCCCAGACATCTGGAGGAGACCATCCACATATCCTCATATAAGGATGGTATATGGAAACATCTTTATAAAATCATTTCAAAACATCTCACAGGGGCCATGCTCGGAATTTCCAAAAAAATTGCCATAAATCCATAAATCTGATTTCTCAAATCCAAATTAATTTAGGGTCTCCGAACTCGAAATCACATTTATAAACCACAAATGAGACTCATGCTTGATATCATAACCAACTGGGCCTCTAGCCCGATCATGTAAACCAAATGGGCCTCAGCCCGATATCTCATTAAATCAAATGAACTCCAAGTCCGATAGTTTCCAAATCAAATGGGTCTCATGATCGATTCCATATTTCCAAATCCAAAACCATTATATTAAGCCATCTTGGAAATACCTGCACGTATAAATACAACATAAAATCATAAATCTCGAAATACGTGCAAATACATAAATCATAAATACCATAATCATAATCATAGAATCACACATATAAAACATATAAAACAATTATGCATGCATCATATTTAGAAAAAAAAATGTCCACTCACAGACCGTCCTAGCTGCCGCTTCGATACGCGTGTCATAAGCCTCTCCGAGGCTAATCAATAATCTTAGAGACTTCCGGTCCTGTCCAAATCATACCCGAAGGTCACCATTAGATACGAATCATCGAAACTTTTTAAATGACACTGGTCTCAGCTCGAAATTTACGCTCACGCGCCCCTATGCGTGTGGTCAACTGATAGGACCCGCCCCGATCCTCTCTGGGACCACATGGGGACGTGCCCTGCTCCCGTCTGACACCCAAAATAATGTTCCAAATTTAACCTTAAACGTTCAAATGCATAAAAACCAAATTAAAATTTTACATCAAATCCGAAATAAACAGATGTCAGACAAGGGATGAAATCCAAAACTACAAGTTGCGAGCACGACTCTAACATAAACCTGCGGGTAAAATCACCCAACAGGGATTCAGGTACGCAGAAGTAGATCTATGCCTCAGCCTCAGGTTCCTCCTCTACCTCATTAGCACGACCTGGAGGGGTTACCAAAACAATAAGGGTGAGTGGGCCGAAACTCAAGTTTATAAAATCGTTTAGTAAGTAAAACATATAATTTACCCCTCCGTTTTCCAAACATGCATGCATCAGAATTTAAAACCATAAATCATATAGTATGAACCATAGGCATGTAATAAAATCATAAGATAAATTTTAGCCACTGCACTATACACTCCAATCCTGACATCCCCGATGTCTGACGTCCCTGACGTCTAATAAGGTCACAATCACAAGGCTACGCGTGCCACTCGGGTCTCAAATTCCAAGTTCAATCCCCGAACCCCGTTCGGGTACAGCATCCCCGATGCTTAGCGTCATAGACGCTGGACGTTCTAGACGTCCGTGACTACTCCGGGGTACCTCATCCAGAGGAGACAGTATCATAAGAATGGATCTATACAGTGCAGTATTAAATACATTTTATTGATATCCACATGCAAAACATATATGTATACATAGGTAAAATCCGAACCGATCGTTACGTTTCATCAGACGGGTCTCATGCCCAAATACCGTGAAACGTGCCATAACCGAAATTTTAATATCGTCAAAACCATTTATTGATTCCAGCATGTGAACATATAAGTAAACCAGAAAACATTTAAGCATGCAAGGGTTTAATGAAATCGGGCCCACTCACAGTACGATCCCGCGGTGAACCTGCGCGTACGAACTTGTACTGGGATTATCGTACAATTCCTGTCAGTCCAAATCATATGTAAGGGTCACTACAAGTCTTAAACGTTTAATCAAAAAGTTCGAAATAGAAACCGGCTCGGGGAACCCGTCGACACGTTTTCCGAGATAACCGGCCCTAAACTGACCCATCAAAACTATCTCAGATCAACTTGGTTAATTCACCAAAAATGTTCAGAATGATGAGAGGAACAAAAGTCATGTTGATCGTGATCGAAGATAAGGTCCAACGCGCCCTCACGCGCCGCCCAAAGTGGCTGCGCGTGAAAGTCACGCGCCTGACACTGTAGCTACAGTGTCACCACCCTCACCCGTTTGTCTGTAATACGGGCCTGCCACCCGCGGCTTGACCCGGTTGATTACCCATCAATTCCTACTTGATTTCAATCCAATTTAATCCTAACATGTTTATTATCCTTCCAATTTAAGTTCTGTGACACTAATTTGCCTCGACAAGTCCTTTAACTAGCCATTCGACCCGTGATCAACAAAACGGGTTGATCACCAGAACTTCCTGGTTTCTAATGCAAACTTCAATTAACTTCACAGGCAGTATAATAGGATCAAAACGAACTAATATGAACGATCAATTTGGTCTGAGAGTACCTGAAGATTGTCGTCCCAAGCTCAGCAACTCCTCTGAAGACGGCAGCCTCCGTCCCAGCTCAACCGTGGCTGATGGCCTTAGCTTTCGATGTGGTTGAGTTCCAAACACTCCTAGAAGACTAAACCAGGCCTTGGTTTGGTCCAACAGTCACCAGAAATCAAAACCCGATTTTCCCTCCAATTTTGCCCGAAATGGTTTCTCTGGTTCTCAATTCTTTCAGCATCAGAGTGATGCTCACTCACGTTCTAATCAGTTTTAAATAACCTCAGCCGTCCCAGAGGCTCGTTGAAGTCCAATCTGTCCACTGAAAATTGTTCCCTGAAAAGCTTCGATCTTGAAATTAAGAATTGTGGCTTTGCTGGATGTATCCAGCCATGTGCTGATGTCCAAAGGGTTTAAACAAATCCCATCTTTCCAACTCACACACTGATTAATCAATTGGGACACAGAACCACCGCACATGGTGGTGCCGTCCACGGTTCCCCGCGGTTGCTACAGTGACCAGGGCAAAATGACCAAAATGCCCCTGGTTCAAATAATTACCAAACTGCCCCTCACTTTCTTGACCCGTAACTCAACCATACGAAGTCCGATTTCGGTGTGCCGCCTGTCTACGGACTCAGGACATCGAGACCTACCTAACGGTACTTGAGTCATGTGAAAATTAGTTGCCAAACGAAAAGTCAACATTTTCGCCTGTGAAGTCCAAATTACGGTAATGCCCCTGAACTTCCGATAGTCATAACTTTTACCCTGATCGTCCGAATTGGACATGCCACCTGTCTATGGACTCGTGACGTCCCAAACTACGTCACGGTCATTGGTCAAAGTCCATTGGACCCTCAAATAAAAAAGTCAACAATTTGGCCATACCATTCATAAGGGTAAAAACGTCAATTCATACATTAAATTACAATATTATAATCCTCGAATTTCCGGGGTGTTACATCAACGCTGATCAAAGTCAATACTGCTGACGTTAGCGGTCAACGGTCAACAGTCAACATTCAATGCTAACAAGTCTGATAGCTGTCAGATTTGACAGTGACATGTGTCAGCTAGCCATTAGTGTCATGACCCATCCCAAATCCCCCAGGATTAATGCGGGATGTGCCATAGACAAGAGATAATTCAAATCTTAGCCCACATGAGGCTTCCAAAGTGCGTCAGGGTCGGATGAGGAGTATGATGTCTCGGTCTCCGCTACAGCCCGTATTCGCGATCAACCTGGAGAGCATTAAAACCATTGAAATTTGTGAGTGGACAAAATCAATAATTTAATTTATAAAACACATTTCACGAAAAGACATTTATGTCCTTCACTAAAAAGTATGCATGCATTCGAAAACCATTAATCAAACCATTTGCTTTATTAAATCATTAGGGCCTTAGCCCAAAACCATAAACCAAAGTATATGGGTCACTACCCAAATCCATGTGGGAAGTCAGCCCAAAACCATAAACCAAAGTATATGGGTCACTACCCAAATCCATGTGGGAAGTCAGCCCAAAACCAAGCGTATGGGAACTCAGCCCAAAACTAAGCTTATGGGAACTCAGCCAAAAACCAAGTGTATGGGAACTTAGCCCAAAACCAAATCCGTAGGGACTCCGACCAAATCAAATCACGTGGGTCTCAACCCAAATCCAATACACATGGGTCTCAGCCCAAATCCAACACACGTGGGTCTCAGTCCAAAACCATTCCTCGACATCCATGATGCCTAATAAATACCCCTGTCAAGGTTCCAAGCTACGCGTGCTACCCGGGGTCTCAAATCCCAAGTCTCCCCAGGGTCCATGTAACGACCCGTCCTGGGAGTCAGGATTAGTAACTTGATTAGTAATGGATTAGTGAGTCTAATTGGTGTTTAGGTGTTGACGTTTGGACGTTTAGCGCAGAATGACAATTTTGCCCCTAGTTTGGGCAAAAAGTTGACTTTTAGTTTGGGCTGTCAATTGGGTATTTACTGATGACCGTGACGTAGTTCGGGATGTCACGAGTCCGTAGACAGGTGGCACGCCCGATTCCGACATCCGAGGAGGAAGTTATGATGTTCGGAAGGTTGAAGGCATTACCGTAATTTGGTTAAAATAAGGGGAAAAGTTGACTTTTCAAACGACAGGGTTTTTACGCGTAGACCGAGGACCGTTAGGTAGATCTCGTCGTCCTGAGTTCAACGACAGGCGGCATTCCTTCATCGGACATTGGACGGGCGAGATAGGGTCTGGAACGGTGAAGGGCAAAACGGTAATTTTAACTCACAGGGGCATTTTGGTCTTTTTGGTGCATTGGGAATTGGGCCAATCTGATAAGGCCAAGTGTATAGGTGCAAGTGGATATTTGTGAGAGGGGCTATAGGATTGTGACATGTGGCAAGGGGCTAGAGGTTTCTACAAGTTTGTACGGTTCAAATTTAAGATGGGTGAGTCGTGTTTGTGTTTGTTCGAAGGGGAAAACGGAGACTAAGCTGAGGGTGAGAAATCGATTGATGGCCCGGAGTGTGTGCTCTAATGAGTGAGGGAGTGAGAGAAGAGAGAGTTTAAGACCTGGTGAGTGAGTTGTGAGTGGAACTCGTGGCAGAGCTGTTGTGTGTGTGAGGGTGAGATTTCGGGAAAACAGAGAGGTGTTGAGGGAACTTGGTGGTGGTGTTGCAGTGTGTTGATCCAAGTAGGATCGAGGGAAGGCTAGGACGACCCTGTGAACCCTGCAGGACGTGGCGGCGAGCACGGTGGTGGACGGCAAGCAGGTAATTTCTTCCACCCGTTTATATGCTCTGTTTTTCCGTAAAGTTCAAACGTTAAGTCGTGACTTTTGGGGCTGAGTCGACGTGTTCTATAGGTTCTAGGAGGTTCACTAGGTCCCTAGGATTCTGTTGGCGGTGCAGCCGTGAATGGGGGATGCACGGCTGGCCGGATTGAGAAACAGAGTTTTTGGTTGGTTTCGGGTTCGAGTTAGGGAGGTGTGTTTCAGGCCGTAATGTCGAGTTTTTAAGGTTGGATTGAGTTGCTTAAGGTAGGACGAAGAGAGTGGTGGAAAAAGGAAGGAAAATGGTGGATGGATGATAGAGAACCGGTCACGCCGGTCCAGTTTGGCTGAACCGGTCTGGACCGCTTGGACAAAGGTTGAAGACGATGAACAGTGCTGGCGCGTGGGGGCGCGTGGGGCATTTTTTGGGGAAACGTTCAACTAGGTTTTTGGTCTAGATGTTGTAACGAATCGTTTGAGATAGGTTTTGGGTTAATTGGACGTCAAATTGAGTTAGTTCGGCGAAATTGAAGGTTTAGGGTCTCGGTTTGTTACGTTTAGAATTCGGGGAATTTTGTGGGGATTTAGGAGAACCTTGGAGGACGTGTTAGTGACGTGTTTTGGTGATTTGTAACAGGATCAGGACTCCCCGAGGCGGACGAGGAACGTACGGGACGTGAGTGACGTGCCCTGTATCTGTGAGTGGACCCCTTCTCTATAACTGAGCATGCATAACTTTTTTTAATTACTTGTTTTATAGTTTTACATGTGATTTCATGATTATCGAAGATGTTATAACTGTTTATTATAATTGCACGTTTTTCGAGAAAGTATGATTTTTTAGCACGTTTTACGAGAAAGACTTGATTTCTGATTATGATGCTATGCTACTGGGATTTCAAATGATAAAGGGATTTTCAATGATTATAAAGGGATATTTGAACATGATTTCGATGATCAAGGTCAATCGGTTTTAGAATCGGATTTCAGAAAGTGGAATTTGGTTTTAAAGTTGAAACGTGTAATTCCGGATTTGGGTTCGGAATGACGGTTCTGGATGCCGGAAGGGCTTCGGGCCAGTGATTTCGGATTTGGGTTTGGATATGGATTTAGAAATAGTTTTCAAATGGTTTTGATTAGATTTGCTGGATATGGTTATTGGGTTTAAAGACTCGGATATTGTGTTTGACAGGGGACGGGCCCGGATTGGGTTTAAAGACCTGGATTGAGTTTAAAGACTCGGATATATTGATATTTCCCCCGTAGGCCTGTTGAGTTTAAAGACTCGGAGTTTAAAGACTCGGATTATTGAGGCCTGGATTGAGTTTAAAGACTCGGGAGTTTAAAGACTCGGATAGGTCCAGCAGGTTTGATCGGAAAATGATGACTTGGATTTATGTTTTATCATACTGTTTTCATGATGCCTATTTTGTGAATTATAAATGTTTTTATGATGATTACTATGTGGTTTATAGCTGTGTTTAATAAATGGATTATGCATGCATGTTTTCAAAACGGAGGGCCAAACCCTGGTTTGTTATAAAGTGGTTTTTGAAACTTTTATTCTTTATGGTTCACTCACACTTTCTGGTTTTTAATTGCCCTCCAGGTCGTGGAGCTAGCGCGGGGGTTGGCGTTGAGGCAGCGTCGGAGGCATAGAGTACTCACGAGTTTTCCCGGAGAGTTTTCCATTTTCTGTTGTGCGTGTACTCTGTGTATCAGTTTTTGTTTTCCTTGTTTGGTACTATGCTCTGTATAACGGTTGAATAGTTGGATGTTTTAAATTCTCATGCGTCTGGTAGTGTAATTTTTGGTTTTCGTGAGGTCCTTTCGGTCTTTCGTTTTGGGTTGTCAGATGGGAGCAGGATTTACCTCGGTTTTCGGGGTGCAACCGAGGTGGGTCCTGACAGTCCACCCAGGTCAATGACCCGCAGATCAATGCCTCCCTGGGAGTCCCTGGGAGGAGGTTTTAACATCTCGCAATCCTACTCTCGAGTCACTATACGGACCGGTCGCTCCGTGTAATTACCCCTCCCAAGAAATGCCCCGTGATTACTCCAGGATACTACGAGACGTCTGAAGGTGAAAACCCGCCACTCCAAGATACTATGGGATGTCTGGAGGGCAACCGTTCGTGAGGATAGTATATGGAAAACCATTTCATAAATCGTCTCAAATCGTTCAAAGGGATATGCCCGGGATTTTCCATAAAACCATCGAAATCCAAAAATGGGTCTCGTGCCCGAAGTATAACTTTCATAAACCATTTCTACAAATCCAATATCCAAATTCAAGGGACTTAGCCCGAAATTCCATTTCATAAACCAACTGGGCCTCTAGCCCGATATCTCATTAAATCAAATGGACTCCAAGTCTGATAGTTTTCAATTTAAATGGGTCTCATGCACGATTCCATATATCCAAATCCAAAACCATTCCATTAAACCATCATAGAAATACCAGCACGTATAAGCACAATATAAAACTAGAAATCTCGAAATACGTGCAAATACGTAAATCATAAATATCACAATCATATGGAATCTCAAATCATTGATATAAAACATATAAAATATTTATGCATGCATCACAATTTAGAAAGAAAGGTCCACTCACAGACCGTCCAAGCTACCGCCTCGATATACGTGCCATAAGCCTCTCCAGCTAATCACTATCTCTGGAACTCCTGGACCTGTCCATATCACATTCTAAGGTCACTAACACTTACAATAACCTTCCTTAAATCCCCATAATTTTCCCGGATTTTTAAACGTATTTTACCTAGACTTTAAACCTTCAGACACCTCGAACTATATCGAAATGGTGTCCGATCGACTTGATACTTGTCCCAAAATGTCCGTTACATCGAAATGATGATTTCATATGTTGAACTCATCCCCAAATAGTGCCCCACGTACCTCCAGGAGTATGGAAAAAGGCGCTAAGCGTGAAGATCACGCGCCCAGCACAGATCATCTTCAATCTCCAGCGAACCCGGTTCAAACCGGTTCACTAGTTTTCGGTACAACCAAACCGGCGTGACCGGTTCAATGCCATATCTTACTATTTTTTTCATCCTTTTTCTTCCTTCTTTCCACCAATCCTCTCTAATCTATCCTAGGAGTTGTTTTATACAATCAAATCAATGAAAACAATCCTAAAACTCATTGGTTCATTAAACCACTTAAAGCACGAAATTCCATTTCATGTTCTGGGCACATCTAGGGACCAAAACTTCATCCTAATGATCCCAATTAGTTCCTAAGGTACTTAAAAACATGTTTGGAGGTTTGATTCGAGCTTACCTAGCCGAAAATTGAATTCGGTGGCTAGCCATCGAAAACTCCTCACGGCCGTCTCCGACCACCTCAGTCGTTGTTCATGTCCCATACAACTCGTACAACCCCCACAACCATCATCCAACCATTAGACAACATCCTCAACATCCAAAACACAATTTCTAAATTTGAAATGTAAAGGGGTTTGGGTTTACCTTTGCCGTGAACTCCTCTGCCGCCTATGGCGGTCCTACCGCCTCCCACAGCCTCTCTCAGTCCTTCACTCCCCTCAGCCACTCTCTTGGTCTCACATAGAATCAAATGGGGAAAGGTTTGGGTCTTGGGTTCATCATGTTTGGATGGTCGATTGAATGAAACAGAGAGGGAAAATAGGTGCATGTATCTGTGTTAGGTGAGCAATGGATGAGTGACATGTCACTCATCCATTGGCCTTGTCCCAAAATATCCTTGGAACTTCCGTGAACCGTAGCTTTCCTGTCGAATGTCTGATTTTGATGTGCCGCCTGTCTACGAACTTGTATTAACTCGATCTATGTAAAGATTCTCGGTCCTCGTGCATCGAACCTTCTGGATCAAAAGTTAACTGTTCACCCTTGTTCAAGGGCAAAATTGTAATTTCACCTTGAATGTCCGATAATCCTCGACCAATCCCCGATTGGCCTTACTAATCCATACTTAATTCTCAATTAATCCCAAGATTTTGGGACAGGTCGTTACAATTGGTCCACATCACTGATATGTCAGTGACACGTGGCAGCCCTTGATTGAGCCATGCCACTAACATTTTAGTGCTGACTAGGCATTGACATGTGATACGTGTCGACATCCCATAGGTCTACCTCTGACAGTTGTCAGATGATGATGTCACCCGCTGACATCATCATCGTCCTTAACTTCCAGCCAGGTCAACCCGACTACCTGCAACCGGGTCGTACAGACCCACGACCTGACCCGACCTTAAAACCTTCGATTTCAGTTTGTTTTAATCCTAGTTTCATCCTATGTGATCGTCCTGTCCATCCTAATCGATCTACATGATCAAAACTACGAAAACTACCTAGATTTATACCTTCAATTCCAGGAAGAGTAGCCTAGAATTCCCCCTTCGATTTTCCTTGATTCTGGCCACCGTTGGCCTCGATTCCAAGCTTCCTGAGTTCATTTGCTCCCCTAGAACCTCGTCCAAAGCATTGAAACGATCAACAACCAACAAAAACCAAGTTTCTAAATTTGAACTAAAAATCGGGCTCTCAGGTTTTACCTTACCTGGCCGTCGTGATTCCTGCCGTGACCACCACCGTGATCGTCTCACCGTCCCATTCAACTTCCATTCATGGCCTAAAAGCAAAAGATGATGGTGGGAGGGTGTTTTTGTAGGATTGGTTCACACGGGTTTTGGGTTTCAAGGGGATGATGGACAAAATGAAGATGATGGCTGATAAAGGTAAGGATAACCCCAATTAATTGGATTATGGGCCTATTATATGGGTGACACTTGTCACTCATCTAGTGGGTCCTCCCAGATATTTTTCATCAATCAAAACAGTCCACGTGGTGATTTCCTCAGTTTATGTGAATAGTGCTGATTTCCGTTTTAGACCCGTAACTTTCCCATCGAACGTCCGATTTCGACGTACCAGTTGTCTACAGACTCGTGACTTTCCGATCTACGTCACAGTCATCTACCAAAGTCCATTGGACCACACAGTTCAAAAGTCAACATTTCACCCATTCTCAGGGGTAAAATTGTCATTTTATACCATCCCTTTGAAATCTCATGACTAATCCCTGATTAGTCACGCTAATCTGCAATTACTCACTAAACTGATCCCGAATTTCGGGACGGGTTGTTACAAAATCTCTCTTAGTCTAAACTTTAGAGCTCTCACCTCTCTCTACATTTACTTTCTATCTCTGGCTCTAAACCTATTGTATTATGTACACAAACACTATTATACTAATGAGAATGAGGTAACACAGTGGACGTAGCCCTATTTGGGTGAAGCACGTACATACTTGTGTTCTTGGGTCTTGTGCGGTCTTCCCACTCCTTGTTGGAATATTTTATGTTTCCACAGTTTGATGCCGTCTATGGGAATCGTAACAAAAAACTATGTTGGTTCCCTCTTTTCCTTGCAGAACCCACAAACCCAAGAATTCTAAGCACTTACTAAAAATCAATTTTGATCTTCTGAGAAATTTTCTCTCTTTCGAGAATCTTTCTTTCACTCTTCCGAGATTCTTTCTTTCACTCTTCCGAGATTCTTTCTCTCTTCCGAGAATTCTCTCTCCCTAATATGCACATTCACACCCCAACTCAGGGCCCAAAGATTTGTCAGATTACTTGGAGCCCATTTTCTAGATGAGGCCCAAAGTCCAGTAAAAAAAAGTGGCGTAGAGTCAATTTATACGACATTACATGCCCAAAGTCCAATATATATATATATATACTTGGTTTCTTACCACCACAAACCAACTGCCACCACATGTATATATATACAAACTTGCCAACTCAACTCTGCAAACTACACACCACTCAAGTATATATATACTTTATACTTAATATATTAAACCTTTCTTGGTCTCTCGGCCCACTCAAACACACAGGCTACAAATTTATACATGCATATATATATATATATATATGGTATATATTAATATTGAAACATCTGCCACTTGTATGACAAACACTCAACCACCCACCGCATCTCACCAACCATCATTATCACCTTCGATACTAATAAAACACATCAGAGGCTCTATTTTTATCACTTTCACCAGGGGCTCTGTTCATGCAAAGACAAAACAAAACCATCATCTCCATGCGTGGACTTCTTCCCACCGATCAACTACATGAAGGCACCTCTATGACGATCTTCATTTGCACATCGTTCTTTACTCAAAACAGACCACGTCGCCCCTGTCGCAAATCGTCACTCCCACCACCATGAGACCTCTAGGCGACGGCTCACGGAATCGGCGCAACGCAAGGCATGTTCAAACTTTCCATACCGACCTGCTGCTCACCCACGATTAATGACCCAGGTAAGCCAAATCATGAGGCCAAGCTCGATGGACCAATTGGGTGAGGCTGCTCGGCGTCGCCGCCCCCTATAGTGCGTCACGAACCTTGCAACATGTTCATCTCAACTTTTTGGACACACCGTAGCGACCCAGACTCGACGACAACGACCTTTTCGGCGATTAAGCTCTGAAGTCCCACACAACTGATTGAATCGAGTCCACCTACTTCTTTCTCAATACAGGCCCATCGAAGGCTCTTCGCTTTGCTCAGTCGGTCACCACCGAGCGGTCCTTTGACGAGAACCCACCGAGGCTCCAAACATTGCTCGGTCGTCTTGCGTTGAACTCACAAAACTTGGCGACAGAGTCAGGGCCACCGTTCAGTGTGTTTTTCTCCTTGCCGTTCGTAGAGGCCCCAAAAATCTCCAAGGACTACCGTTCTGGGTAGCAGTCCATAGACCAGGGGCTTACAGTGTGGGTGCTGGCACTCTCGAGGCTAATGAGTCAGTCCAGCGGGCCCACCGAGTGATCGAGGCCCACTCAACTTCAACAGTCGCCCACCGATGAACCTTCAGCCTGCTTGGGCAGTGCCCATCGTCCATATTTATCAGTAGTCCTCCACCAAACTCACCAGGGCAATTCGGTGTTCGACTGAGGATGGCTGCTCAGCCTTGATGACAACACCGGCCAACAAGGGACAATCCATAAAGATCCAGGTTCCCCCACGATCCACCGCTGATCGGCCAAGTTACACGACCCATCCCAATCCCCCCAGGATTACCATGGAATGTGTCATGCTCCCGCCTGACAAGAGGTGTCAGATAAGGGATAACCTGTTGCCACTGCCCAAACGGGCTTCCAGAGTGCGCAAAGATCGATGGAGGAGGTGTGCGATGTCCCAGTCTCTGCTGCAGTCGCTTCCGGAAGCAACCTGAAGGGCATTAAAAACAAAAGCTGTGAGTGGACGAAAATAAAAAAATCTGTTTAAAACATTTATAAAGACATTTATGCCCCTCAGTAAAAATATATGCATGCATCGAAAACCAATAATCACATATTTATTTAGAAATAACCATTAGGGCATTAGCCCAGAAACCATAAGCATAGTTTCAAATCCCAAAGTCAATCCAAAAGTTATTTCATAAATCCAGTAATATACATTTATTATTTTTCCATCTCCGGCATCCCTGATGTCTAGCCTCCCCGACGCTTGACGTCCCTGACGTCATATCTCACGGTATTAAGCAACGCGTGCTGCCCGGGGTCTCACCGGGTCCATATCTCTGACATCCCCGATGTTTGACGTCCTTGACGTCTAATCATAGCAATCCTGCTCTTAGATCACTATACGGTCCGGTAGCTCCGTACAATGACCCCTCGCAGGCAATGCACCTTGACTTCTCCAGTGTCCCCGACACTTGGAGGAGACCAATATATATATCCTCATATCGAGATGGTTTTATGGAACACATTTTATTATGGGCCTCGCCCTCACGGTTTTGTTTTCGGGAGCTCATGGTGCAACTTCCCAGGGGGTCACCCATCATGGAATTGCACCAGCCTCAACTCGCTTAACTTTGGGGTTCCAATCCCCCCCAAAGCCACTTGAGCTCCCAAAAGGCCTAGTTTAGATCAGAGTTGCGCAGCGGCACCCTCTATCTAACCCTATATTGTCCTCTTTGGGCACACCTGCGCCCACAAGGTTTTGTTCCTGGGAGCTCATGGTGCAACTTCCCAGTGGGTCACCTATCATGGGATTGCACCAGCCTCCACTCGCTTAACTTTGGAGTTCCCTCGAAATCCAAAGCCAGTGAGCTCCCAGAAGGCCTAGTGCTAGATAGGTGTGTGCCTACACCTTTAAGGCACACCACCAACCTCTCCCAGACCATTTCCCCTCGCAGGAATATGGGATTGTTCACCGTTCCCTTCATGACACGGGTCTTACACCAAGTCATCTCTTCCATGGCCACCAAGGATAGTTTTGGTAGCGGGCCACCAAGGAGTCTACATCTCGACTACCACCATTTTGGGGCCTGGGATGTTGGTCCTAACAACTACATATTGAGCGGTCGAGGCTACTCAGCCACCGAGCACTCACCAAAAAATAAAAAATAATTTTCTTTTTCTTTTTCTTTTTGGGGCTCACTATCAACTCAGCCCACCAAAGAGAAAACACACAAATTTGTTTTTGGGACCTTGCATCTCATTGTTAGGGAGCGCACTGAGCGGTTTAGCCCACTCGATCCTCTAAACAAAACACTATTTTATTTTTAGGTTTGGGTACTTCCTCTTTTTTCAGCTCATTTAGCAGCCTACTTAACTCGGCCACACCAACTCGGCCTACCCCACTCGGCCACCAAAAAAAATACCTTTTTATTTTATTTTTGGGCTTGGGAAGGATACCATCGAGTTCCAACCATGACACCGATTGGTGATAACCACTATGTGCAACCTCTCATGGCCAATCATCAAGGCCCTAGCACCCTTTAGGGCACCCCCACAACTCGGCTAAACCAACTTGGTCACCAAAAACAAAAACACAAACCATAAACTTTGTTTTTGGGGCCTTACATCTCATTTTTTTAGGGAGCCCACCGAGCGGCCCAGCCTACTCGGTCCTCCAAACAAAAATCAAATACTTTCTTTTATTTTTGGGTTTGTACACTTCCTCTTTTTTCAGCCCACTGAGCGACCTACTCACCTCGACCTAACTAAACTCGGCCAAACCAACTCGGCCTCCCCAACTCCTCCACCATAACTTCTATCTCGGCATAGCCACCATCCGAATAGGTATTGTTCTATTCTTCCACTACGATTTGGATGATCTAACTCGGCTCACACCATGAGCTATGCTCTTCTTCTCGTCACATGGAACCAACTCGGGTCACACCACGGACGACCACTAGGTAACACTTCAAAACATAAACTTATGAACATCATAAACATAGTAAGCATACATGCACTCATACAAGAACTCATATATGTTGACATACATGCATCCATGCAAGTAGAACATACATGAAACTCACACTTAAGCTCAACACACACCGAGCTACTCGACACATTACCGAGTATACATTCGCTCAACACACATCGAGCTACTCAACACACACCGAGCTACTCGACACCTTACCGAGTATACATTTGCTCAACACACACCGAACTTCTCAACACATTACCGAGCACCTATCTAAGCTCAACATATACCGAGCTACTCGTCATATTACTGAGTAAACACTCGCTCCACATATTATCGAGCTATTAAACATTTGACTTTGACTCAAACATTAAAGTCACAATACATGCAACTAGGCCTACACTCAGCACTCGGCCTAGCTCAACATCCTACCGAGCGCTCAACACATACCGATCATATATTCGCTCTATACATTACCGAGCCGCACAAACACATCACTGAGCCCACAATTACAGTTAAACTTAGTTATCATGCCAACGAGCACACAGACAACACAAAATCATTCCAAGGCTTCAAGCTCGTACACATGATCATACTCACCGGAGGACTACCAAAGCACAATCACTATACATGACAGGAATCGTCCCAAATCCCCTAGATTATCATGGGATGTGCCTACTCCCGTCTGACACGAAGTTTCAGACAAAGGATAATTCCAACCTTAGCCCAAACAGGGCTTCCAGCGTGTGCCAGGATCAGAAGAGGAGTGTGATGTCTCAGTCTCTACTACAGCCCGCATTCGCAATCAACCTGAAGGACATTAAAATCATTGAAAGCTATGAGTGGACGAAATAAATAATTTATAAAACACATTTATAAAAAGACATTTATGCCCTTCACTAAAAAGCATGCATGCATTTGAAAACCAGTTATTAATATTTAAACCATTAGGGTCTTAGCCCAAAACCGTAAACCAAAGTATATGAGAACTCAGCCCAAAACCAATCGAGTGGGAACTCAGCCCAAAACCAAATCTGTAGGGACTCCGTCCAAACCAAATCACGTGGGTCTCAGCCCAAATCTGATACAAGTGGGTCTCAACCCAAAACCAATCCTCGGCATCCCTGATGCATGACATCCCAGATGTCACAATCAACACCGTCATGGTTCCAAGCTACGCGTACTACCCAGGGTCTCAATCCCAAGTCTCCCCAGGATCCACCTAGGTCAATGACCCGCAGATCAATGACCATCCCTGGGGGTGGCAATCTTGCTCAGGGAGGGTGCAAATCCTGCTCCTGAGTCATTATACAGACCGGTCGCTCCATGCAATGACCCCTCGCATATAATGCCCCGTGAATACTCCAGGATATTACGAGACGTCTGGAGGAGACAACCCGCCACTCCAGGATACTACGGGACGTCTAGAGGGCAACCATTCGTGAGGATGGTATTTGTGGAAAACCATTTCATAAATCGTCTCAAATCGTTCAAAGGGCTATGCCCGATATTTCCATAAAACCATCGTAAATCCATAAATCCATTTGGGATACCCGACCCAAAATCACATTTATAAATCATAACTGGGCCTCCAGTCCGATGTCATACCAACTGGGCCTCAAGCCCAATCATGTAAACCAAATGGGCCTCCAGCCAGATATCTCATTAAATCAAGTGGACTTCAAGTCCGATGGTTTCCAATCAAATGGGTCTCATACCCGATTTCATATTTCTAAATCCAAAACCATTTCCATAAAACCATTATAGAAATACTAGCACGTATAAGCACAGTATAAAATTGAAAATCTTGAAATACGTGCAAATACGTATATACCAAAACACCACAATCATATGCATTCAAGGCATTTCAAAACATGTTCATAAACACGTATAAAACATTTATGCATGCATCAATTCAGAAAGCAAGGTCCACTCATAAACCATCCATGCTACGCCTAGATACACGTGTCATAAGCCTCTCCGGGCCAATCACCATCTCTGGGACTCTCAGACCTGTCCAAATCATACTAGAGGGTTACTAACTACCTTAATAACCTCTCATAAAAGCCCCCTAATTTTTTGGGATTTTTAACATATTTTAAACTAGATCCTAAACCTTCGGACATCCCGAATATATCGAAACTGTGTCTGATCGACTCGAAACTAGTCCCAAAATATTCGTTACATCGAATAGATGAAAACACATGTTGAAAACTTCCCCAAAAACACCCCCACGCGTCGCCCAAAGACGTTGCGCGTGGGCTTCAAGCACCAGTGCACAGGGTTGTCTTCAACCTCTATCGAGCTGGTTTGAACCCAGTTCACTGCAACGTTGGTCCATTCAAATCGGCGTGATCGGTTCAAGGCCATTCCTCGCCATTTTTCAACCCGTTTTCTCCCTTTTCAATTCCAATCTCTTTGTCCCATCATTAGCAACCTAACCATGCGATTAAAACTAAGAAAAACCATCTAGAACCTATTGGTTCGATTTTCCTTTTCACGGTCCAAACTTCTAGCCCATCGCCTGGGCTGCTCAGCCACCTTCCACTGTCCAAAACCATTTCCACACCCCCATATGAACCCAATAAACATCCCCCAATAACCAGAAAACACCCCTAACGTCTAAAACAAGAAATTGAAATTTTGAACTTAACCGGGTTATTGGATTTTACTTGTTCCTGGGCTCCACCGCCGTCCACGACGGTTCTATCCTCGACCAGCCATCATCAACTCACCCTCAGCCTCACTCTCTTGGCCTCAACTGAATCAAATGGGGACGGGGTTGATTTTGGGGCTTTCGAGTTCAAGATGATCGAATGAGAGAAAGGGAATAGATATGCATGTATGGGAAATGGTGGGCAATGGATGAGTGTCACTTGTCACTCATCCATTGGGCCTGTCCCAAAATATCTGGGCCCACTTAATGAAAAATGTCCACATGTCTCGTAAAACATGCAATAGTTTCTCGAAACTTCCGTGACCCGTAACTTTCCCAGCGAATGTCAGATTTTGACGTGCCGCCTTCCTACGGACTAGTATCGACCCGATCTATGGAACGGTCCTCAGTCCTCATGCATTGGACCTCTCGGGTCAAAAGTTAATTTTTTGCCCTCATTTAGGGGCAAAATCGTAATTTTGCCTTGAACGTCTGATAATCCTCGACCAATCACCGATTAGCATCTCTAATCCATAATTAATTCTTAATTAATCCCAAGATTTTGGGATGGGTCGTTACAATACAACCACTGGCTTAGATGTCCAACAAGCTACAACCGTCTTCCTCTCAGTATCTACCTAGACCGAGGACTTGGGGGACTCATGATAGTACATCGAGCGAAACAACAGACGAAAAAAAAGGAGTTTCTTGGTCAATGCACTTTGAAAGTCCTCAACCGAGGTATTCCACCTCAGTTAAGAACTTTAGGGACTTCTGTTTACACCATATTGGATCGAGCAATGGACTTTTCAAGCACTACATTGGACCATGAAGTAAGCCCATCCAAAAGGCTTCAAAGATCACACAAAGCTTATCATCAAGGTCCATGCCTAAAAAGCCCATTATTAGGTCCATGACCTAAACCCTAGCTCTTGTCTATAGAAGGGGCATTATCACCATCATTTGGGGGATCCCGACTCTCTCACTAGAGAAACCTCTATCTCCATAGACTTTAGAGCTCTCAACTCTCTCTACATTTACTTTTTCTCTCTAAAGGCTCTAAGCCTATTGTATTATGTACACAAACACTATTACACTAATGAGAATGGGATAACACCGTGGGCGTAATCCGATTTGGGTGAACCACGTACATACTTGTGTTCTTGGGTCTTATGCGGTCTTCCTACTCCTCGTTGGAACATTTTATGCTTCAACACTAACCATCTAATTGAATACCAATCAACCAACCAATTCCAATACCAAATAACTAACCAATCCTCGATAATCAAATTGCATAGGCAATCTTGGGAACTACACTAATCACTGTCCGAGTCACATCCAGGAACTCGCCACAATAGCAATGAACATAATCCATGGATTAAGTCACACAAGCCTCATAACCAGGCACAACCAATATTCAAACTTGTGTATCAATTACAATGAATAATAACACTACATGTAGGCTAACTCAGAACTGCACAAAGCATCATCCAAATCAAGTTTGGGAGCTGCATGTAGCACCATTCAGACTGTAATAGTATCCTCGGGAACTAAACGTAGCACCATCCTGTCATGTCCAAGAACTATACTCATGTACAATCCGGACACGTCCAAGAACTCATCAAATCTCCAGTCTCAGGATCAGTAGAGCCACGCTTCGGACGTCTGAGCATTGACCATATATGAGGATAGTTGATCGTGGAAAACAATCCATAAAAACAAGCAAATTCATTTAACACAATTTACTAACTCAAAACCAAGTCAAACATTTTCAGTAACGGGCTTGAGCCCATAACACAATTTCCATAAAATAGCCATATCCATAACCAATCAATAAATTCAGAACAATCATCATATAAATAATATTCAAATCATTGCCACACAACTCATGCAATAAAACAAATAAAACATTTAATTATGCATGCATAATAATTAATTAAAAGAAAAGGTCCACTCACATACCGTCCACATAGCTTAATTTCGATCTACGAACTCCACATAGCTCAATAACCAGAGGTCATTATCGTTAACAAACACGTCCTAAAACTAAGCATCGTCACTTCAAACGCTCGAAAACACCCCCAAATGTTGTCTGAATGACCTGAAAATGGCTCCATTAGATTCGTATCGTCAAGGGATTAGAAACAATCAATGGATGACCCATGGGACGACCCCATGCTCCTCCACGCGTGGTTGGAAGCGGCATTCTTCCCACACGGCTGAATCCCCACCCGCATATACCCATGCGTCACGTTAGTCGCCACACGGCTGAATCCCCACGCGCATATACACATGCCAGACCACATTAGTGCCACATTATCGTAAGACTTGAGCCAGGTTGCTAGAGATAATGATCGGAGCCGCCATTCTCCACCACCAGCCACCATCGACGTCGCTGGAAAACTCCATTGTTGGCCTAAACTTAAAACCTTCATAATTTCTTTATTTCTTAATGAAATCGAACTAACTTTATAATTCAAATCTAAACCCAAAAATTCAAGAAACTACTTGAATTTAAAAGGCCTGAAAGTTTCGGCCAACTTCAAGCTTCTTCTTCCAAGCTTTCTCCCGTCCAAACCTTCAATATTTCTGACTCAAATCCATCCTAAGAGCTCAACTAAGAGCTTGGAAACCTTTGTTGCAAGCTTGTAAACTTCAAATGATTCTAGGGATCGATTTACATTTTTTTTTCTTTCTGATTTTCTGTTTTTCTTTTCAAGTTTTCCTCCTCCATTCTTCTCTGTTTGTCCACTCCTTTTTTTTTCTTCCCTTTTCTTTCTTCCCTTTTCTTTATTTTTTTCTCATTCTTCTCTCTTCTTCCTTCTTTGGTTCTCTCCTCCTCTCTTTCTTTCCTCCTCTCCATGTCCTTCTCGGCCGCACATAACACACACACACACACACACAAAGTCGATGCACACATAAATATAGGATATGAAGGGAAATGATAAGGACACTTGTCACCCTCTCATGCAATCCACAAAATATCTCCGCATGTGAAATTACCAAATTACCCTCTATGCCAAATTACCAAAATGCCCCTAATCAATTTAGACCCGTAATGAACTAATTTGATCTCTGATTCTGGTATACCACCTATCTATGGATTCAAGATTCCATGATCTATGTAACGGTCTTCTTTCAACAAGTAGCCGAAGTAAAAAGTTAACCTTTGACCTCAAAAGGGCAAAATTATCAATTTCTTTTTTAAAATTTTGAAATTACCTTTTTAAAATTTCCGATCCGTTACAAACAAAAATGAAGGAATGTTAAAGTTAGTTGCGTATACGTATGTATAAACAATTAATTATTTCACAATATATGCCAAATAATGGAATAAATTCATATGCACTTGTGTAATAACTTTAACATTCTACTTCTTGGTTATATCGGCTATTAATATAATAATAATAAAAAAAATGTTTCTGTTTAATTACGAGGACATATAGGAATGAGAATAGTAGGTAATGGAAAAAGTAGGTAATCATTCTCATTGAGTTACTATAAAAAAAATTAGAACATAATGCGATTAATTTTCATTGTTATTGTTTACCAACTCCTATTAATTAGAATAAAAACTAACTTAATTACTAAAACGTTCTTACACACACACACACACACATATATATATATATATATATATATATATATATATATATATTATTGATGTTGAGTCTTATATAACCAATTAATAACAAATGCAAATTGTCATATCATGTTGTGATTATTCACTGATAAAATATGAGACAATATGCCCGATTGGTTTTGTTTTTTTTAATATATAATTCATTGATAAATATTGTAAATCATGCTTTTAGTTGAATTGGAAAATAATGATTTATTCACATAAATACATCATTACAAGTTAGAATTATTGTAATAAATACTTGTAGACTATGTTATTATTGTTTTCTAAATGCTGGTTTGGGGCATTTGGAATTATTGTAGAATTGTAGGTTACTTTAGTAAATTAAAATAATGAAATGAGATAATGAGAATCATTAACATCCCTCCTCTAGTTAATAAGATTGCACCAAAATGAGTAATCAGATTATCTATGTTGAATGGTATTGACTATTAGGGTAAGTAAACATGCCATTTTTCTTCCTTTATAATAATTGATAGCCTACTAGGTTACTTTTTCAAATTCTTTTCCAACTTGAGATTTATTTTTAATACAATAATACTAAAAAAAGAATTACATTATATATATTAGATATCGAACTCGCCCTTTACGATAGTTAAATTCAAAACCTACACATAACGTTCCCACTTCACAATATTAATTGGTGTAAGTTACATATGTTTGAATTTATTATTGTAATTTTTTTGGCAAAAATACGTCTTAATTTTGTTGAAAAATGAAAAAAAAAAAAGAATATAGAGTTTGAATATGATTTTCAGTGTTTGGCAAAAACAAGAAGCCCTTCTAATAAAAGATTAGAGAATTTTACCAACATAAAAAAAGTAAATTGGCACTTTAAATTTTGATACATATGCCACAAACAAAAGTCGGTGATGCAAATTCTTTTCTTTCTATTATTAGATTCTTCATATTTCGAAGATTCCTCGTATTCTGATTTTGATGTGTTTTAACACGAAGAAAAAAAAAGAATCATAAAACTCATAATAAATGGGAAAAGTATACGAAAAATAATAATTATTTATGATCATAATAACATCAGAAAAATTAATAGAAAACATCTTTTTTCGAGAAAATAAAACTTTAATTATTTGAACACTTTTTAACTGCGCCGCGCGCGAGATGATTTAAGAGGACTGGTTGCTCTCTCATGGTCTCACCACCTCAATCATCTTGACTACGTCTGCTTCATGCAAATTAAACTATAATAGTCTAAAGAGAAATGATTTTGATGCTCCAAATTTTATATTTGGTATTCGACTATCTCTTTTAATTTTATTTCAAAATAAAGTACGAGAATCAATTCTCTAGCCTAAAATGATACGCGCTACTGAAAAAAAGTCCAAATCATGCTACGTGCATCAATAAGGCTTGTAAATGACATGGTATAAAGAGTAATAGAAGAATTGGTTGAAACATAAATAGCAAGTTATAGTTGCCACAAAATACTGGAAAATAAATAAAACAACATATGCATGTAAAATAGATACAAGTGTGGACCAAGTTATTTTGGGTCCAGAAATTCTACAACAAAATATATTACATAACGCCACTTAAGGCTGGTGGCAGAAATTTTCAAATCCCATGTACTCTTCATTCTCCATCTTCTCAACCATGTTTGCTATTCCCACCCCACCTGAAAATAAATAAATAAATCCATTACTTGAAACATATATCGAAAATTCGTGACTGATATGGTGTTGCAAATACATTGAATTTAATCCATTGGTGGGTAATGAATTTATATTTGAGTATTAATACGTATTAGAATTTAAATAAATTACCTAAACTGATTGCGCTAACGAAGATCGTCAAAGCTAGAATGAAGATGACAATGGATGCCCTACCAAGAATTGCAATGATCTTTCTCACTACATGCTGACCAGTAAATGCAGCAATGGTTGCAACTAAAACAAAATAAGCAGCTGCAGAACCAAGCAGTAAACTTCAAACATTTAGCTTCTTCTTTTTTTTTTTTTTTCTATTCTTTTCTGGTGTACATACAAAATATGAACAGCTATAAGCTGAATTAGAAATGTGTTGAATCAATAAGATATTTTCTGCTACTCCTTACCATACGGGACCGGGAATCGGTTGAGAAGGTAATACTGTACAACTGACATGGAGGATGAGAATAGCATTGCAAAGGTGGATGTAGCACTTGCAACCTGCAGAAGAAAAAAAAAAAAAAAAAAAAGGGTTTCATTCTCATTTCATTTCAGTTATTTTCTGTTAATTTTGGTTATGGAAGTTGTAGATGATTTGGTTTCAGTTTTTTGGACTTTTTGAACCATACACACCTGAGGAGGAATTCCGAGTTCAAGAAAAAGGGGTCCCAAGATGAAACCGCCGCCAAGGCCAAGTAGTCCACCCACCATACCGGCCACAATCCCACAGCTGCAGTAAAGAAAAATTTGGTGCAACTTCCAGTTTGTGATTTCCTTTCCTTTCGACGCAATCACGCGTGTGCCTTTGCATAAGCATATGGCTTCAAAGAGCGTCACAGAGATCGCAATTGGTGCCTATATAGAGAGTAAGATCTCGATAAATGAATGTTCGATAAATTAGTCCCTGGAAATGTGAAAGTTTACCTGCAGGGCGTTGAGGATCCAAAAGATGGTGGAGCAAGTTTCGGTATATGTCTGCAAGAAGATTCAGATAACATCATCTCTCATGATCAAATCGATAACATGGTGGTTTTCGAGCAAATACAAAGGAATTAGAAAAATGTTATGTACCTTAACGATCTGAACAATGAGAAAGGCAATCCACACATACATGAGCAAAGATATTTCTTTCCAGTAAATGTTGCGTGACACCGGTACCTGCGATTTGTTCATAAATTCAATCCAACAGCAACTACAAAAAAATAAAAAAAATAAACAAAAAATTGCAGATAATTAACCAAGATGTTTCGAAGCTCACCTCCTCATCTTGCAATGCATCTGGTCCGGTAGGCAGTGGCGTGTAGTCTTCACTCGAAGCACCTCCAGGTTTGGAATCCGATTCCAAAAGCTTCTCTGCTTCCTAAAATACATGTAATGCTGGAAACCGTTAAACTCCATGTTCAAGATTAGTGAAAAGCAGAAGCTGTGTGAAACAAAGATGTCACCTTTTTCATCATGGTTTCTTTGTTCCATGTTTCTATGCCCTTCATCAGTGCTTTCGCCGATGTCCCCAGGAAGAGAATGATGAGCAGAACTGTGACCATCCAGTCAGCAAACATGACGTTGAAAGCGACTCCAATGCTGATGCCAAGCATGAGCATTGGCTGGAAGAGCAATGCCAGGTCATAATCTATAAGGGGCATGTCAAGAGTCGGGTGCCTAAGCCTCAAATTAAAGTAAACAGTTGAGCCTGCCGCTCCCATTATCATACCTGCATTGAATTTGATATTATATATATATATATATATATATGCCCAAGATTCATTCTTTGTAAATAATTATAAATTTCTTAAACTTGATTACATACACTTGGAAATCGCTGTTGAAGACTTGGGATCAAAACCGATGATCAAAGCAAGCATTGGTACAAAAATTCCTCCACCTCCAACTCCTCCAACACTCCCCAGAGCTGCTCCAAAGAATCCGACTATTGATCCCACCACAATTTTCCAACCGAACTTCATCTCCTGCTCAAACAAAATATTTTTAACATAAAAATATTTATAGTCTCCATTTGTTCTTGTGACAGAGATTAAACAGGTAATTAAACTCACTGGCCAAACAGGCTGATAAGAAGCGCCATCAGTCTTCCAAAGAAAATGAACCACTCTCACAAAAAATGCTTCATCTGTGTCACGACGATCAACAATTTTATTCTGTTTGTCTTCTTTTAGAGGCCTCTCTGCAGTGACAACTTCACTTATCATGAGGAAGATAAAGAACACTGCACATGCTACTGCTGTTCCTGCTGCCGATGTTATAAAGGCCCTTCCAGTGATCTTCATTCGCGTCGTTCGGGTCGTTTGTGTAAGTGTTGATGATTGATTGCAAGGCAGGGACTGTGATTTAGGGAAGCTCTGTTTTGTGTATGTATGTGATTCAGGGAAGCTCTGTTTTTGTGTACATAAATTTTTTAAAGCTGTGAACTTTTCTTTGATCTCCTATGTGTATGCAGTGTGCACTCTTCTTTCTAGTATTTGATCTACCTGCTGTCAAATTTATTTATAATCTCCATCTCTATCTCTCTATGAGACATGCAAAATTCATTTAAATCTGGGACCCTCAATTGTCAATTCTTATTAATCCTATTTACCTCACTCTCTCGATCTCTCTCTTTAAGCCAATAATTTTCACTTGAGGAATAGGGATTAATGAATCACCAAGCCCAATTTTTACTTTAAGTTAACAAATTGGTGTCAAATTCCGTTATTTCAAATTATGTCGTGTACTGAATTTTTCAAAAATTAAATTATTTAAATTAAAATATCAAAATTCAAAAATAGAAATTCAAATGCATCGTTGTCTCCACAGAAAAGAATAAGAAGATAATATATAAATTAATTAACAATTTTGGAAATAGTCCAAATCTGAATGTTCGAAAAAATTATGCAAAAAGTAGAAAAATTCTTAATGTCAACTTTCAAATGGGGCAAGAAATTGGATGCTTTTGGATCATGAAGCTTCCTAGATACTGGTAATGACAATGGGATTTTTACCTGTCAAACAGTAAAAATGCAACATTGCCGTGGGGCATTATATTTACCAAGTGGGATTTTTGGCATAATTTGATACAAAACAAGGAATTTAATTTGCACCGAACAAAAAAAAAAAAAACTAAGGAATTTAGTTCAATTTTTTCTTTTGAGTTGTCAATGTTCTTGTTCTTGTTAACAAAAGCTTCTGTGATGACTTTGTTCGTTGTTGCCAAAAAACCAAGCCTTTGTGCTTCCTAGAAATTTCTCAGAAGCGGCAGCTTTGAAGGCCGTACAAGCACCAACCTCTAGGCTCTATGCACTGCCATTTTTCTTCCTGCGAACCAAGTATTAGCCTTGCTTTAATTTTTCTTTTTTTTTAGTTATCTTTTTTATGAAACTTCATGGCTGCTTCATGGGTTTTGGCCTCTTCTTTGCTGCTTCTATTTCTGCAACAGTGCAACTTACAAACAAAAATGTGTCTTCTTTTTCCAACCTAAAAATAGAGAAAATCACAACCAATACCTTGGAATTATAATGTTGTTCATAGTAATCAGAGTTACGACAACAAACTGGATTTACCAACTCAACGTTAGTGCAGTGATATTTCCCTTTTTAAATGTTGAACTAGAAAAGCTCGGGTTCCAGGCCTGAGAGCTGAAAGCTTATTTTACATTGAAGATTTGTGCAGTGAGCCACGAATTCAAATACCAAACCAATGTCTGTGCCTGTCTGTAGAAACTACAGACGAAACACGAAAATGAAAAACGAAAAATCAAACGGGCTCTAAGAATGTCACACGATTGGGATGTACTAAAAGACATGTTTGATTTAAATGATTACACAATTTTCACGAATTTAAAGCTGAAGAGTTTTTTACAAAAAAAGGTGAAAGACCTAGCTACGAGATCAGCATAAACGTTCAAACAGTAACACCACCCAAAGCACAATATCCTCACCACAAACTGTTAAACAAAGCAAAAAGGGAAACGCAAGAACCAAAAGAACCCACATAGAAGAAGCAGCTGGTGCATAAGAGGCAATAGTAAGCACTGATCAAATAAGGCAGAGAAAATTAAACCAGAAAAAGCACGAGACCAGGGCATTCAATGTGAGTCTTAGTACTCATTGTATTCGCGAGAGAGTGATCTAGATGACCGCTGATAATCTCCCTCCACATCTCCACCTCTCTCCCTTCCACGGGACTCAGCTGGTGCTTGCTCATAATGGTAATCATCCTCGTCCATTCGATCATAGCGGTCATGTGAACGATCAGGATACTGTTTGTAGCGGTCCTGGTCATGCTGGACCTCCATTTGATCATACTGGCTGCGATGAAGCTCGTAGGGCTCAGCATCCTGGTCAGGGTCTGAGTGCCGACGCCCATGCTCAGGTTGTTCATACCATGGGTCATCTTCATGGGCAGTGTGGTCATAGTCCCGCTCCCTTTCACCATGTCGGCCCCTTTCCTGTTTTGATTCAGAGCGGTCGTAATCAGACTCCTTGTCAAGGGAACGACCACGATCAAGATCAGGATCCCCAACTTCATAATCCCTTTCCCTTTCTCGAGGGCGATCACGCTCCCTATCACGGTCTCTATCTCGACCACGCTCATAGTCACGACCACGATCCCGTCCCCGTTCACGAGTTCGATCACGATCACGACCACGATCTCTTTCCCTATCCCTATCCTTGTCCCTGTTTCTGTCACGGTCTCTGTGGTGCCTATCTTCCCTATGATCACGATCCCTAGACTTGTCATGGGACTGTTCACGGGAGCGCTCACGAGACTTCTCTCGTTCTCTTTCCTTGTCTTTCTCTTTCCCCCTTTCACGGGATTTTTCTGTGTCCCTGGAAAACATTTCACTTAACATCAATCACAAAGCAATAATGAAATTTCAGTGAACTTGACAAAACTTCAGCAATAACCAAATGCTTGAATAGAAGATGATTGTTGCAAAACTTTGAAGTCTCTGTAGCAACTTACAAGTCCACATGCCGCTCCTCACGTACCCTAGGCTCCTCAGATCGAGGTTGTCCTCCTGATTGTACTTGCTCCCTGACCAAATAATGTTGAATCTAACATTAGCAAAAGGCACTCGAAAAAAAATTTATGAAAAAACAAGTTTTTTACCCTAGCACATCCAAAAATTTTATGATCCAACTTGAAGGTAAAGAATATTTTCCCAAAAGCCTATAGCTTATGTAATGAACGACCAAAAAAAAAAACATTTTGATGTTAGATTACATATTAGGAAGACAAAGGAATTGATCCTCAGATACTAGTTAAAGAAATAAAAATTACACAACAACCAGCAGACAGACAGTTTTCTACATTTGTTGGTGCTAATCATAATATTCCTTCGAGCCATTGCTATAACTTATTTCTGTGATGAATAGCTATTATACCACCTGCTACTGAAGTTTAGAAATGTTGGAATCAATTGATTACCTTCCTGAATATCTCTGATTAACTTCTTCACCTCCAACTCTGGTGGTTCCAAGCCCACCACCCAGACGGCGAGGACGCCAATTTGGTACTGTTCTACCACGTTCAACATCTACAAGTACTCTTCTACCTTCAATCTTCCTCCCATCAGCTTGCTTGTAAGCAGCTGTAAATTCATATATATAATCTTAGAAACAACGGATCAAACACACGGAAATTTATTGCAGATAGAATGAAAGCAAAGCAAACCTTTCATGTCACGTGTATGCACATACTCGATGAATCCATAGCCTCTAGGTTTATTTGTTTCATTGTCATTGACCAATCGAACCTGAAATATCATAGAAGAAGAATATAATTAATAAAAAAGATTAAAGCATTCAGATCTTAAGCAAAGAATGCTTAAGAATAAGAATTATGCATAGATGTTTTCACATCTACGACAAAGCATCATACGACAAGAAGTTAAATATAAATCCTAAATGGCACGGCAGACAGGCACTATGCCTTTTTAGCCGTGCTCACCTTTAAATCATACAGCTTCCATCGCAGGATGCATCACCACCGGCTAGAGTTGCAGTAAAACTGACAATTGTGGCCAATTTACCAGTTGACAGACTATTATCCCCTTACCAGGGAGATTTTTTTCATAATAAAAATATTTGTGAAGTACTATTAAAAATACCAGGACATCCCGCTGCTGATGTGTTTTTTTGAGAGCCTTTAAAGCCAAAAGTAAAATTTTCAGCACAAAATGCACGTACTAAAATTCAAAGGAGATAGAGATGCTAGTACTCCCGATATGTTTTACCCAGTGCAGTAAAGTTAAACAGAAGTTGTTGGTCTCCTTTTGTTGCTTGAAATAAGGGCAATATGCGCAATGAATCACACCCTGCTCAAATTATAGCATCCAGCTTTGCTATGCAGGATAAAGCATCATCTTTGGAATTGGATAGGGAGACAATATGGAATCAAAGATACCATATACAAACAACATACCACCCCTTACCAGGGATTTCTTGAATGTTAGAACTTAAAAAGAATATATATCCTAGAAGCACCCATTTTAAAGATCCCTTTAATAAAACTACATCAAAGGAGGTGCTATCAATGGAGCAAACCCATATGTAATTACCAGTATTTTCGCAGTTACACCTGTGTTAATATTACGGCTTATAAACTCAGCTTTGCTGTGCAGGGCGAAGCACCATCTTTGGAATGAGGAAGGTAGAAATCAAAGCTTACAATGAACACTCACCCCTTACCAAGGATACTTCTTGAATGATACTTAATGCTAATATATAACCTAGAAACACCCAACTCCATGTCTAAATAAATCCATACGAAAAGAGAGCTATTTTAGGATTTAAACAAACCCGCAAGACATTACCGATTTGCCGAGACACCTGTAGTTGTAATACAAGCTTGCAGACTCAACTAACAATAAAACTAAAACAACAAGAACAAATTCAAAAGCATCACCAGGCATTACCAGTTACAGTTATGGCCAAAAAATGCATTAGCTCAACCAGTTGGCTGAAAGGGTAAGGTAATTTTTTTAAAAAGTTCATTATGCAGGGCCCGTATAAGATGGATTCTTGAGGGATCTAACCACATAACTTAAAGAAAACCAGTCATTTGTAACCCAGAAATCTTTGGGGGAATAGGAAAAACGAAAACAATGCTCAACGATTAGGAAATACTTTTTTCACATTCAAAGATTAGGAAATCAGTGATTTGTGAAGAGAATACAACACAAATGAACCTCTTACCGAACCCCCATGGGGTTGCTCAAAAAAATACATACCCGTTTGATTGGACCATAAACGTCAAACTCCCTTTTGATTCTGCTCTCAGTTGTCTCATAATTCTGCAAGAATGCAATGACAATTACAAGTCAAAGATAAAGAATATCAAGAATAGCAGGAAGGAAACCATTACTGTACCCAAAAATGATACTTACGAGTCTAGCGACAAACAGTGTCTTGTATGGATCTCCAGAAATATTTGGATCATTATTTGGATCATCTGCATAGAAACGGATATAAGGAAAACAAGGAAAAATAAATTGAAAGAATCCAAAGCTAAAATCAAGATGAGAATAGGGTCATCACATTTTTCTAGCTCTTCCGCAGCCTTTGCTGCACCCTTCTCAAGTCTTAACTGGTGTATTCGAGCCCTTCTTTGTGTCTGATCCCAACATATGAAAACTGATTTAGTTCCAGTACATACACTGATTCATAATGCAAATTCCGCATACAAGATATTCAAGTTAAATGCTTACAGGAGTTTCACCCTTTTGGACAGGTGCAGTATACTCAGGATCCCCAGGCTCAGCAAACTTACTCACAAATTGGGCAATCCCTTCATTAGCCAGAAATTATACAAAGATAAAGAGTGAGTGCAAAACTAACAGCTACAGTATATAGATTAATGCCAAAGTGAAACTCATAAAGAATATGTTAAAAAACCTGTTAATGGTGGGCACTTTCTTTTCTCCGGAGGCGGTTTAAAATCCAACGGTGGTCGAGGCTCAAACAGCTTCAAAAGGTTGGTTGTTAGACCAGTGGGATGACTCTGCCCAATCTGCACCAGAAACACAAATTACAAATCGATAGGGATTACAAAAGAATTCAAGAGCTTAACAAATGCACCGAAGAAACCAATGCACAAGTACCACTCAAACGCTTAGCAAGTTCATATTCTGAGAATGATCGATTTGCATAAAACCAAACTTCAGTAAATTGGGGCAAAAAATAACAGAGATCAGCTAGGGTTTATCTAAAAATATGAAATTTTAGATCCATCAAGAAATTTTAGAACTTATCCTCACAAAACTTAACAGATTGACACAAATACTAAAAAACAATCGAGAAAGAAGACACGCTAAAAACAAACCAGTTTAAGCTGCAGAACATTAGCACGGTTCTGGGCCTTCGTTCGGCCCTGAACGGCGGCGTTTTGGTTGCGCATGAAGGCATCGTTGAGATAGTCTCCCATAATGAGATCGGAGCTGAGTTATGGTTTCTGGAACACTCCGAGTACTCGTACTCAGATGGTAAAGGTCGCCTATATGAATATATGGGTAATCCGGATCCGATTAGAAACAGTCGGGTCGGACATGTAAAGCCACATAGGCGGCAGCGAAAGCCCTTCTCAGGTTTTCGGGAAGGTATTTATAGAGGATTAATTATGTGCGAGCTTGTCATTTTTGTGCAAGGATTTAAATGCAACGTCGGACAAAATGCATGGTAAATTAGTAATTTGATAATTTACACTTTTTTCCCGATTATCTTATAATTTTCACAACCAAACCAAATCAAACCGGCAATAAATATTTTGATCAAAGAAAGTTGAAATTTTTTTAAACTGAATCAAGTCGAATTGTTTACCTTCTTTCCTATAGTAGATATTTTTTATTGAAAAACATCATACAATAAAATATAGATAAACACTATATCAGTCAAAAAACTTAATCGTTGGCATCAGCGTCAATACACAATTTGTAAAAGATCGGCGCCTTAGTTAGGTCCACAGGATGTAACGGCCCGTTCCAAAATTTTGGGATTTATTCATATTAAATTGAGAATTAGAGAGGCTAATCCGGGAATTAGTCGAGGATTATCGAACGTTCAGGGCGAAATTATTATTTTGCCCCTAAATGAGGGTAAAAAGTTGACTTTTGACTTGGGAGGTCCAATGCACGAGGACCGACGACCATTACGTAGATCGAGTCGATACGAGTCCGTAGACAAGCAGCACGTCAAAATCAAACATTCGATGGGAAAGTTACGAGTTACGGAAGTTTCAGGGTACTATTGCACGTTTTACGAGACGAGTGACATTTGTCTCATTTGGGCCCTAGATAATTTGTGAAGCCATGCCACTCATCCATTGATCCCTTAACATACATATATGTATACCACCGTCCCTCTTCATCTTCTTTGTGCTTCCATGCCCGAAACCCACAAACACCAAACCACACCACCACTGCATCTCATCCTCATTGTGATGACTGAGTGACTTAGAGTGAGAGGCTGAGATGGATGGACGACGGAGGGACGACGGAGACCACGACGGAAAAAGGTAAAACCGAAGACCCATTTTAGATTTTGAAATTTGAATTCCAGATTTGGACGTTGAGGATGTTTTCTGATGATTGGGTGGTGTCTATTGAGTCCTTACGAGGGTCTAGGGATTGAAACGGAAGAGAATGGACGGCTGGGCAGCTCAGGCAAGAAGGTAGCAGCTTGGATGTGGACTTCGAGCTTACCCAGGTAATTTCTAGCCTTTATTTCATGGTTTGGAGGTCAGGGATCCCTTTTTGGGATCTAGACGATCGTTTAGGATCTAATGGCATCGAAAACAGACCGAAAATGGAGGTTTTGGAACCGAGTCAGGGTCGCGGGTCTGCGCAACCCGGTTCAGGGAAATGGGTCTACCCGAACAGAGGACATGGATGATGACATCATCATGTCAGGTCTGACATGTCAGATGTCAAATGTCAGTGATGACATCACTGTTGATGTCAACGTTAACTTTTGACCAGTCACCTTTGACCCACACGTGGGGGCGTGTGGGCATGTGGGCACATATTTCGAGGTGGGACTAGGACCATTTTAAAGGTTTAGATGATACAAATCTAATGGTGGTGGTTTCGAGTCGATCGGAGATCGTTAAGTTGGTCAATTTGAGGTTTAAAGCCTAGGGAAGCGTGTTCAAGACACGTTGACTTTTCTGGGAATGTTTGGGGTTTTTGATTAGGACTTGTCTAGGTTGATAGTAACCTTTAAGTATATTTTAGACAAGTCCAGATGACCCGGAGAGGTCGGATTAGCCCGGAGAGGCTTATGGTGCGCCTATCGAGGCGCAACTTAGACAGTCTGTGAGTGGACTTTGTTTTATGAATATGATGCATGCATAAATGTTTTATATGTGTTTACGAATATGATTTGAGATACCACGAGTGCATGTGATTTTAATATGAATGGTTTGACATTTTCGGAGGAAAACGTGTTATTGTACATAGTTTAAAATTTCTGTTTTATATGATGTTTGGGCTTCGGCCGAGTGTACTACGTGCTTGTATGTTATGTGATTCCGAAGGTTTCACAAAGAGGCATGAAACTGAGGAACTGATTTACGGTTTTGAGGATTTCACGAAGATGCATAAAATCGAGATTCGAGCACGAGTCCCAATTGAACGATGATTTGAAAGTGTTTTGGAAATGAGAAAGAGTTTTCGGATTTGGAAATATATTTTGGGCATATGACCCAGTTGATTTGAGGTTTGACGTAGAGTGTAGTCAAACGTGAGATAAGTCGGGCGATGACCCAGTTATGAATTTTACGAAAGATATTTCAAGCATGAGACCCAGTTGTGGATTTTAAAGGATTCGAGGAATCCTAGGATATGGAGTGTCGTTGGACACTGGATTTTCTGGCTGTGACCTATTCGGTGATGTTCCGTGCTCGAGGCCCTATTGATGATGGCATTTGGGTGAGTTCCGGATGATATGACGCTCGCCTCCGGACTACAGATGTGTTCCTTCCAGAGAGTTCACGATGCACTCCTTGTTGTCGAGCAGCCACGGGAAGCAATGACCGAGGGAGGCTCGACTTAGGAGTGCTGATGTTATCCTCTGAGATCGATCGGCGATGTGTTCACGATGATCTAGAGATGGTCGCTACGAGTGATGTGTTCATGGTGATATGCTAGGATTGTGAGCAGTCGTGAGCTATAGGCACATGTTCTAGGATTAGAATCGTGACTGACATTAAGGATGTGATGTGTTCCCACGTGTTCTATGATTTGGGCTGAGGTTCTATGTCAGGACTCGTCCCAATCCCCCCGGGATTAACGCGGGACGCGCCTGATCCCGTCTGACACGGAGTGTCAGACAAGGGAGATTTCCAACTTCAGCCTGCTCGGGGCTTCAAAGTACACTAGGATCCGGAGGAGGAGTGTGATGCATCGGTCTCTGCTACAGCCCTCATCCGCAATCAACCTGAAGGGCAATCAAAACATTTAAAAGCTGTGAGTAAACAAAACAAATAATTTATAAAAAAAAATTCATGAAAGAGACATATGTATACCCTTCACTAAAAAACATGCATGCATTCGAAAACTATTTTCCAAACCACTAGGGCCTTGACCCAAAATCGTAAATGAAACTAGTCATATGGGCCACTGCCCAAATACATGTGGGACTCAACCCAAACCAGAAATCCGATCATATAACATATAAATATAACATATGTCAGGACCCACCCCCGTTCCACCCCGAATACCGAGGTAAATCCTGCTCCCGTCTGACACCCCGACGCTAAAGCCACGGTACACGCACGAAAAGATACTAAAACACACTGTCAGACGCAGGAGAAACTATACAAAACATCCCGAAGTTAAAATTTACAGAGCATAGTATAAAATACAAAAGAAGAAAAATCTGATACACAGAGTACACGCACTACGGAAAAGTTTAAACCACTCCGGGATCCCTCTCGTGACTTCTATACCTCAGACGCTGCCTCGACGCCGAAACCCCGTTCTAGCTCCACGACCTGGAGGGCAATTTAAAACAGAAAATGTGAGTGGACCAGAATAAAAGAAAAGTTTCCAAAACCATTTTATAAGAAAACCGGGTTTAGCCCTCCGTTTTGAAACCACATGCATAACCCAGTTATTAAAACAGTTATAGTTCACATAAACATCATCATAAAAACAGAAACACTATAAAACAGTTATAGAAATCATATCATACGCATCATAAAACCGTATCATAAATCATGAATATCAAGTCATCATTATCCGATCAAACCTGCTGGATCTATCCGAGTCTTTAAACTCCCGAGTCTTTAAACTCAATCCAGGCCTCAATAATATCCGAGTCTTTAAACTCCCGATTCTTTAAACTCAACAGGCCTACGGGGGAAATATCAATATATCCGAGTCTTTAAACTCCCGAGTCTTTAAACTCAATCCGGGTCTTTAAACCCAATCCGGGCCCGTCCCCCGTCAATCAATATCCGGGTCGAAGAACAAACACGAACACACGGGCACCCCCAATTATTTGGACCGTGCACACGCCTAGAAGCCACTAGGCCCTTGCCACGCGTCACAATCCTCCCCTTCTCTCTCACAACTATCTCAATCTCAGCCTTTCATTTGTCCCTCTCTGTTGCACAAATCCCAAGTGCAAAAGACCAAAATGCCCCTTCTTAAACCCCAAAATTACGATTATGCCACTAACTTCCTAGACCCGTAACTTACACATTGTAAGTCCGATGAATACGTGCCGCCTGTCATCGAACTCAGGACGATGAGATCTAGCTAACCATCCTAGGTCAACGTGTCAAAACCCGATCATACAAAAAGTCAACTTTTCCCCCTATTTTAACCAAATTACGATTATGCCATCAACCTTCCGAACATCATAACTTCCTCCTCGAATGTCGGAATCGAACGTGCCAACTGTCTACGGATTCATGACATCCTAAACTACGTTCTGGTCATCGGTTAAAATCTAGTTGCCCGCCCGAACTAAAAGTTAACTTTTGCCCAAACTAGGGGTAAAATCGTCATTCTACACTAACGACCTTATCGGGACCAACTAATCCCCGATTAAGCTCACTAATCTCATCTTAATCACGGTCTTAACCCTAATTCCCGGGACGGGTCGTTACAACATATAACCAATCCTGTCACGGTTTCTAAAGATACGTACGTGCTACCCGGGGTCTCAAATCCCAAGTCTCCCTAGGGTCCACCTAGGTCAATGTCCGTAGATCAATGACCATCTCTGGGGGTTATAATCCATAAGCCTTCCTGAGAGTAAGGTACCCAACGGGGGCGACTCCACTCAGTTAGTGCTCTATGACTACTCCGAGGTCCACCTAGGCCAACAACCTTCCCCGGAGGAGACAATCCAAATAAAGGAAGGTATATGAATATATATATGACAGGACCCATCCCAATTCCCCCGGGATTAGTGCGGGATGACCCTGCTCCCGTCTGACACGAAGTGTCAGACAAGGGATATTTTCGACCTTTGCCCTCCCGGGCTATCAGAGTACGCCAGGATCCGGAGGAGGCATGTGATATCTCGGTCTCTGCTACAGTCCACATCCAATGTCAACCTGAAGGGTAGTCAAAACATTAAAAGCTGTGAGTGGAAAAAACAAGAGTTTATAAAAACAATTTATAAGAAAGCCATTTGTACCCTTCACTAAAAAGAATGCATGCATTCGAAAACCATTTAACCGAAAGAACCATATGTGGGACTAAGCCCAAAACCAAGGTTGAAAGAACCATAATGAAAATGACCATATGGGCCAATGCCCAAATCCATAAGGGACTCGGCCCAAATCATAAGAAACCAACCACACGGGCCACTGCCCAAAACCTGTGTAAACACACATCATATATCATATATAGCATACATCACATATACATATAATTCACACAACCAATCCTGTCACGGTTTCCAAAGCTACGTGCGTGCTACTCAGGTCTCAATCCGAGTCTTCTCAAAGTCAAGATCAATGTCCGCAGACCACTGACCCCACCCGAGGTAATAGTAATCATAGCCTTCCTGGGAGTAGGGAACCCAACTGGGGGGTGACTCCACTCAGTCGGTGCTCCGTGACTACTCCGGGGTCCACCCAGGCCAACGACCCTCCCCGGAGGAGATAATAGAAGTAAAGGAAGGTAGATGAACATATATATACATAACATAATATCCATGCCAGTTCCCCTGAACCGTCATGATCCATAATATCCATAACCAAGGTAACATGCCGGTTCCCATAAACCGTCATGTACCGTAATAACATAACCAGGTAACATGCCGGTTCCCATAAACCGTCATGTACTGTAATAACATAACCGAGGTAACATGCCGGTTCCCATAAACCGTCATGAACCACGATACCATAACAAGGGTTCATGGCGGTTCCCATAAACCTTCATGAACCGGGAAATCCATTTAAGGTTCCTTGACCTGAAATCAAAACCGTAAAGTAACCTGGGTCTCGTGCCCGAACATAGGACATCAGCTGGGCACCATGCCCGATATCTGAGTTCATATGCCCGAGACAAAACCAAATGGGTCTCATACCCGAGTTTATCCTTTTAGAAATCCAAAATCATTTCATTAAAACCAATAAAGAAATACATACCCGTATAAGCACCGTATAAGGCTCAAACCTTGAAATACGTGCTTATACGTAACCACATACAAATGCACCCATGGCATCATCAAACAAGTAATAAAACATATAATAAACATTTATGCATGCACCAATTTAGAAAACAAGGTCCACTCAGAGACCGTCCGAGCTGCCGCCCCGATTTGCGTGCCATACGGCTCCCCGAGCTGATCACCGTCACCGGAACTCCCAAACCTGTCAAAATTTTAATAAAAGGTTACTAACTACTTAATTAACCTCCTACCAAAGCCCCGTAATTTTTCCGAACTTTTAACTATTTTTTAAACCGACCTTAAACCTTCCGACATCCCGAAAACTATTGAAACGATGTTCGATTGACGCGAGACCAGTCCCAAAATCTTCGTTACATCGAATAGAAGATTTCCATGTTGAACACTTTCCCAAATTATGGACCACGCGCCCTCATGCGCTCCTAGAAGGGACAGATTACTGTTCATCGTCACTAACCTCCAGCAGACCGGTTTTACTGTACCTGGCCGGTTCACCTGGTTTGGCAGGTCCAACTGGACCGACGTGACCGGTTCACAACCCTAGACACCCCATTTTTCATCCTAGTTCTTCCTTTTTGGTTCCTTTCATCCTATTTTGGTGTTTTCTATCCATTCCAATCCTTAAAACAACCTAAAAACCGCCTAAACCCATGGTTCGATTTTGAACCAAACGGTTCAAAGTTCCCAAAACTCTCCCATGGCTGCCCAGCCATCCCAATCTTCCTTAAACCTTCCTAAAATGTCCCTAGCAACCTAATGGACTCATTAAAACCATTAAAAACCAACCATAACAACAAAAAAGGAAAAATGGATCAAAATGGGCTAACCGTGAACCTCACAGGTTCTTCCTCCTTCCAGCCGCCGTGGACGGCGGTTCTGGCCTCCCAGCAACCTCCTCAGTCTCCCTGGTCCTCTGCCTGGTCATTGGTGAAGATTGGATGGGTTTTGGTTTGCACGGATGGGAGGAAAAGGGTGAGATCGGGTTGTGTTTTGTGTGTTTGAAATGGAGAAAGAAATGCACGGGAAAAGGGAGATGCATGAATGAATGAAGTTGGACAGTGGATGGGTGACACTTGTCACTCATCCATAGGGCGGGGATTAAATATCTGGGCCCCCACTAAGTCCAAAAGTTAACTCGTTTCGTAATTCGTGCAATAGTGCACTTGAACTTCCGTGAACCGTAACTTCACCGTCGAACGTCCAAATTCGACGTGCCGCCTGTCTATGGATTCGTATCTTCCTTATCTACGTAATAGTCCTTGGCCCTCGGCCATTGGACATCCCAGTCAAAAAGTCAACATTTCGCTCCTTTTAACTAAAATTACCAAAATGCCCCTAAACTTCCGAACGTCATAACTTCATCCTCGAACGTCGGAATTGAACGTGCCACCTGTCTATGAACTCGTGACGTCACGAACTACGTCACGGTCATCTGTCAAAGTCCATTTGACCTCCCGAATGAAAAATCAATGTTTTGCCACCATCAGGGGTAAAATGGTCATTTCGCGTCGTTCGTCCGATTTCGCTCAATTAATCACGGATTAGCATCACTAATCGTAATTAGTCACTAATCTAATCTATGAATTTGGAACGGGTCGTTACAACCTTCCCTCCTTAATTAATTTCATTCTCGAAATTCCAACCAACCTAATTCTAACCGTTCTTCCCTCCTTAATTTAGTTCCGTTCTCGAAACTCCAACTATCCTGATTCCACATCCACCTCGTGGAAAGTAGAATCAACCTCAAAACACGTACACGCTCGTACACCAACTAACTAGAACAATCCTTACTCGTCTGCAACTAGACGTACCACTAACGCTCACGTCGCATCGTATACATTCGACCACGTCGAATAGCAGAAGTTGTACGCTCCGAACTAACACCACCTGTCAGTATCAGAGTAGCCCAAGTATCCTATGATCGACCCACTTGTCAAATCTACCCTTTCGCTGACATAAAAAACTCTACGGTTCCTTCCTCAATCTCTAACCTATCCTGACGTCTGCTCCCACTGGGAGTCACCAAACCGCACTCAACGATCTACGTTGACACCTCCGAGAAACTGTCACCACTTGACAGCCGTCAGTCGAAAACTGACACTATACCCACTTGTGAATATACTAACCACCAACTTACTCAACCTGAGTAACGCTTACCAACAACTCACTCGACTTGTGTGTAACTAGACCCATCAGAACCACTATGACCCAGTGCACAGTATCCAATGTCCAGTTCACGACCTCAACTAATCCAATGGTATTGGAACTAAGCCGACTACCGATACGCTCACCAACGTACTACGGGTATAACCTATATACCGTCACTAGGCACCACAAGTCTACCCGGTATCATACCTCGGACTACGTACAAGGTACGCACATCTATCCCCCAATCAGCCTACAACCATCTAGGTTGTAGCCAATCACGTTTTAATAATGGAGTCCATCTGTCCAATCCCGTACTAGACAGATCAACACTCCGACCCATTATCAATTTCCAAATCCGAATCCGAATTCGCAATTTCGTAAGAAATCCCGAATCCTAACCCAGAATTCATATCCATAACCATGTCCAAATTCGAATCCGAAATCACTATTCCGTAAGCTAGCATTAGGAATGACCATTCCGAACCCAAATCCATAAAAGAAAATCCATTGTCAAGCTCCAGAATCAAATCCTGAATCGTCACCCAGAATCCGATTCCAAAACCCAAATCCAGAAATCCTCTTTCAAGTTCCAAAATCAAATCCTGAATCGTCATCCAGAAATCTGATTCCAAAACTCGAAACCTCGTTCACATCTACCGAGACATACCAAAACCGAACCTATCGGTTACCTGCTCAATCGATTACCACAATACAATCGATTGACTTCATAGGGAAGCCAATCCCCATATCAACACATCTCTAAGGCTGACCATATCCGACCACGTCAGACACCTACTCGCTCGAGTAACAAGCCATATGGGATTTACCTCGAAAAGAAGTTCAGTCCCATCATGCTCCACTCAAACATCCCAGTAAGAGTGATAACTTCGCCACCTATTTGGATCATCGAGATCACGATCCAGATCCATCACTACGTCACCTGACCATAGACGTCACAATCGAGGATCGTCACAACGGCCAAAGTCCTAGACCATTTCCCACATCTAAATAGATTAGTCAACGACGAGACACGCCGAGACTGTGGGTTCTCACTAATTACCTCGTATCGATCCTTGTCATTCCACCGAGGAAAATCAAAGATGATACCAGACTATGACATCAAAACTCATCCTATGTGAATACAACCAAACTCGCTGCATTCACCACGTCACGTAAACCAACATCGTCTGCCACCAAGCAGGAAATGAGAAATCTCAGTCACCTAACTTCGATATAATCGATTCCTCTTGATGACCCAAAACAAATCCCGGGTTCACCAACCAATACACGATCAGCGTACTAGGGGTAATGAACAACATCTACATCATCAACATCATCTACCATGGTAGAACCTGAGAAGTCACCCAAAATGACTTCGAAATACCCAATACCAATGCGGAAAACCCGCATTCCTCTCGTCACCTCAATCGCAACCTCTCGCGATTCCGAAGTTCCAACAAGATTGGAAACAACATACCCGGACATCAACCACGTGTCCCCTAACCAGTTTAACTCTATCTGAGATCCACTCCTGAACCACAGATACCGAACATATGCCCATTACGATGGAGTCACATCCCGATTCGTAACTCACCGTCATCACAATCACCAGCACTAGCGCCAGTACCTGCACCAATGCATTATCACTTCCACTAGTATCAGCACACTAACATCAGTATCAGTATCAGCACACCGTGTGCAAACTGACAACCCTGGATCTCCGCTCATACCGAGCAACGACCTTGAACCTCTGCTCGTTTTGGAGAAACTCTGCCTCCATCGTACCCAACACCTCTGGGTACAGTCACCCTGATAACTCATACGAGAAAAGGAAACGTCACCTGAGCATCACCGATCCCCAACAACCGTAACTACAACCATCCTCGGTAGTAGTGCCTGCCACAGACTTGTGCAGACCCAACTACCAGACATCACAATCGAGATTCGCGTCCAACGGAATCAATCGAGCGTACCAACTACTCCGTATCCCCACTCCGGGATTCCATCGACAAGTACCAACCCTGGTAACTTGTCCAACCAAACACGAACCAGTCGCAACTCGACTCGACCAACATCGTCTACCAGGACGCCCATGACCTTAGTTGCACCAACAGTCCATCACAACTGTGGTAGCACGACAACCAACAAGGTCTAACCAATAAATATAACCTTGACTGCGAAGTGCAGTCCCATCACTAAAGCTGACATGACTCGACCGACTAACGACCTCAAATCCGAAGTCCACTCACAGACCGTCCGAGCTACCGCCTCGATACGCGTGCCATACGGCTCTCCCGGGCCAATCACTATCGCTGAGACCTCCAAACCTATCCAAATCGTAATAGAGGGTTACTAACTACTTAAATAACCCCTCACTAAAGCCCCGTAATATTTCGGAATTTTTAACTATTTTTAAAGTCGATCATAAACCTTCGGACACCCTGAAACCTATCGAAACGATGTCCGATCGACACGAAACCAGTCCCAAAATGTTCGTTACATCGAATAGATGATTTCACATATTGGAACATTCCCCAAAAAGTTGGCCATGAGCCCACACGCGCCACCTAAAGTGGCTGCGCGTGGGAGCCACGCGCCAGCTACAGGGTCGTCCCTATCATTTGGTCAGCCCGGTCCAAACCGGCCGATCCAGTCCAATTTGCAGTCCGGTTCGCCTGAACCGGTGTGACTGGTCCAGCCTTGTATCTTCTTCATTTTCATCCTTTTTCATCCATTCCAACTCCTATACAATCCTAACAACATTTTCTACCATCCTATGTCCTTAAATCCAAGAAACAAACCCTAAAACCCATTGGTTCTAAAAAATATTTTGATCCAAAACTTCCATTCGATGTTCAGGGAATTTATAGGGGTCAAAGCTTCAACGTAAGGGTTTTAATAGGTTCCTAGGATCACTAGAAAGAGATTGGAAGGATCGATTTGGGCTAACTTGGCTGGAATTGGAATTCGGTGGGTAGCCATCGAAAATCCTCCAGCCGCCGTTCCCGGCTTTCTCAATCGTCCTCAGCCACCAAAACTTTCTCCTAGCCCTCCTACCAATCCCATAAGCCCATCCTAACCAACATCTAAGCTCCCTAATTTCCAAAACCCAAAATTGAAATTTTGAAACTTACAGGAGAATCGGGTTTTACCTGGGTCGTGCAATCCACCGCCGTCCACGACGGCTTAGCCGTCTCCCTGCCTTGCCTTGGTTCACCAGCCACCCTCAACTCCTCTCCTGGCCTCAGATTCACAAATGGGAAAGGGTTTGAATTTGGGGTCTTGTTCGATGGGTTCGGGTTTGGTGGGAAAATGGAATAAGGAAGAGGGAAACAAATGCATGAAGGAAGGGAAGGGAGCAATGGATGGGTGACACTTGTCACTCATCCATTGGGCCACTTCAAAAGATCTGGGCCCACTTAAGTCCAAAAATCCCCCGTTTCGTAAATCGTGGAATAGTTACCTTAATTTTTTCGTGAACCGTAACTTTCCCGTCGAATGTCCGATTTCGACGTATCTCCTGTCTACGAACTCGTATCGACCGGATCTACGTAACGGTCCTCGGCCCTCGTTCATCGGACCTCCCAAGTCAAAAGTCAACTTTTCACCGTCGTTTAGGGGCAAAATCGTAATTTCACCCTCAACGTCCGTTAATTCTCGGCTAATCCCTAATTAGCCTCGCTAATCCGTCATTAATCTTAAATAACTCTTTAAATTAGGGATGGGTCGTTACATTCTATATGTGTTTTCTGTTTAGGCTGAGACCCGTACTTGTCTTTTATGATATGGTTTTGAGTTGAAACCCTACTGAGGTACTGGCTTCGATTGAGAAACATTTTTCACTATGTTTTGATTTGGGAAACAATACATCTTGCTTTCGTGAAAGTATTTGAAATAACAGTTTTATGATGCATGCATACTTTTACGTGAACGGTGTAAATGTCTTTTCGATATAAATGAGTTTTATAAACTGTTGTTTTGTCTGCTCACAGGTTTCATGGTTTTAATACCCTTCAGGTTGATAACGGATGAGGGCTATAGGAGAGATCGAGACATCACATGCTACCACTGATCCTGGCGTACTCTGATGGACCCCAAACGGGTGACGAGTTTATCCCTTGTCTGACACGCGGTGTCAGACGGAAGTAGGCACGTCCCACGATAATCCAGGGCGATTGGGACGGGTCCTATCACTGGAAACTAAAAAAAAGTAAAAAAATGTAAAAAAAAAAAAAAATTTGCATTTCAACTAATTAAAGCGTCGACATAGATTTTAATTATCGAGTGAAACTTTTGAAGTGCGCATAATGTTGCCTCGTTAAAAGACCATTACCATAAAGTTCCAATGGGAAAAAACCAAAATAAAGAGAAAAGAGTGTAGCGTATTTGATACGATGTGGGGATATTGATCATCCTCAAAGGGAAGCTTGATAAGAATGAGAGGAATCAGCAAAAAGTGAAGAATATAGAACATTAATATCTATAATAAAAGAGAAGTAGAATTGTCTGTAATGACTGCTAGACGTTTGCGTGACCCACATCTGAAAAGATAAATATGTATAGAAAAAATAAATGTCAGAACAAATTCCATTATAAAAAAAGGCTAAAGTGTATATTTAAAATTGTTTTCTAAACTAAAATAATTCTTTTTGTTTTTAAAAATTAAATTTTAAGAATTTGAACTTGAATTTTCAATTTGAATTGAAATAAAAAAAAAACTTTCTTAGTAGTTATCAAAAAAACCTTCCATAACTGCTAAAACCATCATCCCCAACTATTGCACCGAGTATTATATATGATTGCCAACAGAATGTCATTGAAATTAGTGGAAATGCCACTGAAAAAAAAAACATTGAAAAAAAATAGGACTCACTCTAGTTCCAACGAAAATAATTGTCTAGACTAACTTCTCGAGGTGTGTTCAATTAGAATTATAGAGAATTTGAGGAACTGATTTAAGTGATGGAACTCTCTTGACTTTTTAAGACCATCAAAAGAAAAACCAACATATAATGTTGGAATTTCATTTTATTTTTGCACTCACTCACTCAAGAGAGATGCCACTGAAACAAAGTGTTATAAATCTAATAATACTCAGTATGCAAATTGGTAGCATTTGATGTTGGTGCTCCATTTTATTGTTTAGAGTTCTCCCTTAATTTATGCTATAGATTAAAAATAATTGCATCCTTTATAACCACTAAATTCAATCAAATTGATTTTAAAATTGAGTATATATAAACGGATTAAGTGTTTGATTAAGCTAATATTTTAAGGCTTAAACTCGAATTCATTGTGTTGTTTAAAAAAAAAATTGAACCAAACATTCCATTTCCATTCTAGTTATGGAATCACTTGATTGAATTATCAGCAATGGAAAAAAATGCCGAGTATATTTATTGAACTTTATTTAGTTAAGCTTATTCTAAAATGACACTAGCTTATAACTTCAAAAAGTCCCTGATTAAGTTAATGTACTACATTACCCACTAAAACCCAAAAAATTACACGTGTGACACTATACAATAGTTGTTGAATTCAGAAATGGAACAATGTTCGTGAAGGCTGTACACACACACACACACACACACAAAGAACACGAGGATGCGCGTGGTTCACCTGAATTGGGCTACTTCCACAGTGGTATACTTTTCTCATTAGTAATATAAGCATTTATACATATTACATTAGGTCTTGAGCATTATAGAAAGACTAGAATGCGAAGAGAGATAAGAGCTCTATGGCTATAGAGAGAGAGAGAGAGTAGAACTTGTGTTATAAGGGAGGAAGGTTCCCTATTTATAGTAAAGCAGTTGTGTATAGGTCATGGGCCATAATAGTGGGCTTTGTTCATGAGGTGGGTCTTGATTCGAGGCGGTACGAGTCTTCCTACGAGTGATCTTTCGCTTCGTGATGGACCTTAATGGTGGGTGTGGCTTGATTCGAGTGATCAGTCAATATGGTAACAACATAAGTCCCCGAAATCGTTAATTAAGATGGATTTCCTTAATCAATGACTTGTAAATTGGGACTATAAGTGTTGACCAACCAGGGGTATACCCCCCAGCAACCCAAGTTATTGATTGAGAATTTGTGCCTTAGGAATATGTGATGCATCTAATCAGTAACTAGTGGTAGCATTTGTCGATCGTAGCATATGTCTAAGAAAGTAAGTCTATGTATCCGATTGGTAGCTACTTGGAATGTTTGTCAATCACATCATATATTTGAGAGAATACCTCGAATGATGCATCTGATCAGTCGCATTGTACTTGCTTGGCAATTAGAGCATTAATTTGAGAAGGGTACCTAGATGCGTCTAATCGGTAGCTACGTGGAGCGTTTGCCAATGAGAGCATAAATCTGTGAGAGTACCTTGATGCAGTATGCTTAGTAGCTACGTGGAATGTTTGTAGATTAGAGCATAAATCTGAGATAGTACCTTGATGCATCCGATTGGTAGTTACGTGGAGCATTTGCCGACTAGAGCATAAATCTGACAAAGTACCTCAATGCATCTGATCAATAATTATGTAGAGTATTTTCCTATAGGAGCATACTTCCTTAAGGAAGTAATCTGATTAAGGAGAATCAGTAGCTATTGATAGCGTTTGCTAATTGGAGTACGCTTTCCTGAGAAAGTTATCTCGAGTAATGTGTCTAATCGGTAGCTATTGATAAGGTTTTCCAATTGTAGCACGCTTCCCTAAGGAAGTTATCTATAGTAATGCATCCATTCAATAGCTACTGATAGCATTTGTTGATCAGAGCATACTTCCTTGATTGAAAAGAAAATAAAGAAATTAGCACCAATGCCAACAAAGTGGTGGAATAGAGTTACCAACTCTCAGATTTGAAAAGTCTTATCAAATAAAAAATAATTAGGGGTGGAAGTTTTTAAAATACTTTTAAGTTATAATACTTATGATTGAAAATATCGACAATTTCGCTCATATTTCCATGGAAATTTCGCCGAAATTGGGTGTCGACATCAAAACAGAGGGGAAATTTTTTTCTCATCATATCATACTTTTGGGAAACATTGGTGGATATCAGCAAAATTGGCCAATATTAGCGAAATTAGCCAAATCAAAATAAACAAAAAATTCTCCAAATTTCTCATCGATAGTTGAATCAGACCCAAGCAGTAGTTGAGAGAAAAAAAAAATTGCAGTACCCACTTACCTATTTTGCATAGGCTTTACAAATTACAACTCATTTTCCTGATTTCTTTAACAAATTTGGAAAATTCATCATTAAATGAGCAAAAGTGAGACCAACTGTAACGATCAAAATTGAGAGCAGCTGTAATGGCCCGTCTCGGAAACATCGAAAAATATATTGAAAATTGGCGGATTTACCCCTATTTTTATTAAAGGCCCAAAAGTCAATTTAAATCCAAGAAACTTTTCGGAAGTTTTGATCAAACTATTGTATGAGTCTCGAACTCACGAGTTAGTTGATAGGTGGCACATGTAAGACGAAGACCATATGAATGAGTTACGAGTCTAAATGGTAAGGGGCATTTTGGTAATTTGGGCATACCAGGGGCATTTTGGTAATTTGACTTGGGTTGTTATTGGTTGAGTTACAAGGAAGTTTGGTGGGTTGTTATTGAGGTGACAAGTGTCCCCTTATGATGGAAAGGGGTGTCCTTCACCGTTTGGGTTGTTTTGTTTAAAAACTAGGATAGAAATTATCAAGAGGAGGGGAATCCGTGTAATGGGACCTTCGGGGGGAAACCATAAAAAATACAGAGGATCAACAGTGGCTTGATGGCTAGGTAGACTACTAGATAACGTAGAGCTTGTTCCTCTTGACTTGTGATTGAAATTTGGGCTACATGGAGTGTCGTCGATGGGCACGGGTGGAAGATTAAGGACTGGTTATGTGAGACCTTTACTTCCTGAGAAAATGGAGGATATAGAGGTCGAATCAATGGAAAATAAGGCTAGGAAAGTGTTAATCTCAACTATGCGAGTTGATTCATGCTATCTTTAAGAGAAGGGACACATTTTATCAGAGCTTAACGACGGAGCTGGAATTTCATGCCTGTATTCCAGTCGAGCCATGCGATATTTTCCAATTTTACTTCATAATTGAGTTCCTGAAATTGAATAGATAGATGTTGATGAATTAAACATGAAATTCAGTTGAGAATTGTAGGATTTGGCATCAGATCGTATTACCCAGATCAGGACCCATTGTAGGCTTCCGTGTCGACCTGCTAGAGTTCAAAGGAGAGTACAGGTGCAACTACATCTTTTCGGGTTTGGGGGTGACTCGCCAGTAGTCCATTGACCGTGTAGTGACTCCTCGGAGTTTGGTTAACATAACTTTTTATGCTTTAGATGTTATGGGCCCATTGGTATAGTTTGTGATATAATTGGACATCGTTTTGATGTAGTTTTGAGTGTCTGGCGTGACGATGTCCCTAGTTAAAGTACATATGGAACTCCCGGGGTTTGGGGGAGTTGAATAACGATTTTCATGTATGGCTAGGATGTAGGATTGAGACTCGAAGGAAGCCCAGATATCGTCTAAGGGCTCACAAGAAGCTGACACATCATATTCCACTATTCATCGGGGTTAGTGGATTGGCGCGGACGGTGAACCCAGGAGGACGAATTCAATTTGGTTCATATATGGAGATAATAATTTGAACATGATTCAACTACATCCCTTGTCTAACAAGTTCTCCAATTGTGTTGTCCCAAAGGTAATTCTAGAACGTGGAGTTAGGTTGTCAAACGAGAGTAGGACCATGCACTATTATCAAAGTGATTTTGGGAAAAATCCTGTTAATTTGGTATTAGATCAAACAGGTAACATTTTCATGAGGAATTTGAAAAAGCGTTTTTGCGTGGGACTAAGATTATTTGATTGCATGGCGAGTGGACGTTTGTTTTACAAACTGTGATGCATGCATAATGAAATGTTTTCAATGTTTTATTGCATGAGATTAATAGCAATAGGCTAAATAAATTATTCTTAATGTGTTTTTGTGATTTCTCATATTTAGAATATTTATTCATAATTGATTTTGGACACATATTTTATGGATTTTGGTGGAAACATTTTTTTGGGCTTAGCCCTGGTTTGGAAATGTTTTGACTTGGATTTTGAGTCAGGGACTTGTTTGGAACCAAAGTTTTGGCATTATTCGTAACTGTTTTCATGATTGATTTGTTTTGTTGAGCTCTGATATACACCTCCAGATGTGACTGAGCCTAGGAACACTACCCAGATGTGTCTGAGCCTGGAGATGTGTCTGAGCCTAGAATCATTACCCAGATGTGATTGAGCTCGGGCATGTACCTGAATGTTGCTGATCCCAGAGATGTGATGAGATCTTGTTCCGGATGTGACTACGTCCAGGCATAATACCTGTATGTTTCTGATCCCAAAGATGTGATGAGCTCTTGTTCTGGATGTGACTGAGCCCAAGCATGTGCCTATATGTGTTTGATCCCAGAGAGGTGATGATTTAATATCTCGGAGGTGAGTTTAAAGACTTGTGCCCAAAAAGGCCTAACTTGATATCTCGGAGGTAAGTAATCCTATGGAGACTCATGTCCAGGGAGGCCGTGAGATTATTCTCAGGATGCTAATTACTCGAGGTGTTTCCTAGGCAACAGGATACTCAGATATTGCAAATCCATAGTAGGTTTCCCGAGATTACTTGGACGTTGCAAGTACTTTGCAGGATATGTTACTTGGGGGTTTCGATGGAATGTAGGAAATTGCTTCCTAGCCTACATACGTAAATTTCAAAGATGAAATTTCTATAAGGGGGAAAATTGTTGTAACGACCCATTCTAGAAACAATAGAAAATAAATTTGAAATTGACAGATTTACCCCTGTTTTTATTGAAGGCCCAAAAGTCAATTGAAATTCTGATTTTTTTTTGGGGAAGTTTCGATTAAACCATTGTGTGAGTCTCGAACTCACGAGTTCATGGTCGGGTGGCACATGGAAAACGAAGGCCGTATGAATGAGTTACGAGTCTAAATGATAAGAGGCATTTTAGAAATTTGGGCATACCAAAGGCATTTTGGTAATTTTACTTCAAAAATTATTGGGCGGTCACTAGGAAATTTGATGGCTTGTTATTGAGGTGACAAGTGTCACCTTCGGAGGGCAACGAGTGTCTTTCATCATTTGGGATGTTCTACTTAAATAAAAGGATAAAAATTGTCGAGATGAGGGATGCTTGTAATGGGATCTTTGGGGGAAAACCACCAAAAATATAGGGGGGTCACCATCTTAGCAGCTCGACGATGATGTAGAATTCGAGACCATGTCGATCTTGTACCTCTCGACCTGTTGATTGAAATTTGTGCTACCTTGAGTGTCGTCGGCGATTGTGGGTGGAAGATTAAGGATTGGCTATGTGAGAATTCTATTTCTCAAGAAATGGGGAGGATAAAGAGGTCGAATCGATGGAAAATAAGGATTGGCTATGTGAGAACTCTATTTCCAGCCCAATTTTTGGTGGGCTTCCACCGAATCGTTTCCTGTTTAGTTTCTAGCAGCTTTTTCCTTCTTTCTAGTGGAATAATTGTCAGATTCAAGTTAGGATTTGTTTTATTTTTCCAAAGGAAACTTTTTTCTTTTAGGACTTCAATTTAATTAGTTTAATCATTTTCCTTTTAGAATTTAAATTGTAAACTTCTATTTATTTGAGGATTAATTTTCTCCTATAAATAAAGAAGTTTAGACTAATTGTAAAGGGTCGCTCTTTTTTTGTACTAAAACTCTGCTTAACCAAATTTCCCCTTTCATTATATTCATGATTTTAAGTGTAAGAATAATTACACCATACTTCACCTTCTACACCTTCATCCGTGACTAGGTTGAGGTGCCCTCGCTTGTCTCACCAAAAAGTACTCATTCACTTCGTCTCAATAGGGTGCCCTGAAGTGAAAAAGTGTAGCACGACCTCTTTACCTTGTAGTTATTTCTTATATTTGAATATTGGTTATATGAATTGATTTCTAAAAAATGCTTGGTTTTATGATTTTTATTGCTTCAATATTCTATGTGTTACAATCATGAATAAGTTAGGTTAAAGATGAGTTGACCATGTAAATAATAGATTAATTTAGTTTAGATTAGTTAATCACGTAAGATATTAGAGACAATCAATTACCCCCTGATTAAATAATCAAACGATAATCATACTTAGGTACCATCAAGCATCGGCCATGGTTAAGAACAATCTCTACTTAACAATGCTACATCTACATAAAAGGGTTTTAATTTGCATATGTTTTCATTAAGTGTTGAGTGTGACTTTGTGTTTACTTTAATTCTTAGTTTTAGCGTATCAATTTTTGGCGCCGTTGTCAGGGATGGAAATAATCTCTTGTATGATTTCGTTTATATAAATATGTTCATAATGTAAATATCATATTCGTACATAATTTTCATACTTGTTTTTAAATTGTAATACTTGTTAATAAAACGTTTTCTTTGTAAATTTCTTAAAAAAAAAAATTCCGAAAAATAAAATTAAATAAAAATTGTTTCCTGTTAAATGTTTTAGAGTTGCATGAATTCCAAAACTTTTTTCTTCAAAATCTTACTTTCGGGAACAGGTAGCACCCATTTTGGTTACTTTCTCTTCAACCCTTCAGGATGTGTGGATTTCATTACCACACACTGTAGACTCGAATTTATGGACATGAGGTTGGGGCAGAGATTGTAAACACTTGGGTTTGGTAAACCTCTATTTTGAAAACTTCCATCGGTTGGTTATGGTGTCTAGGAGGGTTATGACTGGTAACGAGTGGGGCACTAAGAAAGAGGACTCCAATGGAGTACATGCCCTGGCTAGGTTAGCCTCAGGGTGTTCTCGAAATTAGTCCTTGCTTCTCACGTTACATCTACCCCAACTGGCCATGATTAACGTTGAATGGTGGAGGGGATTGAAATATTTTTATCAGTACACGCAGGTCGTAAGGCCAGGAAAGTACAATGAGAAGTGAAGTGGGAAAGTTATTCATATCACTCTAAGACTCTATCTATTGCATTGGTAGATTGTATACCCTCCATGCGGTTTCATGTTGCTCGGATGTCATCACCGGGCCCCCTATGACTAAATGAATCTAGCGAAGTGAGTTCGAAGGTGCATGTCATTCTTTTCATGCATTATCATGTAACTCTTATATCTTATGCAGGTTCTAACGATTTCCCTCTTATGCATTCACACCATTGTACATGTAGAATTTTATTTGTTGCATCGATTTGGACGTTTTTGAACTTGTGTCTTGCATGCCATTGCTATGATCTACCTTGCATATTCTTGGTTATACTCCTTGAGATCTTTACTTCTCATTTTCCTATAACCTGTTCTTCATACATACAATGCTGTTTGCTTATTTTATGTTCTCTACATTTCATGACTATCTATCTCGCTTGCCCATTTCTTTTATCTATTGTCGCGATTAGGAGATGACCCTCACATTGTATGTTTGTTGCATTTCAGGTTCCTATGTGTGACCAAGTCAAAGCTAGTGATTCCAACTCGCAGATCTCCACGCTTTGCTAGTTCCGATACACAGCCTAAATTAGGAGGTGAGTTAAGGGAAACAAACTTTGAGAATTCGTGTAACAACCCAGATTTTCAAGAATTTGTAATTTCGGAAATTTAGTAGTAAAATGACAATTATACCCTTAGAAAGGGAAAAATGTTGACTTTGGACCCGAGAGGTTATTTGAAATTTAACTAAGACCCATTACGTATAGTGCCAAATTTGGATAACGTACGGTTATTTTACAAGTCTAAAACGCTTTAACGATTTTATGGGTACATTTTACGAGGGAATCAATTTAAGTTTGGATTTTTTTAATTGGCCCTAAATATCTAAGGCTAAACTAATGAGTGAGTGACACTTGTCACTCATCTCATTAGCCTGGCTTCCCAAAACCCATGCATTGAGGTGCATCTCCCTTTCCCTTCCCTTCATTCGATTGAAACACCTCTCTCATTTCCTATTTCCCATGTCTTCTGCTTCTGTCTGAGTGAAAGAGAAAGTGAGAGAGAGAGTACTAAGACGAAGAGGAAGACAAAGGCGGCAAGGACATCCATGTAGGATAGCTAGAAAACACGAAATAATGTAAGCCATGAACCTTGATTTTGGTTTTGAGGTTTTGAGGTTTGGAAACATAGACTAAGGCTAGGTTATATTCTTTATACTCATGCGAGTCTACAGGGACAAAAACAGTGGGAAAATGATGAGTAGATCGACTGGGCTCTGAGTTTGAAAATTGGCCGAAAAAGACCAAGCTTACCTGGAGCTTTCGAGGTACGTTCTCTTGATTTTGAGCTCATAGGTTAGTTTCTGGGTTGATTACAAGTAGTTTGGTGAAAAATGGAGTGAAAAGGTATAGTTTTGAGGAAGTTAGAACCAGGTCTGGGAATCGGGTCGGTTGACCCGATACAGGGTCCTGGGTTGACCCGTTGCGAGGAAAAAGACGATTATGTGGCAACCACGTCATCTGGTCAGGCCACATGGTCGTGGTTGGGGGGAGCCACGTGGCTAGATGTTAGAGACTTCTTAGAGCTGATGTGGCAATATACGTGGCAGCAGTGACGTCAGCATGTGATGATATCATCATATGACACGTGCCAGCATGTGATAACATCATCATATGCCATGTGGCACGTGTTAGAAGGTAACATGTGGCACCTATAGGGTGGTGCCACGTGGCGGCCTGTCAGATGTCAGTGTTGACCAACATTGACAGAACTTTGACTGACACGTGGGCACGAATTTTGAGGTTAAACTGGTCTTGTTTGAATGGTTTTGACGATCTGAATCCAATGGGGGTGGTTTTAGGTCGATCGAAGGTCGTTTGGATAGAGTTTGGACAGTTTTTACCCTCATGTTGCATTTACTGTTCCGATGTTTAGGGTTTTCTATCCTAAGGTATTGTACAGATCTAGTGACCATTACTCATTGTGTTTGACAGGCAGAAACGATCCTAATACTTTCGAGGGACGTCCAGCTCAAGGTTGAGCTAGCAGCTTGAATCGAGTGTGAATGGACTTTGACTTATAAAATGATGCATGCATAAATGTTTTAATGATCTCACGAGTATGGTTTGAAATGAAAAGTTTGCATATTATTTTGAATGATGAATTGCATAAAGGTTTATATAATGTTTTGATCATAGTTAGTGAAAAGAATATTGGACACTGTTTTTATGATATTTGTGGGAACCATGTTTTGGGCTGAGACCCTATGCAAAACAACTGATTTGATTTGAAAATACAACCGTTTATGAAACTGTGTTTCCAATATTTTCACTGTGACCATTCTCTGTGATTACTGAGATTGTGTGTATGGTATTGTTGCTCGCCTCTAGGATGCAATGTTGCCCCCTTCCCCACTGAGAGGTCACGATTCACTGCATGTTGACGAGCAGCCGTGGGAGGCTCGGTATCAGGAGTGCTTATGTATGACATCAGTCAGAGGGTCGATCCCGATGATGTGCTCGAACGTGAGTAATCCTAGAGCTTTGAACGCGTTGCACGGATATCGTGTTATGTTATGGCATGAGATTGAGGTTGGATACGAGAATGGGTCACAAATGTTTTTAAATATTACTTGTGTCCATAAGTTTTCATATGTACTGTTTTTACTTGAAAGAAATGGTTTAACTGATTATGCATGCATGCTTTATAAAACGGAGGGTTAAATGATGATTTCGGAAATTGATTTTTCAAACTGTTTATTTTTGTCCACTCACAATTTTGATGTTTTACTGACCCTCCAGGCCGGTTACGTAGGCGTTGGGGCTAGTCCAAGGAGAGAGGTATATCTTATCTGCTCTTGCTTACTCTTTGTCTTATAGAGTAGGATTTTTTTTTTGTAACTTATTGTACAGTCGTGACTGCTCTATAATTACTGTTGACTGGTTGGACTGGTTTAAATAACAGTTATGTTAGTTCATTTATCCCTTGTCTAGCATTGTTTTTTTCGTTTTGTGTCAAACGGGAGCAAGACCTTCACGATTACCAAAGTGTATTCGGAACGGGTCCTGTTAATTTGACCTTAGAACCCATCTTGGAACCTACCTTTGAGGAATGCTAAAAATTTGAGTCCTTTTCTTCCCCTAAACACCAAATTGAAAGTGAATTTGAAATTGAGATGGCCAACAACGAATGTAAGTTTCTTCATCACGTACTTGCTTAACTGAGTGGAGCATAGGACCCTCATGAATTGTTTTTCCTCTACCCACGAAAAACAAAATGGACATTGAGCTTAAGAGTGGATTCCCTCATAGATTACCTGCCTTCTATGAACTATCTAATGAGGTGATAGGACCCGTCCCAACTGGACTTTGATAACCGTGTCCGGTCTTACTCCCATCTGACAAGTCAACTAAAATCCCGAAACTACCCCTCAGCACCTGTCAGACAAGGGATAACTGCACTGATTTCCGTTCATTTTCCAGGAATCTTAAATCCTGTCCAAAATCATCATTAAGGGTCACTGATGACTCAATGAATATCATATTAATTTCCCATAATTTTCTAGGAATTAATTACGAATTAAAAATGTAACATAAGCCTTTGGACCCTTGAAACAATATAGAAACGGTGTCCGATTGACTCGAAACCAACGCTAAAAATGTTCGTTACATTAAATGGAACAAAATTCATGTTGACCTCACCTCAAGAATCGTGCCCACACGCCCTCACGCGCCGCCGCAAGTGGCTACGCGTGGGAGCCACGCACCTGCACAGTAAAATGCGACAGTGTCATCTCTTCTACCCGTTTCCCCTGCAAACTGATCCTGCAACCCGCGAAGCAACCCGGTTTAATCCCTGTCCATTCTCAGTTGATTTCCATAATTGATCAAGCCAATAACATCATTTTAGGTCTAATTATAGTTCTGTAATCTCAATTACATAAACACTTACCTCGAACAATCGAATTTAACTTCATGATTTCCTCTCTGTCGCGGTCACTTTTCATCCCTAAATCTCAATCAATTCTCATTTTTTTTTTCTTGCAATTGATTTATCAAAAAGCATCGTGGGATACTTATAAACGTTCTTGCAACGTCAATTTCATTGTTCAAGCCCTCCCATTACTCGAACTTAATCTCGAATTATTACGAGATTTGAGGCGTCTGTTCTTGACCAAAGCACCATCAATTTCCTTCGTTTTTGATTGGGTTCAACTCGTTTTGAGCTCAATAACCTTAATCCAAGGTCAATTTCACTCATGGATGTCCGCAAATTCAAATTCGAACTTAAGTTTCATTGAGGGTTTTCGGGTTTTTAAGTTTGGGTCCAGCTGGGTTCGAAGCCCAACACTCACCATTCAATCCGTCTTCTTTTCATCTCTGGATATCCCATTCAATGTCTTTGTCCCTGGTGTTGTTTCAATTCGATTCTCTCTGTTGTCTAATGATCAACTATGGATGTTTTTATCCTTATTTTGATTTCAAGCGGCAACAATTGCCACCAATCTCAATTATAAAGTGACAAATGTCACTAAATAGACTGAATAAGTCACTAATCAGGCTGAATCAGCCATTAACCCGTCCAATTTACCATTCTGCCCTTCTTTGACAAATTACCAAATTACCCTTTGCCGTCTCAGACCCGTATCTTTTACATCCGAACTCTAATTGACGCATGCCGCCTGTCTACGAATTTAGCGTCTCAAGACCTATCCAACGGTCTTTATGGAAAGTCCAAACAAGGTCCCGATCAAAAAGTCAACTTTCGGCCCTCAAAACCAAGGGCAAAATCGTCATTTCTTTCCAATTTTTCCTTTTTCGACTTTCCGGGTCGTCACATGAGGACCCTAACAAACACCTTAGGAATTTCCAATTCGTATGCAATATCATGAAACCAAGTGATGTTGATGATGAATTTCTGCAAGTGAAGGCCTTTCCCTTCACTTTGGCAGATAGGGCCCAATATTGGCTCATGGACTTATCCGTCAATCATATCACTACTTGGAAACAACTTGCGAACTTGTTTTTTATCACTTCAAAGAGGCGAGAGATCACATCCATTACCAAAGCACCGGATGAAACCTTTGGTTCATACTATGATCGTTTCAAGGTCTTTTGTTCTACTTGTCCTTCACATGGTTTCTCAAAGACTAGCCTAATGAATTACTTCTATGATGTTCTCAAACTCATGGACTGAGACCTTCTTGATGCAGCTTCACATGGGGCATTTATGGACTTAGATGAGCCTGAAGCAAGAAAGTTACTAGAGAGTAGGGCCATCAATGATGCCCAATATGGCATGTCTCACAAGAAGGGGATAAATGCACTTAATTCCAAAGGTTCCTCAGAAGAAAAGATAGAAAAGCTCCAATCTATGCTTGAACAAGTTTTGGAATTAGAAGCCAAAAGAGGTATGCAACCTAAGGGACCTATATGTGGCGTGTGCCAATTGGATGGACACCTAAGTGATCAATACCCTCAAGTCACAAACCCAAATGATGGCATGGAACAAGCCAATACCTTAAGAGGATATCAAGGGGGCCAACTATTCACTAACTTTAACAACTATGGACAAGGCAACCGTAATCATCTGGGATTCAAGTAGAGCAGCAATGAAGGATGTTTGAACCCTTCAGCTCAACACCAACAAGGGTACTCAAGGAAAAACTTCATGCCAAGGCCACCAATGCCTCACCAACCTATGGGTATGCAACAAGCTCCTCTGGTTCATCAATTCTCCAACCCAGATTATGATAAGATGTTTGCATAACTATCCACTTCAGCTCAAGTCCTTCTGGATAGCCAAAAGTAAACAAAGGAGACGTTGAACACTCATGGCCGTGACATTTTTGAAATGAAGAAGCAAATTGGTCAAATCATCGATTTCATGGGTCAAGTCAAAGATACAGGGAATTTGGCTTCACAAATCGTTCCCAACCCAAAGAACAATGCTTTTGAGCATACTAGTTATGTTACAACTCGAATTGGGAAGGTTTTGCACGACCCTATGCCCAAGGAAGGCCTGAAATCAAGTTCTATGGATGCTAGGAAGGAAAGTGATGAATTTTTTCAGAATGAGTATGATAAGATCACCATTCCGAACAAGGAAGTGGCACCAATTCTAACACCATCTAGCCACGACAAAGGTAACCATCCTATCTCTTCAAATTATATTTCTACTAACACCTTTTTATCTCGCGCACCCTTTCCAAGCAGATTTGCAAAAACTAAGAAGTATGAGAAGTATGAAGAGATCCTTGACATATTCCAAAAGGTACAAGTGAACTTGCCATTAATTGAGTGCATCAAACAAGTACCGGCTTATGCCAAGTTCCTCAATGAGTTATACACTCAAATACGGTAAACAAGGAAGAAAGAAGTGGTTAAGGGAAATGAAAATGTTTTTGCAATTATCCAACGAAAACTGCCACCAAAATTGAAAGATCCCGGGAGCTTTTCAGTTCCTTGTGTAATAGGTAACAAGTCCTTTGATAATGCCATGCTAGATTTAGGTGCATCAATCAATGTTATGCCATACAATATATATGCATCAAAGAATCTAGGTAAATTAAAGAAAGACAATGTGATTATTCAATTAGCATATAGTTCTCAAGCATATCCAAGGGGATATGTAGAAGATGTTCTTATGCAGGTTAATCAGCTTATCTTTCTGGCTGACTTTTATATAATTGACATGAATGAGTGTCCTTTGGACAACACACCATTGATTTTGGGACATCCATTCATGAGGACTGTAAGAACAAAGATAGATGTCCACAATGGTCTTCTATCCGTGGAATTTGATGGGGATATGATCGAGTTCAACATCTTCGAAACTATGTGGTATCCTATTACTAGTGTTAATGCTTTCTTTGCTATTGTCATTATTGATTCTATGTCGCAGGAACACTTGAACTATCTACAAGATGATGAACTCGAAATAACCATTCAAGAAGGACCAAGACTGACCCAATTCGAGAATGACGTCTTCTTCAATGCATTAATTGAGGTCCTTGAACCCAAAATACTTGAATCAATCATGGCCCTAAATGAAATGTCGAGATATGTAAGTCCTCATTCTCCTTCTATTCCAATCACTTTTGGTACTAATAAAATGCTTCCCTCTATTGTCCAATCCCTTAAACTAGAACTTAAGGTACTTCCAGAACATTTGAAGTACACATTCCTAGGAGATAATAACACCTTACCCATCATTATTTCTTCAAGTCTGAAACCTGATCAAGAGACAAAACTTCTGATTGTACTCAAGAAGTACATGACCATGATTGGATGGACACTTGCAGACATCAAAGAAATCAACCCTTCCACTTGTGTTCATCGTATCCTTCTTGAAGATGATGCCAAACCCACTCGGGAAGCACAAAGAAGACTCCATCCACCTATGATGGAAGTAGTTAAAAATGAGGTAATCAAACTTTATGATTGTGGTGTAATATATCCTATTTCAGATAGTCGTTGGGTATCTCCTGTGCATGTTGTTCCAATGAAATCTGGAATCACTGTAGTAAAGAATACCGAGAATGAATTGGTGCCTCAACGAACCATCACCGGACATAGTGTTTGCATCGATTACCGGAAACTCAATGTCACCACAAGGAAATACCACTTTCCCTTGCCCTTTATTGACTAAATACTTGAGAGACTCGTAAGACACTCCCACTATTGCTTCCTTAATGGATACTCAGGATACAACCAAATAAGCATCTCTCAAGAAGACCAACAAAAAACCATTTTCACGTGCCCTTTTGGTACATTTTCTTACATGAGGATCTCATCCAATTTGTGCAATGCACCATGTACTTTTCAACGTTGTATGCTTTCCATATTCTCTGATTATGTAGAAAATATTTTTGAAGTATTTATGGATGACTTTAGTGTATTCAGAGATAGTTTTGATGCATGCTTAGACAACCTTGAACTTATATTACAAAGATGTGTCGATTCTAGGCTAGTGGGAGAAGTGTCACTTCATGGCAACTCAAGGGATAGTTTTAGGACATATTATGTCGGCTAAAGGCATAAAGGTTGATAGAGCTAAAGTAGATCTTATGCTGTACTTACCCTCTCCCACTTCGGTGAGAGAGATCTATTCGTTCCTTGGACATGTAGGTTTCTACCGGTGATTCATCAAAGACTTCTCCTTAATTTCTAGACCTTTATGTCGACTACTTCAAAAAGACACACCCTTTGTGTTCAATGCTGAGTGCCAAGAAGCATTTGGCAAGCTTAAGGAGTTGCTCACCAGTGCCCCTATCTTATGTGCTCCAAATTTGTCTTTACCATTCGAGCTCATGTGTGATGCCTCCGACTATGCAGTAGGAGCTATCTTAGGACAAAGAAGGGACAAGAAGCCCTACACCATTTACTATGCTTCTAGGACATTGGATGATGCTCAACAGAACTACACAACCATTCAAAAGGAACTACATGCAGTAATCTTTGCTCTTGATAATTTCGTCCTTACTTACTTCAATCCAAAGTTATTGTGTATACAGATCATGCTGCTTTGAAGTACTTGATGACCAAGAAGGGTGCCAAACCAAGACTTATTCGATGGTTCCTCTTGCTCCAAGAATTCGACATTGAGGTAAGGCATAAGAAGGGAGTAGGGAATGTTGTTGCTGACTACCTATCCAGAATCATGAAAAATCAGGAGGATGACATCATACTTGAGACCTTTCCAGATGAACAACTCTTCGAAATTCAGGTAAGTACTTCTGCCACCCCTTGGTATGTTGATATTGTGAACTACTTAGTGACTAAAAAATTCCTGAGTACCATGCCTAGATATCAACGTGATAAGCTTAAACATAATGCTAGAACTTACTTATGGGATGAACCTTACTTGTGAAAACAATGCTCTGATTCATTAATTAGGAGATGTGTCCTAGATAATGAACATAATTCTACACTTGCATTTTTTCATAATGAAGCATGTGGAGGACACTTTGGTTCAAAGAAAACAACCCTTAAGGTGTTAGATTCATGTTTCTTTTAGCCTTCTTTATTTCGTGATGCTCATGCATTTTGTGTTACTTGTGATAGATGTCAAAAATCTGGTAATCTAGGACCTAAAGATCAAATGACACAAACCTTTATACTTAATGTCGAGATTTTAAATTTGTGGGGTATATAATTCATGGGTCTATTTCCTTCTTCTTTTGGTTTTGAGTATATACTTCTTGATGTGGATTATGTATCGAAATGGGTGAAAGCTAAAGCCACCTGTACTAACGATTCTAAAGTTATTGCAACTTTCCTTCGCACTAACATATTTTCTAGATTTGGCATGCCCCACATAATGATTATTGATGAGGGAAGCCACTTTTGCAACAAGACGGTTAGAGCATTATTGAAGAAGTATGGAGTCACTCACAAGGTGTCTACTCCATATCACCCTCAAACCAATGGTGTAGCGGAAGTTATCAATCAGAAAATCAAGAAGATACTTGAGAGGACCATTGGACCTTCACGTAAGGATTGGAGAACAAGGTTAGATGATGCTTTGTGGGCTTATAGGACACCTTACAAAACCCCCATAGGTATGTTACCCCTTCGGCTAGCTTATGGAAAAGCTTGTCATTTGCCCGTGGAATTAGAGGATAAGGCCTGGTGGGCAGTCAAAAATTACAACATAGACACTGATGAAGTAGGAATACATCGAAAGTTATAGATTGGTGAACTTGAAGAGATTCAGAATGATGCATTCGATAGTTCATGGATTTACAAAGAAAGAACCAAGGCCCTACACGATAGGATGATCCGTGGGAAAAGCTTCCACATTGGTAAAAAAGTTATACTCTTCAACACACGTCTCAAACTCTTTTCAGGTAAACTTTGTTCTAGATGGGGTGGCCCTTATATTATCACTCATGTTTTCTCTCATGGTGCGATACACGTTCAATCACCTATCAAGGGGAGAGAATTCAAGGTTAATGTCCATCGTTTGAAACCTTATTTCGAGGTTTTCCAGGAGAATGATGTGGAGGAGATGTCCCTCCAAAAACCCGTCCTTCCAAATACTTAATAGAATGCATCACGTCTAGGCTCAAGACATTAAACTTCAAGCGCTTCTTGGGAGGCAACCCAATGACGGAGACGTGAATGAGCCATCAAATAGAAATTTGCTTTCTTAAACCCTTCACTCTCTTTACTTTAGTTACTTTATGTCTTTACTGCTTTCTTTTCGTAAATCAATTATCCTTACTTAGATTCTATACTTTCACTTTCATACATTGCGGGCAATGTCAGATTTAAATGTAGGGGAAGGGTTTACAACTTTGTTGAGTCTTATTTTGAAAAAAAAATTAAACAAAAATGAATCTTATTTAAAAAAAAAAATCGAAAAACAACAAAAACCCAAAAAAAGATTTTCGTGTATTTTAGTCTTTAGTCTTGAGTCTTTTTGTTAAATTTAGTGTTTTTAAAAAGTTTTAGGATGCCTTTCAACCTGTCGATGATAAGAATGATGAATAAATGAAGATAAATTTGAATTCATTTGCTACTACTTTTATGATTGAGTGTTTATGACTTGTAGTAGATGATGCATGTTAAACTGGTACATAATGAACATGTTAAGATTTGTATGAATCATATAAACCCTATGTGAGTTTTAGAGCCTTTATATACTTCTTTATTGAGTGATTCATAGAGTTCTTTGTTTAAATTGATATGCATATGCCTCATAACTACTTGCCATAGCTTTTAATGAACTCTAGAGTACTAGAACTTATTCTATGTGATTTTCAAAACTTTTAAGTCAATAAATTCTTTGATTTTGGACATGATTAAGGCAATAGGGCTAACACCACTTATCCAAATATTCGAGCCCCATTTGATCACATAAGTGTGATCCCTCTAGTTTACTCACTTTGAGCCTAAATTAAGCCTTTCTTTCATCACCCTAAACATATACTCACATAAGCCTAGTATAAGACATCTTTTGCCCTTATTCCTTAGACTTGGTTGAAGAACATAAAGATGGTGTGAGATACAAGTAAGTGATTTGATGAATGAAGACTTATATGTAAGTGTAGGGAATGACTTGCTCAAACTATGTTGTTACTCACTGCATTACCTCGCAAAAGAAAAAAAGAAAAAAGAAAAAAGAGAAAAACTGATGAAAAGAAAACACAATCAAGAACAAAAGTCCCATGAGGTACTAAAGTTGAGTTTTGAGCTAAGTCCCCTATATTTGTGATTTGGAACAATAAAGTTTGAAGGTCTACATGAATAATTTTCGGCCCATTGTCCCAATTACAAGCTCAAAGATGTTGAGAATGAATATTAAGGTCTAACAAGTTGATACTCTTACTTTCTATTATGTGAGCATCTTTCTCACCTACCTTGAGTGCAAACACAAACCCCTATACACATTGAGTGGAAATCATGAGTGCATATCCTTGTGAGTTGATTCATACTTATTTTATTCATATTGAGATATATTTCACCAAGTTTACTCTTTGTCTTACTTGTCAAGGAATTTTGTTATGATGTATTAACTTTTGAATTCTATATATTATATCACATCTTAGTGTAAATCTTTGATGTCATACGTATGTTAATACAATTTGAGACAAATGACTAAGGGCTTAGTAGTTTTTGTTTTTAAGAAAAAAATTAAAAAGAAAAAGAAAAAGAAAGAAATTTTGAGTTTCAAAGCCTTAGTGTAAATCTTTAATGCCATATTATATCATGTAAGTGTTTTTATTGTTGAAATATGTGAGTAATTATTTCACATATCTTTGAGTGTAACCCTATTTCATGAGTGAAAGCCTATTTCATGAGTGAAACCCTATTTCATGAGTGAAACAGATTATGAGTGCATCCATTGTGAGGTGATATTAAATTGTTCGAAGCATGCATAGAAATAATTTCACCATTGTTTTCTCAAAGTCTTACTTGTTCATGACATGATTATATTTCTATTATCTCTTGTATTTCCTATGCATATTTGTTGAATATCATAATGTCATATACTTATAAAGAGTTCTGAGACATATGGTTAAAGGCTTTAGAGTTGTTTTACTAAAGAAACAACAAAATGTTTTGAGTCTTTGTTTATTTTGTTTTGTTTTGTTTTTCTTAGGGCCTAGGAACGTTTAAGTATGAGGGAGTCAATCCGGGCTTTGTTGTTTTTAAAATCTATCAGGGCTTAGTTGTTTTTTAATTAGTTGTTTTAAAAAGAAAAAAAAACAATAATTTTGTTGTCAATTCGTAATTTGTTTTGGTATTTTCTAGGGACTAGCAAAGTCTAAGTGTAAGGGTATTTGATAAGCCTTGAATTAAGCATCATTTTATACTCTTTATGCTTATCTTTTAATGTTTAAATACCAAACAATAGGAGAAAATAATATATTTTGCGAGAAATATACAGAATTGGGTTAAGCTCAGAATGACGAGAATTTAGGCGAAAGAATCACCTCAATCAGACTTATATTGAAGACATTATGATCGAATGAAGGAAGCCAACAAAAAGGGCAAGGAAATTTGGTAGCATGCTACCGAACCAATCCCAACAGCCCAAGAACAGTGTCGGTAGCCACCTGCTGAACTGCTAATGATCAGTTCAGAGCGCGTGTCTTGAATTCCTGAACACTTGTTCAGTGCGTGTGCACCGACCCTCCTCACCCTTGCTTCAGCGCACGTCCACCGAGTTCTTTGCCTCCATTCAGCGCACGCCCATCGAACTTGATTCCAGTTTTCCTTTCGGTGCCCTTCCACCGAAATGCCTTCTGTTTAATTTGCAGCACCTATTTCCTTTATTTTTGTGGAAAATTGTCCAATTCAACCTTGGATTTATTTCCTTTTTAAGTAGGTTTTATATTACATTTTTAATTAGGATTTCTATTACCTTATTTCTTTAGGAATTAAATTTATTTAGTTTAATCTTTTTCCTTTTAGAATTTAAATTGTGAACTCCTATTTATTTGATGATTAATTTTCTACTATAAATAGAGAAGCTTAGGCTAATTGTAAAAGAGTTGCTCATTATTTGTACCAAAACTCTACTTAAACCAATTTTTCCTTTTCAATAAATTCAAGATTTCTTGTGCAAAACTAAATACACGATATCCCACCTTCTATAACCTTCATCTGTGACATAGAGGAGTGTCTCCAAGTGTCTCACCAAAGAGTGCCCAATCACTTCGTATCCATAGGGTGTCCCGAAGAGAAAAGGTTTAATACGGTCTTTTTACCTTGTAGTTATCTTTTGTGATTAAATATCTTGATTTATGGACTGATTTCTAATATTATCCTTGGTTTTATGCTTTGTATTAATTTCAATAATCTTCCATGTGTTCTAATATTTTAGTTTTTGTTATGCTTGTATATTGGTACTTAATGCTTGACTAGATATAGAAGTGTCTCCAAGTTTAGATCACTGAAAGTATGGCGTGAGTGTCTCCCTGGACGTACTTAAGAATATGCAATTATCTCGTAGAACTAAGGTTGCAGAATTTCGTAGGTTTGAAGTTGATATAAATCATGAATGAGTTAGGTATAAGAATGAGTTGACCACATGTAAATAATAGATTAGATTAATTTAGGTTTAGTTTAATTACTCAGGACTTTAAAATCAATCTTTACCCCCAATTAACCAATCAAACGATAATCATGCTTAGGTACCCTCAATCTCCGGTCCAGAACGATCCCTATTTACCAATGCTACAATCTACAAAAAAAAAGTTTTTAATTGCATGTTCCTTCTTAAGTGTTGAGTGTGACTTTATGTTTACTTTAATGCTTAGTTTTTGTGTATCAATGCATAGTTAAATATTTTAATTTCTTTATTACGTGATTTATGTTGCAATGATTTGAATATGATTATTTGGAAATTTTCTGAGTTTATCGATTGATTTCTGGATATGTGTTTAGAATTATTTTGTGAAACGTGTTTTGGGCTTAGGCCTAGGGTTTTGATGTGTTTTTACTTGCTTTTGAGTTAAGGATTGTGTTAAATGAATTTTCTTGGGTTGTGAATTGTTTTCCCATAGTCAACTACCGGATGGGGTAAATTCTTAAATGTCGGGAGCTCGGCTCCATCGATCCCGATAGTGCTTCGTGTAGTTCTCGAGTTAGCCTATGCGTAGTGCTATTGATCATTTTGATTGATACTTAAGTTTGTAGATTGATTATGCTTGGTTATGTGGTGTTACGACCCGACTCTTCTAGCACATTGTTGTCCACTTTGGACCCATGCCCTCATGACTTTGTTTCTGGGAACTCACAGGTTACTTCCCAATAGGTCACCCATCATGTGATTGCTGCAGTCCAATCTTGCTTAACTTTGGAGTTCCCAAGGAATCCAAAGTAGTGATGTAACTACCCGAATTTTCGTTATTATTTATTAGTGGAAATTATATGTAAAATGACCATTTTGGCCCTGGTCAAGGAAAATGTTGACTTTTGACCCGAAACATCGTACGACTTTGAACCTTTGACCATTACGTAGATCGGGTCGCCCTAAGTTCGTAGACAGACGGCATGCCAGATTTGGACACCCGGAGTGAAAGTTACGGGTCACGGATTATACGGGTTACTATTTTGTTTTTCGAGATTCGGGGCAAGTGGAATGATTTGATTGGTCAAAATGAAATCTTGAACCAATCAGATAGGTGACAAATGTCACTCATCTAACTGGCCCAGAAGCCCAAATTATTGGATGCATGAACCAGCTTTCTTTGTTTTCTCATTCTTACTCGTGAAACCCATTTTATTCACAAACACAGCAACCATCTCCCTTTTTCCCCGTTGATCTCTTCCCTCCCAGATCGATCTCTCAGCATCACTGAACACCATCGTCATCATCATCGTCCTCACCATCGTTAACCGCCGCCACCTGCGACCAGCACGACCACCCAAAATTGTAACGACCCGTCCCGAATTCCGGGATTAGTTTAGTGATTAATCTTGATTAGTGAGGTTGAACGGTGGTTAGTAGGGCGGAATCGGACAAAATGTGCAAAATGACCGTTTTGCCCCTGGTCGTGGGCAAAATGTTGACTTTTTGATCGGGCGGTCAAACGGACTTTGACCGATGACCGTGACGTAGTTCGGGACGTCACGAGTTCATAGACAGGTGGCACGTTCAATTCCGACATTCGTAGAGAAAGTTATGGTGTTCGGAAGTTGAGGGGTATTTTGGTAATTTGGCTTATTAGGGGCCAAATGTTGACTTTTTGATCGGGAGGTCCGATGGACGAGGGCCAAGGACCGTTACGTAGGTATCGTCGATACGAATCCAACGACAGGCGGCATGCCGAAATCGGAGATCCGACGACGACGTTTTGGTCAAGGAAACGAACTAACGAACCGAGGCCGGGATTAAAATAATAATATAATAATGAATAGTGACCGTTGACTCAGCACACCTGGATGAGTGACAAGTGTCACTCATCCCTTGAAACCAGAATCCTTGTCTTAGGGGAAACATCATTATGATGTTTTAATATTTATTAATTAATTAATTAATCATTTTAATTTCCATTAATTCCATTTGTATTTTCCTTAACCGTGTACAACCAAATCCAACACTCTCCCAACCAATTCCTCTCCCATTGCTGAACCTGAGAGTGTGAATTTGTGAGCAATTTGAGGGTGATTTCAACTGGGTAAACACGAGAGAGTGGCAGTGAGGAGGAACTGTGAATTCGAAAAATTAAGTTTTGGGAGGGAAAATCAAATTGAAGGAATTGGGCTGTGATGATCGAATTGGAGGTTACAAACATCTTCCTGAGGTTATGACGAGTCGATCCACATCAAAAACGAGAAGGAATGGTGTCGTTTTGGCTCTGATCGAGCTTGGTGACAGAGGAAGAAATCGAAGCTGAGTCGTGGAATTGGAGGCTTCGTTGGATGCAATTGAGGTGGGGAAACTACTTCTCATGATCCCACGATGCTTCTGGGTTCATCAATTGAAGGAAACTGATCGAGATCGATGGACCTCCATTGATGAACAGTGACGGTGCTCGAGTTTGTGTCGTGACGATTGAACACTGGATTGAAGCAATTGGGTTGGGGGAAATGATCTACGGAGTCCATGGAAGCTTCTGGTTGAATCAATTTCAGGATATCGATTGAAATGGATGGGGTTCGAAGGATGAACAACGGACGGGTGTTCTTGGTGTTCATCATCGAATCGTGGAGTTGTAGGTACGGTCTTGTGTAATCAATGTTACAGAACTTAAATTAAACTTAAAACGAAGCTAATGGAATGATCAATTGTTGTAATTAAGGCTGAATTGATAGGATTGGAACCGGGTTGTGTCGCGGGTGAATTGGACCCGTTTACCAGACAAACGGGTTGGGCTGGTGACACTGTAGCAGGCGCGTGAGTTTCACGCGCAGCCACTCACGGCGGCGCGTGACGGCGCGTGGGCGCGAATCTCGAGGTGAGGTCAACATGACTTTTAATCCATTCGATGTAACGGACATTTTGGAATTGGTTTCGTGTCGATCGGACACCGTCTCGATATTGTTCGGGATGTCCGAAGGTTTTTAATTAAATTTAAAAATAAGTAAAAATTCGGGAAAATTACGGGACTTTGATAGGATGTTAATGTTGAGGTTAGTGACCCCCTAATGTGATTTGGACAGGATTGGGAGTCCCGGTGATAGTGGTGTGGCCCGGGAAGGCCGGTGGCACGCGTATCGAGGCACACGGTTAAAACGGTCTGTGAGTGGACTTTGGTTTTATAAATCCTATGCATGCTTAAATGTGTTATATGGTTTATATACATGATTTCTATGATGGTATTTGTGAACATTGATTTTGGTTATGTTGCACGTATTTCGAGGTGTTTTCCGTATTTCACGTATATCGGGATTAACGGTTTATTTGTGGTTTTGTGTGCTTGTGGTTAAATAAATAATATGATGAAATGGTTTTGAAATTGGAAATATGAACTCGGGCTTGAGGCCCACTTGTTTTGGAAATTTCGGACTTGGAGTCCATTTGAGAATCGGGCCAGGGGCCCAGTTGGTATGAAATCGGGCTGAGACCCATTTGAGTTATATTATCGGGCCAGGGGCCCAGTTGATTTGTGAATTCGGGCCGTGGGCCCAGTGGGTTTATAAGTCGGGCTGCGGGCCCAGTTGGTTTACAAATCGGGCCGTGGGCCCAGTGGTTTATAAAATCGGGCATGAGGCCCAGTTGGATAATAAATGTGATTTCGGGTCAGGGACCCTATATTTTATAATGGTGATTTTGGGTCAGGGACCCTAAATGGAATTATGTGGTTTTATGGAAATTTCGGGCAGGGCCCAATGGTAATAATGTGATAAAAGGATTTAATAAAACTGTTTTCCATATACCATCTGGATACAAGGATATATGATGGTCTCCTCCAGATGTCTGGGACACTGGGGAAGTCACGGTGCATTGCCTGCGAGGGGTCATTATACGGAGCAGCCGGACCGTATGATGACTCAGGAGCAGGATTGCTATGATTGACGTCAGGGACGTCAGACATCAGGGATGTCAGATATATGGACCCGGAGAGACCCCGGGCAGCACGCGTAGCTTATGAAACCGTGAGATATGACGTCAGGGACGTCTAGCGTCTGGGACGCTAAGCATCTGGGATGCAGGTGATGGTAATGGTAAAATATGGATTAGTGAATAAAATGGATTATTGGTTATGAAATGGTATGTCGGGTCAGGGACCCTAAATGGTTTCGGATTTTGAATTAATGTTCATTTATGGTAGTGGGTGGTGACCCACATGGTTTTAATATGTATGGTGGTGGTATTCCACGGTTTTGGGCTGAGTTCCCACACTTGGTTTTTGGTTAACGGTTTTTGGGCTAAGGCCCTAATGGCTCGGTTGAGCAAACGTTTTGGTTACTGGTTTTTGGTGGCATGCATACGTTTTTATTGGAGGGCATAAATGTCTTATAAATGTATTTGGTAAACTTATTGGTTTTTGTCCACTCACAGCTTTTGGTTTTAATGCCCTTCAGGTTGATTACGGATGCGATTGCAGCAGAGACTGAGACATTGCACACCTCCTCCATCGGTCCTTGCGCACTCTGGATGGCCCGTTTGGGCAGTAGCTCTTGGTTATCCCTTGTCTGACACCCCTTGTTGGACGGGAGCAGGGCACATTCCACGGTAATCCCGGGGGGATTGGGATGGGTCCTGTCAAAAATCGTGACGGGCAAACAAACCCGGGGACCCTCAATTGTACAACCCACACGATCACTTCAAACTGCCGCCCAAACCAAGTTCACAGGGAGGCTAGGACGACGAGTTTGAGGCCACAACGGAGTAATTTGAGAGGAGGAAGCCACCAGACACGGCAAAGGAGGAGACTGAAAACTGGGCAGAGCATTTTCGACCCAGAGGTAACAAACCCGACCTCTCTCTCGTTTATGAGCTTATAGACTGGTAGAATAGGCTGAGATGAGTGTGTAGGAACCAACAACATTGAAAATGGTGGCCGGGGATGGTTTTTCTGATCGGGCCATGGTCGTGGGTCACGACGGCCCAGCCTCTGGTTTTTCGGTAGAAGCTAACCGAGTCACGCCGCAGGTTTTCGGTAGAGACCAGCCGAACGGTAGTGTAGGTTCTCGGTAGGGATCCACTGAATGACAGAGATGATGACATCATCATGCTGATGTCATTCTGACATCGTGATGACGTCATCTTGTCAGAAATGTCAGAACAGGGACCAGTCAGTGACTGACATGTGTCGTTTGACACATGTTAGAGGGTGACGTCATGCTGACGTTAGCGTACTGTAGCAGCATTGACTACACGTTGACCAAGCGCATGGGGGCGCATATGAATAGTGATTTTGGTGGGGCTGGTACTATTTTCAAGGTTTTGACGATACGAATCCAATGACGGTGGTTTCGTGTCTATCAGAGATCGTTAGGTTGGTCGAATTGAAGGAATTAGCATCGGGAAGCGTGTTCGGAGCGCGTTCCCGAACCAGTTTCGTTCTAAGGTTGGATGCTAGACCTAGTAGGGTCAATTAGTGACCCTTAAGTGTATTTGGACAGGTCCGGACGTTGTGTTTAGCTTCAGGATAGGTGTAAATGGTTCGTTAGCGCAGCAAGGTCTAGCTGTGAGTGAACCGTTGATTTTATAAATGAATGCATGCATAATTTTTTTACTTGTTTTCTAAATTGTTTTATGCTAAATGTTTATGATGGTGGGATTTGATAATTGAATTATGGATTTTGAGAAATGCACAGATTTACGTGAAAATGGTCGTATCGGGTTTGAGACCCATTTGACGATCGTTGACTTGGATTTTGGGGAGTCAACGGTGTTTCGAAATGATTTGTGAAATAAATGAATGAGTGGGTGATTCGAGACTTTTGGCCTAAAGATTTGCTTTATAAAGAAATTTTGGGTAAAGGTTTTGACATGGTTTGGAAAGACAGCTTTTCAAAGGTTTTCATACTTATATGTATATACCCTTCCAACTTGCGGATTGGTCTCCTCTAGACGTCGACCTGGAGGATCACGATCCACTGACCAGAATGGGTATCCCCATAGGGAGCCCATTCCAAGAGTGGGAGTTATGTTGTGGTCCCGGACCAGATTCCGGAGAGATGCTCGGACTAGATCCAGAGATAGAGCTCGGACTAGGTTCAGAGATAGAGCCTCCCAGACGGAGAATTCCTGGGAGTAGACTTGGAGTGAGACCCCGAGTGGTGTGCATACCTTTAGATATGAATCGTGACCGTTATCGAGGATTTGTTCCCTAGGGGCTGTGTGCCCCGAGTTGGCATCGAACATGCCTTCGATGCCGAGGAAGGGAAATGTGGATACATAGTTAGATTGGATTTGATGTTACTCATGCCCAGATGTGTTTTTGTATAGATATGTGCAACAACCCGTACCTTCGGGAAGGGTAAAAATGTAATTTTATAAAGTTTTGTATATAAAGGACGATTTTACCCTTGTGAATAGTAGACGAAAAGTTGACTTTTTGAATTACCGATCGAATGCGTGTTAACCCTTAACCGTGACGTAGTTGAGGACGTCACGAGTCCGTAGACAGGTGGCAGGTTCGATTTGGACAACCGGAGGAAAAGTTATGACGTTCGGAAGATTGAGGGCGTTACCGTAAATTTGATTAAGTGAGGAAAATGTTGACTTTTTGGAGGACTTGTGATTTTCACGTAGACCGAGGACCGTTAGGTAGGTCTCGACGTCCTGAGTACAACGACAGGCGGTACGCTGTCATCGGACGTCGAATGAAGTAGTTATGGGTCTAGGAAGTGTGAGGGCAAAATGGTAATTTGTACATTCAGCCCAATCAGATCAGGACAAGTGGCAGAAGTGGGCTGGGATATTTTGTGCTGAGCCAATGGATGATGGACACGTGGGCAGAAGCTAGAGGGTTCTAGGGAGAGCTTAAGTGTGCACGACCACACATTGTGCACGTTCAAACCGTGCACCTGTTTGAACACTCAGAAAACAGAGAGGAAAATTGGAGAGACTTCGACCGATTTCGTGTAAAGGTGGGGGAGTTGATGACTAGTGAGAGTGACAGAGAGACGAGGGTGACCTATTGATCGTGTTTTGGAGCTGCAACCGTGCACGGAGGCTGAACGAAATCAGGGGCCGTGAGCTAGAGAGTGAGTCGAGGGTTCCTGTGAGTTGTGTGTGACTCAGTGAGGTTGTGGGAGGAGTTTAGAATCGCCACCGTGAGGGGGGGAGCATAGGACGGCCGGGAAGGAAAACAGGGGCCGTCTGTGTTTTCTTTCGAGCTTCAGTCGTGAAGCTGAGGGGTGAATCGAACCAGGAGAGTGAGGGGGATGGATTCCTGGTGTCTGAACGAAGCTGTAGGAGAAGAGAGGAGATGAAATGGTGGCTGGACGGCAGAGAATGGCTCTCGCCGGTCCGGGTTACAGCCTGGTGTGTGAACCGGGTTCACTCGAGGAAAGAGATGCACTGTAGCAGGCGCGTGAGGCACACGCGCAGCCACTTTGGGCGGCGCGTGGAGGCGCGTGGAGAAGAATCCGGCCAAGCTTCCAACATGGTTTTGGTTCTAAACGTCCTAAGGAGTTCATTGGTATGGTTTTCGGGTGAATCGGATGATGTTAGGAGGTTGTTCGGGAATCCGGACGGTTTAGGGTCTAGGATTAAAATATTAATAAATTTCCGAAAAATTGGGGAAATTAGGGTTAGTATCCTTAATGTGTTTGTGACCCTATTTGGTGCATATTGACAGGACGAGAGGCACCCGAGACGGTCGAGGAGCGCACGGAGCGCGATTGACTCGTTCCGAGCTGTGAGTGGACTTTTTCTTTCTTTCGAGCATGCCTAACTGTTTTATTGACGTTTTATGATCTTAAATATGTTTTTATGCCTTTGAATGATGGATTATATGTGATTGATGAGTTTGCACGTTTTTCGAGACATTTCTGAGGTTTTGCACGTTTTTCGAGAAAAGCTAATTTTCAGATTTTGATGCCATACTTACGATTTCAACCTATACTTGTTTCCTGATAATGATAAATGGGTTATGAAATATGATTTGTGATTATGTGTGATTTCTGGGCATAAGAATGGATTTCCGGATTTGGGTTCGGAATGTCGGTTCGGAACGCCGGAGGGCTTCGAACCGGGGATTTCGAATTCGAATTTGGCGATGGATGTTGAATTGGTTGTACACTGGATATGGATTGGATTTGCTGGATCTAGATATTGGGTTTAAAGACCCGGATTGATATTGACGGGTGACGGGCCCGGATTGAGTTTAAAGACTCGGGAGTTTAAAGACTCGGATATGTTGATATTACCCCCATAGGCCTATTGAGTTTAAAGACTCGGGAGTTTAAAGACTCGGATTTCATTTAAGGCCTGATTGAGTTTAAAGACTCGGATAGGTCCAGCAGGTTTGATCGGAAATGATGATTTGATGCTGGTGTTTCTGTTTCTTATGGTCTTTTATAGTGTATCTGTTTCTTATGAGGTTTTATAGTGTTTCTGTTTCTTATGATGTTTCATATTATGATTTTCTAATACTTTGTTGGGCATGCCTGATTTAAAAACGGAGGGAACACTGATGCTTATTTTTCCTTAACCTTGAATTAGTATTTTAAAACTTTTGTTTCTCCTAGTCCACTCACACTTTTGGTTTTTAAATTTTCCCTCCAGGTCGTGGTGATAGCGCTGGGGTGAACGTTGAGGCAGATATCGAGGCATAGAGCTTCCGACGTTCTTCCGTTGCGAGACTAGCATTGTAGGACTTTTTGTGCCCATTTTGTAGAACTATGCTCTGACTGACTGCTGTGTATATTTTACTCCTTCGTCTGATAGTTATGCTTATAGTTGTGTGAAGGTTGTTTGTTTGTTTTGATATTGTAAGTGTGATTGTCAGACGGGAGCAGGGTTCGTCCCGGGTATCGAGGCAATATTTGGGACGGGTCCTGACATATGCATATATTTATAGAAATGTTATATGTTTTTGTTATTGATCGTATTTCTATGCTTTCCACTGAATGCATGCATGTTTACAGAAACGAAGGGTCAATATATATATATATATATATATGTTCAAATGAATTTATATGTAACGACCCGTCCCGAATTCTGGGATTAGTTTAGTGACTAATCTCGATTAGTGAGGTTGAACAGTGGTTAGTAGGGCGGAATCGGACAAATTGTGCAAAATGACCGTTTTGCCCCTGGTCGTGGGCAAAATGTTGACTTTTTGTTCGGGCGGTCAAATGGACTTTGACCGATAACCGTGACGTAGTTCGGGACGTCACGAGTTCATAGACAGGTGGCACGTTCGATTCCGACATTCGTAGAGAAAGTTATGATGTTCGGAAGTTGAGGGGTATTTTGGTAATTTGGCATGTTAGGGGCCAAATGTTGACTTTTTGATCGGGAGGTCCGATGGACGAGGGCCAAGGACCGTTACGTAGGTATCGTCGATACGAATCCAACGATAGGCGGCATGCCGAAATCGGAGATCCGGCGACGACGTTTTGGTCAAGGAAGCGAATTTACGAACCGAGGCTCAGATTAAACTAATAATATAATAATGAATAGTGACCATTGATTGTGCACATCCGGATGAGTGACAAGTGTCACCCATCCCTTGTTTCCAGCTCCATGTTTCCCTCCCAACACCATCATTACTACATCATCATCATCTAATCCACCATTTCCCCTAATTTCCTCTTCTTTGTTCCTAAACCGTGCACAAAATTGGGGGAATCAGATTGGGAGAATTGGCTCCTTCTCTCTGCCGTTCCTGAGAGAAAAATGAGAGACTAAGATGTTTGAATTAACTGGGAAACACGAGGGTTTGAGTGTGGGTTGAATTTTGGATTTTGGATTTCGGGAAAATTGGGGGGAAAATTCGAATACTGGGAATTGAGCCGTGAGGATCAAATTGGAGATTACCTTCAGCTTCCTGGGAGTGCCACGATCAGTTTTGTCGAAGGAACGAAGGGATTTGGCCACCAATTGGCTCTGATCACACTTGGTGACAGAGGAGGAACTTCGAGCTTGAGTCGTGGAGTTGGAGGCTTCGATGGACGGAATTGAGGTGGGGAAACTACTTCTCATGATCCCACGATGCTTCTGGGTTCATCAATTGAAGGAAAACGGCTGTGGTTGACAGAACTCCATTGTTGAACAGTGACGGTGCTCGAGCTTGAGTCGTGACGATTGGGCACAGGTTTGATGCAATTGATGTGGGGGAATTGTTCCTCAGGGTCCGTTGATGCTTCTGGAATCATCAATTGGATGAAACCTGCAGCAATTGAGGGAGTTCCATGATTGCACAGTAACCAGGTGTTCTTCGTGGATCATCGTTGAATCGTGGAATTGTAGGTAATGTTTTGTGTAATCAACGTTACAGAACCTTAATTTAACTTAAAACGAAACTAATGGAAAGATCAATTGAAGGAATTAGGATCGAATTGACAGAACACGAACCGGGTCGTATCGCGGGCAAACTGGACCCGTTTACCAGACATACGGGTTAGATGGTGACACTGTAGCAGGCGCGTGGGTTTCACGCGCAGCCACTCATGGCGGCGCGTGACGGCGCGTGGACACGAATCTCGAGGTGAGGTCAACATGACTTCTGTCCTATTTAATGTAACAGACATTTTGGAATTGGTTTCATGTCGATCGGACACCGTCTCGATATTGTTCGGGATATCCGAAGGTTTTAAATTAAGTTTAAAAATAAGTAAAATTCGGGAAAATTACGGGACTTTGATAGGATGTAAATGTTGAGGTTAGTGACCCTCTAATGTGATTTGGACAGGATTGGGAGTCCCGGTGATAGTGGTGTGGCCCGGGAGGGCCGGTGGCACGCGTATCGAGGCATACCGTTAAAACGGTCTGTGAGTGGACTTTGTTTTTATAAATTCTATGCATGCTTAAATGTTTTATATGGATTATGGTTATGATTGTGTGATGTTGATTTGGTTGTTGGTAAATTGTACGGTTTCACGTATTTCGAGGCGATTTACGTGCTTGCACGTAAATCGAGGTTTTTTCGGTTTTACATGGTTTTTCCATAATTATGACTTGGATATAATATGATGAAATGGTTTTGAAATTGGAAATATGAACTCGGGCTTGAGGCCCAATTATGTTGGAAATTTCGGACTTGGAGTCCATTTGAGAATCGGGTCGGGGGCCCAGTTGGTTAATGAAATCGGGCCAGGGGCCCAGTTGATATGAAATCGGGCTGAGACCCATTTGAGTTATGTTATCGGGCCAGGGGCCCAGTTGATTTACGAATTGGGGCCGTGGGCCCAGTGGTTCATAAAATCGGGCATGAGGCCCAATTGGATTATAATGGTGATTTCGGGGCAGGGACCCTATATTTAATAATTGTGATTTTGGGTCAAGGACCCTAAATGGAATTATGTGGTTTTATGGAAATTTCGGGCAGGGCCCAATGGTAATGATGTGATAAAAGGATTTAATAAAACTGTTTTCCATATACCATCTGGATACAAGGATATATGATGGTCTCCTCCAGATGTCTGGGACACTGGGGAAGTCACGGTGCATTGCCTGCGAGGGGTCATTATACGGAGCAGCCGGACCGTATAATGACTCAGGAGCAGGATTGCTATGATTGACGTCAGGGACGTCAGACATCAGGGATGTCAGATATATGGACCCGGAGAGACCCCGGGCAGCACGCGTAGCTTATGAAACCGTGAGATATGACGTCAGGGACATCTAGCGTCTGGGACGCTAAGCATCTGGGATGCTGGTGATGGTAATGGTAAAATATGGATTAATGAATAAAATGGCTTATTGGTTGGATATGTGTTATGTGGTAAAAATGGATTATTGGTTATGAAATGGTATGTCGGGTCAGGGACCCTAAATGGTTTTGGATTTATGGATTGATGTTCATTTATGGTCGTGGGTGGTGACCCACATGGTTTTAATATGTATGGTGGTGGTATTCCACAGTTTTGGGCTGAGTTCCCACACTTGGTTTTTGGTTAACGGTTTTTGGGCTAAGGCCCTAATGGCTCGGTTGAGCAAACGTTTTGGTTACTGGTTTTTGTGGCATGCATACGTTTTTATTGGAGGGCATAAATGTCTTATAAATGTATTTGGGTAAACTTATTGGTTTTTGTCCACTCACAGCTTTTGGTTTTAATGCCCTTCAGGTTGATCACGGATACGATTGCAGCAGGGACTGGGACATTGCACACCTCCTCCATCGATCCTTGCGCACTCTGGATGCCCCGTTGGGCAGTGGCTCTTGGTTATCCCTTGTCTGACACCCCTTGTTGGACGGGAGCAGGGTACATTCCACGGTAATCCCGGGGGGATTGGGATGGGTCCTGTCATATAACTGCTTTATTTTTTGTCTACTCACACTTTAATTGTTTTCTTGACCCTTCAGGAGAGGAAACCGAGGAGGGCATCGACTCCGGGACCGAGGCATAAATATCACCTTTGCGTTTGGACCACCCTGTGGGATAGGTGTTATCTTTATTTGTATTAGTACGAACATAATGCTCATTTCCCTTGTTTGACATGTTGTAGTATTAAACACACCGGTGTGTATCTAGAACCCCCAGTAGGGGTATTTGTGGTATCTTGAGTTACTTTTCAGATGGGAGTAGGCCTTTCCCTAGTAGTCCCCAGGGGAAAACGGGGCGGTTCCTGTCAAGTGAGCTCCCAAAAGGCCTCGTTGTTAGAAAGATACGTGCTCACACATATATGACACTTCAATTTTCCCTCCTCGAGTGATGTGGGATTGCTCACCGAGCTTGCTTCCTAAGCTCATGGGTCTTGTTCAATGTTCTTGCTTCCCAATCTCACGAGTCTTGCTCACGTTCTTACTTCTCTAGCTCACGGGTCTTGCATGTGGCTTGTGTGACTTAATCCATGCATTATGTTTATTACTGTTGTGACGAGTTCTTGGATGTGACTCAGATGGTGCTTAGTACAGTTCCCAAGGTTGCCTATGCAGTTTGATTATCGAGGATTGGTTGGTTACTTGGAATTGGTTGGTTACTTGGTATTAGTTGATTATTTGGTATTGGTATCGATTTGACTGATTGATATTGGTTTGGTTGAATTGTTGTGGTTTGATGAACGTGGATTTCGGAAATGCGAGCCACAAGTTGTTTAATAGTGTTTTACGATTGTTGTGGTCTCACGGTATGTGATTTGTCTTTATTTGAAATTAGATTTCTTGGTTTACTCTATGCATGCATGTTTTAGAAATTGCATGGAAAATATTTTTTTTTTCTCGATAAATGTATTTTTAAAGTATTTATTATTGTCCACTCACACTTTTTGTGGTTTGTTGACTCTCGAGGCCATTACACAAAGATCGGAGCTAATCGAGAGGCGGAGACATGAACAGTAAGACAACATGAATATCCTTTGTCTAATAAGAGTTGATGGTAGTTTCGATATTTTAGGATCGTTGTCAGATGGGAGCAGGACCGGAGCAATTATCAAAATGTTTTAAAAGCAGGTCCTATCACATGCACAAAGAGAGTGGTGGTGAGTGGGGGTGGATGCCACCCCACCTTGAAATGCAGTCAACATGTTTTTTGATGTAATCGATGTTACAAACATTTTGATACAGGTTTCAAGTCGATTGAATATCATCTCGGTGTAATTTTGGGTGTCCAAAGTGTTATGTATATGTTTTTAATTTGTATTTAATTCTTGAAATTATGAGATCCAAATGTAAGCTTATGTGGGACGTTCGTGACCTTTTATGGTGATTTATAACAAGCAGTGCAATTTTTGAAATTACGGTGGAGCGCTTAGTTCGAGTTTAAAATACGAGGACGGTATGAGTGGACTTTGTTTTTATAAATTATGATGCATGCATTGTTAAATAGTTTAATTGTTTTATTTCAAGATTTATGTTGCACTGGTTTGAATATAATTTCTAAATGATTTTTTGATGTTTTTTTGAATTTATGGATTTATTACTGGACACGGTTTTACGCTTATTTTGTGAAAATGGTTTTTTGGCTTAGGCCCGATTTTGAATGTATCTTGACTTGGTTTTGAATCAAAGATTGTGTTAATTGAGTTTTCTTGGTTTTATAGATTTTTTTTCCATGGTCAACCATCATCGAATATGGTCAACACTTAGACGTCCGGAGTGCGGCTTCGCAGATCCTGAGGCTGTGAGGTTGGAAATATGTCATTTTCTGAATGAGAGCAACATGAGCCTAGGGTGGTTTCCCAGACGTCACTGATTCCAAATATAGGACTCAGACGTCTAGAGCTCAGCTCCGCATATCCTGAGGTTGTCTACGTGGATAGGATATTCAGCTAGCGAAGGTCAGGATATGTAGCTGCCAAAAGGTAAGGTTACTGAGGATTGGTTGGTTGATTTACTGATATGGGATTGGTTGGCTTTGGTTTGATTTATTGATATTTGTGTTCTGATTTTATATGATTTGATGATCATGGATTTCAGGAAATGTGGGCCACATGTTGTTTACTGGTATTTTATGATTGTTGTGGTCCCACAATCTACAATTTTTTATTTATTTGAAATTTGGTTGTTCGTTTGTTTATGTTTTATTCTATACATGCATGTTTTAGAAATTGGAGGGTAAATGTTCATTGTTCTAGGAAAATACATTTTTAAATAATTATTTTTGTCCACTCACACCTTTTTAATGGTTTTGATGACCCTCCAAGCCTATGTAAGGAAATCGAGGCTGATTGAGGGGTGAAGACATGAGTAGTAAGGCAGTACGAGCATCCCTTATTTGATAAGTGATAAGGATAATATCGAAATTTCAGTTCGTTTGTCAGACGGGAATAGGGCCGTACACGATTTTTAGAAGCAGATCTTGTCATAATTCTAGACCGTGGAGTTGGATTGTCAGATGGAATGAAGACCAGACACGTTTATCAAAGTGGCTTCGGGAAGGTTCGTATCAATAACATTCTGAACTGAGACTTTCTTCTCCATCTCCTTCCCTCCGTGTCTTTTTTCCCCTCTTTCTTTCTCCCTGCAAGCATCAGAAGCGGCGACCATCTTCTCGCAGACAACGGGCAGCCAACATATTGCAGACTTATAGGTGCAGGGGGTAAGGGCGGTTATTTTCGGTCTTCATCTTGACAAGGGCGACGATCTTCAATCTTCAGTCTTCAACTATCCCTCGTGAAAGACAGGAAACGATTTTCTTATGAGCTTTAAGTCAATGGATGAAACAAAGTTTTTTTTTTCTTTCAATACAGATGAAACAAAGTTAGCTTATAAATCTTACTTTTATTTTTATTTTTGTTATTTTACTTTATTTTATTTTTATTGTCAATTACTTTACAAATATATTTTTATTGTTAATCATTTTGAATATATTTTGAAGTTATTATAAATTAATATGTGCTCTATTAATTTGGCCAAAAAAAGATATGTGCGCTATTAAATATTGTACATATTGCTATGTTGCTTGTCTTGTTATATTAATATAGGAATATTTGCAATTATTTTATTTATTAATTTGTTATTAAGGGATTTTAAACTTCAAAAAGGTACTGTATCATGGTAGATGGAATCTAATATGATTTCGAATATGATAGTTACTCTACTTGTTTTTAGTGAAATTCAATGAGAAAAGTACCCTTGATCGATGATAAATTATTAATAAAATTATGTTTTATTTTTTGTTTATGTTTAAGGTTTCGTATTGTTAATGATAATCAGATCACATTATATCATATCATATATTTATCATCTCAAAGTCATTTTATAATTTTTATTGATCATTTATATCCATTATTGAGTTCTTAAATTTTTCCTAATGTTTCATTAAAAATTTTCAACTTTTGAACTAAAATTTCACTATTTTTGTTGAGCATAAACGATATTGATATCGAAATCAAAATATCCATTGATATTTCCATAAATTCGACTGTCGATATTTCCGTCGATATCGATATTTTCATCATTGATAATACTTCATGAAATAGAGCACACAAATTGTATTGTGAATTTATAAAGTGATTTTTTTTTTAAATTTTTGTGAAAATCGTATATAATATGAATAATATAATTTGTGATACAAATAGTTTATTGATTGTGATACAAATAGTTTATTGAATAAAATAAAATACAGAGAAGCTATGTTCTAAGTCCAAAGTACTTGTACGAATATAGTACAGATCCACATTTATCAAAGAAAATATCAAGTTAACTGTTAATCAAACAACTAATCAACATATGGGTCATTTCAAATGATTGGTCCCCAAAATTACACAAATTTTCCGAAGCAAATTGCCCCAGCGGCCGACGCTGGGGCGATCACCGGCACTCCAAATCATCATCGTATCTTCAGGTTTAGCCTAATTCCACATTGTTTATCATAATCCCAAAGCCCAAAATTCAATAACAAATTAGAAACAGTAACCACATTGTATATGATCTTATGAATTGCTCTTTCTTTCTTTCTTTTACAGTGTTTTACCGTACTGTGAAATTGTGTCCCCTTCATCCAATATTTTCTTGTAGTGTAATCAAGGCTCAAAGTAACTCAACTTTGTAGTTGCTTTGGATTCTTTGGGGTTGTGCTCATTTCCCTCGAGTCATTACTTGAAGTCCCAAATTCGCTGCTCCCAAAATCCTGGCTTGAAAGGGCTAACTTCCTGAATTTCTTCATGTCAGAATTGTACGCTTGTGTATCGTAATCCAAGGTTGTATTCACGTTGAACATGGAGCTCTTCCCCGGTTTTGTTCCCTCATTTAGGTCATCCAACGAAACATCTCCTTCTAATGCACGTACTATCTGTTTTTATTCACAATATAGAATATATTGTGGTATCAAATCTCAAACTACTGTTTGCAAGTGTCGCCAGACATTAATATGACATCTCAAACTATTGTTAGACATATATATACCTGGCTCATCTTCGGACGCTTTCTGGCAGAGTGACGGATACTGGCAGCCGCACAGGCCACCATGCGTGCCATCTCCTGAGGGTTGTAGTTACCGTCCAAGCCGATATCTACTAGCTCAGTATAACTACCGTCCTCCAATGCGCGAGTTAAAAGTGGTCTAGCCTGTACATTTGCATGTCACATATTGCACGTACACAATTATTTAAAATCTTAAAGACACTAAAAATATACTAATAACCCAAAATAAACAAAACAAAGGAAGTTAGCTAGTTACAAACCCAGTCAACTAAGCTGTCTTCCATGGCATTTGAAGGATCCACTGGTCTCTTTCCGGTTATGAGCTCCAAAAGCATCACTCCGAATGAGAAAACATCGGACTTTTCTGACAACTTTCCACTTGATGCATATTCCGGAGCCAAATACCTGCATTGTCATAAAACAAAATCAAAATTCATAAAATTGCTTCATGTGGGTGCCTTCAGAGCTATATTTATGACTTACCCGAAAGTTCCCATGACTCGCGTAGAAACGTGGGTGTAATTGTCAGAAGAGAGCTTAGCCAACCCGAAATCAGCAACCTGCAAAATCAAAGAAAGGTCAAGAATCAAGATTTTATTCATTTTGGCATGTATTTATATGCATAATTTATAAGTACATACGTTCATCATAGATGCAATAGTTAATTACGTACCATGGCTTCAAAGTTGAAATCGATTAGAATGTTGGCGGATTTGATGTCGCGGTGGATGATTTTTGGGTGGCCTGCATTCATTTAATTTCCAGTGAATTAATTAACAGTATTAATCATCAAATTAACTATATATAAATATGAAAATTAGAGAAAAGATTATTTATGTATTATTATTATTAGAGAAGAGATTTTTTCTTACAATCCTCGTGAAGGTACGCAAGCCCTTTGGCAGATCCCGTTGCAATCCGAAGCCTAGTTGGCCAATCCATTGGTGGAAGACCCTTAGCTGCAACTCAATGCAAGATAATATTATTTATATATTCATATAAATAATATGCACATCAGATACTGTTCGCGGGGAGACGTTACTCACCGTGAAGATGATATTCCATGGTTTGATTGGGAACAAATTCATACACAAGCATTCTCTGCCCACCAGCAATACAGTATCCAACGAGTGACACAAGATGCCGGTGATGAACTCGGCTAATGATCTCTACCTCCGCCGCGAATTCACGTTCACCTTGCCCGCTGCCGGATTTGAGGCTTTTCACTGCAACCACTGTTCCATTGGGAAGAACACCTTTATGTACAAACCCGAAGCCGCCCTGCCCCAACAAATTGGCTTGTGAAAAGCCGTTAGTGGCGGTGGCTAGCTCCTCGTAAGTGAAGGTGCTCTTGTTGAACCCAAGTGACATCGCTGGCGGTGAGGGAGGTGGCAATGGCGGCCCTCGAGGTCCGGCTGAGTAATTGGTGGTGGCTTCGTCACTGCTCATCGGCATCTGAGGCGGCGATGGCCAAGAACCACCGCCACCTTGCTGTTGGTTGTTTAGCCTCACCACATGGTCTCCTTGTGGTTTGTTCATATCATGCCAATTGTGTTGCTGTGTATTGTTGTAATACCCACCACCACCTGTGCACATATCAAAATGTATTTGCACATATTAATCCTACAATTTCTTATCAAATTAACAACATTTGCAATTGTATGTACTAAACATGGTTTTTGATTTTATCAATATGAAGAAGACCACATTATAAGTTATAACTCCATTTCATATATAAGAAGATAGGGCACACTTATATATCAAAACATACATAATCTTATTAAAATTTTCGTTATGAAAAAGTCATAAAGTTAAACACGTACGTAATTTATTATAAAAAGAAACACAAATAACCAAGTCATAGTTAATGCCCATTACTAGCTTACTGCGGCGGAGTCTTGTACATATACTTAACTTCAACCTCAACTCAAATTCCATGACGAAACGTCTTAACTACCCTTAATTAATTACCAAGTTATCCACATAGGCTCTACTTAGGATTTTTCCGATGGTTGATGGAAGGATTAGACGGGAACAAGTACTTCTCAAAAGCTGATAATTGATTATACACTATCATTTCATGTGATCACGTAATGCGGTTTGAAAAACATTTAGCAAAACACACACCACCCACCCCCCACCCCCCCCCACCAAAAAAAAAAAATTAATGTTTGAAGGTGGGATTTTCTTTTTTCCTTTCCAAAGAAACGTTTGATCAGTATGGATTTGATACCTTTAGCAGGATCTCCATAGTACTGCATATCACGACGCTTTCTCCTCTTCCTCCGGATGCAAACAATACAAACAACCAGCAACGCAATTAAAATAAACGCCACCCCGATCGCCACTCCGGCAATCTTTCCTCTATCTGACGAGTTGTCCTCGTCGGAGTTATCTGATGCTGAGGAACTACTTCCATGCGATGGTGGAGTTAGTGCACCGGCAGGAGAAGGCCGGGAACGAGCACGAGGAGGTGCTCCGACGGCAGGAGCCTGCTCATTTTCTCCACTACCGTCCACCGCCGGAGCTGCTGGCTGTGACGGAGTTGGCTTTGCAGGGGTTGGTTCCTTGGGAGCTTGTGGCGTTGACGGGGTCGACTCCCTCTGTGGAGGCGGCGATGACGAGGGGGTTGACTCCTTGGGCGGAGGTGGTGATGAGGAGGATTCTTCCTTGGGAGATGGTGCGGATTCCTTTGGAGGTGAGGAAGAGGGCGGAGGTGACGACGGCGGTGGGGATGATGGCGGAGGTGACGACGGAGGTGGTGAAGATGGCGGCGGTGATGAGGGTGGTGGCGACGAGGAAGGAGAACTCTTTGGGGATTCCTTTGGAGATGGTGATGATTTGGATGAGGAGGAGTCTTGTGGTGCAGGCGGTGAAGGTGAAGAGCCCGGGGACGGAGAATTATCAGAAGACATTATTCGTCTCTTGATCATTAACCTCCGGCCGAAGACTATTTTCCAAAAAATACGTATTTTGTGATGGCCGGAATCGGAATCTTCACCTCTCCCGTAGCTGATCGTCTCAATGATTGAAGGACCCCTAATTTATCAAATTAACAAACAATAATTTCAATCAAACACAAGAGGAATTGATAATTTTTTTTGTAACCTTTTATTTAAAATTAATGTTACATGTAGATGGAATGTGCAATAATCACGATCATCCTTCACTACGAGAATATTAAGCATGGTCACGGATGCACTATAAATCATGTTTGATATAACACAATGGCAACGAATAGGAATGCATATTTGTGCCTAAAAATTTTCAACCTATACATTCTGTGGCATAAATATTCGTGTCAACTCCTCAATATTATGGTAGTGCTTTTCCCTTGAAGTAGACCCGATGATCACCGTCATTAAGATTGTCAGCGTCATCAATATATATATATATATATATTAGAATTTCAATTAAGTTGTAATATAAAAATGAATGATTTAACGATTGATAGATTTTGAAATGGTGAGGGGACATGTATCTACCTGATTTTCGAAGAAATGAAAATAAGAAGGGTGGTGGCAGGAGGGGGTTTCTCAAAGGAAAGAGAAAGGCATGGGAAAGGGGGATGAGCAGTCCTCTAGTGTGTTGTGCATGCCATTCATTATGGCCTCCTGCAAAGGAGGGACCAACACACCCTTAGTTCTCTCTCTCTCTCTCTCTCTCTCTCTCTCTCTCTCTCTCTCTCTCTCTCTCTCTCTCTCTCTCTCTCTCTCTCTCTCTCTCTCTCTCTCTCTCTCTCGTTGTCTCTGCCACCCCTTAACTTAGGAACTCAAAACTTGAGGAGAGTTTGTTATTTGCCTTTTACCGGTTCCTCTTTCCTATATTGGCACTCTTCCGGGAAACTCTCATTTTAATTTATTTAGTTTCACATTCTTGGCTCACAAGTAACTAATATTCCCCTTCTAATTTAGACTCTTTCTTCCTCCTCTTCGTTTTTCTTCACACGTGTACCCCTTCCTAACATCCTTCCCTTCCAAACCCTACCAAGAATAGCATCTATTATTTCTTATGTAAGTTACTAGACACTTCAATTCTGGTATTTCTCTGTTATATTTTTCCTTTTCTTTTCTCATCAGAAACTTCGATTTTTGCACTTCTCCGTTGTATTTGTTTCATACAAACTGGCAACATTTCCATTACAGCATTGTTGTTGTAAGGAAAGAGCACGAGTCAATTAAACTGCTCTTTTGTTGGTGTTACCATTTTGTCTACACAGGTCAATGTAGGTCACAATAGGAAGAAGTTAGACAAATATTCAACATTCAAAATTCACTATCATTTCAATTAAGCTTCAAAATGACACGTATCTATTTGTCAATGCTGTTTGTTTCGATGATATGCTTCTACGACGTACATACCTGTAAAAACTCAAAAACCCAAAAGACTATCGGAGCCTCGCCTAGAACAAGTTTCAAGTAAGAACTTCTCCTCTAGTTTGAAAATAATTAAGTTCGAATTTGAACTCGCAAACAACTGAAATCCAACATCAAAGTTCCAGTCTCAGACCGTGAGAAGCTCTAGCTAGGCAGCAGCAGTAGGAGAATCCACTGAAAATTCGCTGCTCCGGTCCGATGGACAACGCACCTGTACCAGGCTATTTACATATGGAAGATACCTTAAGTATCCATCGCCAATATCAGTCCTGGTTCTAAGCACTTCACCCTTCCTTGATTTTACATCATAAGCAACCGGTCTCTTTGCAACCCCAATTATCACCACATTGTTATTCACGCAAGCCAAAGCCCTCAATTCCCCTCTAAAATTGTCAAAATGCTCATGATCAAGAGAAACACTACGCTTCAGATTCATCTCCATGTCACCATAAATGTCCAAAGAGTGGTTTGTTATCTTCTTCGCGAGGCAGAATGTAACACAGCTACCCATTCATCTCTGTCAAAACGCCATGTGCTTCGCGGTTTAGAGGGAGTGACAGAATACCATACTGCTCTTCTTTCAAGTCTAAAGCCAAAATGACTCCTGCGAAAGTTTCCCAAAAGGCCACGCCCTTTAGAAACAACCCATCAGCGTTCAACTTCAAAGCGTCCAGCTCACAGCGTTGGGTGTCAGCAGGTCTCCACGAGCATGACCTCGAAGAGAATATCTCAAAACAGGTAACCGGATGATCCGGTAAAGAAAAGGCGCAGCTGAGTTCATATTGTTCTGCAAAGTTAAGCACAGAAGGCTCGAAGGCAAGAGCTACGGCTGGCTCAGTGCCATGATAGATTGATAGAAGCTTGATTTCGGAAGAGCCCTGAATTCCTGGTTAGCAGGGTTGCAAATGTAGTATGTATTTTTGCCGTTGCAGCTTTGGCAGCACAGCAGACCATTTCAACTGGTTCTAATAGAAACCGGTTCAGGCAAGAAGCCGAGGGAAGGACTTGGGATGCCATATGCATATTGATTAAGGGATACGAAGAAAGGCATGCCACCGGCGAGCTGACAGGAGACCAGAGATGTCTCGGAAATTGTGAGTCTGCTTGTGCATGAAGAGAGGACTGGTAATCAACCGATCCCACTCTTTGCTAACACCTCTGAACCTGGCAAGGGCTTTGGCAGGGAGGAAAGGAAGAACATGGCCTGTTACGACATCCTCCATCCCCGGGTTCTTCTTGATCCTTTTGAATGCAGGGTCTTCTAAATAGCACTCTATAGAAGCAACCCTTTTGCCGCGAAGTTCATATCCCTCAATCTGCAATAAAATTAAAACTTCTGGTCACATCAACAATGACACTAAACCTGTTAGCAGAGGCACTTGAAAGACACAGCAAGATGCAGAGCAATGATCATCCGCAGAAGAAGAATGCAGGAGCTAAAACAACCACTAACAGGTACAACTCCAATCTTTCACTCTCTAGCTGATGTATCGAGTCTAGCTCGATTGGTTTAGGCTAGATTAGATTAGGTTCTTCTTCTTTCTTTAATTCTGGACACTAGAACAGTAGAAATGAAATTGATAATCGAATTGGATGATGGTGCACACCAAGTGTTTGATAATTTGTATGAATGAAAAAGTATTTTGTTTCTGAATTCCTAGTGTAGAATATCACTACCTCCTGAGTTCTCTCTTCAGTTTTTCTCATTAATTCATTGTTTGCATCACATACACTCCTATATCCGATTCTCACACACACACACACTCTTACTGTGAATCGGTTAGAGATGTCAATGACATCATCACACACCAGCACCTTTTACACCTCACTCACACACACATTCCTTGCTGATTTACATTCATTGCACCTCACTTACATTTGCACTCAATAACAGAATGCACACACTTCTCACTTGCACGATTACATTTTCTTTACTCACACTCACACACTTGTCAACTGCCACTTGGCAGTCCACTAGGCATTGTGCCAAGTCACTTAACAGTGATTTGCTTAGTCACTAACAGCCCCTCCTAAGCCAATCACTGGAACCACTCCCAATAATCTCCTTAGGTAGCAAAATCTAGGCTTAGGCAAAGCCTTAGTGAAAATATCTGCAATCTATTCTTCAGTGTTGCAATACTGAATTGTGATTTCACCATTCTGGATTGCTTCTTTGATGAAATGGAACTTCCTACTTATGTGTTTAGTCCTTTGATGAAACACAGGGTTTCTAGCCATTGCAATAGCAGGCATGCTATCACACATAAGAACCGTAGGATTTAGTTGTTCCTCACCAAAATCTTGCAACACAAACCTGAGCCATATGGCCTGAGTTGTTGCTTCAGAAGCACTTACATATTCAGCTTCTGCTGTAGATAAAGCCACACTAGTCTGTTTCACAGAAGCCCATGAAAAAATGCCACTTCCAAAAGTAAATGCATACCCAGATGTACTCTTACTGTCATCCAGTGACCCTCCCCAGTCACTATCACAGAAACCAATCAAGGTTGCTGTTTTCCCCTTCTTGTACTCCAATCCATAGTCCAATGTACTCTGAACATACCTCAAAACTCTTCTTGCAGTACCAAGATGTTTCCTTGAAGGGTTGTGCATAAATCTAGACAGCAGACTTGCTGCAAACATAATGTCAGGTCTGGTTGCTGTCAAATACAGCAGACTTCCCACAATCTGTCTGTATAGTTGCTCATCTGCTTCACCACTTCCATCATCTCTTTGTAGCCTGTCATTTGTGGCCAGAGGAGTACCTACTGATTTACACCCTTGTAGACCAAACTTCTTTAGCAAGGTTTCTGCATAATTTCTTTGATGAATGTAAATCCCACTGCTGGATTGCAGTACACCCATTCCTAGAAAATGATGCAATAACCCCAAGTCTGTCATCTCATATCTGTTCATCATGTCCTGCTTAAAGTTGGTCATCAGTTCTTCACTATCCCCTGTGTAGACAATGTCATCTACGTAGATAGAAACAATGAGAGTCCCTTCATCCTTCCTGCCCTTTAAATACAAAGTGGCCTCACTGGTGCTTCTCTCAAAACCACACTTAAGTAAATGAGCATCAATCTCCCCATACCAGGCCCGTGGTGCTTGTTTGAGTCCATAGAGAGCCTTTCTTAGTCTGTAAACCTTCTCTTCACTGCCCTTTACTTCATATCCCTCAGGTTGATCTACATACACTTCTTCTTCCAATACACCATTTAGGAAAGCTGATTTCACATCAAGTTGAAACAGCTTCCATTCCCTTTGTGCTGCTAGAGCAACTAGGGTTCTGATAGTGTCCAACCTTGCCACAGGGGCAAAGGTTTCATTGAAATCCACCCCTGTTTTCTGAGAGTACCCTTTAGCCACAAGTCTTGCCTTATGCTTCTGAACAGTTCCATCCAGATTTAACTTGGTTTTGTATATCCATTTAACTCCAATAACAGGCTTGTCAAATGGTCTATCAGTTAACTCCCAAGTATCATTCTTTTCTATCATAAGTAATTCAGCTTCCATTGCTTTCTTCCATGCTGAATCTTGAGAGGCTTCACTGAAACTCTCAGGTTCTATGATACTCATGTGACATCTAGCATAGATGTCACTGAGACTTCTCAATCTCACTGGGGTGTTGCTGGTACCCTCACTGGTTTCATCCCTGGTTTCAGAACCTGCCGTGTGCACAGGAGTTGCACTTGCATTAGGACTAGCATCAGGACCTGCTCCATTGCTTGGACTTGTATTCTGGGAACTAGAAGTACCAGTTTCAGACCTTGCTTGAGTTTCTTCTAAGCTCACAGACATAGGAACAAAAGTCTGAGAACTCTGAACTTCTCTCCAATCCCAGCTTCCTTCTTCATTAAAAATCACACTCCTGGACACCACCACTTGCTTTGTAGATAGATTGTAGACCCTATAACCCTTCTCACAACTTCCATAGCCCACAAATATCCCCTTTTCTCCTGATTCATCCAGTTTCTGTCTTTTCTGTTTTGGGATATGCAGATAGCATATACTCCCAAAAACCTTCAAGTGTGAGACACCAGGCCTTCTTCCTGTGAACTTCTCAAATGGTGTCTTCCCTTGCACAGCCTTGGTTGGACTCCTATTCAGGATGTAACCTGCAGTACTTACTGCCTCACCCCAAAACTCATAGGATAGTTTCTTACTGTGCAGCATGGACTTTGCCATTTCAACAATTGTCCTGTTTTTCCTCTCAGCAACACCATTTTGCTGAGGTGAGTAAGCAACAGTTAGTTGCCTCTCAATTCCATGCTCATCACAGAATTCTTGGAAAGCATTTGAAGTATACTCTCCCCCTATCACTTCTTAGCTTCTTCACTTTGAATCCACTTTGCAACTCAACAGTGGCTTTGAATTTCTTGAACACATTTAACACACCTGCCTTGTGTCTAAGGAAATAAATCCAACACATTCTTGTGTGATGATCTATGAAAGTAAGGAAGTAGAGATTACCACCAAGAGTTTCTGTTTGCATTGGCCCACATACATCCGAATGTATGAGCTCCAGTGGCATTGTGGCCCTCCAAGCTCCTTCAGTGTCAAAGGGGGTCACATGGAACTTCCCTGTGATACACCCTTCACACAGAACTTTGTCCCCAACCAGCTTTGGTAAACCAACTACCATATTTTTGTTACTCAGCATCTGTAGACTTGTGTGATTCAGGTGCCCATATCTTTTGTGCCACAGCTCCAAATCCTCCTTTGATTCAGCCTTTCTAGCCACATGAAAACCATAATCCAGGGACATCTTGAAGCATCTGCTCCCTGTCATAGGGACCCTTGCAATTTTATGCTGCATTTCAGTGTCTTCAAACACTTCCACTGCCTGATCTCCAAACACTAAACAGTATCCGTGCTCAATCATTTGCCCTACACTCAGCAAATTTTCATCCAGACCAGGTACAAGCATGACATCTCTGATGTACTTGTTACCTTGGCTAGTGTGGACAAGTAGAGATCCTTTTCCAGCAACTTGAACCAGTTCACCTGTCCCCATTTTCACCTTAACAGTCAATGTCCTGTCAATATCAGACAGTAAAGATTCATGACCTGTCATGTGGTTACTACAGCCACTGTCAAGATACCAAACTTCAGCATTTTTCTCAACAGAAGCTGAATGACATGCATAGAACAGGTTTCCCTCCATTTTCTTTTCTGGTTCTTTCACCTGTTGTACCATATGTGCAGCTTGCTTGACTCTGCAATCTTTAGAAATGTGGCCCAGTTTTCCACACTTAAAACACTTGAATTTGTTTTTGGTCCAGCACACACCAAAATGCTTCCTATCACAGGTCTTGCAGGTTGGTCTTGGGTCATTTTCTTCACCCTTCTGAACTTCAGACTCCTGCTTATCCTTTGCTCCAAATCTTCCTTTATTGGAACTCCAGGGTTTACTGGGAAACCTTTTCTTGTTTCCTCCCTGAGTTCCCCCAGAATGACTTCTGGACTGGTTTTGAAAACTCATACTAGAGAATGCCTTCTCTACTTCACTGTCATCATGCATTTCTAATCTTTGATCAAATCCCTTATAGATGCAGTAATACTCTCAACACTAACAGTGTCCAAATCTCTAGTCTCTTCTAGGATTGACACAATTGAGTCATAGGACTTTGTTAGACTAATGAGTATTTTCTGAGCCAAACGTTTTTCAGTAATGGTCTCTCCATAGGTTTTCATCTGGTTTACTACTCCATATAGTCTAGACATGTATGCTGAAAATGATTCATCACTTCTCATCCTAGTATACTCAAAATCCCTTCGTAGTGATTGAAGTTTAACTGCCCTTACCTTAGGATCCCCTCTGAATTCTTGTTTCAGAACATCCCAGGCACGTTTGGCACTTTCTTCATTTGAGATTCTGGGAAAAATCTCCTCAGAAACTGCATTTTGGATCAGGTTCAAGGCCTTGGCATTTCTGATCTGATCTGCCTTGGTCTGAGCCGTCTCTATCACTTCACCATCACCATCATACTCCACATTAGTCACTCCTTGATCAACAATTGTCCATAGATCAGTTGATTTGAGTGCTGTCTTCATTTTTATATTCCAGAAATCATAATTGACTCATGAAAACATAGGTAGCTTTGGATCACCACCAAATCCAGACATCTTGCCTTGATCACAAGCAAAAGTACAGCTTCTTCTTCACAGCTTCACCACGCCCCAGAGACAATGATCTTCACTGCTCTGATACCATGTTAGCAGAGGCACTTGAAAGACACAGCAAGATGCAGAGCAATGATCATCCGCAGAAGAAGAATGCAGGAGCTAAAACAACCACTAACAGGTACAACTCCAATCTTTCACTCTCTAGCTGATGTATTGAGTCTAGCTTGATTGGTTTAGGCTAGATTAGATTAGGTTCTTCTTCTTCCTTTAATTCTGGACACTAGAACAGTAGAAATGAAATTGATGATCGAATTGGATGATGGTGCACACCAAGTGTTTGATAATTTGTATGAATGAAAAAGTATTTTGTTTCTGAATTCCCAGTGTAGAATATCACTACCTCCTGAGTTCTCTCTTCAGTTTTTCTCATTAATTCATTGTTTGCATCACATACACTCCTATATCCGATTCTCTCACACACACACACACACACACACACACACACTCTCTTACTGTGAATCGGTTAGAGATGTCAATGACATCATCACACATCAACACCTTTTACACCTCACTCACACACACATTCCTTGCTGATTTACATTCATTGCACCTCACTTACATTTGCACTCAATAACAGAATGCACACACTTCTCACTTGCACGATTACATTTTCTTTACTCACACTCACACACTTGTCAACTGCCACTTGGCAGTCCACTTGGCATTGTGCCAAGTCACTTAACAGTAATTTGCTTAGTCACTAACAAAACCAAACAAGAAAAGGAAAAATTGTAACCAAGAAGATGTGAGTTCATTAAATAATACAACCATCAATAAAAGATGAAAGGAAAACTCATGCTAAAGACAATTTAAAATTTATTATCCATGTATTTTATAAACAAAATTAAATATTTCTTAAAAGGAAGGAATTAATCAACTGATGGCATACCATGCACATCATAGCTACAGCCATTCTCAACTTTGTTCTTACGGTCTGGGGATGGTGCAAACCCCAGCCAGCAGTCATCAAATGGATCAGATTCTTCAGAATTATCAGCTTCCAAGTTGGGAAATTTATTAGCATCCAAGATAACATGCTCCTGAGAGTCACCAGAGCCATCCTTAAGTTTGATCGTACGGTCCGCAGAAGGTATTGAACCTCGCCAAAAGTCATCAGATGGATCAGCTTCTTCAGAATTATGAGGTTCCAATTTGGGCAATTTACCGGCATCAGAAGTGGCCATTACTGTAAATGACTATTTGGGCAAATTAGAATGCGTTCACTTATCATATTTCAAAGAAATAGATAAGTCCAATTGGAGTTGCTTGGGGCAAAAGAATTTGACAAAGCCCAGTAAGGGAGGTACCTAATATTTACAGAATTAAATCTTATTGAAATCGCAGAAGATTTCATTTTTAACTGCTCTTATAGGGTTACCCGGTCTTACATACCTTTCGTTTATTTTTTTTACCTTGAAATCAGAAAAAAATAATAATTGAAACCGCCCATTAAGAAAAAGGCAAAATGGGTTTCTTGTTTTCTGGGTAAACATGGGTCATTTCTTTCGAAAATAAAATTCAATCCATAACCCCCATATGAAGAAGAGAAGTAAAAGCTTCATAAAGCAGGTTCCTTGTTTCCTGGGTTTTCCGAATATCAAATTTGAACGCAACAAAACATAAGGGTGGCCTAAAGTGCAGGTTTTCTTTCATTTTCCCAGACTTTCTCGGTGACCAAACAGATCAAAAGCGCAAACAAAAATAAGAAAATGTGCAAAAACAGAGAGCGGTGTCTTAAGAAACCTAAAACAAGCAAACAACATAAAAACCCTCTCTTTGAAATGATCGAACAGAACTTCAAAAACCCACTTACAAAATTCAAGATTTTGGGCAAAACCCAGGAAAAAAAAATGAAGAAAATAAACAGAGAAGCACTCAGCCAACAGATAGAAGAAGAGTGAATGTGCGTACGAGCAACTTAGAAAGACTTTGATTAAACTCAAAACCTATTAACGCTTACCCTCGTAGCGTTGAGAAGTCAGTCTATTTGATGAATAAATTAGTATATTTATCCGATTAAAATAGTCAGTATAATATAATATCAAACGAGGCCACACAATCTCTCCCTCTTTCAGTAAGTTCAACTCAGCGAAGCAATCGATCTCATACGTTTTGTGCTCGATCGGATTAAAATATCGACTTTATTATTATTATTATCATTATTATTATTATTATTATTATTATTATTATTATTATTATTTCTATTATTTATCATTATTATTATTACTATTATTATTATTACTATTATTATTATTATTATTACTATTACTATTATTATTATTATTATTATTATTATTATTATTATTATTATTTTACTTTTCAAGATTGTTAGTGGAGTATTATTTTAGTGTGTCCGGACCGTATAAAAATACTCAATCGTATTAATTTATACAGTGGTTAATTAATACCAGTGATACTAAACACTAATTTCGTATTATATTATCTTATTCAGTACATTATTCGGCGTACCAAACGTAGATTGTATGTTCACCTTCACAGTTAATAGCAGTTTTACAATTTATACCGATTACGTAATGGGCCTTGGGTCTTATTATGCCTAGCATTAATTTTTCCGATAGGCTATGATTTGGGATTTTTGTGGGGACTGTATACATGTAGGTCTTGGATTGGTAGAGATGAAAGATGGCAGGTCGCTTGAGTTCGAAGGGACGCCATCATATCTAATTGGACGTGAGGGCTATTAATATTTTCTTCTTTTTTTTCCCGTTTTTTGTAATGAACCTTGTTTAGTTTTGGTCCATGGGGCCTTATCCATCATAGGTATCTATGCTAGTCCTTATCAAGTTACTTTTGAGTATTTGACCATGAAGTTCGGAAATGATGAGTTCAATGTTAACAAGGGTATCATAAGGACTTCTTCCAAAGTGCTCATACATAATACTTTTCTACTTTTATTTGTTAATTTTATTGAAAAAAAAGTTAGACTATTTAATTGCATCAATTTCGAATAAAAACGATTAGTAAACTATATGAATTGAAGGTAACTTTATAACGGATTCTTTGACGGTGCTTGAATATCATTGGAACATGGATTACAGATGGATAAAGCTTCTGACAGGACCCGTCCCGAAAGAACTTTGATAACCGTGCCTAATCCTACTCCCGCCTGACAAGTCAACTGAAGTTCCAAAAATACTCTCAGCACTTGCCAAACAAGGGATAACTACACTGATTCACCACTTATGCCTCTGCCTCTAGATCAGCCCGATCTCAGTGCCACGACCTAGAGGGTCAATAAAACATCAAAGGTGTGAGTGGACAAAAATAATATCATTTGAAAACACATTTGAGGAAAATCAAACTTACCCTCCAGTTTCGCAAATATGCATGCATATCATAATACATGAGTAATTACCCTCCAGTTTCGCAAATATGCATGCATATCATAATACATGAGTAATAGTGTGAAATCAAATCAAATATAAATAGTGGACCAGTAAAATCAAAACATGTTTCTAAATTCTCATCGCCCACGTTTTTCCAAAACTCATATTCACCAACCAAATCATAATATAAAATATTTAGACACAAATATTAATAAATCACAAATATAACCAATCCTCGATATCCAAGTAACTGTTACGATGTCAATGCTGCGCGTGCAACTTGTGAGTCTCCACATCCGAGTACATCCTCAAGATCTATGACGTTTGGATGATGTCATCTCCAAGATCTACGACGTCTGGGTGATATCATAATCTCACACTCTTGAGACTGAGTTTCCCCCAGAGCTACTCATCTCTAGGCAGTGCATCGTGACTACTTCGGGATCTACAACGTCCGAAGGAGACAATCATATAACAGAGGATAGTATATATGTAATAGTCACCAAATCTAGTAAACTCATTTTAAAGCCATTTATGTCTCAAATCGAGTCAAAACATTTCAATAGGGCCTATACCCGAGACATAGCTTTCACAAGCAGTTTCCACAAAACCATCATAAAACAGTATCCAGAACTCATTTCATAAATCCAGATTTCACCAAATCAACCATACCAAATCGGTATTCAAATCACATTAAATCATAATCTTTCTTTCAAATTCACATGGACTCACATTTTGAGTCAAAAGCGTTTCCAATAGGGTTTCAAGCCCAAAACATCATTTCAAAAATCTGAAAACCATCAATGCAATTATGTATTCACATTTGATTCCGAATCCAAGTCAAAATCATTATCCAATTGGGTCTCACACCCGAAATACTATTTTCACGTAAATCCGTAAAATCATTCATAAACCGACAATGAAATCCACAAAATCATGCAGTAACGATATCAAATCATTATTTAAATCATTTCAGCTCAAATCATATGATAAAACATTTAAAACATTTATACATGCATCATAGTTATAAAAGAAAAGTCCACTCACACACCATCCAAGCTGCTTAATTCCGATGTGATGACCCGTTCTGAATTAACGGGATTAATTAAGAATTAATGATGGATTAACCTCGCTAATCGAAGGCTAATCGGAGATTAGACGAGGATTAGTGGACGTTCGGGCGAAATGACTATTTTGCCCCTAGAATGGGCGAATCGTTGACTTTTTGTTCAGGCAGTCAAATGGACTTTGGCTAATGACCGTGACGTAGTTCGTGACGTCACGAGTCCATAGACAGGCGGCACGTCGAATTCGGACGTTCGATGGAGAAGTTACGGTTCACGGAAGTTCTGTGGTACTATTGCACGAATTACAAGACGAGGACCTTTTGGATTTAAGTGGGGCCCAGGGATTTGTCAGTGGACCAATGGATGAGTGACAAGTGTCACCCATCCACTGGCCCTTCCCTTACATACATGCATCGATCATCTTCTTGCTTTCCATTCATCCAAACAAACCCACCTGATCTCACTTCCACCCACATCCAAACCTGCACCCCAAACCATCATCTGTGAGACTCAGAGAGAGAGTGAGAGACTGAGGGAGCTATGGACGGTGGCTGGGAGTGTCTGGACCGCCGTACACGGCGGTGAAGGCTTGGGAGAAACCGATTGCCCGGTAAGGCCCATTTTTCCCCTTATTTCGATTTTGACGTTATGGGTTGTTTTGGATATTTGGAATAGGACTAGGGGGTTGCTAGGATGTTTTTAGGAGGTTTTGGAGGCTGGTTCACGACGGAGGAGGCCGTGGGAACGGCTGGGAAAAACAGGGTCGTGTGGTTCAAGATTGAACCATGGGATTTAGATGTTTTTGGTTGAGTTTAGGGATTTGAATTGATAGAAAACATGAAAATAGGAAGAAAGGAATCAAAAAGGAAGAAGTAGGATGAAAAATGGGGAGTCTAGAGCCGTGAACCGGTCACGCCGATCTAACTGGACCGGCCAAACCAGGTGAACCGGTCGGCTGAAGCTTAGTGGTGCAGGAATAGTGCCAGCGCGTGAGGCCCACGCGCAGGCCACTCTTGGGGAGTGTGTCCCCTCCTTTGGGGGTGGTTCCAACATGTGAAATCATCTATTCGATGTAACAAACATTTTGGGACTGGTTTCGTGTCAATCGGACACCGTTTCGATATAGTTCGGGATGTCCGAAGGTTTAGGTTCGAGTTTAAAAATAGTTAGAAATTCCGAAAACTTACGGGGCTTTAGTGAGCGGTTATATAAGTAGTTAGAAACCCTCTAAATGAATTTGGACAGGTTTGGGAATTCCGGAGGTGACGTTTGACCAGGGTGACGATTATGGCACGCGTATCGAGGCGCGTCTTGAGTGGACCCTTCTCTCGAAATTGATGCATGCATAAATGTTTATAAATGCTTTTAATACATATTTTGTGTTGCCATGAGTGCAATTGTTTGTGGTAGCCTAGGATTTACGTATTGACATGTATTTCGAGATTTACGATTTTATACGATGCATATACGTTCTAGGTTTTCAACAAGGGTTTGATAAATGGATTTTGGATTTAGAAATATGAACTCGGGCACGAGACCCAATTGATTTACAAACTCTCGGACTTGGAGTCCATTTGATTTGACGAGGAATCGGACCTAGGGTCCATTTGAGCGATACGATCGGACCGAGGGTCCAGTTGGTTTACGATTCGGGTTTAAGGCCCAGTTAGTGGTACTATCGGGCTTGATGTCCCGTTCATTTATGATATCGGGCCTGAGACCCATTTAGTTGAGATATCGGGCTTAAGGCCCCGTTAGTTGTGAAATAGGACTTGAGGTCCTGTTGCTTTATGGTTCCGAGCTTAGGGCCCAATTGGTTGTGATATCGGGCTTGAGTCCCAGTTCGATTTATGAAATGAGAATTCGGGCATGAGACCCTGTTGAACGGTGGATTTAGGCTGAGGCCTGTGAAAGTGATTTGAATCGGATTCGAGGAATCCCGTTGAGATGAATCGGGTATGAGACCCAGTTGAAAAGTGTTTTAAGAAAGAAAGAAAGAGATTTGAAAATGAATATGAACCCTCCATATGATTATATGGTCTCCTCCAGACATCGACCTGGAGAGTCACGATCCACATACCAGAGTGGGTATCCCCATAGGGATCCCGTTCCAGGAGTGGAGATTACGAGATATGATGTGGTCTCGGACCAGATTCCGGAGAGATATGTGGACTAGATCCAGAGAGAGAGCTCGGACTAGATCCAGAGATTGAGCCTCCCAGATGGAGATTCCTGGGAGAAGACTCGAAGTAAGACCCCGAGTAGTGTGCACACTAGATAGATATGATGACATCGTGACTATATCGAGGATGTGTTCCCTAGAGGCTGTGTGCCCCGAGTTGGCATCTTCTCCAGAAGCGCCTAGGATGGGTTATACGTATGTTGATACGTATGTGGTTTTTAAGAAACGTGATTTGAGGGCGGAGGCCCTATGTTTTATGACTTAGAAAGTGATTTGGGGCGGAGACCCCGTATGGTATGTTTTGGTATTTCATTGAGGACGGATTTGGGTTGAGTTCCCACATGTTATGGTTTATGGTTTTGAATTATGATTTCGGGTCAGGGACCCAAATGGATTTATGGGTCATGACGGTTTATGGGGCCGAGCATGAACCCTTGAAAGGGTTTGAGAATGTTTTCAAGTGTTTTTATGAATGTTTTATAAATGGTTTTGAATGCATGCGTATGTTTTTAGTGAAGGGCATAAATCTTCTTTGATAAAATGTTTTTAATGAAATTATTATTTTGTCCACTCACGACTTTTAATGTTTTAAATGCCCGTCAGGTTGATCGCGGATGCGGGCTGTAGTAGAGACGAGACATCACTCCCCTCCTCCTACCATCCTGAAGTACTCTGATAGTCCCGGCGAGGGCTAGAGATGGAATTTTCCCTGGTCTGACACTTCGTGTCAGACTGGATCAGGCGGGTCCCACATTAATCCCGGGGGATTTGGGATCGGTCCTGACATCCGACCTGTACTTTTTTTTCGTAATTTCCAAGAATTACCAATCCTGTCAAAAACCACTATCGAGGATCACTAATACCTAAATTAATCTCACATTAAGATCCCAAATTTTAGGGGATTCGAATACATATTTAAAAATGTATCATAACACTTTGGACCCTCGAAACTATATCGAAACGGTGTCTGATCGACTCGAAACCTACGCCAAAATGTTCGTTACATCGATTGCATTAAAATTCATGTTGACCATACCCCGGGAATCGTGTCCACGCGCCTCCATACTCCACCGCAAGAGACTGCGTGTGAAGCCCATGCCCTGACACTGTTAATCATCTCTGTGTCTTTGTGGCCAGGTGATTATGTTTTCACATGTTTTGGCCTGAGAGCCGGGATTTGATGTTTTATAACATGAACTGATTTGATGAACATGAGTTTTATGGACCATGGGAAAATATGTTTTGAATTTATCGGTCACTCATGTTTTACGATATGCATGCAAGATTGTGAAAACTGGAGGGTAAGATTGTATTTTGATAAATGTTTTTATCAGAGGTCATTTTTTTCCACTCACACCTTTTCTGTTTTATGACCCTCCAGGCCGTGGTACGACGTTCGGGACTGATCGTGAGGCAGTGACAGCAGCAGAAATCCGCGCAAACATCCCTTGTCTGGCAAGCACTGAAGGGGAGTTTCGGACCTTTAGTTGACTTGTCAGACGGGAGCAGGACCGGGCACGGGTTTTGACGTCCAGTTGGGACGGGTCCTGTCAATTTCCCTCGCTTGTTTTCTGCAAAACGGGTCGTTTGACTCGCGTGTTCGACCCTACTGAAAATCCTCCAATATTGTGTCAATTTCCATAATTTTTTTACCCAAATCCATAGAATTGATCTCAATTAAGGATATATATCCTGACTTACACAAATCCTTCCTTTCATCAGTTGAATTCCATACTGAAAATCCGAAGGGTCACATGTCCATGTTCTAGGTCTGTTCTTCATCGTTTCCTTTCACGTTTGTCATGGTTCAATTTGTATGAATCCCAGAGAGCTTATTCAAAGCTTAATTTCAACAATCAATCATCCAAATCCAAAATTTCAAATCTTTGATTTTCAAAACTTTCTTCTGGGTTGGGTTTCGGGTATTAGATTCATTTCTCTCTTCTTCTTTCTTTTTCTTTCAAGTTTTTATCTCTTAATTCCTCCCTCTATTTCTCGGCCTCTCAAATGATTGTTGTAGAGTTCAATCAAGACCAACATTGATTTGGGTTTTCTTTTGTTTCGTTTGCACGACTACAACACACGTGGTTAAACTCAATGCCAGCAATCCAATGCACATGGTGGCATGTTTCACCAATCTAAACAATCCACAGTGACTCATCAAAAACCAGCAAAAGACCGAAATGCCGTTGAATTCCAAAATTACAAAAATGCCCTGGGTCATTTTAGACCCGTAACAAACACATCCGAACTCTGATTTTTACGTGATGCTTGTCTACGAACTTAGTTTTATGAGTAACAGGACCTATCCCGATCCCCCAGGGACCATGTGGGGATTTGCCCTGCTCCCGTCTGATATAACCCCAAAAAATGACCAAAATACCCATAAGAGGTTAAATAATTCACAATAAACATTTTAAACATCAAATACATCCGAGAATGGGTCCAACAGTGCCAGACAAGGGATAGAGAGCACTACAAAAATACGAGCACGAATAACAGTTTTACAAAATGGTGTTCGACCTACCCAACCAGAATATTAGGTACGTAGCAGTAATGTGACCATGTTTCAGCCTCGAGACCTGCCTCTACCTCTAAGTCACGTCCTGGAAGGGTCAAGAAAACAATGAAAGTGTGAGTGGGCTAAAAATAAAGGATATTTCAAATCCGTTCATAATACATAGTAAAAATACTATTTTACCCCTCGGTTTTCAAATTATGCATGCATTTGAGTCAAACGTATATATATAATAAAACTGAAACATGTCACATATCATCAATCATATATCATATCATCACACATAATAATATAATAATAATGAATCCACCATAATTATATTGCATTGTATATCCTAACCATGACATCCCAGATGTCGAATGTCCCAGATGTCGAATGTCCCAGACGTCTAATAAGGTCATGGTCCTAAGGCTACGCGTGCTGTCTGGGGTCTCAATTCCGAGTTCTATGCCCGAACCTAGTCCGGGTATGACATCCCAGATGCCTGACATCCCAGACGTCTAATACTAGCAATTCTGCTCTTGAGTCACCGTACGGTCTGGTCGCTCCGTAGCATGACCCCTTGCAGGTAATGCGCCGTGACCACTCTAGGGTACCAATAACTGGAGGAGATAGTAATCCATATGGTCAATATATCCGGTGCAATAATTTGAACCTGTGACATCCCAGTATGATTCCACAACTCACATAATAACCAGGCGGGTCACATGCCCACATAGTATAATATACAAGTACACAATCCATAAATAAGACCCAACATACTTATACACACAATCATATAATAGTATAATGAAAATAGTTACGCATGCATTCAGTTAGAAACCAAAAGACCCACTCAAAATACTGTCTTGCTACTTAATCAACATCTAAAACCTGTCCTGAAGCTATATCATAGTCTCTGACCAGTCCAAACATATCCAAGGATCACTAATGGTCTCTAAAAACTCATTTCTAAAACCTAGGAATAGCGCCGACCCGGAGACACTTCCTGAACACGCTTCTCGAGGCTATAAACCCTATTTTGACCCATCAAATGATCTCCGATTGACCCGAAACTACCACCATTGTATTCGGATCATGAAAATCATTAAAATGGCACTAGTCCCACCATGAAAAATGTGCCCACACACCCTCACGTGCTGGTCAAAGCCACGGTCAACGTTGACTAAGAAGTCAACGCTTTCGTCGGCAAAAGTCAACGTTGAAGCAAGGTCAACGGTCAAAGTAAACACTGACATCACTAATGACGTCAGCTACTGACGTCATGTGACAATGTCAGGTCTGACATGTGTTAGACTGACATGTGCCACGTGTCAGCTGCGGGTTGGTCCACGTCACTAACATATCAGTGACACGTGGCAGCCACTGATTAGGCCACGTCACTGACATGTCAGTTTTGATTATGCACTGACATATGACACGTGTCCTTGTCCTATAGGCCACGTCATCTGACAGTCTGACAGGGTGATGACGTAATTGTCCCTGTCCTCTTGACAGGTCTGTAAATCGGGTCACCTAGACACCCGACCCGACCCAGTTCCAAAATCCATATCTCTCAACCTTTTTCGATCTGGGTTTTCCCTACACAATCTTCTCAACCTAACTAAGAGATCTATATGATCAAAACTGGAAAACACGAACTAAAAACTACCTGAACCTTGATGAACAGTGAGGCGTAAACTTCCTCCTCTATTTCCTCTCAACTCCGGCCACTCCTTGCTTCGCAAACTAGCTCACTGAGATCGTCTGGGTCACTAGAATAGTTTAGGGTCCATTAGGTTGTTAATCAAACGTCAAAACCCAAGGTTATAAAAATGGGGTTACACGGGTTTCTAGGTTTTTACCTTTCCCGCCGTGATCCACTACCGTGATCTGCCGCCGTGTACGTCCACTGTCGTCCTCGTCTGCTTCTCCAGGTCACACACTCTCACTTAGTCACTCAAAGATCAGAGGAATGATGAAAAGGTATGGTGGTGAGGTTATATAGTGTTTTTGTGTTTTGGTGCTCACGGGTTAGAGAAAATGATGCAGATGAAGAATGAAGAAAATGGATGAGGATGGAGCCCTAAACTGATCCAAGTGCATGGGAAACCCACCAATGGGATGAGTGACACTTGTCACTCATCCAAGGGTCCCACTAGATTATCTTTATCCAATTAGAACCAGCCAAGTGTGACATTCTCGGGATTATGTGAATAGTGCCATTTTCTCATTCTTAACCATAATTTTTTCGTCCGGACTCCGATTCCGGCGTGCCACCTGTCTATGGACTCTTAACATCTCAATCTACGTCACGATCATAGGCCAAGGTCCAAACTATAGTCCGAGTAAAAAATCAACAATTGCCCCCCCCCCCCCCAACTAGGGTCAAAATGGTCATTGTACATTAAAATTTCAACTTTACCCATTCATAAGAGTCCGGGGTGTTACAAGCCACCCAATTTACAAAAATTTCGTCCTAGAAATTTATTCAAATAAATACAGATGTTGTTATCTCATTTGAGCCTCGAGCTCCCACGAGGCTTCTTTCACGTCGTGATTCCTCCACAGTTTTTTTACCAAGGTGATACTCTTGCTTCTCGGCACCTTGTCCTTCCAATCCAATATCTGCACTTGACAGGACCCACCCCGATTATCACCTCGATAACCGGGACGAACCCTGCTCCCGTCTAACAATCACACTCAAAAGAGCAAAATAACCTCAACAACCACAAAGCATACATTGTCAGACCAGGGAGAAGTTATAAAACAACTTATTCAACAGTAATTCAGAGCATAGTAACAGTACAGGATAAGAACAAAAGTCATACTGTGAGCTAACTAAACATGCAATGGAAAACTCTATGCCTCTGCCTCTACCTCAATGTTAGCCTCGACGCTTGCACCACGACCTGGAGGGTAATTAAAACCATAAAAGTGTGAGTGCACTAAAAATAAGTAAGAGTTTCAAAAACAGTTTTTTATAAACAAACCAGGATTTTACCCTCCGTTTTGAAAACATGCATGCATAACTAAGTATCTGAAAACAACTACATAAACCATATAATAATTGTAACAACCCGTCACGAGAGCCGGGATTAGTACAGTGATTAAGGTGGAATTAGTGAGGTTAATCGGTGGTTAGGTGGTTCTGATAGGTCCGTGAGCCTAGAATGACGATTTTACCCCTAGTTCGGGCAAAATTTTGACTTTTAGTTCGGGGAGTTAATTGAATGTTGACCAGTGACCAGGACGTAGTTTAGGACATCACTAATCCGTAGGTAGGTGGTACGTTCGATTCCGACATCCGAGGAGGAAGTTATGATGTTCGGAAGGTTGAGGGCATTATCGTAATTTTGGTAAAATAAGGGGCATAGTTGACTTTTTGGACGATCGGGTTTTGGTACGTTGACCGAGGATGGTTAGGTAGATCTCGTTGTCCTGAGTGCGATGACAGGTGGCACGTATTCATCGGACTTACGATGTGTGAGATACGGGTCTAGAAAGTTAGTGGCAAAACCGTAAAATTGGGTTAAAAGGAGGGGCAGTTTAGTCTTTTAGTTGTCTGGGGATTTGTGCAAGAGAAGACAGATGAAGGGCTGAGATTGGGCCATGTGTGAGAGGATGGAGAGGATTGGTGACATGTGGAAAATGTGTAGTGGGTTCTGGGTGGTTCTCGTGTGTGCACGGTCCAAATAATTGGGGTGCAACCGTGCAAGTGTGCGTGGTTGTTCGCAGAGAAAAACAGAAACAGAGAGGGAGATCGGGGAAAAATTAGATGGTGACTGAGGTTGTTGGTGAGTTCTGGTGAGGGGATGAGTGACCAGAAAGTGAGAGTGAGATAGTGAGAAGGTGTCAACATGGTTTTTAGTCTAGGTGTTATGGCGAGTCTAATAGAAGTGGTTTCGAGTTATTCGGACGTCATTTGAGTATAGTTTCGCGAGGGTGAAAGCTTAGGGTCCCGGTTTATTACCTTTAGGATTCGGGGATTTTTTAGGGAATTTAGGTGGACCTTCGTAAGTGGGTTAGTGACATAATTTGGTGGTTACTGACAGGATCGGGATTTCCCGAGGAAGCTGAGGAACGTGCTGGACGTTCGGAACGCGATTGAGGGCTCGGTACTGTGAGTGGACCCTTTCCTTAAACTCGAGCATGCATAACTGTTTGTCTATAATTGTTTTATGGTTTTAATCATGATTCTATGTTATCGAATATGTTTATTGATTTTACATAATTGCACGTTTTTCGAGGAAGTTCGGCTTTTAGCACGATTTACGAGAAATGGTGATTTCCGAGTATAATGCCATGGTTTTGGAGTTTCAAATGATAAATGGTTTTTACTGATTATAAAGGGCTTTTGGAACGTGATTAGATGATTAAGGTTTTCGGTTTTAAAATTGGATTTTGGGAAGTGGAATTCCGGATTTGGGTTCGGAATGACGGTTCTGAACGCCGGAAGGGCTTCGTACCAGTGGTTTCGGATTCGGGTTTGGATATGGATTTGGAAAAGGTTTTCAAATGGTTTTGGATTGGATTTTCTGGATCTGGTTATTGGGTTTAAAGACCCGGATATTGATTGATGGGGGACGGGCCCGGATTGGGTTTAAAGACCAGGATTGAGTTTAAAGACTCGGGAGTTTAAAGACTCGGATATATTGATATTTTCCCCCGTGGGCCTATTGAGTTTAAAGACTCGGGAGTTTAAAGACTCGGATATGATTGAGGCCTGGATTGAGTTTAAAGACTCGAGAGTTTAAAGACTCGGATATGATTGAGGCCTGGATTGAGTTTAAAGACTCGGGAGTTTAAAGACTCGGATAAGTCCAGCAGGTTTGATCGGAAAATGATGATTTGATGTTCATGGTTTCTGATACGGTTTTATGATTCATATGCTGTGATTTCTATAACTGTTTTATAGTGTTTCTGTTTCTTATGATGTTTTCTGATAATTGAATTATAACTTTTTTCATCTAATGGGTTATGCATGTGTGTTTTCAAAACGGAGGGTTAAACTGAGTGTTGTTAAAAATGTTTTAGAAACTTTCTTTTATTATGGTCCACTCACATCTTCTGTTTTAACTTGCCCTCCAGGTCATGGAGCTAGCGCGGGGTCTTGACGTCGAGGCAGCGTCTGAGGCATAGAAATTACGAGAGGGATCCCGGAGTGTTTAAATTTTCTTCCACGTGCGTGTAATTATTACCGGTGTTTGGTTTCTTTATGTTTGGTACTATGCTCTGTAAAACTGTGACTTTGGGATGGGTAAAAGTTTCTCCTACGTCTGACAGTGGTATTTTTGGTGAATTCCATGCTTTTCTTTTGGCTTTAGCATTGGGGTGTCAGACGGGAGCAGGATTTACCTCGGGTTTCGGGGTGAAACCGGGGTGGGCCTTGACAATAATCGTTATGGAAACATCATCATAAAAACATGAAATACAACATATCATTATCCAATCGAACCTGCTGGATCTATCCGAGTCTTTAAACTCCCGAGTCTTTAAACTCAATCCAAGCCTCAATATAATCTGAGTCTTTAAACTCAACAGGCCTACATGGGAAAATCATAATATCCGAGCCTTTAAACTCCCGAGTCTTTAAACTCAATCCGGGTCTTTAAACCCAATACGGGCCCGCCCCCATCATAATCATATCCGGGTCTTTAAACCCAATAACCAGATCCAGAAAATCCAATCCAAACCGTTTTAAAATCATTTCTAAATCCATGTCCAAACCCGAATTTGAAATCATTATTCCGAAGCCATGCTGGCGTTCAGAACCATCATTCCGAATCCAAATCCGGAAATCCTTTTTTCAAGCTTTAAAACCAAAATCTCGATTTCCGAAATCCGATTCTAAAATCGAAAACTTTGATTATCAAATCATGTTTCAAAACTCATTTATAATTATTAAAACCAGTTATATATATTTAAATCCCAAAACCGTAGCATCGGAATCATAATCAAATCGTATCTCGTAAAACGTGCTGAAATACGTGACTATCTCTAAAATCGTGCAATTACGTAAAACAGATATAGAATAATCAATAACATAAATTCATATTTAAAAACATAGAACAAGAAGATAAAAACAGTTATGCATGTTCGGTTAGAAAATAAAAGTCCACTCACTAGGTCTGAACGCGTTAATTGCGCTCCGTACGCTCCTCGACTGCCTCAGGAATATCCCGACCTATCAAATACCACAATTCCGGGTCACAAACACTTCATTAAAGCTCACACTAATTTCCCCCAATTTTTTGGGATTTTTAAACGTAATTAAATTAACCCCTAAACCTTCGGACATGCAAAACTAACTCGAGACGGTGTCCGATCGACTCGAAACTTGTCCTAAAATATTCGTTACATCGATTAGAGTGAAAACCATGTTGGACACTTCCCCAAAACATGCTCCACGCGCCCTCACGCATTGCCCAAAGGGGCTGCGCGTGGGAGCCACGCGCCTGCTACAGTGTCATCGTCAACCTCCAGCCAACCCGGTTTAGACCGGTCCAAACCGGTCTAGTCCAACCGAGCCGGCGAGGCCGATTTTCACCCATTTTCAATCCATTTCTAGTCCTTTGTTCACCACTAGGTTCGTCCTTGAATTTATGATTGATTCCCTTAACAAAATTACTAAATAAAAATCTAAACCTTACCTTCCAAACTTGGAACCAAACTCAGAGAATTCCAGTTGCTATTCTCGGCCACCAGCCGTCTTCTCAGGGCACGGGTTCGAATCCTTAGCTCAATAATAACTTCCTACAACTGTTAGGACCACTAGAACGATTCAACAACGCTCTAAAACCCACGACTTTTGATTTGAACCAAAATTGGAAAAATAGGGGAAACCGAACCTCACCTGTTTTCTGGCCTCCGTCGTGGCCTCCGCCATGATTCTTTGGGTCCAACAAGTGATCCTCAACCTTCTAAACAGTCCCTCAGACCAAGTTGGATCAATTTGATAGATTGAGGTTGCACCACGACCCACGACTCCCTCTCTGTTTTCACTGCTTTTCTCACCTCTCACACACACAGCCAAACTAAAGTTCCTCTCAACACGATCAGACAACCTTTGGCACTCACTCAAGCATAAAGGAATCAAATGATGCTCACTGGAAATGGGTCGATGTTCTCTCTGTCTCTGTTTTCTCATTTTTTTCGATTAACAAGCCAATTTTAAAACATGTAACCGTGTAGAATTAGGCTAGAAGCCTCTAGGAAATAGCCAGGTGTTAAACATCTTGTGGACTCAGCCCAAAAATATCCAATCCAAGCTTCCCAGATGTCCTTATCCGGTTGGACACATTTCCTCAGGTGTTAAAAGACCAAACTGCCCCTGAAAGTCCAAATTACCATTTTACCCCTCACCTATTTAGACCCATAACTTAATCGTCCGACGTCCGATGTCGGCGTGCCGCCTGTCGTTGTACTCAGGACGTCGAGACCTATCTAACGGTCCTCATTTTGCGTGAAAACTAATGGTCAAACAAAAAGTCAACAAATTCCCTCTTTTTAACCAAATTACGAAAATGCCCTCGACCTTCCGAACACCACAACTTCTTCCCCGGATGTCAGAATCGGACGTGCCACCTGTCTACGAACTCGTGACGTCTCGAACTACGTCACGGTCATCGGCCAACGTCCGTTCAACCTATCAATCAAAAAGTCAACATTTGACCACATTATTCACAAGGGTAAAATCGTCATATTTATACAAATCTTTTCCAAATTTACATTTTTGCCCTTTTTGAAGATCTGGGTCGTTACAGCACTGGCCGCTCTTCAAAGCTCAAATCTGTCCTTAGTTCCACCGGCTGTTCTGGCAAGATGTGCGATTCATCGCACACGTATTTCTGTAGCATCGATTCGTGGAATACATCATGTACTCTCGCAAGTTCTAGAGGCAAAGCTAACTAGTACGCCACTAAACCAACCCTCGCAATGATCTCATATGGCCCAATATAACGAGGACTCAGCTTCCCCCGTCGACCAAATCACATGATTCCCTTCCATGGAGACAATTTCAAAAAGACCAAGTCTCCAATCGCAAATTCAATATCCTTGATCAGCCTATTCGTATAACTTTTCTAGTGATCCTATGCCTCATTTAGCCTCTCTTTAATGATCCAGACCTTCTCTAGGGTCATATCCATCAACTCTAGGGTCAAAACGGCCCGTTCACCTACCTCTGTCCAACACACATGCGTCCTGTACTTCTGACCATACAATGCCTCATAAGTTGCCATGCCAATACTCGCACGGTAGCTGTTGTTGTATGTAAACTCCATTAGAGACAAAAATATATCCCAGGAATCTTGAAACTGTAGTACACACGCTCTCATCATATCTTCCAATTTCTGAATAGTCCTCTCAGACTACCCATCAGTTTGGGGATGAAAAGCTGTGCTAAAATGCAGGTTCGTACCCAGGGCCTTCTGTAGACTCCACCAGAATCTTGAAGTAAAGCGCGGTCTCGATCCGAAACTATCGACTCTGGCGTACCATGAAGTTTAATAATCCCGTTCACGAACAACTGAGCCAACTGGTTTGGCTTGAACGTCTCTCTCACAGGTAGGAAATGTGCCGACTTCGTCAGTCTATCCACTATCACCCAGACTCCATCAAAACCACTTAGTGTCCTAGGAAGTTTAAACACGAAATCCATAGTGATGTGATCCCATTTCCACTCGGGGATCTGAAGTGGTTGCATAGCCCCATACGGTCGCTGCCGTTTCGCCTTAACTTGCTGACAGGTCAGACATCTGCTGACAAACTCAGCTATATCCCTCTTCATTCCAGCCCACCAATAGTGATCTTGGAGGGTACGATACATCTTTGTCCGTCCCAGGTGCATAACATAGGCTGAACTATGGGCTTCCTCTAGAATCTCTACTCTCAGTTCCGCCACTACAGGAACACATATACGACCCTGCCTTACTAGAGCTCCATCACTTCGGATGGTGAAATCCCGCCACTCATCTATCTGAACTTCGATCCGATAAACACATAGCGTAGGTTCCTGAAATTTGGCCTAAATGATCCGATCGATCAGGATGGGTCGCACATGAAAAGTGGCCAACAAAAATCCTTGACCATCTATTCCTAGCATAACTCCAGCCTTCCGGAGTTCCACAAGCAAAGGAAGATATACCATCCTCAGGTGTGCAATCGGACCCGCCGATTTCCTACTAAGTGCATCTGCCACCACGTTTGCTTTTCCCGGAGGATATTCAATCGTGCAGTCGTAGTCCTTAATCAACTCTAGCCACCGTCTCTACCTCAAATTCAATTCCTTCTGCATGAACAAGTGCTTTAAACTCTGGTGGTTAGTGAAGATTCTGCACGTTTCACCATACAAGTAGTGTCTCCAAATTTTCAAAGCATGCACCATTGCCGCTAACTCCAAGTAATGGGTAGGATATTTCATCTTATGAGGTTTCAATTGACGCAAGTTGTAAGCGATCACCCTACCATGTTGCATCAATACACAACCCAAGCCCTGTCGCGATGCATCGCTGTACACCTCGAACTCCCCACCATCATCAGGAAATGCAAGAATTAGTGCAGTAGTCAAGCGTCTCTTTAGCTTCTGGAAAATCTATTCACACTGGTCATCCCAAACAAACTTAACCCCTTTTTGGGTCAATCGGGTCAAAGGAGCTGCAATAGTAGAGAAACCTTCTACGAACCGCCGATAGTAGCCTGTTAAGCCTACTCCGAACTTCAGTAACCATCCTTGGCCTTTCCCAGTTGGTTATCGTTTCTGTCTTCTGGGAGTCCACACTAATCCCCTCAGCTGAAATAATGTGACCTAGAAAACTGATACTATTTAACTAGAACTGACACTTACTAAGTTTAGTATACAACTGGTAACACTAACCGCAGATGTTTCTCATGCGCTCTGGCACTCTTCAAATAGACCAAGATATCATCGATGAATACAATCACAAACTTGTCCAAATACGCTTGGAATACCCGATTCATCAAATCCATGAATGCATCCGGTGCATTCGTCAATCAAAATGGCATTACTAAAAACTCGTAATGCCCGTACCTCGTCCGAAAGGCAGTCTTCGGGATGTCATCCTCAGCAATCCTCAGCAATCCTCAGCTGATGGTAACTAGATCGATGATCAATCTTAGAGAAATACTTTGCTCCCCACAACTGGTCAAATAGGTCATCGATCTTGGGTAAGGGGTACTTATTCCTTACCGTCACATTATTAAGTTATCGATAGTCCACACATAACCGTAGGCTTCCTTCCTTTTTCTTAACGAACAACATCGGTGCTCCCCATGATGAGGTACTCAGTCGGATGAATCCCCAATCTAACAACTCCTGTAATTGTAGCTTTAATTTCCACAATTCTGTTGGAGCCATCCTATATGGCGGTTGTGATATTGGCCCTGTCCCGGGAAGTAATTCGATCGTTAACTCAATTTCCAGATGTGGTGGTAATCCCAAAAATTCATCCGAAAATACATCAGGAAACTCCCACACTACTAGTATATCCTTAGTCCTCAATGGGTCCTCCTGTGTCTCAACCACATACGCTAAATATCCCTGACAACCTTTCTACAACAACTTTGTAGTGGTAAGTGTGGAAATTACCTCCGGTGGTGAAACTCCACGTTCCCCCTGAAAAGTCACCTTCGGTAGACCCGGACTCCCTAAGCTCACCAATTTACTGCAACAATCTATGATTGCCCCATGGTCTCCTAGCTAATCCATTCCAAGTATTACATCAGAATCATGTAGGTCCATGGTAATCAAGTGCGCTAACAGCTCCAAGTCCCCAACTATCACTGAGCAATCCCTCATCATCTGGTTCACAATGTATATAACTCCCATTGGGGTACCTATACCCATCTCCTGATCTAGCGTTGACACCTCACAGCCTAACATCGCCACACAACTTGTCAGGACCGGCCCCGAATCCCCTGGGATTAACGTGGGACCCGCCTGATCCCGTCTGACACAAAGTGTCAGACCAGGGAAAATTCCATCTCTAGCCCTCGCTGGGGCTATCAGAGTGCGTCAGGATCGTAGGAGGAGGGGAGTGATGTCTCGTCTCTGCTACAGCCCGCATCCGCGATCAACCTGAAGGGCATTAAAACATCAAAAGTCGTGAGTGGACAAAATAATAATTTATTAAAAACATTTTCATACAATGACATTTATGCCCTTCATAAAAAAAGCATATGTATGCATTCAAAACCATTTATCAAATATTCATAAAAACCATTGTCAATCAATTCCAAAACCTTTCAAGGGTTCATGCTCGGCCCCATAAACCATCATGACCCATAAATTCAATTGGGGTCCCTGACCCGAAATCACAATTGAAAACTCGTAGGTCAAATCAATAGGGACTCAGCCCAAATCACATCACATGGGTCTCAGCCCAAAACCTTTCTCAGTGAAATACCAAAACATACCATACGGGGTCTCTGCCCCGAATCACTTTCTAACTCATAAAACACGGGGTCTCCACCCCCAAATCACTTTCATAAAACCTCATACATACCGACATACGTATAACCCATCCGAGAAGATGCCAACTCGGGGCACACAACCTCTAGGGAACACATCCCCAATAAATGTCACGATATCATCTATATCTAGTGTGCACACTACTCGGGGTCTCACTCCGAGTCTTCTCCTAGGAATCTCCATCTGGGAGGCTCAATCTCTGGATCTAGTCCAAGCTCTCTCTGGATCTAGTCCATATATCTCTCCGGAATCTGGTCCAGGACCACATCATAATAAGTAACCACCACTCCTAGAACGGGATCCCTATGGGGATACCCACTCTGGTCTATGGATCGTGACTCTCCAGGTCGACGCTGGAGGAGACCATATAAACATATGGAGGGTTCATTCCTTTCAAGTACTTTCTTTCTTTTCTTAAAATCATATTTCAACTGGGTCTCAAACCCGATTCATCTCAACGGGATTCCTCGAATCCGATTCAAATCCATTTCACAGGCCTCGGCCTAAATCCTGAGTTCAACAGGGTCTCATGCCCGATTCTCATTTCATAAACAGAACTGGGACTCAAGCCCGATGTTACAATCAACGGGGCCTCAAGCCCGATACCATGACTAACTAGGCCTTAAGCCCGAAACCATAACCCAACAGGACCTCACGTCCGATTTCACAACCAACAGGGCCTTAAGCCCGATATCTCAACCAAATGGGTCTTAGGCCCGATATTATAAATCAACGGGGCATCAACCCGATAGTACCACTAACTGGACCTCAAACCCGAATCGTAAACCAACTGGACTCTCGGTCCGATCGTATAGCTCAAATGGACCCAAGGTCCGATTCCTCGTCAAACCAAATGGACTCCAAGTCCGACATTTTATAAATCAATTGGGTCTCACGCCCGAGTTCATGTTTCTAAATCCGAAATCCATTTAATAAACCCTCGTTGAAAACCTAGAACGTATATGCATCGTATAAAACTGGAAATCTCGAAATACGCGCAAATACGTAAATCCTAGGCTACCACAAAGAATTGCACTCATGGAATCACAAAACATATATTAAAACAATTATAAAACATTATGCATGCATAAAATTCGAAAGAAAGGTCCACGAACTACATCACGGTCATTGGTCAATGTCCATTTGACCGCCTGAATGAAAAGTCAATGATTCACCCATTTTAGGGGCAAAATCGTCATTTCGCCCGAACGTCTACTAATCCTCGTCTAATCACTGATTAGTCTCGTTAATCTGTAATTAATCCTTAATTAATCCCGTTAATTTGAGACGGGTCGTCACAAACTTCCCCCCTTAAGGAATTTCATTCTCGAAATTCAAAGCGACCCGATTCCACAACTAAACTGTGGAATCCAACCTTATTCCTCGGAACGGATCGTTGCACCCACACGAGTATACTCGTGTAGCAGTACAGGTCCAACACACATACCGTACTCATCGTACTCGTCCTCGGTACGTACCGTCATCCGAGCCTCCAAAGCTCCAATTCACTCTTGAGAACTACCCGTCAACTCGTACGTCTCACTTGAGACAACATGTCGACACTCATTGATCTCACCTGTCACTCACTTAGACAGGTCAGCAACACCAGACTGACATCCAAACGGCTTTTCAGTCTGACTCTCTGACACTTCCATCTGACAGTCGTCAAGCTGGAAACGCATTCCCACTAAGGCTGTCACATCTAAGATGGCGTCCTGCTCAACATTGTATCAGACAACATTCTATGGATCCTGCCCTCACAATGGCACGAATCACATCAAACAGGTCATCCTCAGACCTATGTCCAGACTGGCTCTAACTATTTGTACGAGTCAACTCTCTCAATTAGAGTCTCATCAATCACATCGATCCGAACGTATCGGATAACTATCTTTTCATTACCCCCATAGGTCACATCCGTCGGGACTAGCCGGTAACTCCCGGCTCCACTGCGCTTCACTGCGCTACTCTGACCTCGACTCGCTCTCGAGTTCTCGCATCGTATCTCGCATCACTCAGTGATACCACTTGTCATCTAGACTCACCTCGAGTCTCCAAAGTGTCTATCGGATCAAATCCGATCGCCACTCATGTCCAACTAGATTTTATTCAAGTTACTACCAACTCAAACTCTCGGGCCATCTCAACCCGACATATCGATTGACCTTAGTCAATCCCATCATCTAACGTGCACAACACACCGGTGCACACATAACACATCAACATCGGGGTGTCACCCGAACTACTCAAGGACTGCCCTCTGGCAATGTCCAACCACACACTACCATTCGCACCAAGCGAACGTCAATCCATCACCTCGGACATTCACTCGTCACATCCTGTGATGCTAATATACCATCTACTCGTCACGTCAATCAAATTGACCCACAGTCTAGGTGTTCGGTTCTTACACCCTCTTGAACTCCTAGCTGTCATACCGTTCCTCGTCGTCCCACCTAGGGACAAATCCAAGATGATGAGATTTGATGTCATCGTCGAAAGGACTTTAATGTCATCATCTCGACTACAACCTCTCGTGATTCCGAAGTTCCAATCACGTTGGAAACATACTTCCCTTCCAAATACGGAGCTCACCCATCACCCGAACATTTCTCACGTCCTCTATCACGCACATCTCGTACCTTTAATCAATCTGATCCAACTCTGACTCACAAAATTGATCGAAAATCACTAACATCGGTTGGTAGGCTAAACAGATCGCAACGTCTGTCGTGATCTGAAGCGAAATCTCTGCGTACTACCAAATCCGACAAACCGACCCATATGTCATGAGACGTCACTTACGTCATCTATTCACACAAGTAACTCACATTTCACCTCAATACTTCTGAGTACACCCTCGCGACTCAATCTCGTAGCACTGGGGGAAATAGTCTCCATTACTGGGGAAACTGATCTCCAACATAGGGGAAACTAATCTCCATCACTGAGGAAACAGGTCTCCATCACTGGGAAACTGGTCTCCACCACTGAGGAAACTGATCTCCATCACTGGGGAAACTGGTCTCCATACCCAGTACTCCCGTACCTCGCACTGAGCCACTCGGGATCCTCTCTGTCCCACTTATAACACCGATCCATCGCTCTCGACTCTAAAGAGTCGTCATACTCCCATACTGGTACCAAACCAGCTAATAACTACACTCTGAGGATCTAGTCCTCTTGTAACTCTACGGCTCACAGCCGTTGGCCTCCGCAAGAACTTGGCCCTACTTTGTGCCTAACACTGCACAACGACTACACGTCGCAATCGTCACCTATCGTGTCACACCACAACTACTCCGGCATCTCCTGCCAGTCAACATTCCACCGAGATTCGACACATCGAAACATGGCATCACGCCAACTAGAATCACACATTCCTATTCCCAACCATCGTGACTATAGTCGTACAGGGTCATCGTATAACGGGCGACCCTGACCTCTGACCACCACTAATAACAATTCGTACATCCCTTATCCGACACGACAGTAGGGTCACGACTCTCAAGTCGTCATACTGTATCCACGGATCCACTGGGTCCTACTCACCAGTGACACTACGGCTCCAAGCCGTCAGATTCACACGAATATTGATCCTCCTCGGGATCAAACTTCGAAACACGTGGCATGCACGGCATGGAATGCCAATCGAACCTCAAACGATCGTACCACTTGACAAACTTTATCTAACTAAGGTTCGATGCTACCAAATCCTCGTACTAATGCCCTAACTACCAGATTGATGACGGGCTTTTACGACTTCAGAGACATCACATCCTCGACCATTGTGCACTCCACACTCTGATACCAACTGGTATCAGAGTACCATGGGTATCAAATGAGCCTGCCTCGCTCTGATACCAACTTGTCAGGACCGGCCCCCAATCCCCTGGGATTAACGTGGGACCCGCTTGATCCCGTCTGACACGAAGTGTCAGACTAGGGAAAATTCCATCTCTAGCCTTCGCCGGGGCTGTCAGAGTGCGTCAGGATCGTAGGAGGAGGAGAGTGATGTCTCGTCTCTGCTACAGCCCGCATCCGCGATCAACTTGAAGGACATTAAAACATCAAAAGTCGTGAGTGGACAAAATAATAATTTATTAAAAACATTTTCATACAAAGACATTTATGCCCTTAATAAAAAAAGCATATGCATGCATTCAAAACCATTTATCAAATATTCATAAAAACCATTGTCAATCAATTCCAAAACCTTTCAAGGGTTCATGCTCGGCCCCATAAACCATCATGACCCATAAATTCAATTGAGGTCCCTGACCCGAAATCACAATTGAAAACCCTCGTTGAAAACCTAGAACGTATCTGCATCGTATAAAATTGGAAATTTTGAAATACGTGCAAATACGTAAATCCTAGGCTACCACAAAGAATTGCACTCAAGGCATCACAAAACATATATTAAAACAATTATAAAACATTATGCATGCATCGAATTCGAAAGAAAGGTCCACTCACAGACCGTCCGAAGCCGAGCCTCGATAAGAGTGCCATAATCGTCTCCCGGGTCAATAGTCGCCCTCGGGATTCCCGAACCTGTCCAAATTCATTTAGAGGGTTATTAACTACCTAAATAACCCCCCATTAAAGCCCCGTAATTTTCCCGAACTTTTAACTATTTTCAAACCGATCTAAACCTTCCGACACCCCGAAACCTATCGAAACGATGTCCGATTGACGCGAGACCAGTCCCAAAATGTTCGTTACATCGAATAGAAGATTTCATGTGTTGAACACTTTCCCAAATTATGGTCCACGCGCCCTCACGTGCTGCTAGAAGGCCCTAGGTACTATTTATCATCACCTACCTCTGAAAACTGGTTTTTTTCCTGGTTTTGGACCGGTTACTGTGCTGAACCGGCGTGACTGGTTCAGCGTTCCTACTCCTTCAAATCTCGTCCGTTTGCCTCCATTTCAATTCCTAAATTCTTATTTTCAAGTTTCCTATCTAACCCAATCCCTAAACCTAAGAAAAACCCATCTGAAACCCTTGGTTCGAAATGGACCTCACGGTCCTGTTTTCCCCCGCCGTTTCCACCGCCTTCTCCGCCGTGAACCAGCCTCCCAATCCTCCTAAAAACATCCTAGAAACCCCCTAGTCCTATCCCAAACATCCAAAACAACCTATAACTTCAAAATCGAAATAAGGGGAAAATGAACCTTACTGGGCAATCGGTTCCTCCCATGCTTTCACCGCCGTGTACGGCGGTCCAAACACTCCCAGCCACCGTCCATAGCTCCCTCAGTCTCTCTCTTTCTCTCTGAGTCTCACAGATGATGGTTTGGGGTGCAGGTTTGGATGTGGGTGGAAGTGAGATCGAGTGGGTTGTTTGGATGAAAGGAAAACAGAAGATGATCGATGCATGTATGTAAGGGAAGGGCCAGTGGATGGGTGACACTTGTCACTCATCCATTGGGCCTTGGGATGGAAATCTGGGCCCCACTTAAGTCCAAAGGTAATCCATTTTGTAATTCGTGCAATAGTACTTTCGTATTTCCGTGAACCGTAACTTCTTCGTCGAACGTCCGAATTTGATGTGTCGTCTGTCTACGAATTCGTATCATCCTGATCTACGTAACGGTCTTCAGCCCTCGGCCATTGGACCTTCCGGGTCAAAACTCAACTTTTCGCCCAAATTACCAAAATTCCCTTGAACTTCCGAACGTCATAACTTTTTCCTCGGACGTCGGAATCGAGCGTGCCTCCTGTCTATGAACTCGTGACGTCACGAACTACGTCACGGTCATCTATCAAAGTCCATTTGATCGCCTGAATGAAAAGTCAACGATTCACCCATTTTAGGGGCAAAATTGTCATTTCACCCGAACGTCTGCTAATCCTCGTCTAATCACTGATTAGTCTCGCTAATCCGCAATTAATCCTTAATTAATCCCGTTAATTTGGGACTGGTCGTCACACAACTCCTCAAGATGAATGAATGTGTAGCACTAGGATCCATCAGAACATGAACCTGAAGGTCAGATATAGTGAGTGTACTTGTGACAACTCCTGGTGCCGTCCTTGCCTACTGCTGGACCACCGCAAAAACTCGAGCCTGTGGTCCCGCTTGCCCACCACGACCGAGTCCTCGGGTTCCCCCTGAGCTCCGCCACTAGTGGCATCTGCTCTAGTGGCTACATGATGGGCTGGTCCAGCCGAGCTCTGGCCGAGCCCACTGTCACTGGCTAGGAGTAAAGGGCACTCTTATGGATAAATGTCCTATTCACCCGTAAGAAAAATAGGACAAAGCCCTCGGTCCTGTTGACCCCACAGTTGCACCACTCGCATCAGTTTGCTGTGGCCAGAAACTTAATCTCTGTCCCGATCTCTGAGGACTCCCAAATCTGCTGGATCGTCCACGGGTAGGAGTGAATGACCTCCCACCAGAGTGTCCTCCTTTCGAACCTCTGTGGTTTGAAAGTCCAAGATGCAAACGATCCCGACGTCGTCCCTCACCGTGGGACTGCTGCTGCTGCTGCTGTACTGCCAAGCTAGCCTCCAAACGCACTGCGACGTCAACCAAATCCCTTAGGGTGGCGTAGTTGGATGTCGTCACAATGGCCCCGATGTCCCCCTGAATTCCTTGCTCGAAGCGGTGACACTTGTCCTCTTTGGTCCTCACATATGCCGAGGTAAATCGAGATAGTGCCAGGAAGCTCTGCTTGTACTCTTCAACCGTCCGGCTCCCCTAATGAAGCTGTAAAAACTCTGTCTCCCGAGTATCTCAAAATGAACGGGGGTAGTACTGGTCCAAAATCTTTCTCTGAACACCTCCCAGGGTGTAGTGGCTACACTCCAGCCCGTCATCTCTAGTGCGTACCACCACTGGTAGGCACCACCCTCAAGCATAAACGTGGCCAATATTACCCGCTCTTCAGGAGGACAATACACAACTGAGAAAATGCACTCCCACTAATTTATCCATATATAAGCCTCCTCGGGGTCAAATACCCCAGTGCATATCGTAGCACCCAGCCATTGGGCTCTCTCAATGCTCGTACTTCCCATCTCTCTTGCGCCTTCTTCCTCCGTCCGTGTTAGAGGTTCGCGTCGGGGAGGCATGATCCACTACTAAGAGACATCTATTAGTTATCAAATTAAAAGACTCAAGCTTATATAATAAGCTATCCTAGTGCTTAACCCTGCTCTGATACCAACTCGGCAGGATCCATCCTGATCCCCTAGGGACCACGTGGGGATGCGCCCTGCTCCCGTCGGACACAACCCCAGATAATGACCAAAATACCCATAACAGGTTAAATAATTCACAATAAACATTGTAAACATCAAATACAGCCGAGAATGGGTCCAACAGTGCCAGACAAGGGATAGAGAGCACTACAAAAATACAAGCACGAATAACAGTTTTTCAAAATGGTGCTCAACCTACCCAACCAGGGTATCAGGTACGCAACAGTAATGTGACTATCTCAGCCTCGGGGCCTGCCTTTACCTCTAGGTCACGTCCTGGAGGGGTCAAGAAAATAATGAAAGTGTGAGTGGGCCGAAAATAAAGGATGTTTCAAATCCGTTCATAATACATTCGTGGACGTCACGAGTTCATAGACAGGAGGCACGTTCGATTCCGACATTCGTGGAGAAAGTTATGATGTTCGGAAGATGAGGGGTATTTTGGTAATTTTGGTCAATTGAGGTCAAATGTTGACTTTTTGACTGGGAGGTCCGATGGACGAGGGCCAAGGACCGTTACGTAGGTCTCGTCGATACGAATCCAATGACAGGCGGCATGCCGAGATCGGAGATTCGACGACGAAGTTATGGTCAAGGAAACGAATTAACGAACCGAGGCTTCGATTAAATAATAATATAATAATAAATAGTAACCGATGACTGTGCACATCCGGATGAGTGACAAGTGTCACCCATCCCTTGTTTCCAGCTCCTTGTTTCCCTCCAAACACCATCATCATCTCTAATCATTTTGTCCTCCATCATTTCCTTTTATTTTTTCTTTACATTTTCTTCCAACGGTGCACAAATTGGGAGGGACTGAACTGGGAGAATTGGCTCCCTTCCTCTGCCGTTCTTGAGAGAAAAATGAGTGATTGAAGGATTGAGATACCAAGGGAAACACGAGGGGTTGTGAGTGTGTTGAATTCTGGGTTTCGAAAATTTAGAAAAATTGGGGGGAAATTCGAATAATGAGATTTGAGTCGTTAGGATTGGAATTGAAGCTTCATTTAGCTTCCTGAGGTTGTGACGAGTGGAACCAGATCAAAAACGAGAAGAATTGGTGCCGTTTTGGCTCTGAACGGACTTGGTGACAGAAATGGAGTTTGAAGGTTGAGTCGTGTTCTTGGAGCGATCAAACAATGTAATCGATGTGGGGAAACTGCTTCTCATGATCCAGTGATGCTTCTGGGTGCATCAATTAGAAGAAACTAGTTGAGATTGACGGAATTCCATGGTTGCACAGTGTACGGCTATCGAGTTTGAGTCGTGGAGTTTGAGGCTTCGATTGATGCAATTGAGATGGGGAAAGAGTTTACCTATGTCCTTTGAAGCTTCTGGTTGCATCAATTGAAGGAAACCATTTGATATCGACGACTTTCGAAGATGAACAGTGTTCGAGAGTTCTTCGATGTTCATCTTCGAGTCGTATGATTTGAGGTAGGTTTTGGTGAAATTATTGTTACAGAACTTAAATTGAACTTAAAACGAAGCTAACTGAATGATCAATTGGAAGGTTTAAGGCTGAATTGATAGGATTGGAACCGGGTCGTCTCGCGGGCTAATTGGACCCGTTTATCAAACATACGGGTTAGGCTGGTGACACTGTAGCAGGCGCGTGGGTTTCACGCGCAGCCACTCACGGTGGCGCGTGACGACACGTGGGCACGAATTTCGAGGTGAGGTCAACATGACTTCTGTCCTATTTAATGTAACAAACATTTTGTAATTGGTTTCGTGTCGATCGGACACAGTCTCGATATAGTTCGGGATGTCCGAAGGTTTTAAATCAAGTTTAAAAATAATTAAAAATTCGGGAAAATTACGGGACTTTGATAGGATGTTAATGCTGAGGATAGTGACCCTCTAATGTAATTTGGACAGGATTGGGAGTCCCGGTGATAGTGGTGTGGCCCGGGAGGGCCGATGGCACGTGTATCGAGGCATACCGTTAAAACGGTCTGTGAGTGGACTTTGGTTTTATAAATCCTATGCATGCTTAAATGTGTTATATGTTTTATATACGTGATTTCTATGATGGTGATTGTGAGTATTGATTTTGGGTATGTTGCACGTATTTCGAGGTATTTTCCGTATTTCACGTATATCGAGGCTAACGGTTTTATTGTGGTTTTATGTGCTTATGTCTTAATGGCTTAATAAATAATGTGATAAAAATGGTTTTGGAATTGGAAATATGAACTCGGGCTTGAGGCCCACTTGTTTTGGAAATTTCGGACTTGGAGTCCATTTGAGTGCGTAATCGGGCCGGGGGCCCAGTTACTTTATGAAATCGGGCTAGGGGCCCAGTCGTTTACGAAATCGGGCTGAGACCCATTTGAGTTATGTTATCGGGCCAGGGGCCCAGTTGATTTACGAATTCGGGTCGTGGGCCTAGTGGGTTTATAAAGTCGGGCTGCGGGCCCAGTTGGTTTATAAATCGGGCCGTGGGCCCAGTGGTTCATAAAATCGGGCATGAGGCCGAGTTGGATTATAATGGTAATTTCGGGTCAGGGACCCTATGTTTAATAATTGTGATTTCGGGTCAGGGACCCTAAATGGAATTATGTTGTTTTATGGAGATTTCGGGCGGGGCCCACTGTAATATTGTGAAATGATTTAATAAAACTGTTTCCATATACCATCTGGATACGAGGATATATGATGGTCTCCTCCAGGTGTCTGGGACACTGGGGAAGTCACGGTGCATTGCCTGCGAGGGATCATTATACGGAGCAGCCGGACCGTATGATGACTCAGGAGCATGATTGCTATGATTGACGTCAGGGACGTCAGACATCGGGGATGTCAGAGATATGGACCCGGTGAGACCCCGGGCAGCATGCGTTGCTTAATACCGTGAGATATGACGTCAAGGACGTCAAGCGTCTGGGACGCTAAGCATCAGGGATGCTGGTGATGGTAATGGTAAATATGGATTAATGAATCTATAAAATGGCTTATCGGTTGGATATGTGTTATTAGGTAAAAATGGATTATTGGTTATGAAATGGTATGTCGGGTCGGGGACCCTAAATGGTTTTGGATTTATATTTATGGCTTTGGGCGGTGGCCCACATGGTTTTAATATGTCTGGTGGTGGTATTCCACAGTTTGGGGCTGAGTTCCCACACTTGGTTTTTGGTTAACGGTTTTTGGGCTAAGGCCCTAATGGCTCGATTGAGCAAACGTTTTGGTTACTGGTTTTCATGGCATGCATACGTTTTATTTGGAGGGCATAAATGTCTTATAAATGTATTTGATGAACTTATTGATTTTTGTCCACTCACAGCTTTTGGTTTTAATGCCCTTCAGGTTGATTACGGATGCGACAACAGCAGAGACTGGGACATTGCACGCCTCCTCCATCGATCCTTGGCCACTCTGGAAGCCCCGTTTGGGCAGTGACTGTTGGTTATCCCTTGTCTGACACCCCTTGTTGGACGGGAGCATGGCACATTCCACGATAATCCCGGGGGGATTGGGATGGGTCCTGTCAGCTGACGTCAGCCCTAGCTGACGTCACTGCTGAAATTAGCCTGACAGGTCTGACAACCTGCCATATGGCACTCCTTGAGTGGTGCCATGTGTCATCGTCTAACACTGCCACATCATCTGATGACGTCATCCCTGCCACGTCAGCTCTAACAGTCTGACAAAACTCTAACACGTTGCCACGTGGCACCTCCTCATTGGTCCACGTGGTCTAACACTACTGACGTGGACTGCCACATCAACTCTGACACCTTCTGACATATTGCCAAGTCGCACCACCCCACTTGTCCATGTGGTTTGGCATCGCTGACGTGGACTTGCCACGTCAACTACCATGTCACCTAACACATCCTGACAGCTCATCACGTGTCACCAACCGGTCTCTACCATGTGGACTGACAAGATGATGTGGCTTGACATGTCATTGTCGTCTACCTCTAGCAAGTTGACTCGCGACCCTTACGCGTTCCAATCTCAGCCGTTTGACCACCAAACTCCGCCATTTTTCTTCCACTCGACTTGCAATCTACCCAGGAATCGACCTATGGGTTTAAAATCAAGAGAACTAACCTGAAGAGCTTGGCCAAGATCGAATCCTCACGGCTGACCTTCGATCTTCCTTCTAGGATGATTCCAGCAGTCTCATCCTATGATTTATGGCTCATTTCATTTGTACAACCACAAGAAATATGCCCACGATCTTAGCTTAGGGTTACAACATCCTAAACTCAAAATAAAAAATCCAATCAAAGTGGGTTCACGAGTTTTACCTGATTTTTGGGGTTTCCAGCAGTCCCTGCTGCTCCTCTGTCCTCCACCATCTTTGTCTGTCTTTCACCCTCACTCTCTATCTCTCTCAAGCAAAAGAAAGGGAAGGGGATGATGGTGGAATGTAAGGGTTATGGTTTTCGGGTTTTTGAACAAAGGAAATGGGAGGATAATAGATGTATGAATTTAGGTGATGGGCCAATGGGATAAGTGACACTTGTCACTCATCCATTGGTCCAACTAGATATATTGGGACCACTAGCAAACAAACTGAAAGTCAACCATTTTCGAACTGAAAAATCAGATCGAACCTTTCGTGACCCTAAACTTTCCAGTACGATGTTCGATTTCGACATGTCGTATGTATACAGACTCGTATCATCTCGATATACGTAATAGACCTTGATCCCCTTGCAGTTGACCTCATGGGTCAAAAGTTAACTTTTTACCCTTCTAAGGGTGAAATCATCATTTCACCCCGACTAATCCCGATTAGTCTCAATAATTCCCAATTAATTCTCGTTAATCCCGTAAATTCGAGACGGGTCGTTACACGTTGAGCACGTTGCCTGGGTGAAGGCAGATGTCCCCTGGGGTCGAAAAGGATTCAACGGAAGGGCTTGAAGAGACAATTAACATCACGATCAATAGACTCCGATTAACATACAAGATTAACCTCGAAAGAAGTTCAATCCCAACATTCCCATATCCAAATATCTAAATAAGAGCAATAGACTCTCCACCTAACCTGATCTTCAAGATCACGATCCAGATCCATCACCACATCACCCAACCATTAACATCACGATCCAAGATTGTCACAATCCCCAATGTCCACAACATCACAAACCCTATCCACCTAAGATCCGCATATGCTCACTCAGCTAACAATCCACTTGAAATCTAATCATAGGGTCTTACACCCTCTTGAATCCTTCGTCTGTCACAACACTCCTCAACCAATTCCCACATCTAAATAGATCAGTCAACGACGAGACACGTCGAGACTGTGGGTCCTATTCAATTAACTCATATCGATCCTTGTCATCCCACCTAGGGAAAATCAAGGATGATCCAAGACAATGACATCAAAATTCATCCTACGTTAATGCAAACAAAACTGATACCCAACAACTCTAGGTACAGTCACCTTGACAACTCATACAAGAAAAGAAAACGTTCCCTGAAAGTCCTCTGATTCACAACAACCACAACTACAACTACTCCCGATAATAGTACCTACCACAATCTCGTGTAGACCCAACCATTAGACATCGCGATCGACACTCCGCATCCAACGAAATCAACCGATTATACTAACTACTCCGTATCCCCACTCCGGGATTCCATCGACAAGAACCACACCCTGGTAACCTGTCCAACCAATCTCTAACTAGTCATAACTCGACTCGACCAATGTCGTCTACCAGGTCATCCATGACCTTAGCTACACCAACTATCCATCACAACTAGGGTAGTACGACAACCAACTAGGTCTAATCGATTAACACAATTTCGACTGCAGAGTGTAGTCCCATCACCAAAGCTGACATGTCATGATCGACCAACAGTCCTGACATAGTGTGGACGTCAATCCAATCCTATCGTCAGCTCAACTAGGGTTCCCTGAACCCAGCTGCTCCTTGCAACACAATTCACAAATCAGAATGACCTGACCATCTAATGGTCAAAACTCCATACTATCGTTATAACCCATCCTACAACATCGTGAAAGATGATCCCGACATAACCGTCCCATGATCAAAATTCTAAAGTATTGTTATGTTCATCCCTCCGTAGGGTCCCACACTGCCAAACTACGACAGAACTATGTCATACCTAAGTATCAAATGCTGAACCAACTATCCACGATTCAAAGCCACTAACTATCATACCGGTATCCTAACTATCAGGTTGATAAAGAACTACAGCTCATAGAGACATCACATCCTCGACCTGCGCGTACTACGAGAGCAAACCTGCTTTGATACCACTTGTCACGACCCATCCCAATCCCCCTAGGATTAACACGGGATGTGTCATACTCCCGTCTGACACGAAGTATCAGACAAGGGATAATTCAAACCTTCATCCCGACCGATTTCCAGAGCGAGCCAGGATCCGGTGAAAGAGTGTGATGTCTCGATCTCTACTACAGTCCGCATCCGTGATCAACTTGAAGGGCATTAAAAACACCAAAAGCTGTGAGTGGACGAAAAGCAATCAGTTCATAAAAACACATTTCATAAAGACATTTATGCCCTTCACTAAAAATCATGCATGCATTCGAAAACCATTTATCAAACCACATATTCAAATAACCATTATTCGGGTCTCAGCCCCAAGTTCCGTAAATTCAAGTCATACAGCCCCCTGCCCAAAGCCATTTACACAAATCAATAATTCATTTCAATCATATGTGGGAACTTAACCCAAAACCGTAAATTAGAGTATGTGGGTCATTGCCCAAATCCATTTACTATTCATAAAACACAATTTCATAAATTCGAGAAATCATGTTTGCAAATATCATATAACCAATCCTGTCATGGTTTCCAAAGCTACGTGCGTGCTACCTAGGGTCACAGATTCCATGTCTCCCTAGGGTCCACCTAGGTCAATGTCCGCAGATCAATGACCCTCCTTGGGGGTTATAATTCATATAAGCCTTCTTGAGAATAAGGTACCCCACGGGGGCGACTCCACTCAGTTAGTGCTCCGTAACTACTCCGGGGTCCACCCAGGCCAACGACCCTCCCAGGAGGAGACAATCCGTAAATAAAGGATGGTATATGAAAAACCATTTCGTAATCATTCTCAAAACCTTTTATGACACGACCCACCCTCAATCTCCCGGGATTAAGGGCTAAGTCATGCTCCCGTCTAACGTACGCGTGACACGAAGGCTAAACCGACGTCCAACCTCCATGTGACACATAAGTCGGACAAGGGATTTCCAAATGAACCGTTCAAAACTTCCGGACTTCCCAGAGCGCGCAGACTCTACTGTGGATCTCTTGTGTGATGTCTCCGTCTCTCTCGACCAACAGCCCACACCGCGACAACCTGTAGGGTATCAAAAACATAAAAGACTGTGAGTGGACAAAAATAAAGGATAATTTTATAAAACAGTTTATCAGAAAGACTCATTTATACCCTCTGTGTAAAACCAATGCATGCATATCAAATCCCATGTCACAAAACCATTTCAAGTTATTCAAACCGTTTAAGAAAACCGAACTCATTGCCTTTCTCAATTTCTGGGCCTCAGCCCAAAACCATCAAAATCCATTTCATCCGGGTCATAGCCCAAAACAGCGGAAAACCATTATGGAAAACCATCATTATCAAACTGACAGGGACCCGCCCCGATCCCCCGGGGACCATAAGGGGGAGTGCCCTGCTCCCGTCTGACACCCGAACCGAAAATTCCAATTTTAGCCTTAAAAACTTAAATGCATAAATGTCCGAATCATAAAATCATACATAGTCCAAATTTAACAGATGTCAGACAAGGGATACAATTTAAAATACAAAATCCGAGCACGACACTAGAAAGGAAAATCCTGCGGGTGATCCGACCCGACAGGGGATCAGGTGCGCAGTACAAAATCTATGCCTCAGCCTCGGGGTCCCCACCAACTTCAGCAGCACGACCTGGAGGGGTTACCAAAACATGAAGGGTGAGTGGGCCGAAACTCAGGTTTGTGAAAACAGTATAATAAGTAAAATATATAATTTACCCCTCCGTTTTCCAAACATGCATGCATCAGTATTTAAAAACCATAAATACATGTAATATATCACAAGCATCATATTAAGCCAGAAATGTAATATAAACCCAGCTACTGCACCATACACATCCGATATTGACATCCCAGATGTCCGACGTCCCTGACGTCCAATGATGGTCACAGTCCCAAGGCTACGCGTGCCACCAGGGGTCTCAAATCCCGAGTCCAATCTCCGAACCCAGTTCGGTTATGGCATCCCAGATGCCTAGCGCCCCAAACGTTTGACGTCCCAAACGTCCAATAATAGCAATCCTGCTCCTGAGTCATCCTACGGTCCGGCACCTCCGTAGCATGACTCCTCGCAAGCAATGCACCGTGACCGCTCCAGGGTACCACATCCGGAGGAGACAGTATTATACGGTGGATTATACAGTGCAGTACCCAAGATAGTCATCGTATCCACAAGCATACGTATATATATATATATATAATATAAAACAGTATTCAATTTCCGTAAAACGGGTCTCAGCCCAACACCGTAAAATGTGTCACAGCCGTAAATCGAGATAATGAAAATCCATTAATGATTCACGCACACATATAGATATACGGAAACGAAAACGGTTATGCATGCAAGTGTTAATAAAAATGGGCCCACTCACAGTACGCTCCCGCTGCGAATAACGCGCGTACGAACTTGTCTTCGGAATTAACGTAAGTTTCCTGTCATTTCTAATCACACACAAGTGACATTATAGGTCCTTAAAATACCCTCAAAAAGTCCAAAACAGAAACCGGTTCGGGAAAGCCGGCCAACACGCTTCCCGAGACATCCGGCCCTAAACTGACCTTCCTCACTATCTCAGATCAACATGGTTATTTCACAGAAAATGTTCATAATGATGAAAGGATTAAAAGTCATGTTGACCGTGATCCGAGATAGTGCTCAACGCGCCCTCACGCTTCACCCAAAGTGGCTGCGCGTGAAAGTCACGTGCTGCTACAGTGACACTGCTACAGTGTCGTCGTTCTTGCCCGATTCACTGTAATTCGGGTCTTCAACCCGCGGTGTGACCCGGTTAAATAACCCTCAATTTCTACTTAATTTCATTCATTCTTGATTCTAACATGTTCTAACATCTTTTAATTACAGTTCCTAGTCCTCTAATCATCTCGACACGCCCTAAATCGTCCTAACCAAACCCGAATAGCTACACGGGTCAAAACTCAGAACTCCTCCAAACTATCACCATTGTCCAATTAAATCGTACAGAGGCATAATACGACCTAGATTAACAAAATAGAACCATCAATTGAACGAAACTTCACCTGGAAGTAGCCGTCCAAAAGCTGCGATTTCCTCTGCACACAGCGGTCACCGTCCCAGCTCCTTCGTGGCAGGTTGCCGTCGATTCCGATATGGACAGGTTCCAAATGTTCCCAGAAAGCTCACTCAATGATTGGTTACGTCCAAAAGGTCGTGGAAATTGAACTTGGATTTTCCCTCCAAACCGGTTTTTCTCAGAACTGGAACTTGGGTTCCTGGGCACACCACGATCAACCCCCTTCAATGACTGCTCGCACGAGTTTCTGTCACACCCAGAAGGCTTCCACGGTGCCTAGATTGGTCCCAAAACCCGTGGAGATTGAATTCGGAAATTTCCCCCCAAAAACCCGAAAATGTTCCTCACGGTTTCTCCCTGTCTCTCACAATCTCTCAGCCCCAAACAGACGCCAAAATGAGCCATTCTCTCACTCCCCTACTCGGTTAAGCGATCAAGAGGGCCAACACCCGTGGGAGACAACCACAGACCTCACTGGACACTGCCTCCCGCACACAGAGCTCAACCACGATTTCAATCCTACCCGTGCACTAATTCGGCCTCAAACTACACTCCCACCACCTCAAACTACATAAACAATGTCCACAAACAGTCCACTAAGGCTTAAACAATTTGCACGCCCACAAACACCACGGCATGGCCGTGTCCCCTGCTTTTCACGGTTGCTGCTACAGTAACCGTGCAAAAAGACCAAAATGCCCTCAGGGTAGAAATTACCAAAATGCCCTCCAACTTCCGTGACCCGCAACTCGGTCATCCGATGTCCGTTTCACGCGTGCCGCCTGTCGTTATACTCAGGGCATCGAGACGAATCCAACGGTCTTCGGGTCGGGTGAAAATTCACGGTATTTCAAAAAGTAAACTTTTTCCCTTAATTCGTCCAAATTACGGTAATGCCCCTGAACTTCCGATAGTCATAACTTTTTCCCTGATATTCGGACGTGCCACCTGTCTATGAACTCGTGACGTCCTGAATTACGTCACGGTCATTGGTCAAAGTCCATTTAACCCATAAACCAAAAAGTCAACAATTGGCCATATAATTCACAAGGGTAAAAACGTCAATTCATACATTAAATTACAATATTACAATCTGCGAATTTCCGGGGTGTTACACAAACACATTAAAAGCCATTTGAAATCCTTTGCAATCCATCGAACTTGCTGGATCTATCTGATTCTTTAAACTCCCGAGTCTTTAAACTCAATCCAGGCCTCAATATAATCCGAGTCTTTAAACTCCCGAGTCTTTAAACTCAATAGGCCTATAGGGGGAAATCACAATATCCGAGTCTTTAAACTCCCGAGTCTTTAAACTCAATCCGGGTCTTTAAACCCAATTCGAGCCCGCCCCCATCATGTATCATATCCGGGTCTTTAAACCCAATAACCAGATCTAGCAAATCAAATCCAAAACCATTTTAAAACCATTTCCAAATCCATGTCCAAATCCGAATTCGAAATCACCATTTCGAATTCCAAGCCGAATCCGAAATCAGCATCCCGAATCCAAATCCAGAATCATATCCATCATCCATTTCCAAATCCGAATCCGAAACCATTATTCCGTAAGCTAGCATCCTGAATAATCATTCCGAACCCAAATCCCGAAATCCACTTCAAGTTCCAAAATCGAATCCCGAATCGTCATCCTGAAATTCGATTCCAAAACCCGAAATTAAGGGTGTCAATTCTTGACACGACTCGAAACCCGCATGAAATTTTTTCGGGTCAACCCGCACGATAAAAATTTCGGGTCATTTTTGAGTCGATCCGTTTATTAAACGGGTGGGTTTCGGGTCAATCTGTTAACCTGTATAATGACCTGTTAACCCGTTTAATAAATGGGTAGATTTCGAGTTAACAGGTTAACCCGTATATTGGCTTATATATTTACCCATTTAATAAACGTGTCATTACTAACCCATACGTCTACCCATTTACTTACCTAAATATCTATTATATCTTATAATTTAAATAGGTTAAACATGTTAAACGGGTTAAATGGGTCATAGGTTAATTGGGTTTTGAGTATGACTTGTTTATTAAATGGGTTAAACGGGTTACACGGGTTACATGGGTCATTAACAGGTTGGGTTCAAGTTGGACATTCTTGACACGATTATTAAACGGGTCGGATTTGGGTTGGGCATAAATGGGTAAAACAGAATTCATGACACGACATGAACCCGACACGAACCCGACACGATACGACTCATTGCCACCCCTACCTGAAATCACATTTATCGAAACCACTTTTATGAACTGGGCTTCAAGCCCGAAATCACTTTTATGAATTGGGCTTCAAGCCCGAAATCACTTTTCCAAAATCCATTTTAAATCATTGAAATCAAATCATATTTCAAATCCCGAAATCAAATCATCAAAACCATAGCAGAAAATCGTATCTCATAAAACGTGCAAATACGTAATTATCTCGAAATACGTGCAAAACTGTAAATCATCAAGATCATAATCAAAATCATAGAATTACGTATAGAAACATATAAAACATATATGCATGCATCATAAGTTAGAAAACAAAGTCCACTCACAGACCATTTGCGATGCTGCCTCGATACGCGTGCATTACGTCGTTTTTCGACAAATCAACTATCACCGGCTTTCCCGAACTTGTCCAAATCCTATAAGAAGGTCACTAACTACTTCATTAAGCTTCTATTAAAACCCCATAATTTTTCCTGAATTTTTAACTAATTTTAATTGAGCCCTAAAACCTTCGGACATCCCAAAACATATCGGGATGATGTCCGATCGACTCGAAACCAGTCTTAAAATGTTCGTTACATCGATACGATAAAAAGTAGTGTTGGAACCATCCTTAAAAGACATGCCACACACCCCCACGCTCCTCCCAAAGGGGCTGCGTCTGGGCCTCACGCGCCTCAGTAGTCGTCTTCAACCTCACGCTGAACCGGGTCCAAACCGGTTCGGTTCAGCCAGGTCCAGCCGAACTGGCGGGGGAGGTTTTTGTCCAATTTAAGGTCCAATTTCAGTCCTATTTAATCCCTTAGGTTTTTCTAATCCTCTTCTATGACTCTATATGATTAAAACACGAACTTAAACACCATAACTTACCTTCCCAAACAAAATTCGATTGAACTTCCTGCCACCACCGTGTTCTGGCAATCCCGGCCACCACAAGCCCTAGTTCTTTTCTCATTCGCCTCCTTGATACCTTTAGAAGCTAAGCCAATTGATCAGACCACTCAACAAGCCCTAAATCAAAAGTCACCATTGTTGATTCCTAAGTTACCAGTTTTCGGTTCTACGGCCACCATCCACAGCGAGCCACCAGTTCAAGTTTATTCAACTCCTAGACACCTCAGAATCATCATCTATTAATCAATTAGGCTCATTAACCCTTCAATTCAATTTCAATATTTCAAACTCAAACAGGGGACTCACGATGTTCTTACCTCTGTTCGACCACCACCGTGCACGACGGTGCTTGGTAGCAGCACCACCATACTCCTCACCGTCTACTCTGTCAGTCTTCTTCACACATCACGGGTTAAGGATGAAAGATTTGTTCACGGTTCACTATCTCAACCTCTATTTCACTCTGTCTCTGTTCAACACCGTGCAAACATTTCGCTCAATTGTTTTAAAATCAACCAAGGCGGTGAGTAAGGTTCTACAGCCATCCAGACCCAGCCAGGTGTCCAAAACCTGGTGGTCACCCCATCCAAAAATAGCCAAGTGTCCTGATATCACTGGGCACACATTCCAAGATAGCCAAACGACTATTTTACCCCTGCCTTCCAAAATTACCATTTTGCCCTTAACGTGTTTAGACTCCTAACGAAACCGTCCGATGTTTGATGACAGCGTGCCGCCTGTCATAATATTCAGGAGATCGAGATCTACCCAACGACCCTTGAAATACGTGAAAATCACTTGTCGTCTAAAAAGTCAACCATTTGCCCTATTTTAACCAATTTACCAAAATACCCTTGACCTTCCGAACGTCATAACTTCTTCTCAGAGGTTGAAATCGAACATGCCACCTGTCTATGAACTCGTGACATCCCGAACTACGTCACAGTCATCGGTCCAAGTCCGGTTGACCGCTCGAACCAAAAGTCAACCGTTCGCCCAATTCCAAGGGCAAAATCGTCATTTCGCACTGTCCGTCCGAAATTATTCAACTAATCACCGATTATCTTCACTAATCTGTCATTAACCACTAATCTAATCCCAGTTTACGGGACAGGTCGTTACATTTCAAACCTTTCAAAGGATCCATGCCCAGTCCCCATAAACTGTCATGAAACCAGAAATCCACTTTTTCCAAATCCAAATATATTTATGGTCTCCAAACCTGAAATCACATTATAAACTATAAATGGGACTTATGCTCGATATCGTAACCATGTGGGTCTCAAGCCCGATCATGTAGACCAACTGGGCCTCAAGCCCGATTTCGTAAACCAACTAGGCCTCGAGCCCGATTCGTAACCCAACTGGGCCTCCGGCCCAATGCCTTGTTAAATCAAATGGACTTGAAATTCGAGAGTTCTTAAATCAAATGGGTCTCATGTCCGATTCCATGCTTCCAAATCCGAAATGAATTCACGAACCAATTGGGCTCCTGGCCCGATAAAGTAACTAAAATGGACTTCAAGTCCGAGAGTTTCTAAAGCAAATGGGTCTCATGCCTGACTTTACCTTTTCAAATCCAAAACCATTTCCTTAAATCATTACCGAAACCATAAACATGTATAACCACAGCGTAAAACCAAAAACCTCGATATACGTTCAAATACGTAAATTACCTCGAAATACGTGTAATCAAGTAAATCACCAATCCATAATCATCATGATAGAAATCATATGGATAAAACATATAAAACATTTATGCATGCATCACAGTTTAGAAATCAAGGTCCACTCACAGACCGTCCTATGATGCCGTCTCGATATGCGTGCCATAAGCCTTCCTGGGCTAATCACTGTCACCGGGACTCCCAAACCTATCGAAACCACACTAGAGGGTTACTAACTACCTTATTAACCTCTCATTGAAGCCCTGCAATTTTCTAGAATTTTTAAACTCTATCCTAAACTTTCGGACATCCAAACTATATCGAAACGATGTCTGATCGACATGAAAAGCCACGCGCTTGCACTATTCATCATCCCCTACCTCCAGCGAACCCGATTCTCTGGTTCGGTCCAGTTCAGCCGAACTGGCAAACCATCGAGACCGGTTCAACGCCATTTTCGATATGTTTTCAGTCCAATTCAATCCCTAAAGCTTTGTCCTCCTATTTCTAGTCGATCCATGACTCCAAAATTAGAAAATGAGGGGTGAACGTTACCTCCTCGATCGATGTTTGAACCTTCGATTTTTCTCCACTGTCTCCAGCCACCACAGACCACCCCAAGCCATGAAACCAGGCCCACTCTGTTCCTAAGATCACCAGAAACCTTTTCTAATCAAAACAATCGACCAAAACCCACTAAAAATCTATATCCAAAATTTGAACCAAAACCTTACCAGTCACGGCGTGCCTACCACCGTCCACGGCAGGCCTCCATGTCAAGCCCTACAGCTTTCCTGCAACCTCAAGGACATCTGCTAACGAACCAAATCGGCCAATAAACTCCCAAAATTGAAACTATGATTTTTGGAACCACTTCGGTCCCTTGCCTCTGAACCCGGCCACCGTGCACCGCCGTGCACGACGGCTCGACCCGTGGCCACCAGTCGACTCGTCTCGATCTCCTCTCTAAGTTCCATTCAGGGTTCACAAGCAAAAGATGAATTTTAAAGGTTGTGAGTATAGTTGTGTCGTGTGTTTGTTTTGAGGGGGAAAATGGAGATGGTGCACGAGTTTTGGAGAAGAGAATATGAGGTTTGGTAGTGATGATCAGATGAGTGAATGGTGAGGATGGAAAGATTGGGAGAGATGGACGGCAGGATGTGAGAGATGAAAGTTGAGGGAAAAATATAAAATAATCAAATAATAATATTTTAATACAAAACCCACCAATCAATGTTGAGATCCACAATAGTGACACTTGTCACTCATCCATTGGCCCTGAATTAAATATCTGGGACCACAAGAGTACAAATGTAATTCGTCTCGTAACTCGTGCAATAGTTTTTTCGAACTTCCGTGAACAATAACTTTCTAGTCGAACGTCCAATTTTGACGTGCCGCCTGTCTACAGACTCGTGAGGTCCCAAACTACGTCACGGTCATCGGTCCTCATACGTTTGACTCCCTGAGTCAAAAGTCAACATTTTACCCAAGACCAAGGTAACACGATCATTTTACACCGTCGGTCCGATTTCGCTAAACTAATCACGGATTAGTCTCACTAATCATTCATTAGTCACTAATCTAATCCTGAAATTTGGGACATGACGTTACAAGCATTATGTAGCTCTTGGATCAAGCCAAGTCCCCAAAAAAAGAAAATGAAAAGGAGGAATGCTTCTTCATGGTTAGGTGGTTCTTCTGGAAAGAATGTGGTGGATTTTTCCACAATTGTGATGATGGTCGCAAGGACGGCCCATCACGTAGGATGAGTATTTTTTTTGTTGGAATGTGCGTGGGATGCGATGCCGACGCATCCTTCTATAGAGCCTAGCAACCAGAGATTTTGTTTTTGATGGAAATGAAGAAAACTACCCGATAAATGGATTTTGTTAAGCAATTGATGAGCGTGGAATGAGGCTTTTGTGTGAGCCGTGTGGGCATGGCGGGCGCTCTTGCTCTTTTATAGGCCCATAGTAATGAGGCCATTATTCGTTCTAACTCCATTGTCCATATTGATACTTTTATTTCACGTTTGGGTGGTGCATCCTTCTGTTTCCTTGAATTCTATGGTCGTCTTGAAGTGTGTGAGAGGCACACTTCTTGGGATCTCCTTTGCAGCTTGGATTATGATAGGGAGACCCCGTGGCTAGTTGGAGGGGACTTTAATGATGTGGGAGAATCATCTGAATAATTTGGTTGGGGGGTACGTCTATTGGCACATATACGTAGTTTTTGTGATGCCTTAGATGACTGTGGCTTAGTTTCGACATCTTTCCAAGGTAGGGATTTTACTTGGAGGAATCATTAGAGAATGGATGGGCTAGTGCATGTACGGCTGGATAGGGTAGTCATGAATAACAATTTTCAGAAGTTATTTCCGAGGGTACTAACTGTGCATTTAAACTCCTAAGCCTCCGATCATCTCCTTATTTTGATCCGTCCCTGTCCTTCTAGGAATCTGCCTTGACATAGTTAGCGTTTTTTCTTTGTAGAGGTATGGGTTAATACTGAAGGGTGTAAGGAGTTGATTTCCTATGTTTTGGGATCCGGGGAATCTGAATAAGTTATTGGGAAACTTGAACGAGTTGAATCCTCTTTGTCCCAATGGAGCTGTTCTACTCTTGGCAGCGTATCAAGGCGCATCCAACGCCTCCAAGCTCAATTGGATGCTTTCCCATTTGAGCCTTCTATCAAGGAGTTACAACACCAGCGACTATTGGACTTATAGTTGGATAACATGGGGGCTAAAAAGGAGATTCTGTGGAGACAACGTTCTCGTGTCTCTTGGTTGTGTGAGGGAGATAGGAATTTTTGCACCATTTTGCGAAATAAAGAGGTTGAAGGAGCACTATCACTAAAGTTTTCGATTCACAGAGGGTCTGGTGTTCTTCTGATGTTGGGGTGGAGAGGGCTTTTGTGAGATATTATCCCATGCTTTTTAAGTATTCTGGGGGTTCAGATTTTGGCAGTGTGATTGCTATAGTTCAGCTGGTTTTGGGGGCCTCAAAAAACGATTCGTTGGGTTGGCATTTTCATTGCTCGGAGATTAAATCTGCGCTATTGGGGATGTTCCCAACTAAAGCCCCCGGTGTAGATGGGATGCCATCTTTCTTTTATCAATGCTTCTGGCCGATGGTTGGGGACGATGCCATAGCTTTTTGCCTTGGGGTTCTGAGCTTACAGTCTGTTAACCATACCTTTATCTCTCTCATTCCGAAGATGGATCGCCAAAACTAGGTAATAGAGTTCCGACCCATTTCTCTTTATAGATTTCTTTATAAAACTATTGCTAAGAATATTGTGAACAAGTTGAAATTATTTTGATAATGTTATGGTTGCTTTTGAAAGTATACATGTTATTCAGCATCGCGGTGATAGTAATTTTAAAAGGTTGGTCCTTAAGCTTAATATGACTAAACCGTATGATCAGGTTGCGTGGGGTTATTTGGAACGAATGATTTGAAAATTGGGGTTTGCTGATAAACTAGTGAGTTTAATTATGAGCTATGTGACTACGATGAGCTATTCAATACAGGTACAGGGAAAAGTTGATGGCCTTATTATTGCCAAAAGAGGTTTGAGACATGGTGATCTACTTTCCCCTACGTTTTTCTCATTTGTGCTAAGGGATTTTCTACTCTCTTGTCTAGAACCCAACGAAAGGGGCATATACATGGAGTGCGTGTGGCACTGGGGCCCCCTATCATCTCTCATCTTTTTTTTGCAGAAAAAAGCCTCCTGTTCTGTAATGCACGGTTAGCTGAGTGCGAGAAGTACTTATTGCGTGTGATGTAGGAGTATGAGCAAGTATATGGCCAACTGATCAACTTTGATAAGTCTACTGCCTGGATTCTGAGGCCCTCTACTTTTTGGCCTATTCTGAATCGTGGGTTATCAAGTGATTGCAGTCTTTTCCCTTATTACTCTTGATATGATGTAGAATCAGGACCTTATTTTATGATGAGGGTGTGCATGCCATTAGTAGCATTGCTTTTTCCATCATATCTTCGGTTCTCAGATCATAGATACTAGTTTTATGGTAAAACTGGGAAGTATCAAGTTAAGTTTGGTTATCACGTGGCATTAAGTCTGTTGGAGGAACATATATGTGTCCCAAATAAGTTGAAAATCTTGTTTGGAAACCAAGCTTGGAAATCCTACTTACCGCTGTCAATTTACTTCTCAGACGGGTTCTCCCATCCAGACTATGTAGTATTTTTCACCAGAAGAGTGAAGATGATCTCCATTCGCTTTAAGGATGTAAACAGAGTTAGAAAATATGGCAGTGCACTAGTTTCCCTTTTGATGGGCTACCTGCCATGGGCCGCTTTATGAAATTTCTTGATTTTGTTTTCCATAACTTTACCACTGTGTTGAGGTAGAACAATTCATTGTTGTGTGTTGACAGGTCTGGCATGGGCGGAATAAGGTTGTCCATAGGTTACTTGTTGGTGATGCTACAATCTTGGCTTCTCAAGAGTTGGCGGCGCAAGAGGAATTTGCGGGGCTCCAATCACATTTCAATGGTGTGAGGCTTGTACGATGTCAGCGGCGGTCCAAACCGGTGGTGGAACATTACAAACTTAACTATGATGCTGCGACTCAGATCCATGGCAATTCGAGGGGGATCAAAGGCATTGTTAGGGATTCTGGTGTAGTGATTATTGCTGGTTGAGCTTACGTCGTTAAAGATCGGACTTTTCATGGTGCATTATCTAGGCATGGGCAGTGTACATGTGAAGATTGATTCTATGGAGGCTCTGGTTGCTTTGCAGGCTACCCAGGATAACTAGAACCCTATTGGGATTCTAGGCTGCGAAGAAACTGCTCTTATGGTTGTGCTCTCCCTTCCTACTGATGCTTTGGGCTTTGTACCACGAGAGACGAATAGAGTTGCTCACCAACTGACACGGGATAGGCTTCAGTTACAACTTAGAACTGCTTGGGTTCCGCCTGCCCCACCATTGGTTCAATCCCTTGTTGAAAGAGATTTGAAGGTTTAACTTTATTTTGTTTTTCCTCACCGGATTTATTCTGCTCTAGCTAGGTTTTATGGTGAGGGTTTTAATGAGGCCCTCATATGTGTTCGTGTGCACCCAACCATATGTAATCCCTCATTTTATCAAAGATATTTTTATGTAGAATAAAAAAAAAGTTGTGATTTGGGATATAACCTATCCAACACGCATAAAAGCATTCCTAATTATGTTCCTTATTTTAAAGTAAAATTTTAACTAAATGTTCTAAAATATTATTTAGAAGCTCTTTAAAACTTTTTACTCCAACCACGCTTCTTAATTAGAGTTATAACTACTATTTTTAGCAAGCCATAAATATTATTATCATTTCATAATAAAAAAAATAAAATATATGTATAAAATAGTACTAAAGAAGTAATAATAAAATATAATATTCATGGACATTAAACTTGAAGGAGTTACTACTTACTACGAACTCCTTTTCCCTCCAAGTTATTATGAGGCAGATAGCTAATGTAGTTGGAGTTGAATATTTGGGCACACACTATTTAGGAGCTCAATTAACTAGTCCATTAGTCCATATCCTTTAATATAATCACGTTCGAACAATTCAAAGCTTCACCTAATATACTCATGTCGTGAAAGGAAATGAAGAAAACGCAAAATATCAAGCTTAGTATTGGAGTACAGGTCAAAAGACCATATAACTCAAATAATGAAAAGGCTTTTTATCCACTTCATATTATTCATATAAAACCCCAAAGGAAGAATCATATGTGCATCAAGCACAAGGGTCTACAAAAAGCCAATGAGACAAACTCATAGCCAATTACACAGCCATGGACAAAAGCCAAACACAAAACATAACAGAAGACTTACCAACTAGTTCAAAAACATAACCAACTAGCAAAAACTACCATTAACTGGCTTCATCTTAATCTTCAATGACAAAGAGAGGCCAACTCCCAGGCAATAATCAGTCACATTGCCATCTCTACCAGACTATTCACATATGGAAGAGACATCATCCTTCCCCAGCCGTTAACATATCTTAACATCTTAACCTCACCTGTTTTCAAATTGTAAGCAATCAGCCTATCTCCGAGAAGAAGCACCACCACATCATCCTTCACACAAGCCAAAACCCTCAACTCCTCAGTCACATTGTCGAACATCTCATCTCCAACAAGATAAATCTTCCGCTTCAAGCTCATGTCCATGTTGCCATAGAAATCCAAGACGTACTGACCGTCTTCTTCTTGGGGCAGAATGTAACACATCTCCTCATTCATCTCCGTGATAAGTCCTTGCGCTCCTTCGGTGCTGAGAGGGAGTGGAAGCAGACCATATTGCTTCTCCTTCAAGTCAAAAGCCAAAAGGGACCCAATTGAAGTTTCCCAAAAGACAACACCCTTGTAAAAATGCGCGTTAACATTCAAATCTGAAGCTTCTAGCTCATAGCATACAATCTCAGAGAGTTTCCATGTACTTGCACCTGAAGAGAATATATCGAAGTACACCCCTGCATGCCCGGTTACAGAGAAGGCACAGACAAGTTCAAAATGTTCTGAAAAGTCAAGCACAGAAGGCTCAAATACTAGCGCCATAAAACAATCACGTCCATGATAATACTCTGACATGGGAAGCTTTTTCCATTGCTTGTTCATAGGGTTGCAAACGTAGTAGCTATCTTCATCATGGCAGCTTTGGCAGCAGAGAAGACCGTTGCAAGTGGTGATTAGAGAAACTGATTCAGGTAAGAAGGTGAGCGCAGGTTCGGGAATGCCATAAGCTTCATTATCAAGTGATATGAAGAAAGGGTCATCATGAGGGAACTGACAGAAAAGACCAGATATGTCATTGAAGTAGTGAGCTTGCTTGTGAATGAAGAAAGCGCTACCAATCCACCGGTCCCACTCTTTGCTGACAGCTCTCAGCCTGCAAAGTGATTTGGCAGGGAGGAAAGGAAGAACATACTCCATTGTAACATCATTGAGGTCCATTTTCTTATGCTCTATTGTGCTTCCCGGATCGCAGACTCGAATGACACCAATTCTTTTCCATGGATATCTGTTAAACTGCAGTTGAAAAGGTAAATAAAAACATATTTAACATATTTTGAACTTCTAATCACAAGTACCAAATTCATCATTTAACCTAGCAAACAGGGGATCAGGGATTCTATAACAGCTTTCTTAATTTGGTAGCTATCAATTAATCAAAACGGTAAAGGTTCGGTACACATATAATACAGCCACTACCAAATACTCATACCGTGTATGGGACATGGTGCCTTTTCTTAGACTGAGTCACTGAAAGTCTGGTACACGCATGACTGTTATTACCGAAGAACTTCAACTGTTCTCCGGATCCATCAAATGGATTTTTTTCGGAACCAGTAGCTGCATAACTTTCATAATCCAGAATATGCAACTGCTGTTTGCATTCATCTGATAGATACTCCATTATATCATCATTGAGGTCCATTCTCTTATTCTGCATTTTGCCTTCCGGAAATCCATCATTAACGACACCAATTCTTTTCCATGGATATCCATCAAACTGCGATGAAAAATATAAAAGTTTAAAAAAATCGTACAAAATGCATACCAAGTCAAGAAAAATATAAACATATTATGAACTTCTAATCACAGGCCTCCAAGTTATGAAGAAAATGATTTTCCTACTCAACAGGGATCTGCTAAAGCTTTCTTATGTTTGTTGCTATCCATTGATGAAAAAAACATAAGAATTCAATGTAAAAGACATGAACAAATTGATCTCACATATAAAACAGCCACGATAATAAACTAGGAGCATCTAGAATTTCATACCTTGGATGTGACACTGTGCCTTTTCTTTGACTGCATCACTGAGAATCTGGAATACATGTCATTGTCATTATCGGAAATCTTCAACTGTTCTCCGAATCCATCAAATGCATTTTCTTCAGAATCAGTAGTTGCATGGCTTTCATAATTTAGCTGTTGTTTGCTTTCATCAGATAGATATTCTACAGAATCAGTACTCATATAGCTGTCACTACCCACATTCTTCAACTCTAATTTGCTCCCGCCAAATAGATCTCCTGTAGAATCAGCACCAACAGAACAGTCATTATGGAACCCCTTCAATGGTTGTTTCACGCATTCATCAGATAGATCATTTTCAGTATCAGTATCCGTGTCACTGCCATTAACCACAATCTTCAGCTTTTGTTTTATTTCATCAGATAAAACATATAAATCAGTACCCACACAGCAGACGTTATCAGCCTTCTTCTCCAACAGATGTTTTCTTTCATCAGATAGATCATCTTCATAATCAGTAACCACTTTATTGACATTCTTCAACTGACCTTTGCTTTCACCAAAGAAATTTTCTTCAGAATCAGAAGCTACGTAATTTTCATGACCCACAATGACATAATTTTCAGAATTCTCAGAATCACTACCACCAGCAGAATTGTCATCACTCACAATGACAAAGGAAGAGTCAGAGTCACTGCCAGCATCCTTACACTTGCCCAACGTAACATCTTTATCATCATCCATGAAATCCTCTTCACAATTAAGCAGCTCTGCAAATAATAAGTTGGTTAGAACATTATCACCCAACTTAGAAAGATGAATTTCCCAAAAAATATAGACATCATAAATCATGAATATCGAACAAAACAAGCTTCCTTAAACCTCAGAACAATGTTTCTGTCAAAAACATTGATTTCAAAAGGGTTCAACAGGTCAAATAGCAGCTAAGTTAAATCATAATTGTATTCAAATAAGGTTGCTTGGCCTAAAAGACATTAACACAACAAGGTATAACAAAATCAGACCAAACAAAATGCCCAAATGTCTGTTTCCTTCCTTCAATTATAAGATTTTACGATCTTGGTTTGGGCAAAAGGATATAACTTTTGAATCTCCCTACCGAAAATCCCAAAGTGGGTTTCTTGTTTTCTTCATAAAAGGAATTTTATTTTCAAAAATCAAAATTAAAAACCCTACCCACAATGAACAAGTCCCAGATTTTTTTCAGTTTATTTTTTCCCTTCTTAGTAATAAAAAAAAAACAATAAGGGTCACAAGAAGAAATTGAATAAAATACAGAACGAGGACAGAGAGCTTTCTCTTGAATAACCCAGAACAAACAGATACGAACAAATTCAAGTACGATAAAAAAAAAATTCAGAAAAAGAGATACTAACACACTTAAGAATGAACGGAAACAACCCAGAAAAGCCCTTCATGAATGCAAAGTGACAAGGCTTAAAGATTCAAAATTGTTGCACAAAACCCACATAGGAAAACAGAGGAGCTTTCCCCCCACTGGGTCGGATTGTCTCATATCGGAAAATATCAAACTGAAAGAAATAAAAAGCGTACCGTCGTAGACCTGAAAGGGATGGCGGTGATCGGACGCTGCGTTGGACAAGAGAGAGGACAAATGACTGAGAGAATTTTATTTTTCCTTTTTTTGTTTGGTGTTGAAGAAGACTTAGCGTGATGGACACTGAAAAGTCGCGAGGGGACAGTTTAAAGGGAACTAAAGTGGCGTACGAGGACCTATTAGATTGTTATCGGCTCCTTCTCACACGTGTCATGCCAATGGGCTTTCATCGCAATGCTTTAGACACGTGTACTCCTGGGGTTGGCTTAAGAAGGAGAGAAAAAGTCGTTTAGAAAACAGTCTTTCCCCCACCCACACTTTCTCCTCTCACAACCCGAATCCAAAACCTCTCTCCCTTATATCGACGGCGACGCCAATCTCCTAGCTCTACCTCCTGCACTCGTAACACGACATCGACGACGAGCACGGCAGATGGTTTGTTTCTCTCGTGTCAACCGTTCTTCTTCCTTCTTAGTTTTTCACTTCGTACTTTGATTTGAATTTGATTTTCTAATTAGGGTTTAATATTGAAATTGGATTTTCGATTTGAAGTTGGGTTTTCGATATTGAAATGGAGCTTAGATGAGTTTTTCTCATTTCCTTCTTCTACTATTTTATTTCAATTTAGACTATGTTATTCGAATACTGAAGAACAGGTCTGGGTTTGCTTTATGATCTTTGTTCATTTTTGGGTATGCTTTAACTGTTTGTTTTATCCTTGAAGTTATGTTGTCGTGTGACTCTATTAGACTCTCAGTTGCTTTATGAAGCTTCAATACTCCTACCGAAGCTGCATCATATGTGAAGCTGTGAAGGTATGGGTATAAGGGCATAAGCCAAAGGAAGTCAGACAGGCAGCCCTTCAGAGAAAAATAAAAATAAAAGAGACACTGATGTCTATCTATGCAATTGAATGTTTGGTTGGATTTGTATATAGGAAATGTGTTTCATGGTTTGTATTATCGTATTGTATGGTTGTCCAGAAGCATAAAGTGCTAAGTTCTGGTATTTGTATCTTTCACCCTGCTGCTAATTTTTGTGCATTAAAAAAAAAGTTGGATTCATTTTTAACCCTATGAACTATTAGTTTAATTCGGTCCTTGTCACTATTTGATTTCTCCATAGCATCCTTTTGTGATGTAGTTATGTACAACTAAATAAAATTTCATACTTTCTTGTAGATGCATTCTTATCAACTCACCTGAGGTTTTGAATAGAGTGTTAGTGCATTTGGAATGATGAAATGCACATATTTTTTAATGAAACAAGTTCATTAGTAAAATTTTGTTTACATCACAAACAAGTTCATAGTAAAATTTTCTTAGTAAAATCATCATTTTGAGTTGATGGAGTATCTTTGGTATGCAACTCCAATATGGTCTTCTGTTTTTTGTTTACATCACAAACAAGTTCATAGTAAAATTTTCTTTTGGAGTTGATGGAGTATCTTTGGTATGCAACTCCAATATGGTGTCATATCATCTTTTCTGTAATCTAGAAGTTTAGGAAAGAATAGCTGCATGTGTATAACTGTACATTTCTGGAACTATCTTGTCAAAACTGCATTGCAATCTTCCAATCTCTTGCAGTTCATAGATGATTTTGAATACTTGCTCCTCAGTTTTATAATGCAAAATTTTTATTTAGGTTGTTGCTGAAAATTTTCTTGCTGTTTTGGCAGGTAAGGCCAACCTCTCTGCTGCTGATTTGAAGGAAGTTTTTCGATCAGGTAACTTCCTAATGCTTAGTCACATATGGTAATAGTAATTTCGTAGCATTGCAATCTGCATAATAATGGCATTTGCATAGTTTGATTAGTTGGTGATGTTGAATATGTTGATTCGTTAATTAACATATGCCTATGCAGAAACATATAATGGTATATTTCTATACATAATAATTGATTATTACCAGAATAATTAGGGTTAATTACTGCATGATCATTACCAATTTGCAATTTTGTAGTGGAGTTCAACACTGATCTAGTGATTTTCAAGTTTCTGCATGATGATGTTGCTTGAATGATGATGATGTTAATGTTTTGCATGCTTTTTATTATTTTGGGTGAATATGTTAGTGACCACAAGGGACAACCAGTCAATTTTGAAAACTAGACCTCGGAGCAAAGCATATTAGTGTTTGATCCACTTAATATACTAAATAATAACAACAAAGGAAGAAATACTGATTACGAAAATTATTTAATTAACTAGTTTTTCAGACGAAAACTGTAGGACACTACTGTTCTGTGCTCCAAGTAAGCCGGAAAGAAGAAAAGACTTGATTGGGTTTGACAGAGGCCCACAATGACTTATGGGCCGAACAAGGAGGACTATAAACGTAATGCGATTCAGATATTTTGACCCATCAAAGCCTATTAAAGCCTGCAAATTTCTTATTGCCAATTTCTTGGTACGTTTGGTTAGTGTGATTTTATTTGGTCTCCAAGTGTGGAGTTTTCTGTATGAAACTGAGGGAAGTTCTTCCTAATCTGTTTGAAGCATGTAGCAGCAGAAAATCAGTGGCACAATTGCACTCACAAACCATCAAAGCTGGCCTTGCTCACAACAGCTTCTTTGCCCACAAAACTCAATGCTTTGTATGTGAAATATGAGTCACTCGGTTATGCCCGTAAGGTGTTTGACGAAACGGTGGACAGAACTGTCTGTCTCTAGAATGCTACACTCAGGAGCTATTTCAAAGAGAATCAATGGGAAGAGACCTTACATCTCTTCCGTAACATGATTTCTGATTCGAGAAATAGTTATGAAAAGCCTGATTATTTCACCGTACCCATTGCTCTGAAGGCGTGTGCCAGGTTAAGGGCACTGTCATATGGAGAAATATTACACTCGTTTGTAAAGAAAAATGAGAAGATATCAATGGATAGATTTGTGGGTTCTGCATTAATCGAGGTGTATTCTAAATGTGGTTGAATGGGTGATGCCTTAAAAGTGTTCGACGAATTTTCTCAACCAGATATGTTTTTGTGGACATTTATGGTTACTGGATATGAGCAGAATGGTAATGCTGAAGCAGCATTGAAATTTTTCTCTCGAATGGTGATGATGGAATGCATTAATCCTGATCGAGTGACGCTTGTTAGTGCTGCTGTTTCTGCTTGTGCGCAGTTGTCACATTTTAGACTTGGAAGTTGTATACATGGTTTTGCTATCAGGAATGAATTCAACTCTGATTTATCTCTGCTGAATTCATTCCTAAATCTCTATGCAAAGGCGGCTTCTGTCAAAACTGCAGCTACCTTGTTCTTGAAGATGCCCGAAAAAGATGTTATTTCATGGAGCTCCATGATTGCATGTTACACTCATAATGGGGCCGTACTAGAAGCAATAAATCTCTTTAATGAAATGACTGATAGCGGGCTGAACCTAATGCCATTGCCGTGGTCAATGCATTACAACCATGCTCAGGGGCAGGTAATTTAGAAGGAGGTAAGAAGATCCACGAACTTGCCATTCGAAGACATTTTGAGTTAGATGTGACAGTGGTCACAGCCCTGATTGATATGCACATGGAATGCTCACCTCAAGAAGCAGTTGATCTCTTTGAAAGAATGCCGAGGAAAGATGTGGTTTCGTGGGCTGCGTTGTTAGATTTGCTCAAAACGCCATGGCATACAAGTCAATGGGTGTCTTTTGCAAAATGCTATCGAATCAAACTCAGCCTGATGCTGTTGCTATGGTTAAGCATCTTGCTGCTTGTTCAGAACTAGGGATTCTTCAACAGGTCCTCTGCCTCCATGCTTACGTGATCAAAAGTGCCATCAACAATAACATCTCTGTTGGAGCTTCACTCATAGAACTATACTCAAAATGCGGTAGCATAGACCATGCTATCGAGTTATTTGAAGGGAGCACGGGTAAGGATGTTGTCATTTGGAACGCGATGATTGCAGGCTATGGAGTTCATGGACAAGGACGAGAAGCTATAAAAGTGTTTGATCAGATGGTTAATCACTCAGCTGCTAACCTTAACAAGGTAACATTTCTTTCAATTTTATCTGCTTGTAGCCATTCAGGTTTAGTTGAAGAAGGCATACAGATATTCACCATGATGATGAATGAGCATAAACTGAAGCCCGGGCCTGAGCACTATGGGATCATGGTTGATCTTCTTGGCCGGACAGGAGAGCTGGACAAGGCCATGGAACTTGTGGAAAGGATGCAGGATCCAGCTGCTCCCCATGTATGGGGAGCCTTGCTTGGAGCGTGCTGGATTCATAACAATGCCAAGCTGGGAGAAGTTGCAGCCAAGTGGCTTTTCCAGTTAGATCCTAATCATGCAGGATATTACATTTTCTGCTCTCAAACATATATGCCATGGGCAATGAATGGGAAAGTATGTCGAGTCTTAGAGCTCTGATTAGGGAGAAAGGGTTGAAGATGTCAGGTCAGTGTGGTTGAGGTAGGTGATGGCACTGGCAACTGTAGTTCTTATAAGCTCTGTGGATTGCTCAAAAAATTAGAGGTAAGAATGAGAGATGAAGTTTATGTTCCTAATGTTGATTCTCGGCTGCATGGTACGGAGGATGTTGCGGTAAGTACATTATAATCATAATTGTTCACAATCTAAAGGTTTTCGGAAAGTGTAGTATTTTCATCCCAAGTTTTAGTATTTCTTGTTCTCTTTTAATTTATCGATTTACCCTTATATATTTTATTATCAAAACCATTCATCTTTTAAATGTTCATTTAAAGAACATTTTAGTTCATCTAATATATGAACTAAATGGATAGTGAATTAGTGAAATATTAAATGTTATGGATAGATACAATTGATTCATTAGATAAAAATTGATCAAATAGTTTCAATAAATCAATGGTATCATTTATATTCATGTATATATATACATATATATATGAGCTTTGGACTTTTGTTCCACAAGGGATAAGTTTAATACTGATAATCTCAAACCAACAGTTCTTCATGCCAAAAATTTTTCTATTTTTCGGTTTAATAGATGGCCTAAAGTTCTTGAATCTGCTTGTTCTTCCCATAACACTTCTTCCTCACAAGTTGAAAAGCTTAAGTCTCTTTTTTAGGCTATTCCATTCAGTTTCAAACAAGATCAGAAAGATAAGATTCTTAAATTGTTGGACTTGGATGATGATATAGAAATGAAGTCTGAAGTAGCTTTTTCCCTGCAAGATATGGAGGAAGAATACGACAATGAAGATGATCGTTATGGAATTTTTCCTCCTATCAAACAAAAGAAATAAAGTGTGGTATGCCAACATGAAATGCATGATTAAAGTTAGCATGAAATGCGCCCATAAAGAAAGTAGAGATAAAATTTGGTGCGTTGTCGGCTACAATAGTCTAATCGTTTTCCTGTAGCCATTTTGTTCTTCTCTGCTCTAGTATATCATCTGTGATATGCTGAGCCAAAAGTGAAGATGTTGCTCATCATTGTGGCTGATTTTGATCTGTCCTCTCATTGTGTGATACTTGACTATTTTCTTTTCTGTAGTTTGCTATTTAAAGAGCTTTCGAGCTCAGTTGTAAGCACTCTAGTTGTGCACCTAGAAAATTAGACTTGTAAAAATTTGTGAGCTTTGAGTTTGAGTGTGCTGTTTGCTGTTTGCTTTCTACCTGTACGCAAGTTTAAAGACTGCAAATAAATGTGAGTTTATTTCATATGATCTTTAAATCGTTTCTAAGCTTTGTTTTCACTAAGCCTTTATTGTTCATCTGTCTATTTCATTTTTTTCGTTCTTGTGTTACTCTCTGTATATCTATATTCTCTGCCTGTTCATAAAGTAAAATTGGATTATAGAACATTTCATGCTTTTATTAGTTATTAGTAAACAATTCGATAAATTGAAAGAAGATTTTATTGTAGTAGGATGCAAGGATTATCAATTAGGTAAACAATTTATTTTGTTCATTTTATAGGATAAAGTAATAACAATGTAAATAAATGGTTTTCATTGTCTGGCCTACCTTGGCCTTACCTCTGTGTTATGGTATTTTTTGCTTTTAATAGTTGTTTTCCTTCTGTATGTCGTCTCTTCTCCATATCATCCCTGGGATTAGAGGTCTTATAAAGCCATAAAAAGCTTTAAGATCTACGTTTCCGACTTCTTTTCCAATTCTCTGTTGGAGTCATCATGTTCCTTGTTTGTAAATCATAGTTATTACTAGCAACTGATGTCTGTGCGTTGTTGTGGCGCTTTCCAATTGGTTTTGAAGATGCTCAGAACTAAGGGATTTGAACAATTTAATTAAGGTAAATATTAGATTGAATATGATATTTGCATCAAAACCAAACCCATTAAACAAATGATTGAAGGATGGAAATCCAAATCCTTGTAGTCAATGCAAGAATATACTAGTAAGCAAATTGCCTTAATTCATCAGTGTTTCAATTACATAAATTAAACAACCTATACATGCACACTTCAAATTCTGAAAATCCTCAGTTTCCTTCAATAATAAATTATCAAAAATTAAAAATATGTAACAAATCCTACCACCAACCAAGCAAACAAAATTCCACACTTGCAATAAAACATTATAGTAGAGAACATCAAACAAAGATTACAATTTTATGGTTGAATGAAACCAACAGTGTCAAAGCAACAAAATTTAAACAATGCTCTGCTGAAATTTCGAAACCTACATTTCAATTTAAGTATACATAATGCAAATACACTAACCAAAAAGTAATCTTTAGTATCTAAACCAAATCAGATCAATCCAAAATTGTTATACATAATGCAAAGACACTAAAAAATTCGATAAATTGAAAGAAGATTTCATTGTAGTAGGATGCAAGGATTATCAATTAGGTAAACAATTTATTTTGTTCATTTTATAGGATAAAGTAATAACAATGTAAATAAATGGTTGGCATTGTCTAGCCTTACCTCTGTGTTATGGTATTTTTGTCTTTTAACAACAGTTTTCCTTCTGTATGTTATCTCTTCTCCATATCATCTCCCTTTTTCATGTTGGGTTTAAAGGCCTTATAAAGCCATAAAAGCTTTAAGATCCACATTTCCGACTTCTTTTCCAATTCTCTATTGGAGCCATCATGTTCCTTGTTTGTAAATGATAGTCAGTACTAGCAACTGATGCCCGTGCGTTGTTGTGGCGCTTTCCAATTAATTATGAAGATGCACATAACTAAGGGATTTTAACAATTTAATTAAGGTAAATATGAGATCGAATATGATATTTGTAACGACCCGTTCGGATTTTACACGAGTAATTAAGGATTAATTAAGGATTAGTGGGAAAAATCAGGGATTAGTCGAGAATTGTTCCGACGGTTGGCGTAAAATGATGATTTTGCCCTTGGGAATGGACAAAAAGTTGACTTTTGACTCGGGAGGTAAAATTCACGAGGACTGATGACCTTTATGCAGATCGAGTCGATATGAGTCCGTAGACAGGTGACACGTCAAGATTGAACTTCGTACGAGGAAGTTATGGTCTAGGAAAGGAAATTGGAACTATTCATGCATACCGAGAAATTGGACAAGTGGCTTGTTTGGATTGGTTCAAATTTCTAGGAGGACCAATTGATGAGTGAGAAGTGTCACTCATCTGATTGGCCCATTACCCCAAACAATTGGGATCTCATCTTCATCTCTTTTGTTTTCCTTAACCCGAAACCCTTCCAAACCCAAACACAAACACTACACCACTCTACCTTCATCATCCTCTTCTATGAGTTGTGAGAGACTGAGAGTGATAGAAAGGTAGAGGGGACGACGGCGATGAGCTGAACATGGCGGGAACCACGGCTGAGGAAAGAACCCAAAAACTTGAAAAACCCAATTTTTGGTTCAAAAATGGAAAATTGGTTTTGAATGTTTTTGAGGGTTCTTGTTGATTCTAATGTGTTCTTACGACTTGTACGACTCGATTGGGGTTGATTTCGAAGGCAACGGTGGTCTGAGAAGGTCGAAAACTGAGGAGGAAACTCGACATTACTGTTCACCATTCGAACAGGTAATTTAGTTTTTGTTTTGTTTTGTTTAGAGGGATCTGTTGTTGGGATTGAGATGAAGAGAATGAGAGAAGAATGGAAGGATTTGGTGATCGAACGGAAGAGAACAGGCTGGGTTGACCCGCCCAAGGTAGAAGACGATGATGACGTCATAGGCTGACATCATCATCTGATAGGTGTCAGAGGTGGACCAGTAGCAGAGTGACACGTGTTCCATATTAGTGACATATCAGTGACGTGGCCCAATCAGATGCTGCCACGTTTCACTGACATGTTAGTGACGTGGACTAGTGAGCAGCTAACACGTGGCACTGACAGATCTGACACTAGTCAGAATTGTCAGAGATGACGTCATGCTGACATCAGCGTTGACTTTGACTAGCATTGACTTTTGCGTTGACCAGCGTGTGGGCGCGAATTTTGAGGTGGGACTAAGACCATTTAAAAGGTTTCAACGATCTGGATCTAATGGTGGTGGTTTCTGGTCGATCAGAGATCATTAAGTTAGTCAAATTGAGGTTTAAAACCTCAAAAAACGTGTCCAACACACGTTGACTTTTCCAGGAATATTGGGTGATCTTGATTAGGACTTGTCTAGATGGTTAGTGACCTTTGAGTGTGATTTGGACAGGTCCGGATGACCCAGAGAGGTTGATTTAGCCCCGGTAAGGCTTATAGTGTAGATTTCGAGATGCGGCAGGACGGTCTGTGAGTAGAAATTTACTTTCTAAATACGATGCATGCATAACTATTTTATATGTTTTACATACATGATTTGGAATGCCTTGAGTGCATACGGTTTATTTATATGATTATGGTGTAGCATGTATTTCAAGGTTTATGGTATTTTGGGCTTGAGACCCGTCTGGATATTGTGTTGACTTGTTGTGGAAACAATGGTTTTAAATGAAAAGATTTCGGATTTTAACATATTACTCTGGGCTTGAGTCCCTGTTGATTTATGTGGCATCCAGCCTAGGGCCCACTTGGTACGATTTTGGGCTAGAAGCCCTGTTGGTTTATGATATCGGGCATGAGTCACATTTGTGGTTTATGGAAATTATACTTCGGGCTGAGACCCTATTGAAATGGATTTGGTTTCAGTTTCAAACTATACCATCCTATATGTGGATTACACTCAAGGTGTCATGAACACTGGAGTTAGAGCATTGATTGAGAGGGGCCGCATTACATGAAAGACCATAGAGAGGTCCAGGATCAGGATTGCTAGAGGTTAAAACCTCGGCCCCCCATGGAGGGGCAGGGACCTGGGTGGACCTTGGGGAGACTCGAACTTGAGTTCCGAGGGACACGCGTAGTCTTATGATAGTGACATCTGGATGTCAGGCATCTGGGATGCCAAGGATGGTTTAAATAAATTTTACTGGATCTGTCAGGACCCGTCCCAATCCCCCCCCTCCCCCCCGGCAGGATTAACGTGGGACGTCCCTGATCCCGTCTGACACGGAGTGTCAGACAAGGGAAATTCCAACTTTAGCCTGCTCGGGCTTCAGAGTACGCCAGGATCCGGAGGAGTATGTGATGTCTCGGTCTCTGCTACAGCCCGCATCCACTGTCAACCTAAAGGGCAGTCAAAACATTTAAAAGCTGTGAGTGGACAAAACAATAATTTACAAAACATTTTCATAAAGACATTTGTACCCTTCACTAAAAAGCATGCATGCATTCAAAACCATTTATCCAAAGGAACCATATGTGGGAACTAAGCCCAATACCATAATGAAACCAACCATACGGGCCACTACCCAAATCCATGTGGGACCCAGCCCAAAACCTGTATACATCACACATCATATACATATAAATCACATAACCATCTTGTCACGGTATCTAAAACTACGTGTGTGTTACCCGGGGCCTCAAAGCCCTAGTCTCACAGGGTCCACTCAGGTTAATGTCCGTAGATCAATGGCCCTCACTGAGGTTATAATCCAAGCCTTCCTGAGATTAAGGTACCCAACGAGGGCGACTCCACTCAGTTAGTGCTCCGTGACTACTCCGGGGTCCACCCAGACCAATGACCCTCCCTGAAGGAGACATTCCAAATAAGGAAGGTATATGAATATATATATATATATATATAGAAAACATCCTTAAAACACTTTAAGGGATTCATGCCCGGTCCCCATAAACCGTAATGAATCCTGAAATTCATCTAGGGTCCCCGACCTGAAATCACAAATGTATAACTGGGCCTCGTGCTCGAACATATGACTCAACTGGGAATCGTGCCCGATATCTCAGGGTCAGTCACGACTCCGATCGTAGTGATGCGTGCAACCATCCGTCCAGAATCGCCCTCAATCCTGGTATGTCGCCGTGAACGCATCAACCGACACGACCACCACAAGATCATGGTGCATCCATCACCGATCGATATCCTGAACCGTCAGCACTCTGAAGTCGAGCCTCCATCGGCTGTTCGACAACGGATCGTGCATCGTGACCTCTCCGGAAGGAACACATCCCAGTCTGAAGGCGAGCGTCGTATCGTTCGTCGCCGTGCACATAGCACCTGCCGCGACCACGACTCAGATTCGTAGGTAATCAATAGGGTTATATGCCCGAGAAAAAACCAAATGGGTCTCATGCCTGAGTTTATCCTTTTTAAATCCAAAACCATTTCATTTAAACCATCGTAGAAATACAAACCCGTATAGGCACCATATGAGGCCGAAACCTCGAAATACGTGCCAATATATAACCACACATAAATGCACTCATGGAATCACAAAACAAGTATTAAAACATATAATAAACATTTATGCATGCATCAATTTAGAAAATAAGGTCCATTTACAGACCGCCCGAGCTGCCACCTCGATACGCGTGCCATACGGCTCTCCCGGGTCATTCACCGTCACTGGGACCTCCAAACATGTCCAAATCGTAATAGAGGGTTAATAACTACTTAATTAACCTCTCACTAAAACCCCGTAAAAACCCATCATTACTCCCATAAAGGTTCAATATTTTCAAAACCCATAAAAACCCATCGATTTGAAAGCTTGCTCACGGTTCAATATTTTCAAAACCTCCCCAAGGCCTCCTCGGCCATTAACCACCACTAAAACCTCCTCATTACTCCCCTAGAAACCTAATAATCCTTACCCAACCATCCAAAACCGTCCATAATATCACAAATCTAAAATAAAGGAAAATGGACCCAAACCGATTACCTTGTCGGTTTTCCTCCACGCCGCCGTCCATGGCGGTTCAGGACGACCTGCCAGCCTCCACCATCACCTTCCTTCCTCTCTGTTTCCATCATGTGTCACTAGCCTTAGGTTAGACTTAGGAGGTGTGGGTTGTACAGAAAGGGGACATGGGTGAGATCGGGTCTTGGGTTTGGTTTGGATTCGTTTGCACGAACAAAGGGAGGGGGATGAATGTGTGCAATCATAATGAGCAATGGATGAGTGACACTTGTAACTCATCCATTGGGCCTTCCCAAAATATCTGGGCCCCACTTAATGCCAAAAGGCATTCGTCTCGTAAAACGTGCAATAGTTCCTCAGAACTTCCGTGACCCATAACTTCTCTGTCGAATGTCTGAATTCGACGTGCCGCCTGTCTATGAATTCGTATCGACCCGATCTACGTAACAGTCCTCGGCCATTGGGCATCCTGGTCAAAAAGTCAACATTTTGTCCACGACCAGTGGCAAAACGATCGTTTTGTATCGTTTGTCCGATTTCGCTCAACTAATCACCGATTAACCTTACTAATCATGATTAGTCACTAATTTAATCCCGAAACTCGGGACGGGTAGTTACAGGATCAATATATTGTATTACTGTATTTGGGCTGTGACCCACATACTTGGTTTTTGGGATGAGTTCCCACATGGTTGATTTTATGGTTTTGGGCTAAGGCCCTAATGATTTGAGGAAGGTAATGGCTTTGCTTGAGAAACATTTTTCACTGAGTTCGATTTTGGAAAACCTATGATTTGATTTAAAGTAAACGAGGATAATAACTGGTTTTTGAATGCATGCATACTTTTTAGTGAAGGGTATAAATGTCTTTTCTGAAACATGTTTTATTTAATTATTCACTTTCGTCCACTCACAACTTTTCGTGGTTTTTAATACTCTTTAGGTTGATCGCGGATGCGGGCTGTAGCGGAAACCGAGACATCACACTCCACCACTGATCCTGGCGTACTCTAGACCACCCCGAGTGGGTTAAGGTGAGGTTTATCCCTTGTCTGATACGCGATGTCAGACGGAAGTATGACACATCTCGCATTAATCCCGGGAGGTTTGAGATGGGTCGTGTCAATATTTGCATCAAAACGAAAACCCACTTTAAACAAATGATTGAAGGATGGAAATCCAAATCCTTGTTAGTTATTGCAAGAATATACAACTAAGCAAACTACCTTAATTCATCAGGGCTTCAATTACATAAATTAAACAACCTATACATGCATACTTCAAATTCTGAAAATCCTTAGTTTCCTTCAATAATAAATTATCAAAATTATAATTTTGTAACAAATCCTATCACCAACCAAGCAAACAAAATTCCACATACTTACAATAAAACATTATAGTAGAGAACATCAAATGAAGATTACAATTTTATGGTTGAATGAAACCAACAGTGCCAAAGAAACAAAATTTGAACAATGCTCTGCTGAAACTTCGAAACCTACATTTCAATTTAAGTATTCATAATGCAAATACACTAACCAAAAAGTAATCTTTAGTATCTAGACCAAATCATATCAATCCAAAATTGTTATAATAGATCAGTATCCCATAAATACAGTTTGACTTTTTCAGAGACAAAGACAACCATGAATTAAACGAAGTAAAACAGTGTCAAAGCAACAAAATTTGAATAGAACCTAAAAACATATGATATATATATTCCCTAGAAACTAAATGGAAGTTGAACTAAACAAATTTACATTATGAGAAGGTGTTCAAAAAATAATTAACTATTTACATGATTTTTCATGTCCAAGAAATGTACAGTAGATTAAAATTATTTAATTAACCCAACTCTAAACTAATTTAATGCAATATTATTTAAATTGACAAAGAAAACTTGACCTCAAAAATTAATATAAGCCCAGCAATTTGACGAATCCTTAAAAAAACCAACATGAAAAAAATTTACAATTAGACCACAAAATCCACCTCTAAAAATAAACCCTAAACTAACATTCAAAATATTAATAAATAACTAATTATTATCTACCACATAACGGAGTGCTAAACATATCCATATACATTACATAATGAACAATGAGTTAAAAAACAGCACATTAAAATTTTGAATAAATTCCAGCATATAGTTTTTGGATGTTATATTGTTAGAAATACAAATTAGTAGGAAATTGGTTTATAGCAACCATGTAAGACAATAAAGGCATCAATGAGTGCACACATGACATTCATAATATCATATAAACCAGTATCCCAAAATTAAGCTCTATCTTGAATTACGCTCTAAACATAGCTATATTATTGGAGGTTTTGTATATATGAAAGTATATGATCTAAGTGCATTATACCTGCTGGCGTATGTCCTCCACAAAAATCAACGAAAGCTACAATCCTCGTGAAGCGCTGCTTTTGTAAGGGATTCCACGTCTTCTTGTTAAATTAAGGGTTATTCATTGGTTAGTCCTTAACAACATCAATATTTATTCAAAACCCATTAACCATATTTATTGAACTTTCTAGTCTCTAACTATCATAATAATTAGCCAAACAATAAAATTGACCAGTCTTCTTCAAAAATACTTTTAAACTTAAAATTTGATTATTTTATATTATAAGATTATATTGAGGATTATGAAAATATTACTCCTATTTATAATTTTTTTTTTCCACTTGTTCATTTTAAGAGTAATACGAGTATCTAATCTAACTTAAAACACGATAATTAAAAATAACAATTCTTCAAAAATACTTTTAAATTTAAATTTTTTTATCATCGGATATTAAATAATTTGGTTAATTGAGTATGATTTAGAGTTTAATTTTTGGATTTTGTGCCCAAAATCCAAGAATTAAACCCTACGCGTACGATTTTCCACCACCATCTTACCCTCTCCCAAAAACTTTCTAAACCCTACCGTTGAACTCTAAACAATACAGACTTAATTTTTTATTTCATAGAAAAAAATTCAATTGTAACTAAATAAAAAAATATATATTTATACATATATAATATTATTATATGTATAATATAATAAATGGCCCAAGAGTCCAAAGAGACCAAACACTAAGGGGAAATTTAAAAAGACAATTCTGTTTTTAATTGTTTGAAGGACTTTTCAATAAAAAAAATTGATAGAAAGGTTTTAAATAAAAGTAAAAGTTGTTAAGGGTGTACTAATGATTTACTCTTGAATTAACTTATCATCAGCCTTGATCCTGAAAGGAAAATGTTGATAAGTTCCTTTTTTGGTGAAGACGTTGAAAAACTCATGCATGTTTGTCTATTTACTTCTTGTTTTGATTTGTATGTAGCTATTTCAAATGCTGATCAAGGTAACAACAACATTATCAGGTTAAGAAATCTTTTATCAAATGCTCTAAAATATAGTATAGGCTTTTCTCTAGATGTCTTTCCACTTTCTGGTGTTGTGCTTCAGACGCCTAAGTTTCACCAAAAACTGATCAATGATTGAGCATGTAAACCCCAAAATAAAAAAAAAAGAAAAAGAAAAAGAAAATCTAGACCAGAAAATCATATATGCAAGATAATTTGAATACACAGAAACAAAACCTATATGAAAATCGAATTAAAAGATGCTACTTGTAAGCGCTTCAAAATCATTCTAGAGTCAATGTTATATAAAGTTATAACAAAATCGAAAAGTTAAAGGTTAAACTATCTAAAAAATTCAAACTAGAGTTAACTAGGAGGAATAATAAAATTTATCTCAAAAAACATTCAAAGCCCATGACATCTTCTTCCTCCTCAATCATTCCAAAAAAGGAATATTGAAAGGAATCAATGTAACACCCCAAATATTTTAGAAAATTAAAATGATCATTTTGCCCATAGAAGTCAAAGAGTTAACCTTAACCAAAAAGTCAAAATATTGACTTTTGATCTCAACATCTTTTAGGAATTTTGAAAAGACCATTACGAAGGTCTCGGTCTCCTGAGTGCGTGGACAGACGGTAGGTCGAAAAACGAGTTTGAACAAAATGTCTTGAATCAAGAATAAATTAGGGGCATTTTGGTTATTTTGACCCCTAAGGGTATTTTTGTAATTTTTCCATAAGGGGCTTTTTGGTCATTTTGTAAAGGCCTAGAGTTTTCTAGAGAAATCCTTATTTTTCCATCTCCTTCCATTCTACCGACTTTGTGCCTATATATACATGTGTTGTTGCTTTGTTGAGGGAAGGAAAGAGAAAGTTCGGGGGAAGAGAATAAAAAATGGGAAAAAAGAGAAAACCGTGAGAAATAAATTAGAAAAGAGAGGAGAAAATAAGGAAGAGAGAAGAAAAGAAAGAGAGGAAGTAGGAGAGGATGAGGGGAGAAAAAAAGAAGGGAAAACCACTGAGAAAGGGAGGAAAACAGTGAAAGTCGAAGGAATCTATGAGTCTTGATGATCGGATTTTAGTTTTGAGCCCAGGAAACTCAGAAGGTGCTAGCATATTATATTTCTGGAGGTCATACGACTCTTTTGGGACGAAAAGGAGTAACGGGGGTTGTGGAAAAACGTTTGAACTACCCTGGACTCCATGACTAAAGAGCCATGAATCTTGGACAATATATATTTAGGTACGTTTTTTATGTTTTAAGTTTATAGATCTTCTTTTGGGACTGTTACGAGTATATTGGATGGTGAAGAATTGGAAATTATGGAGAAATGAGGGATTTCTAGCCGTATTAGAGTTGCAGGTCGCGCGCGACCCTGTTTAAAAAAAAATGGGTTGACAACCCAAGGTTGAAGACGACCCTTGTGCGCGCTTGAATCCCACGTGCAGAGGCCTTGGGCGGCCTGTGGGCATGCACTCGGTGTTTTCTGGGGAAGTTCATAAAAATTGTTCCTTCTTGTCTTCTAAGTTTAATGGTTCAAGAATCGAGTCAATTGGACATCATACGAAGACGGTGTGCGCGTCCAAGGTTTTAATTATATTTTTCTTAAACAATAATTTTGGGATAATTATAGAGAAATTGATTATATAAGTAGATTTGATTATACCAAGGTTTTTGGAAGTTAATTATATTTATGATATACATAAAATTAAGATGAATTATAAATTTGAACTAAATTAAGTAAATTCAAGGGTTGATTCTAAACCTCAATTGGATATGGATATATTGCTAAGCATATGATGTTGATTTTATTGAAGAATTTAAGGCATGTGATAATAAGGATTATCTTGATCTTACGTGCATGAAAATACTTGGAAAAGATGTAGATACCAATTAAAAGTAGCTTTTAAAGTTATTGGGAAAATTAATATATGATTAGGATTTATATGTTTCAACATAATTGGGTTTATATATTATTGTCACCAAAATTTTGAGAAGTATACCTAAGAATTAAAGATTGGTTTATTGAGGATTTCTATCAAAAATTGGAACTTGTGATGGGATTTTGTTCCGAGAAATTTATTAAGGGAAATAAAACAGAATATTGGTTAAACTAACATATTCCGCTAATTGTCGGGAAACGGGCCGGGTGTGGGTGGAAATTCCTGCAAGGGCGGATATAATTTGATTAATTTATTACAGATTTGGACCGGTTTGGAATTAGTAAGATCCTTTGTTTGGCAAGAGTGTCAAACGGGAGTAGGACCGGTCTGATTTTCATTGTAATTAGGGAGGGGTCCTATCAATCAATCTACCAAACGTAACCCAATAATCTAACTCAACCATGAATTAAATGAAAATTAAAACCTTACCTTACAAATTTTCGCAAAGGCTTGAAAAATTCGACGACTTATTCCTCAAGGTAGCATAATTCTAACATTTTAAAAAAAATTTAAACCTTGACACCATCAACAGAAATCAAATGAATTCATTAAAATGGCCCGATCCAACTTAAAAAATTAACAAAATAGAAAAGAACACTCTCAAATCCATTAACAATAGGATCATCTACAAAATCCTACATTCATTATCTCATATTCATGAACAACGAAGAGTATTGATTATACCATTCCGACCGACCCCAGGGAGCCATCCAGGACCGGCCGTCACTAGTCATTGGGAGCCATTTCGCTACCTATCGACCAGACACAGTAGTCTACCAACCAATCATGGGCCAGCCGACCCAACCTGTCGTATCACTCGACGGGGGACTGCCGACCAAGGAACCCTAGTCGGCCTTTATCACGACCTGCCGACCTGCATTCCCGAGTATCACCGTCGGCACTACCATATAATTACCTATCCCAGAGGTAAAAGCGCAGTTGTACCCTCTAGCAAATCACTGCCATTCATCCAACCCCTTGGGACACATGACCCATCTAAGAAATCGCTCGGGCCTTACTTCACTAGGGTTCCATCCATTTACTATCACTGTAAATATGGGATGCTTTATCCCGTAAAGGTACATTCACTATTTACTATTCACCAAGCCTTACGTTTCCTACACCGTGTCTTGTCTCCATCTGCTTTATTGACCTAAGTATTGGACTCTACTAGGTCGGTACCCCACTAGTGTCAAATAATTTTCTCACCCTCTTGCAGGTCACCCCGGTGAACAAAACAAGGCTTCTTGTAAAGATCCGTCCCAAGTTGCGGGATTAATTAATTCAGGATTATCGTGACTAATCAGGATTTAATCGAAATTTTTTGGACAGTTGGTATAATATGACGATTTTCCCCTAGGAATAGGTAAAAAGTTGACTTTTAAGCTGGGAGGTCAAATGCACGAGGACTGAGGACCGTTACGTAGATTGGGACGTTACGAGTACGTAGACAGGTGGTACGTCGAAATCGGACGTCGTGCGGGAAAGTTAAGGGTCATAGACTTTTTAGGGCATTATTTACGGTGATACATTGTACGAGAAAAAGTTGTCATTTGTCCTTTTATGGGGCCTAGATATTTTGGACAGGCCCAAGGGATGGGTGACAAGTGTCACTCATCCATTGCCTTTTCCTTTACATACATGCATACCATCATCCTTCATTCATCTTCTTTGTTCTCTATTAACCTGAAACCATACACAAACACACAAACCTAACCCACACCATCAATCCTTCAAACTTCATCCATTGTGGTTGGTGTGTGAAGGGAAGTAAGAGAGTAGACTGAGATGAGCTGAACAGTGGCAATAGCGAGGACCGTCTTGCACGGTGGCTGGAAACCCGTGAAGGTACGTTTTTGAGTTTGAATTTCGAAGTTGGATCTTAGGGATTGTGGGATGTTTCTAATGATCAAGTTGTGTTCCTAAGGACCAGACGAACACGAAGGAACAAACGGGGAGGATTGTGGTGGCCGGAGTCGACGACAGAACTGAGTTGCTGGTGGCCGGACTGTTCATTTATTGGGAGATAAATTTCTCGACCGTTTCTTATGTTTCTGGGTCCATAGAACTCTTCTAGGGATCGAGACGATCGTGTAGGAAGAAACGGGATTGAAAATGGGTTGAAAATGGCGGTTTTACAACCGGGTCAAGTCGCGGGTCTGTGCGACCCAAAACAATGAACCGGGTTAACCCGAACGAAGGTTGAAGACGATGATGACGTCATTATATGGCATCATCATCTAACAGATGTTAGAGGTAGGCTAATAGGAAGCTGCCACGCGGTAAATGTTAGTGCCCAATCAGCACTGACATGTCAGTGATGTGGGCCAATCAGGTGATGCCATGTGTCACTAACATGTCAGACACGTGGCACCTGTCAGATCTGACACGTGTCAGATATGACGTCAGCTTTGACCGTTGACGTCAGTAGTTGACTTTTGACCAGCGTTGGCCACATGTTTGATCCGCGCGTAGGGGCACAAATTTCGAGGTGAGACCAGGACCATTATTAAGGTTTCGATTCGGATCCAATAGTGGTGGTTTCGAGTCGATCAGAGATCATTAGATTGGTCAAATTGAGGTTTTTAGCCTAGGGAAGCGTGTTTAGGACACGTTGAATTTTCCGGGAGTTTTGGGGGTTTAGGTTTAGGACTTGTATAGATGGTTAGTGGCCTTTGAATGTGATTTGGATAGATTCGGATGACCCGGAGAGGTTGGATTAGCCTCGGAGAGGCTTATGGCACTCATTTCGAGGTGTAGTAAGGACGACCTGTAAGTGGACAATTACTTTCTAAATACGATGCATGCATAACTTTTTTATATGTTTTATATCTATGTTTTGAAATGCCTTGAGTGCATATGATTGTGGAATTTGTTATTTATGTATTTGCACGTATTTCGAGGTTTATGGTTTTATGATGGATTTATACATGCTTGTGTTTTCAATAATGGATTAATGGAATGATTTCAGATTTGGAAATATGAACTATCGGACTTGAAGTCCATTTGATTTAATGAGGTATCGGGCTGGAGGCCCATTTGGTTTATGATATCGGGCTTGAGTCCCATTTGTGGTTTATGAAATGTGATTTCAAGTTTGGAGAACCTAATGAGATTTGGTTTTGGATTTGGTTTATGAAAGTTATACTTCGTGCATGAGACCTAGTTGCGGATTTACGATGGTTTTATGGAAACAGAATGGATGAAACTATATTCCGGGCGTGGGCCCATTTGAGAGGTTTTATGATGATTTGTGAAATATTTTCCATATACCATCCTATGTATCTCTCTCTCCAAGTGTCAAGGACACTGGAATAGTCACAGAGCAATGCGTGAAAGGGGCCGCTCTACGTGAAAGACTGTAAAGAGGCTCAAGATCAGGATTCCTAGAGGTGAAAACCTTCGCCCCCAAGGAGGGTCATTGACCTGGGTGGACCTTGGGGAGACTTGGGCTGGAAACCGAGGGGCACACATAGCTTTAGACCGTGACATTATAACATCTGAGATGTCAGGCATCTGGGATGCTAATGATGGATTAAATATGTTTTATTGGACTGGTTATACGGTATTTTGTGGATTTGGGAAAAGACTGACGTGTTTTCGTTTTGAGGCAAAGACCCCTTATGTTTCACTGGTTTTGGGTTGAGTTCCCATATGGATTTACGGTTTTTGGCTAAGACCCTAATGATTTGAGAAAGGAAATGGCTTTGATTAATACAGATATAGATCATCTTACGGCTTGTCTTGTATATCTGTATATCATTAGCATCAATCAATAACAATAATGAAAAAATAGAGCCTTTAGATCTTTATTGTTGTGTTATATATATATACATGTATATATATATATGTATTGGTTGGAGTTGTTTGTTATAGATTGTGTAATAGAAATCCAACTTTGTATTCTTACTTTTTTTATGCCTAAACGGTTTTAAATCTTTATCAATCCAAATTAACGATTTGAATTGAAACGGTTTTATTTCTATTTTTAGAAAATTTAAACCATATCGAACCGTTAATATTTTAACAGTTTAAATTTAAATATTATCAATATCCGTATCAAACTGCATCGTGTCCACCCTATGTGAAAGCATAACATCAAGATATGCAAGCCTTTCTAAGTTGTTGAGAAGTCATGATGCAACTGTGTAGTGTGTTTAATTTGCAAACAAAGATTGTAGTTCTATAAATTAAGGCAGGTTGTGGATCAAATACTTTTTTCTTTTGATATCAATACAAACCCAATAATAATATCAAGGTGACAAGACCCATCCCAGTTCCGCTGGATTATAGTGGGATGTGTCTGCTCCTATCGGATACCGCGTGCCAGACCAGGGATAAACTCATCACCTACTCGGGGTTGGTCAGAGTACACCATAATCGGTGGTGGCATGTGATGTCTCGATTTTTGCTGCAGTCCGCATCCGCGATCAACCTGAATAGTAGTAAAAACCATAAAAAGCTGTGAATGGACAAAAACAACAGTTTATAAAAACAGTTTATCGAAAAGGCATTTATACCCTTCACGTAAAAGTATGCATGCATGATAAAACAACTTTTCAAATACTTTCTCGGAAGCAAGACGTATTGCTTACCAAGTCAAATCCAGTGAAAAATGCTTCTCAATCGAAGCCATTACCTCAGTAGGGTCTCAGCCCAAAAACGAATCATACAGGGTCTTAGCCCAAAACCAAATCAAATAGGGTCTTAGCCCAAACAGAAAACATGTACAGGGCCTCAGCCCAAATCATAGAACACGTGGGAGCTCATCCCATCCTTATCTTAGTGTTAGTCACGATTTCAATCCTAGCACATGTTCAAATATAGCTCCGAACCGCTCACAATCCTAGCATGTCGCCGTGAACACATCACCCGTCACGACCATCTCTAGATCATCGTGAACATATCACCGATCGATCTCAGAGAACAACATCGGCACTCCTAGGTCGAGCCTCCTTCGGCCATTACCTCCAGCGACTGCTCGACAATAGACAGTGCATCATGACCTTTCCGGAAGGAACACATCCGTAGTCCGGAGATGAGCATCATATCACCCAGGACTCGAACCCGAATGTCATCATCGATTAGGACTCTAACCCATAAATCATCAATAGGGCCACAAGCCCAAAATATTACCAAATGGGTCACAGCCCGAATATCTTTCATAAAACTCATAACTCGGTCACAGCCCGATATATCTCGTGTTTGACTATACACTAAGTCAAACCTCAAATCAATTGGGTTATATTCCCGAAAGATTTTTTAAATTCGAAAGCCATTTCTCATTTTCAAAACACTTTCCAAATCATCATTAACTTTACGCCAGGTCAAGGTCTTTCAACTGGGACTCATGCCCGAATCTCGATTTCACACATCTCTGTGAAATCCTCTAAAACCGTAAATCAGTTCCTCGATTCCACGCCTCTCCATGAAACCATCGAAATCACATAAAACACATGCATGTAGTACACTCGGCTGAAGCCTAAACATCATATAAAACAGAAATCTCGAACTACATGCAATAACGCATTTTCTACTAAAATGCCAAACAATTCATATTTAAATCACATGCACTCATGGCATCTAAAATCATGTTCATAAAGACATATAAAACATTTATGCATGCATCATATTCATAAAACAAAGTCCACTCACAGACCGTCCAAGCAGCGCCTCGATACGCGTGTCATAAGCTTTTTCAGGCTAATCCAACCTCTCCAGGTCATCCAGACCTGTCCAAAATACACTCAAAAGTTACCACCAACCTAGACAAGTCCTAATCAAGAACCTCCAACATTCCTGGAAAAGTCAACGTGTCCCGGACATGCTTCCCTAGGCTTTAAACCTCAATTTGACCAACCTAACGATCTCCGATCGACTCGAAACCACCACCATTGGATTCATATCGTCGAAACTTTCAAGATGGTTTCGATTCCACCTTGAAATGCGTGCCCACGCATCCCCACACGCGGGTCAAATGTACAATCAACATTTACCAAAAAGTCAACACTAATGTCATCAAAGTCAACGCTGACGTCAGCGATCAACAGTCAAAGTCAACAGCTGACTTCATTGCTGACGTCATTCTGACATCTGACACGTGTCAGCTAACAGTGCCACGTGTCAACAGCTCACAAGTCCACATGTCTCACATGTCAGTGACACGTGGCACCATCTAGTTGGTCCACGTCACTGACATGTCAGGCTGACTGGCCACTGGCAACTGCCATGTGGCAGCCTCCCATTAGCCTCGTGGCCTGACATCTTATAGATGATGACGTCACCTTGCCACGTCATCATCGTCCTCGCTGAGCTGGGTCGACCCGAATGACTGAACCGAGCCGCGCAGACCCGCGACCCTGACCCTGTTCCAAAACCGCCATTTCTGGTCCATTTTCAATGTCGTTGCTTCCTATACGATCGTCTAGATCCCAGGCAGGGATCCCTAACCTCAAAACCATGAAATACGTGCTAGAAATTACCTGGGTAAGCTCGAAGTCCACGACCAAGCTTCAACCTCCCTGCTTGAGTTGCCCAGCCGTCCTCAGCCCTTGTTTTCGATCCTCTTAGACTCTCACAGACCCCAAGAACATCCTCCAATCATTAGAAAACACCCTCAATGCTCAAATCGAATTTTCGAGTTTCAAAATTGAAAATGGGTCTTCGGGTTTACCTTCTTCCGCCGTGGTCTCCGCCGTCCCTCAGCCATCCGTCCATCTCAGCCTCTCACTCTCAATCACTCAGTCATCACAGTAGGGGATGGGATGAGGTGGTGGTGCAGTTTGGTGTTTGTGGGTTCGGGCATGGAAACACAAAGAAGATGAAGAGAGACGATGGTATGCATGTATGTATGTTTATGGATCAATGGATGAGTGACACTTGTCACTTATCCATTGGGCCTTCACAAAATATCTGGGGCCCAAATGAGACAAATGTTCACTCGCCTCGTACTTCGTACAATAGCACCCAAAAACATTCGTGACCCGTAACTTTCCCGTCAAATGTTCGAATTCGACGTGTCGACTGTCTACAAACTTGTATCGACTCGATCTACGTAACAGTCATCAATCCATGTGCATTAGACCTCCCATGTCAAAAGTCAACTTTTTACCCTCGTCTAGGGATAAAAACGTATGTCACCCCTAAAGTCCAATAATCCTTGCCTAAGTCTCGATTAGTTCCACTAATCCGTAATTAATTCTTAATTAATCCTTGCCTCTTTCTTCATGGATGCAAATGGTAAATTGGCAAACTGGGGCATAAGAGAGGCCATGCCATCTAGATCTCCACAAGACTGTTCACATAAGAAACAACCCTCGCATTTGAATAGACATCATCACCCAAACATCGAGTTTCTTCATTCTTGAGGTTATAAGAATAGAGTTTTCCATCACTCTGATACACAATCACATTCCCACTACCAAACAGTATATTACTAAACGTGCGATGATTATAAGAAATTCCAGAGAACGGTGACAGGGATAGAGTCATCTGATGTTTCTTTTCCCATGCCTTGGCTTTGTTGTGCATTTCCATTGTGTTTGTGAAAACATTAAACAACACACTCAGTGCTAGTCCTGTATTCATAGACTTTGTGATACAATGCTTTCCATCCATCTCACCCAGATCCCCAAATTCGCCATAAAGGATCTGTGTCCGCTCCATCGTCAGGTCAAAAACAAGAACCTGAGCGTCCAATATCTGCCAATATATTATGTCTTTTACATGAACACCGGATTTTGGCAACACAGTTTTATTTCCAAAGAAAATCTCACCAGAAACTCTCCAAGACCCTTCCTCGGAGGAATATATCTCAAATTCATATCCATTGTCAAAGTCAACTGACCGAAAACCGCATACTAGCTTGTACTCCGCCACAAAATTGAGCAAAGTTGGTTCAAAAATGAGAACAATAGCAGGGTCAGATCCATGATCACCATTGTGCTTAGGAAGTTTCTTCCACTTATTACTAGTAGGATTGCAAATGTAGTAAGCCTTATAGCCAGCACGGGATTCATGACCCTAGCAGCAAAGTAATCCATTGGACGCAGCCCTTAAATCAACTAGCTCAGGCATGGAACTCAAACTTGGGTCTAGAACACCATATGCATTGGGATCAAGAGACATGAATATAGGTGGGTGCGATGTGGGTTGGTAAAAGAAACCCGAGATATCAGAGAAACAATTTGATTGCTTGTGGGCAAAGAAAGGAGTTGAGATCTCAAGCTTCCAGTCCCTACAAACTCCGGTGAACCTGAAAAGTGATTTAGCTGGAAGTAATGGGAGGGCATGATTCATTACTATGTTCTTGAGGTCCATATATATCTTATTGTTTCTGTTTGCCATAGACCGATTTCCTCTCCTCCCTCGATCCATTCTGGTTGAATTTTTTTCACCAATCAACCTTCAAAACTTATCAAACAGGAAAAAGATTACAGCTCCACCGAAGTGCAGAAAAGTAAAAGAGATATTCAAACATGCAAACAGGCATATCCATTACAAAACACCCTTCCAGACTCTCTTTTTGCCTACAAATAATATGTCAATTTTTTTTTCATACTTGACAGAACTCCATGCTTGAGGTAAATACTATAGTAAAGCCTCAAAGGATGATAATGCAACTTATAATCACTTTCTGAATACTAAACCTAAGAACCAACTCCCTCCAATGACCAATAATCATCTGTCATTATTGCCAACTGCATATTTGTTTATTAAAATACACGACTGACAGCGAACATTTTCTGATCTCAAAAAATACTTAAGACAGATTCTTCCATCTTGTGAATCCCCACAATCAAATTGCACAAAGAATATGGTATCTTGGAAAAAATTAAAAAAAAAAACAGTTATAACGTAACCTTGTCTTGAAAATTATTTATTCCCTCTTAAACTCAAAAGAAAAAAAAAGAGCAAAAATTGAGCGTATACGCACACTCAAAAGTGCATTCATTTTGAGGCAGATTTTCCCGGCAACCAAACAAACTGTCCATAAAACCACAAAAAGCATCCAAGGCCACGCTTTACACAATCAAGAAGTAAACAGTGAAAATGGGACTTACAAAACCCTAATAAAATTCCATGGAATAATGTGAACGAACTGGAAATATACAAAATTCATGCAAGGATTTTCAATTTTCACAGAGTTAATCGCTATTAACAGTATCAATTAATCGGTTATTAGAGGAATTGAAACTAACAGAGAAAAGAAAAACAGCGAGCGAGTAAGTGATTGAGGGAGCGATCGTACCAGTCAAATTGCGCGCGTTCGTCTAATCTGAGAAGAGAGGAGAGGAGAGGAAAGATGTTGATGGAGACGAAGATACTGAAGAGAAAGTGGGACTCAGCTTGACTCCTCTGAGACTGAGTCAATACTCAATCGGTTTCAAGAATACTTGTATTCTACCCCGCAATGGACCGACGTTCTATTTCGGCTAGGAATATTTTTTTTTCGAAATTAGGGAACTCCATGCATTTTCTTAATTATTTGGGAATAGAATGATTTTTGGGACATTGTTATAGATGCCTTGTTAGGGAATTGAGTTATCAATGACCATTGATAACTTGTTTCAAAATTTCTTGAAAAAAAAAAGAAAGACCTTTTTGTTGGAATGTAAGCTGCACCTGGATCGGGTTTGATCAAGCTGCAATGCAGCTGATCAAACACTCAAATAGAATCTTGTCACCTGTATTAAATTCTGTTAGTGTTAGCACGTGTGTGAGGCGTGTGAGTGTGTCTTAGTGAGCAAGAAATCATGTAATGTGTGTGTGTGATGATGTCATTCCTCTCTAACAGAATTGTACAGAGAAGAATGTATGTAATGAGTAAAAATCATCATAGAATCAATTAAGGGGTATGTATGTCTCTCTCTAGACGGTGAGAGCATAAGAAAAAGGCAAAACTATTCTTATTGGAATTTTGTCAAACACCTTCTGTGCATCAATGAAACAGTAAATCTCTGAGTTCATTTTCTTATTAGATCAATCCATTTTTCTCATTCTTCTCATTTCCTAAAAGCTAGAGTGCAAATCATTCATCTCAAATCCTAATCTAACCTAACCACAAGTTTTCCAGCTAGGAGTGTAAGGAAGAAGTTGATACCTCAAGCAAGAAGCTCCTCTGAAATTGAATCCGATTTTTCATTGATCTTCGATCTTCAAGTTCTGAAATCCAACATGGTATCAGAGCTTCGGTTCTGATCTGTGAACTGGGGTGTGTACTGTGAAGAAAAAAAAACAGAAATGGCAGGAGCAAGCAGTGAGCTGAGAGTTCCAATTTTTGATGGAAATAACTATGAGTTTTGGAGCATCAAGATGTGTACCTTGCTCAGAGCTCAAGATCTGTGGGAGCTCGTTAACAGATGAGTGAATGCTGATCCTGAAGGAGAAGAAGGAGCAATGGTGGTGCCTTCCCGTGCAGACTTGATCAGAGATGCAAAAGCCCTCGGGTTCATTCAAACTTCTGTGGTGGATTCCATCTTCTCAAGGATGCAAATGAAGAAAGCTCTAAAGCAGCTTGGGATCTGTTGAAAAGAGAATTTCGTGGTGATCAGAAGGTAAGATCTGTTAAACTACAAGGATTGAGAAGGGATTTTGAGTATAGTAGAATGAAAGATGATGAAACACTGCATGCATATTTGTCTAGACTATACTCTATAGTTGATCAAATGAGGTCTTATGGTGAAGATATAAAAGAAGCAAGGATGGGGCAAAAAATTCTCATAAGCTTAACTAGGACCTATGATCCTATAGTTTCAATCCTAGAGGAAACCAAAGATCTAGATGAAATAAATGTGCAGGAACTGATTGCTTCCATTAAAGCTTATGATCAGAGGCTTGAACTTCACTCTGAAAGTTCCACTGAAAAAGCCTTCTCTAGTCATGTTAAGCCATGGATAAGCAAAGCTATGAAGAGTACGAGTTTAGGGAGCAAACCCTGGGTTAAGAAGACAGAAAGTGATTCTGGACACCACAAAGGAGAAACCAAGGGAGAGGGTGAAACTAAGCCTACCTGCAAGGTGTGTAGCAAGAAGCATTTTGGAAATTGCTGGTTTAAAACCAGAAAATGTTTTAAATGTAACAAAATGGGTCATTATGCTAAGGACTGTCATAGCAAGGGCAATGTCAATATTGCTCAGCAGATAGAAGATGATGCAGCCATGTTTTATGCCTGTCATTCAGTTACTACTTCTAAGAATGCTGATGTCTGGTATTTGGACAGTGGTTGTAGTAACCACATGACCTCTCAAGAATCAACATTGATTGATCTTGATAGAACCTTGAAGTGCAGGGTAAAAATGGGGACATGAGAGCTGGTGGAAGCCAAAGGCAAGGGTTCTCTGGTTATCAAGACACAAGGGGGTGACAGAATGATAAGAGATGTGATGTTAGTGCCTGGCTTGGATGAGAAACTGTTAAGTGTTGGGCAAATGGTGGAGCATGGATATAATCTGGTTTTTGAAGGAAGGAAAGCAACTATCTATGCGCAGGGACATGAAATAGCTAGTGTTGCTATGACCAGTAATAGGTGTTTTCCTTTATCTTTTCAACAAGTTCTCCCAATGGCTAATGTGGCAGTAGAAGAAGGAAGTTCATGGCTATGGCACAGAAGATATGGACACTTGAATCATTCAAGTTTGTCTTCTCTAGTCACTAATGATATGGTGATTGGTTTGCCTAGACTTTCTAAGAAAGAGGAATGCTGTGAGGGCTGTGTTTTTGGGAAGCAACATGTGGAGACCTTTGAGAAAGGTTCTTGGAGATCAACACAGCTGCTGGAACTGATACATACAGATCTATGCGGACCAATGCAAATTGAGACTCTAAGTGGGAACAAATACTTCCTCACTTTCATTGATGATTACTCTAGAATGTGCTGGACTTATCTGCTTAGGCACAAATCTGAAGTATTCAATGCATTCAAGAAGTTCAAGGCTATGGTTGAACTCCAGACAGGGAAGAAGATCAAGAAAATAAGAAGTGACAGAGGTGGGGAGTTTACATCTCAAGAGTTTTTGAAGTATTGTGTAGACTTGGGGATTCAAAGGCAGCTTACTGTTGCTTACTCTCCACAACAGAATGGTGTTGCAGAGAGAAAAAACAGGACTATTGTGGAGATGGCTAAAGCAATGATTCATGACAAAAAGATGTCCTACATGTTTTGGGGTGAAGCAGTAACTACTGCAGTCTATTTGCTTAATAGGTGTCCAACCAAGGCCTTAAAGAAGAAAACTCCTTTTGAAATATATAGTGGGAGAAAACCAGGAGTAAGTCATCTAAGAGTTTTTGGATCAATCTGTTTCTACCATGTTCCTAGCCAACTAAGACAGAAGTTGGATTCTTCTGCAGTCAGGGGAGTGTTTGTGGGTTATGGTAGCTGTGAAAAGGGGTACAGAATTTATTGTCTAGAAACCAAGAAAGTTGTGGTTTCTAGAACTGTTACCTTCAAAGAAAGTGCAAGATGGAATTGGGAAGAAAACTTGGAAGTCAGTGTTCCATGTTTTCCCGATATACTCACAGCAACTGGTACTGAAAACAGTGAAGCAGAAGTACTAGGACAGACTCAATCTGAGACTGGAGGTAATGCAGGTGAAGAGACAGATTCAGAGACTTGTTCAACTTCTGTAAAGATTAGGAGCCTGGATGAAATCTATGCTAGATGCCATGTGGCCATTGTGGAACCTGAATCTTTCCAAGAAACTGTTCAAGACAAAGGATGGCAGAAGGCTATGGAGACAGAGATTGAGATGACTGAGAAAAATGAAACCTGGAGTCTTGTGGATAGACCTAGTGAAAAGCCCGTGATTGGAGTTAAATGGGTCTACAAGACCAAACTAAATCTGGATGGAACAGTTCAAAAACTCAAAGCCAGACTTGTAGCAAAGGGGTACTCACAAAAACCTGGGATTGATTTTCATGAGACATTTACACCAGTGGCCAGACTTGATACAATCAGAGTTCTAATTGCTCTAGCTGCTCAAAGAGGCTGGAAGCTGTTTCAGCTAGATGTGAAATCAGCTTTTCTCAATGGTATTCTAGAAGAGGATGTCTATGTAGATCAACCAGAAGGTTTCACAAGACAAGGTCATGAAGACAAGGTGTTTAAGTTGCAGAAAGCTCTCTATGGACTGAAGCAAGCACCAAGGGCTTGGTACTCAGAGATTGATTGTTATCTACTGGACTGTGGATTCTTAAGAAGCACAAGTGAAGCCACATTGTATTTGAAGGTGAAAAAGGGTGAAGGTACCTTAATTGTTTCTATCTATGTTGATGATATTCTCTATACAGGTGATAACACTGAAATGATGGAGAAATTCAAACAAGATATGATGAAGAGGTATGAGATGACAGACCTGGGTTTACTCCATCATTTTCTTGGAATGGGATTTATTCAGTCCAGTTCAGGGATTTTTATTCAGCAAAGGAAGTATGCTTCTTCCTTGCTTGAAAAATTTGGACTCAAAGGGTGTAAATCAGTGAGCATTCCCCTAGTAGCTAATGAGAGGTTAAGAAGAGATGATGGAAGTGAAGCTGCTGATGAACAGCTTTACAGACAGATTGTTGGCATTTTATTGTACTTAACAGCCACAAGACCTGATGTGATGTATCCTACTAGTCTACTGTCAAGATACATGCATAATCCAACCAAGAAACATCTTGGAACAACAAGGAGGGTCCTTAGATACATTCAAGGGACACTGGATTATGGCATAGAGTATAAGAAAAGTGAGGATTCTACCCTAATTGGCTACTGTGACAGTGACTGGGGAGGCTCTGAAGATGACAGTAAAAGCACCTCTGGGTATGCTTTCACTTTTGGGAATGGTATTTTCTCTTGGGCCTCAATCAAGCAGAATTGTGTGGTACTATCAACTGCAGAGGCAGAGTATGTAAGTGCTGCTGAGGCCACAACACAGGCAGTGTGGCTCAGGTTTATCCTACAGGATCTTGGGGGAAAATAGTCAGGACCTACTGTCCTTAATTGTGATAATCAATCTGCCATAGCCATGGCAAAGAATCCTGTTTTTCACAACAGAACTAAGCATATCAATAGGAAGGTGCACTACATCAGGGACTCTATGCAGAATGGGGAAGTTCTACTGCAATACTGCAGAACTGAGAATTAGGTGGCAGATATCCTAACTAAAGCTCTTCCTAAGACAAGATTTCACTACCTAAGGGGTCTCTTAGGGGTCAAACCAGAATGCAGCTTAGGAAGGGGTGTTGGAATGTAAGCTGCACCTGGATCGGGTTTGATCAAGCTGCAATGCAGCTGATCAAACACTCAAATAGAATCTTGCCACCTGTATTAAATTATGTTAGTGTTAGCACGTGTGTGAGGCATGTGAGTGTTTGTCTTAGTGAGCAAGGAATCATGTAATGTGTGTGTGTGTGATGATGTCATTCCTCTCTAACAGAATTGTACAGAGAAGAATGTATGTAATGAGTAAAAATCATCATAGAATAAATTAAGGGGTATGTATGTCTCTCTCTAGACGGTGAGAGCATAAGAAAAAGGCAAAACTATTCTTATTGGAATTTTGTCAAACACCTTCTGTGCATCAATGAAACAGTAAACCTCTGAGTTCATTTTCTTATTCGATCAATCCATTTTTCTCATTCTTCTCATTTCCTAAAAGCTAGAGTGCAAATCATTCATCTCAAATCCTAATCTAACCTAACCACAAGTTTTCCAGCTAGGAGTGTAAGGAAGAAGTTGATACCTCAAGCAAGAAGCTCCTCTGAAATTGAATCCGATTCTTCATTGATCTTCGATCTTCAAGTTCTGAAATCCAACACTTTTGGTATTTACAAAATTGGCTCAAGTCTAAATAGAAAAAGAAAAGTAGCCAAACACCCACCTAACTACTTCTCTTCTCTCTCTATTTTGTCCCCCCTCAAGTGCAGCCGAGACTCATCAACAATTCCCCAAAATCCCTTCGCTATTGAAGAGCAGAAAAATAAGAGGGGGAGGCGGTGGACTTAGAATCACTTTTCAACCCAATCTTCCCACAAAAACCTTTCAATCTAGGTAAATTAAAGTGACTCCATCTCAATCTCTTTGAAACATGGCTGCGTACTTCTCCTCTGGCCGTATTCTTTAAGCGTAGAAGACCTAGACCATCGATACCAAGCATAACTACCAACAAGGTTCCAAAAGGCGTTAGGCGCTCCAAAGGTAGCGGGTCAGAACCTAGCGCCTAGGCGGTTAGGTGAGGTCTAGGAAGACTCCTAGGCAGCTTTTTTTATGGACAAAAATCAATAAATTATGTATTACATAATTACATATATATAAATATACAATACATAATTCATTTAAAACATAATGAGAGATTGAATAAAAAGTATAAACAAAAAATGTACTTGCTATTATTTTTCTTTTTAGTTCACAATGAATACAAAATAAGAGATTATTGTAATTATCTAACTCAAACCAAAACCCAATTTATTTAGAAAGTTCTAAACCCAACCCAAACTCAAAATCCAAACCCAAATCCAATTTGTTACAAAGCCCAAACCTAAATAAATACAACCTTTTAAAAATTAATTAAATAATAATATTTGGATAGTGCACAACTGCACATTCAGACTTGTGACTTATCTTCATTTCTTCATTACTTTTATTTGCCTCGTCGACTCCGTCTGGGTTTCACTCTCCCATCGAAAATAAAAAACTCATCCATCTGCTCTTCTTCTCTATTCGACAACTATAATACCATTCCCCACTCTCAATTGATAGAGAACAGAGACGGAGAGCGAGATATAGAGAGTGAGTGAGAGAGCGAGAGATAGAGAACATCGACCTCATCTCCAGACTCCAGTCGAGAGAGACGGTCATCGAGGTGGAGTCAGACTAATACCTGAGATTGAGAGTGCGACTCCGAGCATTCGAGGTCGAGTTCGCATTCGAGCGTTCGACTGCGGAAGTGCGGAGATCTGATTAGAGTCGACGTCGTGGTAGCTCGGTGTGGCAGACGCCGCAGACTTCGACTTCACAAATGGTAGGTAATCAAGCAATGGGTATTGGGTTTGGGACCTTTGGGTAGTCTCTGAGTCTGAGTAGTGAGCAATTTGGGTATTGAGTTTTGTAACAACCTGTCCCAAAGTTTCGGGATTAATTAAAAATTAATTGAGGATTAGCGAGGATAATCGAGAATTAGTCGAGGATTGTTGGACATTCATGGTGAAATTACGAGTTTACCCCTAGACGAGGGTAAAAATTTGACTTTTGACCCGGGAGGTCCTATGCACGAGGACCGTTACGTAGATCGAGTCGATACGAGTCCGTAGACAGACGACACGTCGAAATCGAACATTCGACGTGAAAGATACAGGTCACAGACGTTTTAGGGCATTATTTATGACGACACATTTTACGAGGCAAAGTGAATATTTGTCCTGTTTTGGGCCCCAGATATTTGTTTCAGACCCAATGGATGAGTGACAAGTGTCACTCATCCATTGCTCACTTCTCTTACATTCATGCATTTGCATCCCTCCCATTTCATTCGATCCAAGACCGAAACCCCTTCCCATTTCAATCCATCCTCATCCCATCACCTTCTTGAGACCCTAAAGGGACAGAGGAAGTGAGGGTGAGACCAGAGGAACGGAGAGGGATGACGGAGAGGGACGGCGGAGCCGCCGTGAACGACTAAGGAAAACGTGAAAAAGGTAAAACCCGAAACCCGTGACTTTTGAAATTCAAAATTTTGGATTTGGACGTTGGGAGTGTTTTCTGATGTTGGGGTTGTGTTTGTAGGGTTTGTACGAACCTCTGAGGATCGAAAAGTGGGACTGGGACGGCTAGGAAACCCTGGAAGGGAGGTTGAGGCTTGGCCGTGAAATTCGAGCTTTCCTAGGTAATTTCTAAACTTGATTTCATAATTCTGAGCCCATAGATCGATTGGATAGGTTGAGACGAACATGTAGGAATCAACGGGATCAAAATCGGTTGAGAAATGAAGAATTGGTGGTCGGGTCGTGGATATGCATGACCCGTTTATAGGACTCATCGAGAGGTTAGGGGTGATGACATCATCAACTGACGTCATCACCTGTCAGATCGTTAGGTGATGTGGCCTAATGGGGGATGGACATGTGGTAGTTGTCAATGGCCAGTCAGCCTGACATCTCAATGACGTGGACCAATCAGATGGTGCCATGTGTCACTGACATGTCAGACACATGGACCTATGAGCTGCTGACACGTGACACTGTCAGCTGACACGTGTCAGATGTCAGGATGCCAGAGATGACTTTATGCTGATGTCACCCGTTGACTGCTAATGTCAGCGTTGACTTTTGACCAGCCACCTTTGACCCGCGCATGGGGGCTTGTGGGCAGGTATTTCGAAGTGGAACCAGGACCATTTTAAAGGTTTCGACGATACAAATTCAATGGTGGTCATTTCGAGTCGATCAGAGATCGTTAGGTTGGTCAAATTGAGGTTTAAAGTCTAAGGAAGCGTGTTCGGATCACGTTGACTTTTTCGAGAATGTTGGGGGTTTTTGATTAGGACTTGTCTAGGTTCGTAGTAACCTTTGAGTGTGTTGTGGACTAGTCCAGATGACCCGGAGAGGTTGGATTAACCCAGAGAGACTTATGGCACGTGTATCAAGGCGCATATTATACGATCTGTGAGTGGACCTTATTTTATGAATAAGATGCATGCATAAATGTTTTATATGTGTTTATGAGCATGATTTTAGATGCCATGAACGCATGTGATTTAAATATGAATTGTTCGGCATTTTAAAAGAAAAATGTGTTATTGCATGTAGTTCGAGATTTTTGTTTTATGTGATATTTGGGCTTCGACCATGTATTCTACGTGCATAGGTTTTACATGAGTTTATATGATTTTGAAGGTTTCACGGAGAAGTGTGAAACCGAGAATTTGAGATAAGAATTTAAAGAATTTCCCGGAGATGCGTGAAATCGAGATTCGGGCACAAGACCCAATTGAAAGACCTTGACTTAGCGTGAAGTCAGGGATGATTTGAAAGTATTTTAGAAATGAGAAATGATTTTTGGACTTGGAAATATCTTTCGCGCATATGATCCAGTTGATTTGAGGTTTGACTTAGAGTATAGTCAAACGTGAGATAAGTAGGGTTACGACCCAGTTACGAGATTTCGAAAGATATTTCGGGCATGAGATCTAGTTGTAAATTTGATAGGATTCGAGCAATCCTATGTGTGATACTATGGGTTAGAGTCTCGGACGATCGGGTTAAAGTCCTGGTCGATGATGACATTCGGGTTCGAGTCCCGGATGATATGACGCTCGCCTCCAGACTGCAAATGTGTTCCTTCCGGAGAGGTCACGATGCACTGCTGATTGTCGAGCAGCCGCTGGAGGCTATGGCTGAGGGAGGCTCGACTTAGGAGTGCTGATGTTATCTAAGATCGATCAGTGATGTATTCACAATGATCTAGATATGGTCGCGGCGGGTGATGTGTTCACGGTGACATGTTAGGATTGTGAGCGATCCTGAACTATTTGCACATGTGCTAGGATTGGAATTGTGACTAACACTGAGATGAGGATGGGGTGAGTTCCCATGTGTTCTATGATTTGGGCTGAGACCCCGTACTTGTTTTCTATGACTTGGTTTTGGGCTGAGGCTCTGTACGTGTTTTCGATTTTGGAATGAGACCCTGTATGATTTGGTTTTGGGCTGAAACCCTACTGAGGAACTGGCTTCGATTAAGAAGCATTTTTCACTGGATTTGATTTGAGAAACAATACGTCTTGCTTCTGATGAAGTATTTAAAATGATGTTTTGTGATGCATGCATACTTTTACGTGAAGGGTATAAATGTATTTTCGATAAACTGTTTTTATAAACTGTTTTTTTGTTCACTCACAGCTTTTATGGTTTTAATACCCTTCAGGTTGATCGCGGATGTGGGCTATAGAAGAGATCAAGATATCACATGCCACCACCGATCCTAGTGTACTCTGGCTAACCCCGAGCAGGTGACGAGTTTATCCCTAGTCTGAGACGCGGTGTATGAGAATCATAGGACTGATGAATAAATGAATATTGTGAAGAAGAATTTAAACGTCCAAACCGGCCAGTGACAGGACCCATCCCAATCCCCCCGGGATTAGTGCGGGATGACCCTGCTCCCGTCTGACACTCCGTGGCAGACAAGGGATATTTCCGACCTTTGCCCTCCCGGGCTATCAGAGTACGCCAGGATCCGGAGGAGGCATGTGATATCTCGGTCTCTGATACAGTCCACATCCGATGTCAACCTGAAGGGCAGTTAAAACATTAAAAACTGTGAGTGGACAAAACAAAAGTTTATAAAACATTTCATAAGACATTTATACCCTCCACTAAAAAGCATGCATGCATTCAAAAACCATTTATCCAAAAACAAACCATATGTGGGACTAAGCCCAAAGCAGATATAAACCAAGGTCGAAAGGACCACAATGAAAACGACCATATGGGCCACTGCCCAAATCCATAAGGGACTCGGCCCCAAACCATAAAGAAACCAAGTATACGAGCCACTGCTCAAATCCTGTGCACACCTGTGCACACCACATATCATATATCATATATATACATATAAGTCACACAACCAATCCTGTCACGGTATCCAAAGCTACGCGCGTGCTACCCGGGTCTCAATCCGAGTCTTCTCAAAGTCAAGGTCAATGTCCGCAGACCAATGATCCTACTCGAGGTAATAGTAACTATTGCCTTCCTGAGAGTAAGGAACCCAACTGTGGGGTGACTCCACTCAGTCGGTGCTCCGTGACTACTCCGGGGTCCACCCAGGCCAACAACCCTCCCCGGAGGAGATAGTAGAACATGTAAAGGAAGGTAGATGGACATATATATACATAACATAAACATTCATGTTCGGTTCCCCCCTGAACCGTCATGATCCATAATATCCATAATCAGGTAACATGCCGGTTCCCATAAACCGTCATGTACCGTAATAACATAATCGAGGTAACATGCCGGTTCCCATAAACCGTCATGTACCGTAATAACATAACCAGGGTTCATGCCGGTCCCCATAAACCGTCAAGAACCAGAATGACCTGACAAAGGTTCATGCCAGTTCCCATAAACCGTCATGAACTTGGAAATCCACGTAGGATCCCTGACCCGAAATCATAAACCGTAAAGTAACTGGGTCTCGTGCCCGAACATATGACTCAACTGGGCACCGTGCCCGATATCTAAGGGTCAGTCACGACTCCGATCATAGTGATGCGTGCAACCATCCATCCAGGACCGCTCTCAATCTTGGTATGTCGCCGTGAACGAATCAACCGACGCAACCACCACAAGATCATGGTGCACTCATCACCGATCGCTATCCTGAACCGTCAGCACTCTGAAGTCGAGCCTCCCCAGGCTGCCCGACCACGAATCGTGCATCGTGACCTCTCCGGAAGGAACACATCCCAATCCGGAGGCGAGCGTCGTATCGTCGATCGCCGTGCACATAGCACCCGTCGCGACCACGATTTAGACCTGAAGGTCGTAAATAGTGTCATATGCCCGAGACCAAACCAAATGGGTCTCATACCCGAGTTTATCCTTTTAGAAATCTAAAACCTTTTCATTAAAACCAATAAAGAAATACAGACTCGTATAAGCACCGTATAAGGCTGAAACCTCGAAATACGTACTTATACGTAACCACATACAAATGCACCCATGGCATCATCAAACAAGTAATAAAACATATAATAAACATTTATGCATGCACCAATTTAGAAAACAAGGTCCACTCACAGATCGTCCGAGCTGCCACCTTGATTTGCGTGCCATACGGCTCCCCGAGCCGATCACCGTCACCGGGACTCCCAAACCTGTCCAAAATGTAATAGAAGGTTACTAACTACTTAATTAACCTCCCACTAAAGCCCCGTAATTTTCCCGTATTTTTAACTATTTTTAATCCCGAACCTAAACCTTCAGATGCCCCGAAACATATCGAGACGGTGTCCGATCGACACGAAACCAGTCCCAAAATGTTCGTTACATCGAATAGAAGATTTCGTATGTTGGAACCTTCCCCAGGTTCCCTGCCACGCGCCCTCACGCGCCGCCTGAAGTGGCTGCGCGTGGGCTTCACGCGCCAGCTACAGTACCTGCTGACGTCATCGCTGACGTCAGCATGACGTCATTTGACAGCTGTCAGGTCTGACATGTCAGACTCTGACAGGTGCCACGTGTCATGCTCCCATTGGTCGACGTCACTGTGCTGTTAGTGCCATGTGGCAGTCTGACATGTGCCACGTGTCATCACGGCACTGGTCCACGTCAGTGACACGTGTCAGCCCCTGATTGGGCCACGTCACTGACATGTCAGTACTGACTGTGCACTGACATGTGACACGTGTCGGCTGATGAGTGGTCCACGTCACCTGACAATCTGACAGGTGCCACGTCATCATGCCACGTCACTACCTTCAACCTCGCACAGCCGGTCCGGGCCGGCCGGTCCGGTCCAACCCCTGCAACTGGACCGGCGTAACCGGTCCAGGCTCATTCCGACCCAGTTTTTCACCGTTTTCAATCCTAATCAATCCTAACCTTCCTATAATCGTCCTAGGAACCTAACCCAATTAATTAGAATCCCTAAAACCCACGAGAATCCACGGTTCAATTTTGAACCTCACGGTTCAATTTTTCCGATTGCACCCAGGGCCACTCAGCCCTTCACCGCCGTCCAAAACACCCTCTACACCTTCCTACAACCTCAATAAACTCATCCTAATCAACTAATAGCAGCCATAATGTCTAAATCGAAAAATAGAAGAAAAATGGGTTTATCGGGCTTACCGGGTACCCGCTCGGGTTTTGGGTTCCAGCCACCGTTCACGGCGGCCCTGGCCATCCAGGCCAGCCACCTCAACTCCCTCAGCCTCCTGGTCTTCTGTCCCGGTCTTGGGTGCAATTTGGATGGGTTTGGGTTGCACGGGAATGAGAGAAAATGGTGAGATCGGGTATTTGAGTTTGAATGAGGAAAATGAAGATGGACGATGCATGAAGGGGAAATGGTGTCCATTGGATGGGTGACACCTGTCACTCATCCATTGGGCATCAAGACAAATATCTGGGCCCACTAGAGACAAACTGTCCTCGTAAAACGTGTCGTCGTGAATAGTAACTTAGAACTTCCGTGAACCGTAACTTCGTCGTCGAACGTCCGAATTCGACGTGCCGCCTGTCTACGGATTCGTATCATCCTTATCTATGTAACGGTCTTCGGCCCTCGGCCATCGGACCTCTTGGTCAAAAAGTCAACATTTGACCCCTTTTATCCAAAATTACCAAAATGCCCCTAAACTTCTGAATGTCATAACTTCCTCCTCGAACGTCGGAATTGAACGTGCCACCTGTCTATGAACTCGTGACGTCACGAACTACGTCACGGTCATCGGTCAAAGTCCATTTGACAGCCCGATTGAAAAGTCAACGTTTTGCCACCACCAAGGGCAAAACGGTCATTTCGCATCGTTCGTCCGATTTTGCCCTACTAATCACCGATTAGCCTCACTAATCGTGATTAGTCACTAATTTAATCTAGGAATTTGGGACGGGTCGTTACAGCCAGCCTGCCTCAGCCGCCCAGCCCGCCCAAGACCGCCTAGGTCGCATAGGCCCCGCCTAATTCGCCAGCCGCTTAGAACAAAAGAATACCCCTTATTCGCGGCGGTAGCCCTCCACCTAACACCTAGGCGGCCGCCTAGCCCGTCTTTTCGAACATTGGCTACCAATGGACACCAAGCGTCACCACCAGTCGACATGAGGCAGAGCCATCAGTCGACAATAGGCACAATTACCAGTCAACACCATCACCAATGTTGGAACTTCGCTGCTCCACCTAAGAACATTAACCAAATTGAGCTATTATATTATCTAGATCATGACCTAGATCTCCTCACCCAACTTATCTGGTTGAATTGTATTCAGGTTAATCCCTATTAGTTTACTTATTTTATTTTAATGTTTCGGCTAATAGATCCATGCATTAATTGTCATTTATGTTGTCTAAACAAAAAATCCATGGAATGCAACTGCAAGATTGGGTGAACTGGAGCTGAAGCCTTCGTTCTAGTATAGGTTGAAGGTACATCTGTAATTAAAGTGTATAAAATAATGAAAAAATTAAGTGCAAAATAAATGTAGATAAGTATGACATAAACGGTAGATAAGCCTAACATAAATGGTAGAAAAATATGATATAACGGTAGATAATTATGAAAAAAACGATAAATAAATCCATGCCCAAAATTTAGTGTAGCTGCCCCTATTACATGATTCGGGCGCATGATTTAGGGTTCCATCATCGTGCAAACTTACATTTAGGCCTTCATTTTGTTCATGGGCTACGCTAATTCAGGCATTTACTATCTTTATGGTCGTGCTCCCTATGGTTTTATTGATGGCAACTGTAGTCCATTATTAGATCCTACCATGTGATGGTCTTTTATCATATGGATAAACACATAAGATCACACAATCAATTACATCATTTAGTTGTAAATTACTATAAGTAATTACACATGTCGAAATACCTACTCTACAAATATTACTCATACACATTGAGTATGTGTATTATGTAAATATTTACACAATTACATATTCCTATTCGTGCAACACAAATATTAAATCCTACAAATTTATGGATCAAAAAATAATTTTTATTATCAAGAATTATCAAATGACCTGATTATAGACCGAAATAATCAATTTGCCATCTTTATCCCTCGACAACAAGTTTTACGATGTCCTTCGGAAGCTCCCACTTGCACGTTCACAACAATGATCCGGCTCAAGCCGATTCATCACGAACAATCACATTTTTTACCAATCGTCACCCCGACCAACTAGCACCACTCACTATGTCGACCTACTCTTCGACATTATTAGCTTCCAACCGGTGAGTCTGATCGGCACTTACATGGGTCTACCAACCGCACCCATTTGCTTATGGGCATGCCAACTATTGCCTTTTGCCCATATCGAACTCATAGATGTCGAACAGATATGCACTCATACATGCCGAGCATACATACCATGCTAAAAATACCTTAATAGATGACGCAATTTTTGCGTCATCTTTTATTATTAAGGACACGACAGTTTTGTATCATATATACGAGTGTCATGTAAGATATAATTAATGACGTAAAAAACGTGTCATCTATTTGTTGAAACTAGAAAAGTGGTGACCAAGTCACATATATATATATATATATATATATTAATCAATATCTGACAGCTTTTATCTGATAATTGACATTTACAGAAAGCAAAAAAATATAAATTTAAAGGCCACATAAAAATAACAGGCATTTGAATTCGAAATCAGATATTATCAATATTTTCAAATAGAGTCCTCATTTAATTGGGCACTTCAAAATTTAAATTCAAAATGCCCAATTTTCATTTGATCTCATCTTTTCCCGTTGCCTATATATAGAGGCACAATGGAATGACAAAGGAGGATGAAAGAAAGTGGAAATCGGGAAAAGAAAAATTGAGAGAAAGAAAAGTTGGAAAAATAGAAAAGTTTGTGTGTGTGTCAGGTGAAGAGAAAAAAAAGTTGAAAAATAGCAAAGAGTGAGTAAAAAGAGAGAAAAAGCAAAGAGGAAGTCAGAGAGAAAAATCAACAAAAGAGAAAAAGAAATAGTTGGAAAGCCAACAAAGAGAGGAGGAGCCAGCAATTAAGAGGAAGACGACAACTGTATATCATCCATATTGAAGAAGAAGAAATTAGAGAAGCTAATATATATGTCACTACTTCTTAATTTTTTTACTAATGATGTTATTTGATGTTTCATGATATATGGATCGTCTCCGATCAATTCCCAAGTCCAACAACGGCTCTGACGTCGTGTGCATCTAAATGAATTCGATCCGGAGACGAATGATTAGACCAGTGCCGATACAAGTAGGTGCTATAAGTCTGTTATGTGTTCTCCGTCAATCTTCTCCAATCCAAGCCTTAGCTATCCAGTAAAAATGAAGACACCAGCAATCAAATTCTTTTGCTGCGGTTGCTGAGAAAAGAGATTTAGCAAGCATGAAAATTGAACAGAGATTACCAACATGCCCTCTCTTCCTCACCTCCACGCTAGCCTCGATAAGAGCCAGAAAATATTTTGGGCCAGCAAGGAAGTCCTTGTCTTGACCATGCAGGGCGAGGAAACGAGAGATGTTAATGATCGACTAAGGAAAAAATTATGACATTCATGGAAATGGATGATCATGATCGTCCGAGAAATGCACAATGTTCTTGAATGTCAATGGTTGATCATGACCAACCATAAAATACAATATTCATAGTATGGATGATCATGATCATCCAAGAAATTGATGAATATCAAAGAAAGTGAACGATCATGATCGTTCACGGCAAGAAAGTAAGAAATTCGGGGACCTCAAGGAAAATGGAGGAGCACGATCATCCAAGAGGTCTGAAAAAATATACCGACGTTGTGGGTCAATAAATATCAATCAAGAAAAGAAGTTAAATATTCACCAGCGTCAAAGGTTTGGTTGATCATGATGGGCTAAGAAAATATGATGTTAATGAATACAAAGAAGTGATATTGAAGTTTAAAATCATTTAGAGGGACCGACGACATTAGGGATTTCTTTCAAGAAATGGGTGTTTATTGCCCATGTGTGAACTCGGTGAATCACACTGAGCCATAAGTTGGGGTTTGCATATATAAAGAAAAATATGTAAAAAAAAAAAAACAATTAAGTGCATGGGTGGTGAAATTGAGTGGCTGGAGTTAGTATGAAGACAATCAGGAAAAAAAAAACAAAGTCCTTAAGAAGTTTACTTCGTTTAGTTGGCATAAACACAAGTAAGAAAGGACAATCAGGAAAGAAACAAAGTTAAGTGAAATTGAAATTTGATACAAAGCTTCAGACAAAAGTTATTGGAATAAAGAAAATGGTAGAGGAGATAAGGAAATAGCAGGGAAGAAAAAGGGAGGATATGCAGAGTTTATGATGCTCACGTATCATGACTCACCTTCTTTCAAGCAGTGGCTTTTGTCGTCTCTAAAAAATACAAATATAAAGAGGGGTTAGCTAATAAGGAGGTACTTGCGTAACCCAATCAAAGTAGGCAAATCACATATTATGGAGTATAAAAAAAAAGAAGCAAAGGGGAAGAATAAGGAGCTTGAAGTTTATGTTGCAGAGCCATAAAAAACATACAAATGATAAGAAATTGTTTCCGCTAGATTAAAAAAAAAAGGGGGCTCACCGATGGAAGTCCTCGAAAGGGAGAAGTACGGGAATGGAGTGGCAAACCAGCGAGCAGCAATGATGCAAGAGAAAGCTAAAAGAAAGGTGGAAGACGACGAGGGAAGTAGCCGTCCTTTTACGAGCGATTGGCGAGGCCTTTATCAGCTATCCTTTTAAGCTAAACTCATTTTCAGATAAAGATCAAATCTGAAGCAGAGGCCTATTACGAAGTAAACTCATGCTACAAGGATTTGTTTCAACAGATACTTTGCGGCCATACTAGAAAATCGAACGTAGTTGAGCCTGGAAATAATTAATAAGTCATCAAATACTTATTAGTTAAGTCCAATCCATTATAAAGGCCTAAAATCACATCGAAAAATTCCCGAGCCCAAAAATTCTATTGTCAAAGCCCAAACTCCTTTAAAAAAATCTACCAGAACTACGCCGGTTTAATCCCGCTAAGGGTACGTAGGCAATCTATATTATTCTAGATGCAACCATCCCCCTTTAAATAAATTCGTACTTTTTTGAAGTTAATTCTATTTTTTGAAAATAGCCATACATATATTTTAATGGGTCATTTACTCATTAAAAATCGTTCGAACTACGTCGGTTTGATTCCCGCGAAGGGATACATAGGCAATTTAGCATACCCACGAGATGACAGGACCGTCCCTGAAGGAACATTGATAACCGTGCCCGCTCCTGCTCTCGTCTGACAAGTCAACTGAAGTTCCCAAATTACCCTCAGCACTTGCCAAACAAGGGATCACCCTACATGTGCCCACGCATGCCTCCACCTCCTAATCAGCCTCGTTTATCGCGCCACGACCTGGAGGGTCAATAAAAACACGAAAGGTGTGAGTGGACAAAAATAAATCAGTTATAAAACATGTTTACAGAAAGAACCTTTATACCCTCCTCGTAAAACCAATGCATGCATTCAAAAACCATTTCACAATCCATTTCATTTCCGTTACCAAGAAAAACGTGTATGAAAATCAAAATCATTTTCTGTTTTCTCAAACCTCGGCCTTAGCCGGAAACCACAAACACGGGGCCTCAACCCAAAATCATGAATCAAGCCAAGTACATAACATAACCCAAAAATCAATCAAGTCATATAAATCGGGCCATTGCCCAACATATTTGAAACCATCGGAAATCAACAGTAAATCACAAGTCATTCAATCTGCTGTATCTTAATCAACGATTCTTTAAACTCGCATATATCAGGCCTTCCCGGGATATTAACGAGTCTTTAAACTCAGAACACAATCAATAGGCCTTAGGGGATATCACAATAACCGAGTCTTTAAACTCAAAACATATCAATCAAGGGCCCTCCCCCGTCATCAATCAACCGGGTCTTTGAACCCTAAACTAGATCCAGCAATAGTACCAGGTCTTTAAACCCAAAACCATGTGTAAATCATAACAAATCCAGAATCTATCTTGTTTGATCCTGAAATGACCAACTCGATGAGACCCGCTGGGGGTTCTAGGACCAGCCGCGTGGTGTCTCGGGCCCGCCGGGGGCGTTGTGGTTCGGCAGGGATCCTGCAAAACTAGACACCGGTGTGGTGTCGGCCAAAGGGGCTCCGATGCCTAAGTTAGTATCTGAATGCCGAGCGGCAAGTAAATACAGTGCTCTGGATCGGTTTTGAGTGTCTTACCTTTGTGAAGGGTTTCGGGGTATTTATAGTAGCCATAACTGTGGTAGGTGGGCTACTGTTACGGGAGCAGGTGGTGCTTTGTGGCTGAGAGCCATCTGACAAGCCCTGGACATCCGGAGGAGGCGCCAGCTGGAGTCCCAACCTGCCTCCGTTAGGGAGTTGGTGTGGCAGAGTTGGTTAGGTGACTGTCGCAGCCAGCTGTTGTCTGTTCACTGTCAGGTGCCGAATGGCGGGTCTGCAGTATGGTGCCGATCGGCGGACCGTAGGTCGTGAGGGTGCCGATCAGGCGGTCGGTCGGCGGCCTTCCTGTCCTGGTGGGACCTGTGCTAGGGTGGTCGGTCGATATGGTGTCAACATAAGTCCCCTAAGTCTTTGACTGAGGTGGGGTTCCTCGGTCGAGGACTTGATATGACGGCCGGTACCTGTCGACCGACCAGGGCGGTGCGCCCTGTATCCCTAGTAGCCCCCAAAGTCATGGAGCGAGGAAGTGCACCGTATGTCCGTTTTGAAAAGAGTCCCCGTTGCCGAGTTACGGAAGCTGCCCACCGTAAAGACCGAAAGATCGTGGAGAGGCGGCCGTGGGGAATGGCGGGGAGACGTTGGTAGCAGCGTGCTTGCCAACGAAGAGAGGAAGCGTGCCGTCGGGAAAGATGCCGAGAGGCTCCGGTTGGCAGGCAGTATGGATGCATACCGGTAGCGATACGTATGTATGTATGTAGTTGAGAATGTACGATACCGATGGGTATACAGTACAAGGTATTCGTAGCCGAAAGGTGGCCGTATCGGCCTGGTGACCGTCAGATCGGAAGCGCGCATCTCGAGGCGGGCCAGGGGCCTATAAAAGGGGCGAAAGCTTTTTGACTTTTTCACTTTTTACTCAGAGCATCTGTGGAATAATTACAAGTGCCGACTGAATTGGAGACTGCCGATCAAGAAGAAGACACACGTGGTACCAATTCGACCGAGCAAAATTTTGAAAGGTATAATTCCTGCCGTTCGGCATCTCTGCTCAGCATGTGTTCCGTAGCGTAGGTGCTTAGTTGTAGCTTCTTTTCTTTTGGTAATTTGTAGATGTCAAAGTCAGAGTCAAACAGTGGATCTGGGGTTAGGTCTCCTCAAGCTTTTGGCGGGGAAACACCGTCCAGTTCGGCAACCGACGTGCCGAGCGGGCGCAGTGGGTCAACGTCTACTAGTGGGTCCACTAGCAGCACTTCGTCGTCCAGCAGTGGTGACAGCCTGGATGAGGCTCTCAGGTTGCCGCGCAAGGAGTTGAGGCAGCAGGGCGGATGCAGCACATCGGGTGCCGATCGGCCAAGTGAGAGGAGGTCGTCTCCCCGTACTCCCCCCGTCGCCACCGTCGATTTCGAGGCTGAGGGTAGCGGGACGGAGACGAGCTCGCCGATGGAACTAGATGTCGACGGCGTGGTGAAGGTGGAGTATGCCGTGGACTACGAGATGAACACCATTCGGCAGTCCGACCTGGACCGGTTCCAGGAGCTGTACAATGTGCCGGCGGAGATTAAGATGACGGTACCCCCGCACAGCAAGAAGCCGAGCAATCCTCCTGAAGGGTCGACATTATTTTACGTCGATTTCTTTGAACACAGAGTGAGGCTGCCTCTGCACCCGTGGCTCCAGGATATGATGGCGAGGGCAAACCTGACCCTGGGGCAGCTGAACGCCAACGGCTGGATCATTTTGATCAGCCTGTACACGGCGTTCCGACTAGCGGGACGGCCAGAGCCGACCTGGGGGCAATTCTGCGCCCTGTACCGCTTCAAGAGGCAGACCTACGGGTCGGGGTGGTACCAGATGGAGTGCCTGCAGAAGACGGCCCGAGGTGCCTTTATCAACGACGTGCCAACGTCGCAGAAGAGCTGGAGACACCGATTTTGCTGGGTGTCCGGGCCGTGGGAGGGAGACGTCAGTGGGGTCCGCGCGACGATTCCCAGCTACTTCCAGTCTGGAGGTCGTTGGTCTACCGTTCGGCTAGTGGTCATAAGGCGGCAATTGTGGCTACCGAGGCGGATACTGATGGTGTTTGTTGTGTGTGCAGGTCCGTCCAAGGCAACGGTGACAGCAGAGGATTGGGAGGCGTGCAACCTGGTGCGGGAGAAGTTGTCCGACCTGGAACGCAGTCGGTGCGTCCTGAAGTTGCCGTCGAACCTGCTTGCCGTGGGCCTCATCTCGCCACGTGGTAAGCAGTAGTGTTGAAGTTATAGTGTGTAGGCATGCCGGGGCACTAACAGTTTGTTTTGCAGTGCATCCCCAAGTTGAACAAGCCGCTCAGAAGAAGATGAGTGAGGCGATGGCGAAGCACGGCGTGGCTGCCGAGGGTAAGGGCAAGGAGCCGGAGGTGCCCCCCCCCCCCCCCCCCCCCCCACAACCGCGGAGGCACAAAACCGTGGCGGTGAAGCCCAAGGGGACTGGCCGGGAGGAGCCCCAGCAAGGGTCGAGCTCTGGCTGTCGACCAGATGGGCTGCTGAAGCCGAGCCGACCCGAAGCTAGGCAGGGTACGGAGATGAGTCCGGTGCTCGGTCTGAAAAGACCCCTGATCGGCGGGCTGGACCAAGCCCGGGTGCGCCGGAGGAAGTTAATGGAGGCTCAGCAGAGGCAGTCTCCCCCGGCAGCTGGGGTGTCGGAGAGCGAGAGCGCCGACGGGCGTCGGAGGAGGGAGGCGGTGCTGAGGGCTCCGGAGGTGCGGAAGGGGAAGGAGAAGGAGAAGGAGAAGGGGGCTCAGAGGGAGATGCCGCCGCCGGCGAGGGAGAAGGCGGTTGTCAACGCCCCTGGCGTGGCGTCCTTGTTTGCCGAACCCCTGGAGACGGGCGAGGTGGTGCGGTCTGCCAAGGCCGGCGATGGCTGGGTGCCGGTGACGCACCACGTGCACAAGACGTTGGCGCCAGTTGCCAATGCCTTCGTGCTGGGGTCGCAGGTAACTCCTGCGGAGATAGAGGATATCGGCACCGGCTCGCATCCCGGTCGGTTTGCTGCCGTGCTGGCCGAGCAAGCCCATGTAAGATCGATCACCCAGTATTGTTTGCGTTTGTTTGTTTATTTATTTTTTGTTGTTTTGTTTTTTTCCTAAGTGGCATTGTCTCGGCAGTGCTTTGGGCAGACATATGTGGCCCTGCAGAAGGCTGCGCGACATATGCAGAAGCTAGAGGCCGAGCAGGGCGCTGCGCGGCAGAGGGAGGAAAAGCTGCGTGCCCGGGAGAGGGAGGGTCATGCCGCGCGGAAGCGGGTTGTGGAGTTGGAGGGGGAGCTCAAGCGGGAGAAGGCTCGTGCGGAGGCGGCGGAGAAGGGGATAGAGGACCGTGAAGAGACGGTGCACGCTTTCTCCCAGCAGCTGAACGAGCAGGAGAGAGCCATGGGTGAGCTGCAGGGGGAGGTGGACCGGCTTCGTGTCTTGCTATCGGCCGATCGGCAGAAGACCCTGGAGGACTTCATGGCGGACCCAGTGTATGCGAATCATCTCGACCCGGCGCTTGCCGAAGTGGAAGATGATTGCATACAACGTGACAGGACCCACCCCGATTATCGCCTCGATAATCGGGAAGCATCCTGCTCCCGTCTGACAATCGAATCCAAAAGACCGGAAAACTAATTAATATTACAACACACCCATTGTCAGACCAGGGAGATTAAACGATTACAACCGACTGGACGTCAAGTCCACAGTTTCACAGAGCATAATATTACAAAACAAGTTAAAGAAACAAATCCTACTTTGTGAACTAACTACTCCGCAACGGAAAACTTTATGCCTCCGCCTCTGCCTCGGCGCTTGCCCCCGCACTTGTACCACGACCTGGAGGGAATTTAAAACAACAAAGTGTGAGTGGACCGAAACATAAGTTTTACAGGAAAAACAGTTTTTTTTTTTCTTTTCCGAAATCGGGTTCGCCCTCCAGTTTTGTAACACGCATGCATAACCAAATATTCAAAACTTGCATAATAAACTTTTGAAAACTCTTTTTCCGAAACACATGAAAAACGTTACAAAGGATCGTCATAACTCATGTAAAAACCATTTAATAATGCCAGATTCCAGAAACCGTCATTTTGAAACGTTAAATGCACAAATCAAGTAAAACGTAAATTAATAATCACATTTATGCCGTTGGATCCATCCGAGTCTTTAAACTCAACATTAGGCCTTCCCGGGATATCAACGAGTCTTTAAACTCAAAACATGATTAATAGGCCTCGGGGGTATCATAATAATCGAGTCTTTAAACTCACGAGTCTTTAAACTCAATTCGGGTCTTTAAACCCAATTTTCGGGCCCGCCCCCGTCATCAACATACCGGGTCTTTAAACCCAAAACCAGATCCAACCATTAACCGGGTCTTTAAACCCAAAACCGTTTTTAACCACAATAAACCAGGATTCATCACAAACCGTTTTCCAACATCATTCCGAAAACATATCACATCATAACAGGACTTATGTCCGAATTCACATGCAAATTCCAACACATGCAATTTCCAAAAATTACTTCACAATATGATCAAACATCATAAATTCGAAACATGCATATTCATATCCAGGTACTTCATCAAAATCACCACGCATGCATAAGCGAAAAACCATAACCTCGAAATGCGTGAAATACGATAAAGATCTCGAAAAACGTGAAAACACGTAAAACCGATGTATCAAATCACCATCATAAAACCATATGTAAAACCATGAGATTAATAAGCAAATAGTCATGCATGCCCAATTTAGAAATCAAAAAGTCCACTCACGGTTTTAGGACGCGTCAATCGCGTCCCGCGCGCTCTTCCGTAGCTTCGGAAGTGTCCGGGCCTGTAAAAACGTACAAGAAGGGTTACAAACATCCTCAAATAGCTCGTAAGATTTTTCCCTAATTTCCCGGATTTTTCGGCAAAAATAAACTTAAAGACTTAATCTTACGGACTCCCGAAATTATCCCGAATGACTCCCGAACAACTCGAATCCTAAAGGTAAAATGTTAATTGGACTGAAAGGAACAATTTCCATGTTGACCGTGATCGGAGATGACATCGCACGCGCCGTCATGCGCCGCCCAAAGTGGCTGCGCGTGAAGGCCACGCGCCAAGCTACAGTGTCATCGTTCCTACCCGAATCGACTGATAAACGGGTCTGTTACCCGCGACTCAACCCGACCAGTTCAAGCCCAATTCTCAATCAATTCCTCTCGTTTTTGATCCTATTATCTTCTCTAACCCATTAATTTCAGGTCTGTACTAATTAATAACCTCGACTGTCCCTAAATCGATTCAACCTAGACTTGAACAGACGAACGGGTCGTCACCCAGAACTCACCCAAACTAACTCCATTCCCAAATTAGTTTCACCAGTAGCATAAGGAAACTTAGACGAACACAATGACACTAACAATTCAACTCGCCGTTACCTGGAAGTCGTCGTCCTCAGCACTGGTTTTCCTCTGAAACTGAGACTCAGGTTCCCAGCCAACCTGTCCTCCTCCTCCTTCAATTCTTGCACGGTTGTGCTCATAGTGGCCCCAGAAGTCTAACACGGCCCTTGGTTTCGATCAACAGGCTCCAGAAATTGAATGGGATTTTTCCCTCCAACTGGTTCCTCCCTGAACAGCACTTGGGTTCTAGGGCCAACAGTGGTCGTCCTCACTCAAATCCTGCACCAACGTGATTCTTTCACTCCCAGAAGTCCCTCAGTGTCCTTAGTTTGGTCCCAAAACCCGTAGGAATTGAACCCAGAAATTTCCCCCCAAAAAAACCCGAAATTGGTTCCTCACGGTTCTCTCAATCTCAGCCCCCAGATTGAATCAAAATGACCCTAACTCCATCCTCACTCCATTCCCATACTCAGTCATTCGATCAGTGTGGCCAACAGCCCGTGGGAGACCAGCTGAGGTTCTCTGAAAATGTCCCCCACGCACACGGAAGCCATAGCCAAATCATGCTCTCCCGTGCCCTGAACACTGCCCAAACCGCACCAAGGCCACTCATCCTGCTTCCACTACCTCAAACAACATAAACAATGTGTCTGATCCCTCCACCAAACCTTAAACAATTGCACGCTCAACCCACGGCCGCACACCCTGTTTTTCCACGGTGGTGAACAGTACCCCGTGTGAAAAGACCAAAATGCCCTCAGGGCAAAAATTACCAAAATGCCCTCCAACTTCCGTGACCCGTAACTCGGTCATCCGACGTCCGTTTCGCGCGTGCCGCCTGTCGTTGTACTCGGGACCTCGAGACGAACCTAACGGTCTTTGATTCATTTGGATATCAATTGTCAAACAAAAAGTCAACTTTTTCCCATATAACGTCCAAATTACGATAATGCCCCTGGACTTCCGAACATCATAACTTTCGCCTCGAGCGTCCGAATCGGACGTGCCACCTGTCTATGAACTCGTGACGTCCCGAACTACGCCACGGTCATCACTCTACGTCCGTTCGACCCTCCAATCAAAAGTCAACAATTTGACCACACAAATCACAAGGGTAAAAACATCATTTTATTCAATATTATATAATATTACATTTCCAGAACGTCCGGGGCGTTACACAACGGGTGTTGTACTTCAAGCCAGGGGTCCCCCTCAACTTCCCGTGGCTGGATGAGCCCCCTGTGCTGAGCAAGACTTTCTCCCTGGACGGTCAACCGTCGAATGCCGAGGGCGAGCGGCCGGCCGGTGCGGAGAAGGCTGCAGAGGCGTCCACTGCCGACCAGGCGGAGGCGGCAGACGAGGAGGTAGTGGTAGTTTGAGGCCGAGGGCCGTGTAGATTGCTTTTTGTATGCTCGTTTTTTTTGCCTTTATTTTTGTATTCCGGGGGATGCCCCGTGTAGCATGTAGCTCGAAAGTTGAAAGGTAATAAAACTGTACTTGGCAAAGTTGACATGTATCACCCTATTGCTTTTTTTTTTGAATGAGAACTGCCGATAGGCGAGTACTTGGCGATTGTGCGCATATGTGTAGGCATGCCGATCCACGGAGTTGTAGATTAGATAAGGACCGAAAAGTCATGATCATAAACCCGAACCGTAATGGACATAACCACCGAAATAAGATCGTAATAGCGAAAGCTAATTGAACTTGACTGTGTGGACCAAGTAAGCTTGTGTCGGTAGGTAAAGTAGGTGCCGTGTGGGTCACCGGGAGTGCCGATCGGCAATAGGGGATAGGCTACTTGTAGTTGAGGACTAGACTAACACTTAGATAAATGAAAAAACATTTTGCCGGAAAGGCAAGTTCGACTGGAGATAGCCAAGTCGAATTACAGCAAAGCGTAAAGCAATGTACATGGGATGTGTTTTTAATTATAAAACAACTTGAGATGATCCGCATGCCACGGGTGTGTAAGCGACCATCCATCCGTAGTCTGGAGCTCATAAGTGCCTGGACGACAAATTCGAGTGACCAAGTAGGGGCCCTCCCACGTGGGCCCGAGGGTCCCATCAGCACGCTCCCTAGTGGCCAGGCTAACCTTGCGAAGGACCCAGTCACCGACCTGGAAACTGCGTTTGTGAACGCGCGAGTTGTAGTAGCGAGCAATTCGCTGCTTGTGTGCCACGTTGCGGAGATTGGCCTGTTCACGGGTTTCCCCGATGAAGTTGAGATTCTGAGTGAGGAGCGCCGCGTTCTCCTGTGGATCGTAGGATAGGACCCTATAAGAGGTCTCCCCAATTTCCACGGGAACGACAGCTTCAGTCCCGAAAGTCAAGGCAAAGGGTGTCTCCTGTGTCGATGTCCGGTAGGATGTCCGGTAGGACCAGAGAACATCGGATAGGAGGTCGGACCATTGGCCTTTCGGGTTGTCGTGAAGTCGAGCCTTGAGGTTGTGTTTGATGAGCTTGTTTACGGCTTCCACCTGTCCGTTAGCCTGTGGATGTGCCACCGAGGCGAAGCAGAGCTGGATGCCATAGATGGCGCAAAAGTGTCGGAAACGGACAGAATCGAACTGAGTGCCATTGTTCGTGACGATCGTGTGTGGGATACCAAAGCGACAGATGATGTTCTGGTAAACAAAGTTCTCGACCTGGGCGGCCGTGATTGTTTTGAGGGGTTTTGCTTCGGCCCACTTAGTGAAATAGTCCACCGCAACGATTGCGTGTTCGACGCCGCCCTTTCCTCGTGGCATGGGGCCGAAGAGGTCCAGTCCCCATTGAGAGAAGGGCCAGGGGCTGAGCATGGGAGTGAGTCGCTCAGCAGGAGAATGAGGTACAGGGGCGCACCGTTGGCATGGGACGCACCGTTGAGTGATGGCCATAGAGTCGGCGCGCATTGTGGGCCAATAGTATCCCTACCGAAAGGCTTTATGTGCTAGGGACCTGGGTCCGGAGTGGTTACCGCAGATTCCCTGGTGAATTTCTCGGAGCACCGCAATGCCCCGGTCCGTAGGGAGGCACTTGAGGAGGGGGGTGTCAAATCCCCGTCGGTATAAGTGGCCATGCGCCATGGTGTATCGTGCGGATTGGCGTTGGATGCGTCAGGCCTCATTGCGGTTGGGCGGGAGTTCGGCCATGGTGAGGTACCGGACAATGGGGTCCATCCAAGAGGCTTCCTGTGTTGCGACCAGGACTGGTTGCTCGTTTGTGCTCGGGGATGCCAAAAATTCGACGGGAACACGGCGACCTATCTTGTCGTCGATGGAGGAGGCCAGGCGGGCCAGGGCATCGGCGTGGCTATTTTCCGACCGTGGTATTTGAATGACCTCGTAGCCGCAGAAGTGGCAGAGTAGGGACCGCACTTTTGCCAAGTATCGGGTCATTGAGGCGTCTTTGGCATCATAGAGGCTGTTGATTTGTCGGACGACGAGCTGGGAGTCGCTGTAAACCTGCAGCTGTTGTGCTTGGAGGTCGGTGGCCAACCGGAGGCCAGCAAGGAGGGCTTCGTACTCGGCTTCGTTGTTGGAAGCCTGGAACCCAAAACGCAACGCGTACTCCAGCCGTTCCTGAGTAGGTGTGCTGAGTACGAGGCCGGCGCCAGAGCCAGTATGGCAGGAGGATCCGTCCACGTAGAGAGTCCAAATTGGTCGGGCGGGGTCCAAGGTGGACGGGGTTGGCGACTCGCAGATAGGAGCGGCGGGTGCCGCAATATTGGGATCCGGAGTGTCGGGCATGTGATGCGTTGTGTTGTATGTGAATTTGGAAAGGAAGTCAGCGATGACCTGTCCTTTGACAGCTGGTCTTGGGGCGAATGTGATATCGAACTCACTAAGCTCCACTGCCCATTTGACGAGTCGCCCCGAAGTGTCTGGCTTTCGGAGCACCTGGCGAAGGGGTTTGTTAGTAAGGACTAACATGGGATGTGCCTGAAAGTATGGGCGGAGGCGCCGGGCCATTACAATGAGGGCAAAGGCCAACTTCTCCAGGTCATTGTACCGGGTCTCTACGTCCTGAAACGCCTTGCTGACATAGTATACTGGGAACTCCGCGCCGTCCCGACTGGTGACGAGGACGGAGCTGACAGCAGATGTGGAGACATAAAGATAGACGGTGAGCCGTTCCCTAGTGGTAGGTCGGGTAAGTAGGGGCGCGGTGCTCATGTAAGTTTTGAGAGCTTCAAAGGCAGCGTCGCACGTTGCGTCCCAGTTGATGTGCCGGCCCTGGGTCTTCATGACCTTGAAGAATGGTAAACACTTGTCCGTCACCCTGGAGATGAACCAGGTGAGGGCGGCGATCCGGCGAGTAAGGGTTTGGACTTCCTTGAGTGTGCGCGGGGGCTTCATGTCCAGGATGGCCTTGATTTTCTCGGGATTAGCCTCGATTCCCCGTCGGCTGATCATGTAACCGAGGAATTTTCCAGAACGGACACCGAAGACGCATTTGGCGGGGTTGAGCCGCATCTTGTATTGCTTCAGGACCTGGAACATCCTGTGGAGGTTAGGCACGTGCTGGTCGGCCGTCCGGCTCTTGACGAGCATATCATCTACGTACACCTCCATGGTCTTGCCAATCTGATCCACGAACATGAAGTTGACAAGCCGTTGGTAGGTGGCACCGGCGTTCTTGAGCCCGAAGGGCATAACATTGTAGCAGTAGACTCCCAAATTAGTGCGGAAACTGGTGTGGATCTGGTCGTCGGGGTGCATCCGGATTTGGTTGTAGCCAGAGTACGCATCCATGAAGCTGAGGAGTTCGTGGACAGCTGTGGCGTCGACCAAAAGATCGATCTTAGGAAGTAGGAAGCTATCCTTCGGGCAGGCTTTGTTGAGATCCGTGAAGTCGATGCACATCCGCCAGGATCCAGAGGGTTTCTTGACGAGTACGACGTTTGCGACCCACGTGGCGTAAATGGCCTTGCGTACGAAGTGAATGGTGCTGAGCCGAACGATCTCTTCTTGCATGGCTAGCTGTCGTTCTGCGTCATAAGTCCGCTGCTTCTGGGTGACTGGTTTGAAGGAGGGGCTGATGTTAAGCCTGTGGCAGATGACATCCGTGGAGATTCCAGGCATGTCGGCGTAGGACCAAGCAAAGACCTCGCTGTTGTCCCGGAGGAATTGGATGAGTTGTGTCCTGATTTCGGGAGCGAGGGTGCTACCAATTTTCACTTGTCGCTCGGGGTTATGCGGGCAAAGGGTGATCAGCTCCGTATCCTCCACGGGTTGCGGCTGCGAGACGGTGGAGAGGTCGCGCGGGTCCTCGGGGGGTCCCGCCCGTATTTGTTCAAGGAGCTCGGAGTCGACAGGGTCGGCCTCGTAAGCAGCCTCGGCGACGGCCATGGTCTCTCGCTTGTCGCATGGGTTGAGCTTTGTCAGGGCGGTCTGATAGCAGGAGCGGGCAGATTGTTGATTACCGCGGACTTGGCCAGTGCCCATGACGGTCAGAAACTTCATGAGAAGGGCCCGAGTGGAGATGACGGCGCTGAGCTGGTTGAGGAGTCCCCTCCCAAAATGACGTTATAAGCAGTGGGGCAATCGACTACTAGGAAGGTGGTGATGGCTGTTGCGATCTTGGGCGCGCTCCCCAGGGAGATAGGCAGGGAGATGGTGCCAAGGGGCATGACAGAATCGCATGAGAAGGTGAGTAGCGGGGAACCAGCATGGGTGAGGCTTGTGGAGTTGATGCCCAACTGGTTGAAAGTGTCCATGAAGAGGACGTTCACAGAGCTACCAGTGTCCACCAGGATCCGCCTAACATCGAAATTGGCGATCTGAGCGCGGATGATCAACGGGTCATCGTGGGGAAAGATAACTCCCCGCTCTTCTTCCTCGGAGATAGTGATGGGCGTCTATCTTGCCCTGGCGACCTTGGCCGCGCGTCCATCCGTGATGTTGAATATTTGGTGGTTGGATGTCGTGGCGCGCAAGAAGTTCTTCTTGGCCAGATTGGAGGTGCAGAAGGAAGAGATGGTGGGGCCCCCGCTGATCGTGTTGATCTGTGGCAGTCCCGGTCCGGGGCGAGCGTGTTGGAGGAACTGGTTGATCTTCCCCTCCCTTACGAGTGCTTCCACAATGTCGCGGAAGGCCACGCACTCGTCGATGGTATGGCCATTGAACTTGTGGTACTGGCAGTACAAGTTGGATTGGATACCCGGGCGGGGGCTGGGCGGTCGTGCCTGTGGCTTGGGGATTGTGTCCTCGATGCTCATCAAGACGTTCTCGAGTGAGGTGTTCAGGATTGAATAGGTTTCGTACTTTGAGGTGGGCCCCGTATGGGGTTTGCCTGCTTGGTGGTGGCCTGATCCCTGCCCCTTGTTGTGGTACTTGTCCCTCCCACGATGGTCATTGTTGTATGTCCCCTTCCGCTTACCGGAGTGTGAGTCAGATCGGAGATCCGTATGCGCGTTATTGGTCGGCGGAGGTGACCGTGCCTGCCGGTTGCTGGGAGGCGGAGGGCGCGCTATTCACGTCAGGTCGGGATGCGACCTGGGGAGAGTTGAAGTGCTCCGCCTTGGTGTGTATTGCCGCTTGCCGCATGAGCTCATTGTAATCGTCCCAACCCTGGGTGAAGGCATGGTACTTGAAGGTGGACTCCCGCAGCCCGTTGAGGAAAGCGCGGTAGGCGGCCTTGTCGTCCGTCTCGTGGCACTTGGAGTACTCCAGGCTGAAACGAGCGGCGTACTGGCGTAGGGGCTCGCTATATCCCTGTCGGAGGGTTCCCAGGTCCTCGGTTGTGAGCAGTCGATCCGTCTAGATCATGAACTGGTTCAGGAAGACCGTGTGTAGGCGGTCGAATGAGTCGATAGACTGTGGTTCCAGGCGATAGAACCAATTTAGCGCGCCCCCGGTGAGGGTGGAGCTAAAAATTAGGCACTGCGCCTCGTCGGAGATATTCCTGAAGGCGAGCGCTGAGTTGTAGTTATTGATATGGGTGTCTGAGTCGCCTTGTCCGTCATACAAGGCAATCTTCAAGGGTTTGACCTCCGTTTCATGGCGGTACCGCATGATGCGGTCCGTGAAGGGACCAATGTTGGCCCGGGGTCGGGGTAGTGTCCCAGCTTTGGGCCTGGCGACCTCCAGTTCCCGCACGCGCTGGAGGAGTTCCCGAACCACCTTGTTTGATTGGTCGGGTCGATCTGCCCCACTCGGGCGGTCGTCGATAGGATGGTTTGCGCTGCCGCCTCCGGGCTTTGTGGGTTACGCCGGTCGGCGCTCGGACGAGGCCGTGGTTGAGCTGGCGTTGTCTTCTGGCTGGTGCCTGCCGACCGGTGCAGAAGGACTGCCTGGGGGCTGGATGGAGAGCCGCGGAGGCTGTGCGGGTCGGCGTGCCGACCCGGACCTTGACCGGGCGCCCTGGGATAGGACGGGTAGAGGTGGTTGTGCCTGAATGCGGGGGTCATGGGTAGGGTAAGTCAGACGGTTGGCCGGGGTCTGCGTCTGTCTCCTATCGAGCAGCTCGCGGGCGTCACGGTAGATCTGTGTTCCCGAGGGGCCAGGCATGTCGGTCTGGTGGAAGAGTAGGCGACCGAACGCCTCCGGTCGGTAGGTGTCACCGATCTCGAGCCGGCCGGCATCGAACTCCGGCCGACGAGACGTAGCGGCTAAGGCCCGTTTGGTTGCCTCCCGCTGCTCCTCCAGTTCCTCGCGTGTAGACTGCAAGATGGCCAGGGTGCTTCCATGCTGTTCCCCCCACACGTGATTCCTGCTCTCGATGGCAGCGTTGCTCTTCCTGAGTTCGGCAACCTCCGACCGGAGGGTCCTCAGCATCTCTTGCACGTCATCGGAAGGTAGGCTGGCTCGGGTTTGGCCGCGATCTCCCTCGGGGGTGTTGTTGAGCTCACCGTCATCCCGTTCGGCAGACATTGTTCGTCAGCGGAGGGTCGAGCAGGGGTATGTGAGTTAGTGGGTGTTTACTGATTTCCCACAGACGGCGCCAATTGTTTGATCCTGAAATGACCAACTCGATGAGACCCGCTGGGAGTTCTAGGACCAGCCGCGTGGTGTCTCGGGCCCGCCGGGGGCGTTGTGGTTCGGCAGGGAACCTGCAAAACTAGACACCGGTGTGGTGTCGGCCAAAGGGGCTCTGATGCCTAAGTTAGTATCTGAATGCCGAGCGGCAAGTAAATACAGTGCTCTGGATCGGTTTTGAGTGTCTTACCTTTGTGAAGGGTTTCGGGGTATTTATAGTAGCCATAACTGCGGTAGGTGGGCTACTGTTACGGGAGCAGGTGGTGCTTTGTGGCTGAGAGCCGTCTGACAAGCCCTGGACATCCGGAGGAGGCGCCAGCTGGAGTCCCAACCTGCCTCCGTCAGGGAGTTGGTGTGGCAGAGTTGGTTAGGTGACTGTCGCAGCCAGCTGTTGTCTGTTCACTGTCAGGTGCCGAATGGCGGGTCTGCAGTATGGTGCCGATCGGCGGACCGTGGGTCGTGAGGGTGCCGATCAGGCGGTCGGTCGGCGGCCTTCCTGTCCTGGTGGGACCTGTGCTAGGGTGGTCGGTCGATATGGTGTCAACATATCTCAATCCAAATTCCAAAACCATATTCGACATCACATTTAATCGAAATGGAACTCATGTCCGAACTTCACGTTCAAATCCCAAATCATATCCATCAAACATTTCCAAATCCGAATTCGGAACCATTATTCCGTAAGTCGGCATCCGGAATAACCATTCCGAACCCAAATCCGGAAATCCACTTTCAAGTTTCCGAAATCCGAAATCTCGTTCATCAAAACCACTTTTATGAACTGGGCATCAAGCCCGAAATCACTTTTCCCAAAGTCCGTTTAAACCTTTAAAATCAAATCGTGTTTCAAATCCCAAATTCAAATCATCAAAATCATGGTCAAATCATAACATACTCGAAATCTCGTAAAACGTGCAAATCCGTAATAATCTCGAAATACGTGCCAAAATCGTAAATCATATTCTCAATCATGATCAAAACATTATTAAAACATGATACACACAAATCACATAGATTTATCCACCAAACTATCATCAAAACATAGGGGAAACCATAGTCCCGAAATACGTGCAATTACATATTGCATATCAAAATACGTGTAAATACGGAAATCGTAATTACCATAAACCACAATCATAATCATAGAAATCATAAATATAAAGCATAGAAAACGATTATGCATGCATTGAAATTTAGGAAACAAAGTCCACTCACACACCGTCCAAACGGCCCGCTTTCGAGCTGCAAGTTTTTCCGTAAATTCGGGAAATCACTATTCCTGTCCAAAATCAATATCGAAGGTCACTAACACTCCAATATACATCGTATAATTTTCCCCAATTTTTTCGGGATTTAAATACGCATTTTAAACGTATACAAAAACTTCGAACACACCGAACACTATCGAAACGATATCTGATTTCCTCGAAACTAGTCACAAAATGTTCGTTACATTAAAAGGAGTAAGTTTCATGTTGAACTCACCTCGAAATTTGGTCCCACGCGCCCCCACATGCCGCCGTGAGTGGCTGCGCATGAAGCTCACGCGCCAGCTACAGTTCAAACACTGTTCATCGTTCTCACCCGGCTATCTGTAAAACGGGTCGTTCAACCAGCGCAATGACCCGTTTCAATCCTGTCAATTTCCAATCTATTCCTTCAATTGATTCTGTTGAAAGCACCATTATGAAGCTAATTATGTTTCTATAAATTCAATTCCATTACAACCTACCTCCATCCAACAATTCGAACGTGAATTTTCGAAGAACAGCCGAACACTGTGCAGTCATCAAGGTCCATCGATTCCCAACGTTTTTCTTCAATTGATCAAACCAAAAGCTTTGTAGGATTATCAGAAACTTGTCTTTGATCTCAATTGCATCGTCTAACTCCTCCAATTTCACGACTCAAAGCTGGATTTTTCCTCTCTGTCACCAAGTCCGTTCGAAGCAAAAACAGCATCAATTCTCTTCTTTCTTGCACTGGATCGACTTGAATTGATCCCAGAGAACCCAATAAAACCTTAATTTTCCTTGGGCTGGCCTACAATTCGAAATTGAATTCTCACTTTCTCAAGGACCCGTTTCAGATTTTGAACTCTCCTTTCACCATTTCCATCACTTTTTCTTCCTCCAATCTCAAAACGTTGTTCTTCCTCCCTTAATTCCTTTTCCGCTCTTCTTTTTTCTCAATTGGTTGTGGGGAAGGTTGATCAAACTAAATTTGTTTCCTCTAGTCTCTGTTTCTCATTTCCAACAACACCAACACAGTTTCAATTCTTTTTACTGTGCACTTGTTCCAAACACACTAACACATAGTTTAAGTTTCCCACCACTACACATGCTCTCTTTTGCCACTAATCTGATTTAGAGTATGACATATGTCATTTGGTGGCATCACCATGGCTGAATCAGCCCATCACCGTCCCATTTCTTATTCAATGATTCAATTACCATTTTACCCCTGCTTTGACAATTTACCAAAGTGCCCTTCACACTTCTAGATGCGTAACTTGGTCGTCCGAACGCCGATTGACGCATGCTACCTGTCTACGGACTCAGCGTCTCCAGACCTTCCCAATGGTCTTCGAATTTCATGAAAGGTCCATGTAGTTTGAAAAGTCAACAAATTGCCCCTTTTAACTAAATTACCGAATTACCCCTGAACGTCCTAACATCATAACTTTCTCCTCGAATGTCGAAATCCGACGTGCCACCTGTCTATGAACTCGTGACGTCCCGAATTACGTCACAGTCATCGGTCAAGGTCTGCTTGACCGCTCAAACGAAAAGCCAACCGTTCGCCCGATTCTAAGGGAAAAATCAACATTTTCTTCAAATTTTCCAAATTTTCCTTTTTCAACTGTCCGGGTCGTTACAACCTACCCCCCTTAAAGAATTTCGTCCTCGAAATTCCAAACAGTAGGTGTCATTATATTTTGCCCGAGGATACATATCTAAGATGAACTCGAAACATAATTAACCTAAACCGGATATAAGTCACACCGAACTCACAGGAATCATATATCCAGTCTCAATCTCTCTGTAAACCCCTGCCCCATGGGCAGTCATACCATATACTTACTCGGAATACGTAGCCTAGCTCACATTCGAGTTCACACAATCCAGGAAACACAAAAATCCATCATCTTTTCTCAATCAAATGCCATCCGCTCGTGACATGATACATCCTTATACATATGTCACCAGGCCAATAAACTCATAAGGTTCAATAACTCGGGAACTCATTCCCCTCACTAGGTCAATTACACCATATCCCTTTTTCCAGGGTCACTATGTATAATGATTTTAACCTTTCTTGCTGATACCTTCCTATTGCTAATAAGCACTCAGTACAATCATTCATACTATATCGCAAATCACATCCCTTTCTTAACTTCGACTCAACCACACACCAAGTATGATTCTGCAGTTCGACTCCAATATTCCAAATTATCAAAAATCATGTATTACTCTAAGCCTGTAGAGTTCCATAACTAACAGGATTTCACCTATCCTTAAGTTATCAAACATGACAATCCTCTCCCCAAATTATACCTAATACGCCAATGTGGTCGTAATCTCAATGTATTCCGACCATCACCTTATCACACCTTAAGCCTTTCTTTTTATCAATCATTACTAATCCTGATGGTCAATACAGTACTCGTACATTCCTTCCCAAAGGTATATGACCTCTGCATACTCAACCACGTGGGTCGATCTCAACGCATACAAGGAAAGTAGAACTTCAAAAGGTTGAGCTAGCATCAACACACACCTCACCAAATCCCAAATCTCATAGTGAGTGATCGAACATAAGTCACTGTTTTCTCCACTTGTAACCATTCTATCTTAGTTCTTATTTCCATTGACTAATAAGTCTGTTTCTCCTGGGATTCCACTAATCCCGACCGTTATCCGTTTGACCATCCTAACACTTATTTAACCTTATATTTTTCCCTAAGGCATTCACTACATCTGTCCAGTATCTCACACACCCATCCGTACATAGGAGGATACCAACCAATCATCACTCATGGTACCATACATCATCTAAATGTGGTCAGACTACCCGACTCTTCATCTCCCAACTATAACTAGTCCATTTGGCTATCCAAGGGTATCACCATCAACTAACCTTAGCCATATCAAATCCGAACATTATCTTTTTCTCTTTAACTCATAACCGACAGTCACCACCATGTTGGCCTCTCTCAACAGGGTCAATAATCACAACCTTCCCACAAAACCACAAATCATTAACTCGTGATACAGAATACTTATCCCATACCCGTTACCTTATTACGTTGTTGATAATCAATATGTAACTCAGACCATCATAAACTCGATCTCTCATCCTGGAAAAACCTCAGGAATATGTTGAGAAATCTGTGCATCCTCAGCCCTCACTAGGCATCTCATACACGAAGTGTAACACCCCGGAAATTCGAGGATTTTAATATTGTAATTTAATGTGTGAATTGACGCTTTTACCCTTGTGATTGTATGGCCAAATTGTTGGAATTTTTGCTTGATGAATTAAATGGACTTTGACCTATGACAGAGACGTAGTTCGGGACGTCACGAGTTCATAGACACGTGGCACGTCCAATTCGGACGATCAGGGAAAAAGTTATGGCTATCGGAAGTTCAGGGGCATTACCGTAATTTGGGCGTTGGGGGCGAAAATGTTGACTTTTCGTTTGACAACTAATTTTCACGCGACTCAAGGACCGTTAGGTAGGTCTCGACGTCCTGATTCTGTAGACAGGCGGCATGCCGAAATCGGACTTCGTACGGTGAAGTTATGGTCAGAAACGTGAAATCGGGAGGTTCGTGTCTCGATTTTTGTGTCGAATATTTTATTCTGAAATTCTGATTGGAGGACACCTGTGGAGTGACAAGTGTCACTCACCCATTGGCTGGATTGGATCAAGCTCCACTAAGCATTTATTTAGGATTTAAATCACCTTTTAATCACAGCCCTTGATCTGATATACCCCTGATCTAATCTCAGCCCTTGATCTCATTTCTGAGATCTAATCTGGCCTGTCCATCCATTTCCCTCCATTTCTATATATTTTCTCACCCGACACCCTCACTCACTATCCATTGATCCAACATTGGCGCACTACACCTTGTCTCTGTGTCTGGGTGTTGCTGGACTCTCGGGGAAGGGCTGAGGCACGGCGGTGAGCGGCGGTGGACGGCGGCGAGGTAGGAAAATCTCGAAAACCCGAAACGGTTTCAAAAACTCAAGATTTGGTAACTTGAATTCCAACGTTTAGTTTTGTTTTCTATTAACCCTAATCGACTCTAGGGACTAATAGGAACCTATTGGGCTCGAGTTCATGACTGGAGGTGATCTGAACGGTGGTTAAACGGCAACGGGAGAACCGGGACTGTGCATCGAGGTAAGTCTTCGATTCAGTCCTAGTTTATCGATTTTAATTCCATAGAACTATTTCTGGGATTGAGGCGAGTATGTAAGAACAAACCAGAGTGAAAATGATTGAGAATTGAGGAAATGGTGACCGGGTCTTGATCGCGGGTCTGATCAACCCGAGTTGTAGAGATACGGGTCAACCCGTCTGAGGACAGAGGTGATCACGTGGCACCCTGTCAGATCTGTCAGGTGACGTGGACCAACCGTGAGCCGACACGTGTCACATGTCAGTGCACAGTCAGCACTGACATGTCAGTGACGTGGCCCAGTCAGGGACTGCCACGTGTCACTGACATGTCAGTGACGTGGACCAGTGTCGTGCTGACACGTGGCACATGTCAGATCTGACACGTGGCCTGACAGATCAGTGAGGTGGACCAATCGGATGTTGACACGTGGCACCTGTCAGAGTCTGACATGTCAGACCTGACAACCGTCAGATGACGTCAGCAGGGACTGTTCCTGCTTTAACCGACGCATTGACTGGCGCGTGGGGGCACATGTGAACAGTAATTTTGGTGGGACCACCACCATTCTTTAGGTTTCGACGATCCGGATCCAATGGCGGTGGTTTCGGGTCGATCGGAGATCATTAAGTTGGTCAAAATGAGGTTTATTGCCTTAGGAAGTGCGTTCAGACGGCTTTTCCCGGCCGGTTTCAGCCTACGATTTCATGGTTGAATGTTAGGGGTTTAAATTGACCTTTACGAATACTTTGGACTTGACAGGGATTGTACATTTGTACCAGGACGAGGGTATACGTTCGGTTCCTAGCAGGATTGTACTGTGAGTGGGCCCGATTTCATTAAACCCTTGCATGCTCAAATGTTTTCTGATTTACTTATATGTTCACATGCTGGAATCAATAAATGGTTTTGATGATATTGAAATTTCGATTATGTCACGTTTCACGGTATTTGGGCATGAGACCCGTTTGATGAAACGTAACGATCGGTTCAGATTTTACCTATGTATACATATATGTTTTGCATGTGGATATCAATAAAATGTATTTGGTACTGCACTGTATAGATCCTTCCATGTGATACTGTCTCCTCCGGATGAGGTACCCCGGAGTGGTCACGGACGTCTAGAACGTCCAGGGTCTATGACGCTAAGCATCGGGGATGCTGTAACCGAACAGGGTTCGGGGATTGAACTCGGAAATTGAGACCCGAGTGGCACGCGTAGCCTTGTGATTGTGACCTTATTGGACGTCAGGGACGTCAGACATTAGGGATGTCGGGATTGGAGTGTATAGTGCAGTGGCTAAAGTTTTGTTTATGGTTTTATTATATGCCTTATGGTTTATATTATATGATTGATGGTTTTAAATTCGGTTGCATGCATGTTTGGAAAACGGAGGGGTAAAATTATATGTTTTACTTATCAAATGATTTTGTAAACTTGAGTTTCAGTCCACTCACCCTTAATGTTTTGGTAACCCCTCCAGGTCGTGCTAATGAGGTAGAGGAGGAACCTGAGGCTGAGGAGTTACGGTTCACGGAAGTTTGAGGTAACTATTACATGAATTTCGAGACAGGTGCCATTTGTCATTTAGCGTGAGACCCAGATATTTATTACAGGCCCAATGGATGAGTGACAAGTGTCCCTCATCCATTGCCCCTTCCCTTCGTTCATGCATATCAACCCTTGTCTCTTCCATTCCCACCAAACCCGAAACCCCATCGAACACAACCCCAATCCCTTCCCCCACCTTGTTCGATCTGAGAGAAACAGAGAGTAACTGAGGAGCTAGGAGACGCTGGGTGATGACTGCGACGCCGGGGACGGCGGAGGAACGACGAACCTGCGCAGGTACGATTTTTATGTTTAAAATCGAATTTCGTGTTTTAAACGTTGGGAAGGTTTTCTGTTGATTGGGGGATGTTTAGAGGGTTTGTATGGACTTTTAGGAAGGGTTTTGGGCGGCGAGGGACGTCGGATCAGCCCAAGGGAAAGGCTGGAAAATAGGGCCGTGATGGGTGTTTTGAACCAGGGGGTTTTGGATGGTTTTTCTTGGTTCTAATCACACAAATAGATTCCTAGGATTGAAACAAAGTGAATGGAATTGAAATGGAAGGAAACAGACCGAAATGAGGGAGAACACGGCCTGAACCGGTTCCGTCGATTCGGCCTAGACCGGATTTACAGAACCAGTCTGAACCCGGTTTGGCAAGAGGACAGGGATGACTGGTACAAGCGCGTGAGGCCCACGCGCAGCCCCTTTGGGCGGTGCTTGAGGGCACGTGGGGCTTTGTCTCTAGTCGCTTCAACATGAGTTTTTATCATATCGATGTAACGAACATTTTGGGACAGGTTTCGAGTCGATCAGACATCGTCTCAATATAGTTTGGGATGTCTGATGGTTTAGGATCGAGTTTAAAAATAGTTAAAAATCCCAAAAAATTAAGGGGCTTTTATTAAGGGTTATTTAAGTAGTTAGTAACCCTCTAGTATGATTTGGACTGGTTTGGGAACCCCGGAGATGGTGATTGGCCCAGGAAGAGCTTATGGCGCGTGTATCGAGGCACAGCTTGGATGGTCTATAAGTGGACCTTATTTTCTAAATTAATGCATGCATAAATGTTTTATATGAGTTTAAATACATGTTTTGTGATTCCATGAGTGCATTTGTTTGTGGTAGTTGGTATTTACGTATTTTCATGCATTTCGAGAGTTACGGTTTTATGTCGTGCCTATACATGCTGTGTTTTCTTTGATGGTTTAAAGAAATGATTTCTGATTTAGAAAAATGAAATCGGGCATGAGACCCATTTGATTGGAAACCATCAGACTTGGAGTCCATTTGATTTGATGAGAAACCTCCGCCTGGAGGCCCATTTGAGTTATACGATAGGGCCGGGGGCCCCATTGGTTTACTAATTCGGGCTTGAGGCCCAGTTGATTTGTGATATTGAGCTTGAGGCCCTGTTGATTTATGGTATAGGGCTTGAGGCCCAGTTGGTTGTGAAATCGGGCTTGAGGCCCCGTTGGATTGTGAAATTGGGCTTTAAGTCCCAGTGAGAATTCGGGTTTAAGACCCTATTGAGATGGATTTGGTCTTGAGTCCCTATGAGATTTGATTTTGAATCGGATTCGAGGAATCATGTTGAGACAATCGGGTATGAGATTCAGTTCAATTTTGGTTTGAAAGAAAGTATTTGAAAACATATATACCCTCCCGTATGAATGGTCTTCTCCAGACGTCATAGATCTTGGAGAGTCACGATCCACTACTTGGAATGAGTGACTCCAAGAGGGAGCACATTCCAGGAGTGAGAGATATGATGTAGTCTCTGACTAGGTCCGCAGACAGTCCTCCAGACGTCGTAAATCCTGGATTTTGGACAGATCCTCCCAGACGTCGTAGATCCTGGGGGTAGAATCGGAGTGAGACCCAGAGTAGTATGCATACTTAGATATATCGTGACAGGTTCTTGATTGGGAATATGAGATGCCGAGGATAGGTTATATATATATATGTATATGTATATGAGATTTCACTGAGAATGGTTATGGGCGGAGATCCACGTGACTTGATTTGGGCGGAATCCCTACGGATTTGGTTTTTGGCTGAGACCCACTTGATTGGTTTTGGTCGGAGTTCCCGTATAGTTGGTTTACGGTTTTGGGCCAGGGCCCTAATGAATGATTTGAGAAATGATTTTTCGAATGCATGCATGCTTTTTAGTGAAAGGCATAAACGTATTTTTATGAAATGTTTTTATTAAATTATTTGTTTCTTCCACTCACAGCATTCGTGGTTTTTAATGTCCTTCAGGTTGATCACGGATGAAGGCTGTAGCAGAGAACAAGACATCACACTCCTCCTCCGATCCTAGCGCACTCTAGACACCCTGAGTGGGCTAAGGTTGGAATTATCCCTGGTCTAACACGCAGTGTCAGACGGGAGCAGGCACGTCCCACGTTAATCCTGAAGGATTTGGGACGAGTCTTGACAAGTGGTATCAGAGCATGTCTTGCTTTCAGTGTGACGCGCATGTCGAGGATGTGATGTCTCTGCAGTAGTAACAACCCACCATCAACATGATAGTTAGGGTAATAGTATGAGGATCCATTGGAATCGAACCCTGGGTAGGTTATGTCTGGCACGAGATGTGACGGTTTAGGGTTCGATTGGCACATGATGTCGTGTTTTCAAGAGGATTGATCTGGAGTAGAACCGATATTTGTGTGAATCCAACAGCTTATATCTGCATGGTTACTGGTGGATGGGACTTAGTAAGCCGGTTTTCCCAGTATGATGATGTTATGGAGTTGTGACCACTCAACGGTAAGGTCAGGACGGACCTGGATTAGAGCAAAGTGGACTCAGTGGAGTTCGGATGTAAGGGTCGTCCATGACAAAAATGAAAGGATCGAAGATTGTGTTACTAGGAGCGATCAGGCTCACGACGACCATAGTTGAGACTATTGGGAATATAAATGTTTGATCCTATTTGGCATGAGAGGCCATGTTTCGGTGTGTCGAATCCTGTAGGGATGTCGACTGGCAGGGGATGCTCCGGAGTAGTTGTTGTGTGGCATGGTAGGATGCGATTGCGACAAGTAGCGGTTGTGGAGTGTTAGGCACGGAGTATGGCCAAGTTCTTGTGGAGGCCAGCAGTTGGGAGCCGTAGAGTTACGAGAGGACAAAATCCTCAGATTGTGGTTACTGGGTAATTGGACACTAGTAGCGGAGTATGACGACTTTTCGAAGTCGAGAGCGATGGATCGGTCATGATGGACGTGTTGTAATGAGCATCTGGGTTTGTGATAACCCTAGTTGGTGATTGATCGGACTAGTGACCAGGAGAGTGGTACTTGTCGACCGGATCCTGATGGGATCAATCGATGGATGTTGTGTGTTGAGCGGTTGGTACCGGCGGTGAGTTGACCGCATAGGTTCCGAGTCTCGGTGGTGATGTATGTGGGTTGTGTCTGCAAGAGCTCGTGGTAGGTACCAACATCGAGGCTGGATTTGTTGATGGTTTTTGAGAATCGAGGGACGTTCGGGGAACGCTCATTTTTTTGGTATGGATTGTCGGAATGGTCATACCCAGAGTCATGGGGTACGAGGGAGGCAGAGCCCCTCCGACCCGAGAAGGGATAAGTGGCGATTGCTCGGTATGAGCAGGGTTTTAGGATTGGTTTCATTCGCACTCCGCGTGGCGGTGTTGAGATAACAATAATGATAACGAGGAGAGACGACGAGCCATGAGCTGAGGGCATCTCAGTCGTGATGTGCTCATCGTTGATATCTACCACTACACAACGAGGAGGATTCGTCGGCTAGTGCAGATGCTTGGGAATCATGTCGAGAGGACAGATATGATGGAGATGAACTAGGTAGAACCCAGCAGTGGTTAAACTGGGCGGGGACTCTGTCCCAATAGTGATTGAGATGACTAAGCATGGACGACACGAGTACTATCATGGGGATTAGTGATCGGTTGGTCAAATATTGTAGTATGCAGATATTTGACTGCAGATCACAGCAGGAGCCTGTTGTGACTCTTCGGTCGAGCGGTACATCAGGTTAGGATGAATTGACATCCATTTGGATGTACATAAACGGTGGTAAACGGATAGATGAGTTGGATTGTTTACGGACACGTGGATGATGTTCGAGTGAGTTGAGAGCTTGGATTGTGACCGAGTTGGTAGACGTGCCTAGAGTGGTAAACATATGAGTTCGGTGGGTACTGAGCAGGACAGAGAGGATCTTGAGTGACTCGGTGCTAGGTATGAGGTATACCTGGATTGGTGATAGGTACCCTAGTTCGTTGTGGACGGACGACACGAGTGTTCGGTGCTAGAATTTGATCCCATAAGGGTTGGGACGTGCGAACCAGTTTACCAACGTGAACATTGATGGAAGAAGCCGAAGAGAATCAATGGAAGTGTTTAGTTTGGAAGTATAGGATTAAGCATTATAGTAATTATCAGAGAATGAGGCTTCTTATTTTCTGATCTTTAGCAAGTGGTGCTAGGTACCGCAGGATGACATGGGATGAACTTTGATGTCATCATCTTTGACTTTCCTTATGCGGGCAAATGAGGAAGGATAAGGCAGTAAAAGGGTTCAAAAAAGGTGTAAGAACTGAACACCTAAGTTGTGAGTCAGATTGAGTAGTGTGATGACGATCTTGATGATCGTGATGATGATATTGATGATCGAGATGACGGAGACGATTGTGACGACCGGGGGTCGAGTCAATTGAAGGAGAGTTCGGATCGCAAGACTGATGCGGTTGGGGAGATGATAAGACAGACATTGGATATGTGAAGAGTGCATACGACCTGTCTTGGTCACGAACAGGAGCACGTGTTAGGTACTATAGTTGTAACGACCCGTCCCTAATTTTAGGGATTAATTAAGACTAAATATGGATTAGTGGGGCTAATCGGGGATTAGCCGAGGATTAACGAACATTCAAGGCGAAATTACGATTTTTCCCCTGAACGAGGGCAAAAAGGTAACTTTTGACCCGAGAGGTCCGATGCCTAGGACCAATGACCGTGATGTAGATCGGGACGTCACGAGTCTGTAGACAAGTGGCACGTCGAAATCGGACGTTCGACGAGAAAGTTACGATTCACGGAAGTTTCAAGGTACTATTCACAACGACACGTTTTACAAGACAGTTGGTGGGCTTTTATCTGGAATGGGCCATATATTTCCCCAGGCCCAATGGATGAGTGACAAGTGTCACTCATCCATTGATCCCATTACACAGATACATGCACCCATTCCCTTTCTGTTTCATTCGATCGACCATCCAAACCCAATGAACCCAAGACCCAAACCCTTTCCCCTTTGATTCTATGTGAGGCCAAGAGAGAGGCTGAGGAGAGGGATGGACTGAGAGAGACGGTGGCAGGCTGTAGGACCGCCGTAGGCGGCGGTGGGGTTCACGGTAAAGGTAAAACTAATGACCCCTTTTGGATTTGAATTTCAAAGTCCAGTTTTGGACGTTTTGAGTTGGTTCTAATGATTGGATGATGTTTGTGGGGGTTGTATGGGTCATGTGGGATCAGGAATGGTGGCTGAGGACGGCTGAGCAGCCCAAATGATGGCTATGAGGAGTTTTCGGTGGGCAACCACCGAATTTGATTTCCAGCATGGTAAGCCTAAAATAATTCCCTAAATCTCTTTCTTAGGATCCTAGGAGCTTAATGGAATCCTTAGGATTGAGTTTTAACCCGTGGAAGTGCCCAAATCATGGGATGAACAATTGGGCTTAAAATGGTTTATTGAACCAAGGGATTTTAGGATTGTTTTCATTGATTTGATTGCATAAAACAATCCTTAGGATAGATTAGAGAGGATTGGTGGAAAGAAGGAAGAAAAATGACAAACAAATAGGAAAATATGGCCCTGACCCGGTCACTCCGGTCTAGTTGGACTGGCCGAACCGGTCGGACCGGTCTGGCCGAAGCTTGAAGATGACCCTGTACACCGGCACGTGAAGCCCACGCGCATGGCCTTTGGACGGCGCATGACAGTACACGGGGAGGAATCTGGGGAAGTGTCCAATATGTAATTTCATCTATTCGATGTAAAGAACATTTTTGGACTGGTTTCGAGTCGATCGGACATAGCTTCGATATAGTTCGGGATGTCCGAAGATTTAGGATCCAGGTTAAAAATAGTTAAAATTTTGGAAAAATTACGGGACTTCAATGAGAGGTTAATAAGCTAGTTAGCAACCCTCTAGTACGATTTGGACAGGTTTGGGAACCCCGGAGAAGGTGATTGGCCCGGAAAAGGCTTATGGCACGCATATCGAGGTGCAACATGGACGGTCTGTGAGTGAACCTTTATTTTTAAATTGATGCACGCATAAATGTTCTATACGTTTTTTAATACATGTTTTCGAATGCCTTGAGTGCATATGTTGGTGGTAGTTAGTATTTACGTATTTGAACGCATTTTGAGATTTGCGGTTTTATGTCGTGCCTATACGTGTTGTGTTTTCTGTGGTGATTTGATGGAAAAGTTTTGGATTGGAAAATATGGAATCGGGCATGAGACCCATTTGGTTGGAAACCATCGAACTTGGAGTCCATTATATTTAATGAGAAATTGGGCTGGAGGCCCATTTGAGTTATATGATCGGGCTGGGGGCCTAGTTGGTTTTTATGATCGGGCTTGAGGCCGAGTTGGTTATGATATCGGGCATGAGATCCAGTTATGGTTTATAAACATGATTTCGGGTCAGGGACCCATATTTGGATTTACGATGGTTTTATGGAAACCCTAGGCATGGCCTTTTGAATGGTTTCAAAATAATTTGTAAAACGGTTTTCCATATACCATCCTCATGAATGGTTTCCCTCTAGACGTCCCGTAGTATCCTGGAGTGGCGGGTTGTCTCCTCCAGACGCCTCGTAGTATCCTGGAGTAGTCACGGGGCATTGCTTGCGAGGGGTCATGCACGGAGCGGCCGGTCTGTATAGTGACTCAGGAGTAGGATTGTCATAGGTTAAAACCTCCTCCTAGGGAGGGTCATTGATCTGTGGATCATTGACCTGAGTGGACTCTGGAAAGACTTGGGATTTGAGACTCCGAGTAGCTCGCGTAGCTTGGAACCATGATAGTGGTGTGGATTGTGACATCTGGGATGTCAGGCATCAGGGATACCGAGGATTGGTTTTGGACTGAGACCCACTGGTATTGGTTTTGGGCTGAGTCCCTATGCATTTGGATTTGGGTTGAGTTCCCATATGGTTTGATTTACAGTTTTGGGTTGAGTCCTACATGATTGGTTTTGGGTTGAGTTCCCATATACTTTGGTTTACAGTTTTATTGACAAATGGTTTGATAACTGGTTTTCGAATGCATGCATGCTTTTTAGTGAAGGGCATAAATGTCTTCTTTTCGTGAAATGTTTTTATAAATTATTGGTTTCGTCCACTCACAGCTTTTCAATGGTTTTAATGCCCTTCAGGTTGATCCCGGATGCGGGCTGTAGCGGAGATTGAGACATCACATTCCTCCTCTGATCCAGGCGCACTCTGGAAGCCTATGTGGGGCTAAAATTAGAATTATCTCTTGTCTGAAACTTCATGTCAAACGGGAGTAGGCACGTCCGTGTTAATCCCGGGGGGATTTGGGACGGGTCCTGTCAATGGTAGCGAGATTCGGACTGGTGAGTCTTGGTGGACGTGGTTCGGATAGACACACATTGGTTGACGTGAGTGAGTCATTGCTTGGGGTAGGCCCCAACCTTGTTATGATTGTTTAGGTACGTGTGTGCACGGGATGCACCCGTTGTGGTTGTGAGGGTAATGAAATTTATCAGAAAAGTTCCAATCTAGTGGAGTTATGGTGGACTGGACCTTGAGTATTGTTCACGAAGCCAGAATGAGTTAGTAGGGCTCAGGGATTGATGTGAGCGGGGGCTCAAGTCGTGGATGACTAAGGGAACCCTACAGTGCATACGTGTTATCTCTGCTGAGCCAAGTATTCGATTGGGATTCAAATACACCCAGGATGGGTGATATGTCGAATGTGTTTCGACAGAGTATGTGATGTGTTGGTGTGGTTCTCGAGAGTGAGTCGAGATCAGAGTAGCGCAGCGAAAACGCAGTGGAGTCGAGCGTTACCAGTTAGGAACGATCGTGGTCATGGACTTAGAAAATGTTAGAGGGGAATGGTGTTCCTATGAATAGTGGATTAAGGTTGCGAATCTTTTAGTAACAGGGGATGAGATATCGCTCAGTGGGAGCAGTGAGGATAATTTTCGGATCGGATGCTAAACAGGATGTCAGCTCGGATGTGATAGCCCTTAGTGGGAGTACGTATTTCAGCCTGATGGTTGTAGGTTGGAACGTGTCAGAGTGGTAGACTGAAAAGCCGATTTGACGACAACTTAGTATCACTGACCTGTCAAAGCGAGTGGCAGACGAGACACCGATATTCTGTAACAACCCGTACCTTCGGGAAGGGTATAAATGTAATTTTGTAAAAGTTTTGTATATAAAGGACGATTTTGCCCTTGTGAATAGTAGGCCAAAAGTTGACTTTTTGATTTACCAGTTGGATGAGTGTTGACCCTTGACCGTGACGTAGTTTAGGCCGTCACGAGTCCGTAGACAGGCGGCAGGTTCGATTCGGACAATCGGAGAGAAAGTTATGACGTTCGGAAGATTGAGGGCGTTACCATAAATTCGATTAATTGTGGAAAATGTTGACTTTTTGGAGGACTTGTGATTTTCACGTAGACCGAGGACCGTTAGATAGGTCTCGACGTCCTGAGTACAACGACAGGCGGCACGCTGTCATCGGACGTCGGATGAAGTAGTTATGGGTCTAGGAAGTGTGAGGGCAAAATAGTAATTTGTACATTCAGCCCAATCAGAGCAGGACAAGTGGTAGAAGTGGGCTGGGATATTTTATGCTGAGCCAATGGATGATGGACACGTGGGCAGAAACTAGAGGGTTCTAGGGAAAGCTTAAGTGTGCACGACCACACATTGTGCACGTTCAAACCGTGCACCCGTTTGAACACTCAGGAAACAGAAAGGAAAATTGGAGAGACTTCGATCAATTTCGTGCAAAGGTGAGGGAGTTGATGACTGGTGAAAGTGAAAGAGAGACGAGGGTGAGCTATTGACCACGATTTGGAGCTGCAACCGTGCACGGAGGCTAAACGGTGGACGGCTGGATTTTGGAGAAAACAGAGAAAGACGGTGGACTGTTGTAACAACCCGTCCTGGAAGCCGGGATTAGTAGACTAATTAAGGTGTGATTAGCAAGGTTAAGCCGTGGTTAGTTGGTCCCGATAAGGTCATTGGCGTAGAATGACGATTTTGCCCCTGGTTTGGGCAAAATAGTTAACTTTTAGTTCGGGTGGTCAAATGGGGGTTGACCAGTGACCAGGACGTAGTTTAGGACGTCACGAACCCGTAGACATGAAGTATGTTCGATTCCGACATCCGAGGAGGAAGTTGTGATGTTCGGAAGGCTGAGGGTATTTTCGTAATTCTGGTAAAAGAGGGGGAAAGTTGACTTTTTGTATAATCGGGTTTTGGTAGGTTGACCTAGCATGGTTAGATAGTTCTTGTCGTCCTGAGTTCGATGACAGGCGGCACGTATTCATCGGACTTACGAGGCGAGAGTTACGGGTCTAGGAAGTTTTGGTTAAACCGTAAATATGTGTTAAACAGGAGGGTGTTTTGGTCTTTTCGGCTTCTGGGGATTTGTGCAGAGAAAGCAGAATGGATGGCTGGGATTTAACCAGGTGGGATAAGGAGTGGAGTGGATGGTGACACATGGCAGGGGGCTAGAGGATTCTGGGAGAATCCTGTGTGGTCTCAGCCCAAATAATTGGGGTGCACTCGTGCTTACCCGTGGCTGTTCTTCGACAAACATAGAGAAACAGAGGGTGAGAGCTTGAGAGCAATTGAGTGATTCTGTGCAAGGGGGGAGTGAAGAGTGTTTGTGAGAGTGACAGTAAGCTAAGAGTGAGCTGGTGATCGGGTTTTGGCGGTGAGATCGTGCACGGCGACACGGCTGTGGTGCGGCGGAAGCTTGGGTTCCCCAGGGAGACCGTGAGTTCGAGGTGGTGGCTACGCTGTGAGGTGAGGCAAACCAAGGCAGTAGGAGGCTGAGGAGACTGCAGGGAAGCCAACGAACACCGTGGCACGCGGCGGTGCGCACGGCAGAGTGGCAATCGACAGATGAGATCTTTGCTCTGTTTTTCCCGTGGATTTCATTTGGAAAGTCGTGGACCTAGGGCTAGAGTCGAGGGATCTGGAGGTTAGGGTGAGACTCCTGAGAGTCCTAGGAATCGTTTTAGTGTGCTGCCGTGATGGGTGGTGCACGGTGGTGGAGAGCACGACGGAGGGACCTTCAGTACTCTGTTTTGCCCGTGGGTTCAAACGGCGAGTCGTGAAGGTAGGGGCTGAGTCGAAGGTCTAGGAAGGTTGGTTTAGGTTCAGTGAGGTCCAGGGAATAGTTTGGTGAAGCCACTGTGAAGGGAGGTGAGCTGGGCGGCTGGATCGTGAAGCAGGGGAGTTTGGGGCCGTCTGGTTCGAGCTTGAGTCGACGATGTAGGAGATGAATCGAGGTGAATGGAGTTGGGGACTGATTAGAGCAGGTTTGGACGAAGAAAATGGTAAAGGAAGGAGGTGAGATGGTAACCGGACGGCGGAGAACGGTTCTCGCCGGTCCAGTTGCAGCGGCCGGTTAAGTACAGTGCACTCGAGGTTGGGGGTGACACTGTAGCTGGCGCGTGAGGGCCACGCGCAGCCACTTTGGGCGGCGCGTGGGGGCGCGTGCGGCGGCGATGGGGAAAACGATCAACATGGCTTTTGGTCTAGGAGTTGTGGTGAGTTCAGTGGAGTTGGTTTCGGGTCAATCGGACGTCGTTTGAGTTTAGCTCTGCGAGGGTGAATGTTTAGGGTCCCGGGTTCTAGGTCTTCGGTTCGGGGAATTTTAAGGAAATTTAGGAGAATGTTCGTAGACGTAGTAGTGACGTATTTTTTACGGTGATTGACAGGATCGGGATTTCCCGAGGACGCCGAGGAACGGGCTGGACGTTCGGGACGCGAGTAGGGCTCAGTACTGTGAGTGGACCCTTTCCTTAAACTCGATCATGCATAACTGTTTTTATATACGTTTTAGATGGTTTTACTCATACATCTTTGTTTACTGAATATGTTATGATGGTTTTACGTATTTGCACGGTTTTCGAGAAAGTACGAATTTGGCACGTTTTACGAGGAAAGTTTTGGATTCTGATTTCGATGCTATAATTTGGAATTTCAAATGATAAATGGTTTTCAATGATTCTAAAGGAGTTTTGGAACATGATTTTGATGATTTTGAGAATCGAGTTCTGGTTTTAAAGTTGAAAAGTGAAATTCCGGATTTGGGTTCGGAATGACGGTTCTGGATGCCGGAAGGGCATCGGACCAGTGATTTCGGATTCGGGTTTGGATGGGGATTGGTAAATGGTTTTCAAATGGTTTGGGATTGGATTTGCTGGATCTGGATATTGGGTTTAAAGACCCGGATTGAGTTTAAAGACTCGGGAGTTTAAAGACTCGGATATATTGATTTTCCCCCGTAGGCCTTGAGTTTAAAGACTCGGGAGTTTAAAGACTCGGATATGATTAAGGCCTGGATTGAGTTTAAAGACTCGGATAGGTCTAGCAGGTTCGATCGGAAAATGAGGATTTAAGCTTTAGGGTTTATGATACGGTTTCTGCTATTTATGCTATGGTTTCTTATGATGTTTTATAGTGTTTCTGTTTCTTATGATATTTTATGAGAATTGATTTATAACTGTGTTCATAAATATTGGTTATGCATGTGGTTTTGAAAACGGAGGGTGAAACACGGTTTTCTGATAAATGTTTTAGAACTTTTCTTTTCTTGTGGTCCACTCACACTTTTGGTTTTAACTTGCCCTCCAGGTTGTGAAGCGAGCGCGGGGTCTTGACGTCGAGGCAGAGTCCAAGGCATAGAAGGGACGTAAGGGATCCCAGAATAGTTTAGAGTTTTCCGTGTGCGTGTACTTTATCAGTTTTTATTTTTCCTTGTGTTTCGTACTACGCTTTGTAAACGATAACTTCGGATATTGTGTTTAATTACTCCTGCGTCTGACTGGGTTTGAGTGAGTTTTACTTGGGTGTTGTGCTGGGGAGTCTGACGAGAGCGGGATTTACCTTGGGTTTTAGGGTGAAACCGGGGTGGGTCCTGACAACTGTGGCGGTTGTTGTGTCGTGTGGTGGATCGATTCAAGCCAATAGGAGGCTCAGGAGGTTACGGGGAACCCAACAAGCACCGTGGTACGCGGCGGTGTTCACGGCGGAGACTGAATCGAAGGGTAAGACTCTTTGCTCTGTTTTTCCTGTGAATTTCAATTCAAAAGTCGCGGAGTTGGGCTTAGAGTCGAGGGATTTGGAGGCCAGGGTGAGACTCCTGGAGGTCCTAGGAGTCGTGTGATTGTGGTGCCGTGCCGGGGGAGGACCTGGGCGGCTGGCGGCCAAAACAGGGGCCACGGGCTCAGTTTTTCGAGGGAGAGTCGTGAGGTTTTGGGCCGTGATTCTTCGATCTTAGGACAGGGTTAGCTTGCTTAGGATGGGACTAAGCTATTGGGATTGATTTGGACGGAATTGATGGATGAATGGCGGAGAACCGGTCACGCCGGTTCAACTGTGTTGAACCGGGTGGCTCGAGGTAGGAGGAGCACTGTAGCAGGCGCGTGATGCCCACGCGCAGCCACTTTGGGCGGCGTGTGGAGGCGCGTGGGGAGGATTCCGGCCAAACTTCCAACATGGTTTTGGTTCTAAATGTCCTAAGGAGTTCATTGGTATGGTTTTCGGGTGAATCGGACAGTGTTAGGAGGTTGTTCGGGAATCCGGACGGTTTAGGGTCTAGGATTAAAATATTAATAAATTCCCGAAAAATTGAGGAAATTAGGATTAGCATATTTGATGTGTTTGTGACCCTATTTGGTGCATATTGACAGGACGGGAGGCACCTGAGACGGTCGAGGAGCGCACGGAGCGCACGGAGCGCGATTGACGCGTCCTGATTTGTGAGTGGACTCTTTCTTTAAACTCGAGCATGCCTAACTGTTCTATGGATGTTTTATGGTATTAAATATGTTTTTATGCTTCTTAATGATGATTACATGTGGTTGATGTGTTTGCACGTGTTTCGAGACATTTTCGTGATTTTGCACGTTTTTCGAGAAAAAGCTGATTTTCCGACATTAAAGCTATGCTGGGGATTTTAACCTACAAATGTTTTCTGATGATGATAAATGGGTTATGAAATATGATTTGTGATTACATGTGGGTTTTTGGTATAATAATGGATTTCCGGATTTGGGTTCGGAATGTCGGTTCTAAACGCCGGATGGGCTTCGGACCGGGGATTTCGAATTCGAGTTTGGCTATGGATCTAGAAATGGTTTTACAATGAATTGGATTGGATTTTTTGGATCTGGATAGTGGGTTTAAAGACCCGGATACTGATTTGACGGGGGACGGACCCGGATTGAGTTTAAAGACTCAGGAGTTTAAAGACTCGAACATTTATGATATTACCCCCGTAGGCCTATTGAGTTTAAAGACTCGGGAGTTTAAAGACTCGGAACTATATTTGAGGCCTGGTTGAGTTTAAAGACTCGGATAGGTCCAGCAGGTTTGATCGGAAAATGATGGTTTGACGTTCTTGGTTTATGCTATGGTTCCGATATACATACTATGATTTCTATACCCGTTTTATAGTGTTTCTGTTTCTTATGATGTTTCATGTTATGATTTTCTGATACTTAGTTGGGCATGCCTGTTTTTAAAACGGAGGGAACAATTATTATTATTATTATTTTTCCTTAACTTTGATTTGGTGATAAACTGATTTTTTTAAAAACTTTTAGTTATTCTAGTCTACTCACACTTTTGGTTTTAAATTTTCCCTCCAGGTCGTGGTGATAGCGCTGGGGTGAACATTGAGGCAGATATTGAGGCATAGAGCTTTTGACGTTCTTCCGTTGCGAGACTAGCATTTTAGGATTTTGTGCCCATTTTGTAGAACTATGCTCTGACTTCTAGTTGTATATATTCACTCCTTCGTCTGATAGTTATGCTTATTGTAGTATGGAGGTTCTTTTGGTACTTTAGGTGTGATTGTCAGACGGGAGTAGGGTTCCTCCCGGGTATCGAGGCGATATTTGGGACAGGTCCTGACATATTCAATCTTAAGGGAGATGTATACGCTGACAAGTAACTTCTCGAGAGTCTAGTTGGAGCTTTGGAAGCTCCGGTGACAGTGCGAACCGACGAGTACGGTGTTTGTGACGGACGTGTACTTTTACACGAGAGTGCTTGTGTGGGAGGACATGATAGGATTCCACATTTTGGTTGTGAAATTTGGTCGGTTTGAATTTCGAGGACGAAATTCTTTAAGGGGGGAAGATTATAACGACCCATCCCAAATTACCAGAATTAATTAAGAATTAATTACTGATTAGTGAGACTAATCGAAGATTAGCCGAGGATTATCGGACGTTCATGGTGAAATTACGATTTTTCCCTTAAACGAGGGTAAAAAGTTAACTTTTGACCCAGGAGGTCCGAAGGACAAGGACCTATGACCGTGATGTAGATCGGGACGTCACGAGTTCGTAGACAGTCAACACGTCAAAATCGGACGTTCGACGGAAAATTTACGGTTCATGGAAGTTCGAGGTAACTATTGCATGAATTTCGAGACTTGTGCCATTTGTGATTTAGTGTGGGGCCCATATATTTATTACAGACCCAATGGAAGTGTCACTCATCCATTGGCCCTTCCCTTCGTTTGTGCATACCATCCCTTATCTATTTCATTCCCACCAAACCCGAAGCCCCATCTAACACAACCCCGATCCCTTTTCCCACTTGGTTTCGATATGAGAGAGAAACAGAGAGTAACTGAGGAGATAGGAGACCCTGAGTGATGAATGCGATGCCGTGGACGGCGGTGGAATGGCCAACCCGCGCAAGTACGATTTTTATGTTCAACATCGAATTTTGTGTTTTAGACGTTAGGAAGGTTTTTTGTTGATTGGGGGATGTTTAGAGGGTTTGTGTGGACTTTTAGGAAGGGTTTTGGACGGCGGGTGACGGCGGAGCAGTCCAGGGAAACGGCCGGAAAACAGGTTCGTGATTGGTGTTTTGAACCAGGGGGTTTTGGATGGTTTTTCTTGGTTCTAATCACACAAATATATTCCTAGGATTGAAACAAAGAGAGTGGAATTGAAATAGAAGGAAACGGATCGAAAATGAGGGAGAACACGGCCTGAACCGATTCCGCCGCTTCAGCCTAGACCGAATTTGCAGAACCGGTCTGAACCTGGTTTGGCGAGAGGACAGGGATGACTGGTGCAGGCGTGTGGGGCTTTGTCTTCGGTCACAGTTAATATGATTTTTTATCATATCGATGTAACGAACATTTTGGGACAGATTTCGAGTCGATGGGACATCGTCTTAATATAGTTTGGGATGTCCGTGGTTTAGGATTGAGTTTAAAACCAGTTAAAATTCCCGAAAAATTAAGGGGCTTTTATGAAATGTTATTTAAGTAGTTAGTAACCCTCTAGTATGATTTGGACAAGTTTGGGAACCCCGAAAACGGTGATTGGCCCGGGAAGGGCATATGGTGCATATATCGAGGCGCAGCTTGGACGGTCTGTAAGTGGACCTTTTTTCTAAATTAATGCATGCATCAATGTTTTATATGAGTTTAAATACATGTTTTGTGATGCCATGAGTGCATTTGTTTGTGGTAGTTAGTATTTACGTATTTGCACGCATTTCGAGAGTTGCGATTTTATATCGTGCCTATAAGTGTTGTGTTTTCTATGATGGTTTGATGAAATGATTTCGGATTTAGAAAAATGAAATTGGGCATGAGACCTATTTGATTGGAAACCATCAGACTTGGAGTCCATTTGATTTGATGAGAAACCTCGGGCTGGAGGCCGATTTGAGTTATACGATCGGGTCGGGGGCCCCGTTGGTTTACTAATTCGGGCTTGAGGCCCAATTGATTTGTGATATCGGGATTGAGGCCCCGTTGATTTATGGTATGGGGCTTGAGGCCCAGTTGGTTGTGAGATCGGGCTTGAGGCCCCATAGGATTGATAAATCGGGCTTAAGTCCCAGTGAGAATTCGGGTTTCAAACCCTATTGAGATTGATTTGGGCTTGAGTCCCTGTGAGATTTGATTTTGAATCGGATTCGAGGAATCATGTTGAGGTGCTCGGGTATGAGACCTAGTTGAATTGTGATTTGAAAGAAAGTATTTGAAAACGTATATACCCTCTCGTATGAATGGTCTTCTCCAGACGTCGTAGATCCTAGAGAGTCACGATCCACTACCTGGAATAAGTGACTCCAAGAGGGAGCACATTCCATGAGTGAAAGATATGATGTAGTCTCGGACTGGGTCTGCAGACAGTCCTCCAGACTTGATTTGGGCGGAGTCACTACGGATTTAGTTTTGGGCTGAGATCCACTTGATTGGTTTTAGGCGGAGTTCCCGTATAGTTGGTTTACGGTTTTGGGCCAAGGCCATAATGAATGATTTGAGAAATGGTTTTTCGAATGCATGCATACTTTTTAGTGAAGGGCATAAACGTCTTTTTATGAAATGATTTTATAAATTATTTGTTTCGTCCACTCACAACTTTCGTGGTTTTTAATGCCCTTCAGGTTGATCGTGGATGCGAGCTGTAGCAGAGACCGAGACATCACACTCCTCCTCCGATCCTGGCGCACTTTGGACGCCCCGAGTGAGCTAAGGTTGGAATTATCCCTAGTCTGACACACGGTGTCAAACGGGAGCAGACACGTCCCACGTTAATCCCGGGGGATTTGGGACGGGTCCTGACATGACACGTGCCGATGGAGTTGGACCCCGTAAATCCGTGGTTTTCTATCGGTAGTTCAGATGGGATGCTAACTGGACTAGCGGGCTGCTTGAACCAGCGGGATGATATTTGTCTTTTGTGACTTGTGGTGCGTCAAAATGGCTTAGAGTGGGTGATTTTAGGGAAATGTGGACTAGGGGTTTTTATGTGTTTCATATGTTTTGGGTTGGACCTAGGGTTTTTTGTATTACTATTATAACGACCTGTCCCGGAAATCGGGATTAGATTAGTGGTTAATGATGGATTAGTGAAGTTAATCGGTGATTAGTTGGGTGATTTCGGACGGACGGTGCGAAATGACGATATTACTCCTAAAATGGGTAAAATTTTGACTTTTAGTTTGGGCAGTCAAATGGACTTTGACCAATGACTGTGACGTAGTTCGGGACGTCACGAGTTCGTAGACAGGTGGCACATCCGATTCCGACATTCGAGGAAAAAGTTATGATGTTTGGAAGTTCAGGGGTGTTTTGGTAATTTAGTTGGAAAGGGGCAAACTGTTGATTTTTTATACGATGTGGATTAGTCACGTTTCGAGGACCGTTAGGTAGGTCTCGATCCCCTGAGTACAACGACAGGTGGCACATTGTCATTGGACTTCAGATGGTTCACTTACGAGGCTAAGTACGTGAGGGGTAAAATGGTAATTTGTCATTTGGGGACATTCTGGTCATTTGGCTGTCTTAGGATCTGTGCCCAGAGAAAATGGGACACCTAGTGCATTGGGAAATGTGCCCAATGGATGTGGGACACTTGTCCCTTGCTGGATGGTCGTGGAATCGTCCCCCACCGTCTCAATTGAGTTTTAAACCGATCATGCATAAGTATGTGTTTGATGAAGAACAGAAAAACAGAGGAAAACCATGAAACAATCCCTTAAAATCTTGTGATGCTTCACTATCTGTTAATAGCGAGAGAGTGGGAAGAGCCGAGTGTGGTGGTGTCTTGGTGGAGCGCCGTCGTGGACGGTGGCCATTGAATCATGAAAAACAAAGGACCTATGAACCGTGAGCAACAATTGGTTCAAACACCTTCACGATGTGATCTTTTGCCCGTGAAGTGTGAGTGAAAAATGGAAAGGGAAGGGAGACGAAGCTGGTGGTGGCCACAGGGATGGATGACGGTGAGGTAAGATTTATTTCCCATGAAAGTCTTCTTTATATTCAAAAATGGTAGATCGTGTTTCAAGGGTTAATAGGTGATTTGGTTAATTGGAACAAGGTTTGGAGGTCAAAAGGGAACGAGTGGACTTGGAAGCACGACATGGGGTGGCCGAAGATTTAAGAACACATAGGAGGAAATTCGAAGGTTTGAAGGTTGATTGGGAAGGTATACTTTCATGCTCAAATTGATGTTTTGACGTCGTAGATTAATAGGAAACACTTAGAGGAAGCTTTAGGGTTGAACAGAATTGAAAACGGATCAAAATTGGACGATTTAGGGGGTTAAACCGTCCACGTCGGTTCGGCTGGACCAGGCCGGACCGGACCGGTTCAAACCGTGTCTGACAGAGGTATGAGATGAACATTGCTGAGGCGCCTGGCTCCCACGAGTAGCCCCTTTGGGCGGAGCGTAAGGGCGTGTGGTGTCTCTGATGGGGAAGTGTTCAACATGTGAAATGATGCAATCGACGTAACGAACATTTTGAGAATGGTTTCGAGTCGATTGGATATCGTCTCGATTTGTTTCGGGATGTCCGGAGATTTAGGGCTTAGTTAAAAATAGTTTAAAATTCGAAAATATTACGAGGCTTTAATATAAGCATTGTGAAGTAGTTAGTGGCCTTATTATGGGATTTGTACAGGTTCAGGAAAGCCGTTGATAGTGGATTAACCGGGAAAACGTAATTGCGCGCGTATCAAGGTGGCGACGTTAATGGTCTGTGAGTGGCTTTGCTTTATAACTTATGATGCATGCATAAATTTTTTCTACGTGTGATTTCTATGTTTATGATATGATCTTGATGATTTACGGTTTTGCACGTATTTCAAGATAATTACGTATTTGCACGTTTTACGAGCTTACGATTTATGTTGTGATTTGATCATGGTTTTGGTGATTTGATTTTGGGCTTTTAAATAGGATTTTATTTCAATAATTTATAATGGATTTTGGAAAAGTGATTTCGGGCTTGAAGCCCTGTTCATTAAAGTGATTTCGATAAATGTGATTTCGGGTTTTGGAATCGGATTTCGAAAATACGATTCGGATTCAGTTTTGGAGCTTGAAAGTAGATTTCTGAATTTGGATTCGAAATGATGATTCCAGATGCTAGCTTACGGAATGATGATTTCGGATTCAGATTTGGAAATGGATTATGAATGTGATTTCCATATTAGAATTTTGGATTTGGATTCGGAATGATGATTTCGGATTTGACTTGGGATTCGAAATGGTGATTTAGAATTCGGATTTGGACATGGATTTGGAAATGGTTTTAAAATGGTTTTGGATTGGATTTTCTGGATCTGTTATTGGGTTTAAAGACTCGGATATGATTGTGGCGAGGGGGGCCCGAATTGGGTTGAAAGATTTGGATTAAGTTTAAAGACTCGGGAGTTTAAAGACTCGGGAGTTTAAAGACTAGGATATTGTGATTTTCCCTCGTAGGCCTATTGAGTTTAAAGACTCGGGAGTTTAAAGACTCAGATTATATTGAGGCCTGGATTGAGTTTAAAGACTCGGATTGATATTGAGTTTAAAGACTTGGATAGATCCAGCAGGTTCGATTGATTGAAATGGGTTTCAAAAGTGGTTTCAAATGTGTTTTGAATTTTGATGATAACTTGATAGTTTTCAATAATGATGGTTTTCAATAATGGTTTTCAGGTGTTTTGGGCTATGCTTCAGATGGTATGGATTTTGATGGTTTTGGGCTGAGGCCAGGATTTGAGAAAATGAAAGGATTTCTGGCTTTTGGTTTCATAAAGGGTTATATTAGCTTGAATATGAAATGGTTTTATGAAACAGCTTTTATATGCATGCATTGGTTTTTAAATGGAGGGTATAAATGTAATTTCTTATAAACTGTTTTCTGAACGTATTATTTATTTTTTCCACTCACAGTCTTTTGTGTTCTCGATACCCTCCAAGTTTGATGCGGTGCGGGCTGTTATTAGAGAGACGGAGACATCATACACGCGATCCATAGTAGGTTCTGCACACTCTGGGAAGTTCAAAAGTTTTTGGACGGTTCGCTTGGGAATTCCTTGTCCAGCTTACGTGTTACATGGAGGTTGGACGTCAGTTAGCCTTTATGTCGCACGTGAGTGAGAAGGAGCATGACTTAGCCCTTAATCCCGGGGGATTGGGGGGTGGGTCGTGTCAACTGTTTTCTCTTAAATCAATGTTTTAATCGGTTATGCATGCATGTTTTCTAAAATGGAGGTTTAAAGGTTTATTTCGGAAAATGGTTTTTCCAAAAGCTTTATTTTTTGTTCACTCACATCTTTGATGGTTTTTGGTACCCTCCATGTTGATATTGGGACGCTGGTTGTAAGGAGGTTGAGGTATCACGTGAGTCGACGCACCCTGGTTATTCTGAGTAGGTTGTGGTAGGTATCCCTTATCTAGCACGAGGTATGTGTTTATCCAGATTGAGGGTACTTTGGTCATTTTGCAGTCTTTGTGTCAGACGGAAGCAGACCCTCTCACATGAATAGATGGAGATTACAGGGAGGGTCCTATCATCAAGCCTAAGAGTCGAGACACAAAAAATTGGTTAAATCGGTCAACAACCAAACCAAACCGGTTCAATCGATTTTCAGTTCAAAATGGGACTGGAGCTGAGAATCGGACTGGATCGATTTCGAATAAAATCTTAACCGAAAAATAGAATAACAACTCATTAGTTTTGTTGGTACCAAGTTCGTCTTCTCATCTTTACCAAAACCTGATTGTCATTTTCTAATTAATAGGTCTTAATTATATAAAATTTTGGTTTTATTAGTGAGAGCAGAAATCAACTTGTATGTAGTCTAATTCTTATTATATCCTATATTATGGTCATCGTAGAACTCCAATAAACTAATTACCAATAAATTTTTATGTATAAATTAAACATAAATTATGTAGAATAAGGAGCCCAACAAAATAATTTAATTACAATAATTCTACTATCATCAAATTATGATACAAACGTAACACTCATGCACTAAGTGAGTAAACATAAATGATTGAATAAGGAGCCCAACAAAATAATTTATTACAATAATTCTATTATCATCAAATTATGATACAAACGGAACACTCATGCACTAAGTGATCATCTTGAACTCAAACGTCTAATAGTTGTAGAAATTTCTCTAGATTATGCAATATTGGAGTTTCGGCCACTTCAACTTCAAGTTGAAGTGTAACTCCACTCCTATTTGCATATGAGCTCGTACAATATGCAATGTGATTATAATGATTGAGTTGACGGATCTTATCTGCCTAAAGCGTAGATTAATGATCGCAATTGATATACCCCCTTTATCTTACAAGTTGAGAATGTGAAAGGTAGAAAATCATCCCAAAAAAAAAGGAACATACAAAAAGATGAATTCATTAAGAAACCCTGCCAAGCAAATTAACTTACAATTTACGTATATATATATATATATATATATATGTGTGTGTCATAAAAAAAATAATGTAGACAGGTAATTAAGTACACCTAATAAGACAAAAAAGTTCAAGCCAGTCTCCAGACGGAGCATAAATAGCAAGCACTCTTCTTCCTTTTTGGTTGACTACTGCTGGTGATCTTCTTGGTCACCTTCTCCTTCTTGCTCTTCAATAACCAGGTCTTGATTCTCTCCCCACGCGACGGCGGCAATTGATCTTCTTTCATGGAGAGCCCGAGGGGGTAGCTTCGGACAAAGCTCCCTCTCGAAGCCAAGAATTCCCGGCATTCAGGCGTATGCAGAGATTCCAAATAATAATGAGGATTAGGCAAAGAAGCAGGGCCGCTAGTAGTTAAATTTTGAAGGAGTGGTTTTTCTACTTAAGGCCGCCATTGGCAAACCTCCCTAAACCTGATGCTACCTGCTACTTCCATACTCATACTCTTAGCTGCTTCAATATTCAACATCTCTCCCATCATTAATTTATTTTTGCGAACTTGCGAACCGAATAATATTTCTTACCGCTTTGTTTATGGATCGACTTCATTATTTATAGAAGGAGCATTACGAGTGGTCCTATGGAGTTCAGAATTTAAAGTTATATTACCCGACTTTCCTATTTCTACAAGGAAATTTATTTGGACTCCCATTGCGATTGGTTTTTGGACTCCCATTCCTTTTTTAATGATGCGATGTGGAATTGTTTTATCAGATGGTGTTGAAAATAGCTACACCATGGCCCCTCCAAGAACATCCAATTTAGGCTAGTACTGCTGTGGATTAAGGCACCGATAATTGAATTCATAGGTTGGACCCCATTTACATGAGATAAGAAATCAAATGTGTAGTATCGGTTAGCCCAATAGGCAATAGCTATACTCCTTCCGGCCGCTTAGGTGCCCTATGACACCTTTCTAATTGATAGTAGTAAATAACATTATGAGGGCTTATGGCGAGCGAAAAATTCTTAGATTTTGGGTTTCGCAAAATTCCTATCCCTAAAGTGGCAGCCTTAGCAATGGGACATCTCTGATTACATTACTTGTCCTCCTCCTAGTCATAGGAAGGCTTTCTCGGAAATGGCTTCTTCCCCAAACACCAGCTACAACTAGATTCGAGAAAAAGACCAAAGAGCCTAAAATTGGCCAGATTAAGACCCCAAAGCGTACAATCTTCGACTTTTGAGAGACTTTGCTCGACTTAGGTCGATATGTAGAAAGGACCAAATTAGTGAGCAAGCTCATTTAAAAGCCTTACGGTAAAAATTGCCCATCCCATGATATATAATGGAAATACTAATTAAGATAAATCTCTGTTAATGAATTCAAAATTTTTAATAAAATTGAGCACAATAATAATATTAGGGTTTGTGAAGAAAAGGAACAGTGGCAGCGTCTTTTGGAGGCTTCCAGTTCGCCGCCTCCTGGTCGATGGGGGCAGAAGGGGCAGCGGATGCGAGGATTGTTGGGTCACCCAAACGCCTTCGTCGCGAAGATATGATGGGTGCTGAGGGAGTGAGTGAGGAGGGACGGTTTGATATGCCCAAGTAGTCTCTTTCTTTTAAAGAGATTTTGCAGATTGACGATGTCTATGTAGGAAAAATTAAGGAAGCGAAGCATGCATTGTTTGTGGATGAGACCTCGAAGATTGGTGAGAGAGACTTTATGGTGAAGGAGTCGTCGATTGGCCCTTCGATTCGTTTTTTTGATGCAGCGAAAGCCGTCCCCAGCAGAATTCTGTGATTATCAAGTTTATTTGAAGGAGTCATACATTTGGTTATCTGGAATTCTAGCTACGACTGCAGTGGAAAATCAAAGGATCTATATAAGTTTTTTCTATATCATTAATTGGCACTTTAATTATCTGCTGTTTTAAGTGTGGGGATGCGTTGTTGTACAATCTCACGAAGGGTCCATGAGTAGCACTTTAATGATCTTTGGTCTTCTCCTCGAATTTAGCTATAGCTGGTGTTTGGGGAAGAAGCCATTTCCCAGGCTTTCCAGGAGGAGGACAAGGAGGTGATGAAATCAGAGATGTCATTAATCTCATCTCTGAGGTTGCAACTTTGGGGATTTGGGTTTTTGCAGAACCCCAAATCCCAATTAGATGAAAGAAAAGAAGATGATGATGATGATGAAAAATCACCGTGGATTGGATTTGAAGGTTGGGAATAGATTGAAGAGAAAATCATATTGGATTCATTGTTCATCATCTTATTCATTCTTCAATTTTTGTTTTAAATTTTTTGAATTCTAATAATCTTTTACAAAATAATTAAACCATCAATCTTTTGCTGATACATGTTCATAACTAACGATATTACTAATATGACTAACGAAACGGAGTAAAGCAGGTAATATAAGTATAGTTTTAGGAGTACATTGTAACGATTTCTAGTTGTGGGAGCAAAGTGAAATTCATGGTCCCTTTAGAGAAACATTTTGAGTAAGATTCATTGTTCCGTTAGGGGAACATTTTGAATAATAAGTCCTTCTATATAAAGGTAGATAGATAATTTGTATATTTCTAAAGTCATTAGTATATATTGTTATGTTATTGGGATAATAATAATAATAATAATAATAATACAATTCTATTATTCTAAGCAGCCTCTCTATACATACATACATTTTTTTTCTTTATATATTCTTATTTCACAATATTTTATCGGTATGAAGAGCTCATAAAAAAAGGTTAAAAATTAACTTTTTTTTAAAAGGAAGATTACAGCTATTCAAACCAACTAGCTTTCTAGAATCCAAAAATCAATTTCACCTTATTATCATTGTTTTTATTGTTGTTTCAAAACCTAAACCTTAGGATTAAATGATTGATTGATTATATGAACGGAATTATTATCATCGATCGATTATTTGAATGAAATTATATCATAATCAATTGAATTATCATGAATTGATCACGAAAATTGATAATATAGGATTCAATAATTTATATGAATTATTTGTGATTTATTGGATTGAAACATGTTTGAATTATTTTTAGCACATAAAAAATTTGGCCGTATGATGTTTGATAATTACATAAGAAAAAAAGTTTGATGTTGATGTTTGTTTTCTACCAAATTCATGAATTATTGATGAACTGATTATGATGACATGACCATGCCATGCCAAAATTTGTGTTAAATTTCGTCGTTGTTGGCGGCATGTTACCAAATTCTAATGCTGGGGCAGCCAATAGATGCTGGGTTAGCCGCCAGCAGCCCACAGCGCCATACGCCCAGAAGAAAACCAAAGCTTCAAGCCCACTTTACCAGCCCAGTAGGCTGCTTGCCACGAAAGCTCAACCTAAACAGCTCAAGCCCAGAAGGTCTACAGCACAAACCCAAACCAAGTCTAGAAGCCCAACGGCTGGGGTTTGTGCTTAGCTCAGCACAGGCGGCTCGACTCGGCTTAGCCTGACCCGACTTAGCTTAGGCGGCTCCACTCAGCTCATTTTTTTATTCAAAAAAAAAAAACATATCTTTTATGTCTTCAAACACGGACCTCAATGTGTGAAGTATCACATCATACATTTAAATCTTCATGGACTTTAACAATCAAATCATGACAGAAGTATGATTTAAATGGTTCTTTCATGTTATTTAGTGTTTATTTACAAGTTATTTAGATTATTTATTTAGGAATGTATGTAGTTAACGAATCATAAGTTCATAAATAAACTAAAAATTTCGGAAATTTCGGTAATTTCTAAGAAAAGAAGGGAACCCGAAATTTCTTTCATAAATTCACCATATATACTACAACCATTCGTTTTTACATATTTATTCCATTTTATTGTACCATGTTATAGAATATGCAATTCTCATTGGTTGCTTATGGATGATATTTTTCAAAGCACTAATACTTTTATTTTTACATTGTAGAGAATGAGACATCTCAATAAACTTAATTTTCATGCCCTGAAGCATTCTGAAAGAAATTATTACCAGCAGACTGAAGATGTGAAGTTTTATCTCACTGCGAAAAAAATTCTCTCAACCATCCAAGAAGATAATGTGACTTCAGAACATCAAAGAGTTGATGCTATGATTCTTATCAGTTGCATATGAATCAGTACTGTAATGTGAGTATCTAGATCAAGAAGACCTAAGAACACTATAGGTTCTGTTAGGAGATCGATTCAATCATCAGAAAGATATTTTCATGCCTAAAGCAAGACATCGGCCTAATTTTTTCGTTTTTAGGATTTCAAATCTATAAACAAATACAATTGTGAAGTATGCCAAATCAGGTCTCTCGTCAAATATTGCAGGGAGGGGCTCACCAAAACTGACCTCATTAAGAATAATTTCTCCACATTTCCTAGTTCATGTATTGTCTTGCAGCAACACTACATGGAAAATAAATTTACCAAGTTTTGGAGAATCGATAGCTACTATGTTTCTGCTTGCAAAGAACAACAGTCTGCTAATGAAAAATGATTAATCTCGACTAGTTGGTTTTAGAGAAATCTATTGTCGAAAGAAAATACAGTTACTCGTTGTGAACCAAATCGCGAGTGGAGAAATCAGAGTCATGATATTGGCGCAGAGCGTAACTGCCTTAGACGGGATGGGCACCTTTACGATCGTGGTCAGCGTAACTACAACCCACGTGACTGAGGTAATCGTGGTCAAGAACCGCGTGGTGGGAACCATGCTCTTTCAGTCCCAAATGTTAATGAGAGGAACACTAGTCTGGCCTGTTGCCATCAGAATTAGAACCAGCAAAATCTAATGTATAGATATGGATGAAGTGATCATTGGTCCCCCACCTATCTTGTATGAGCTCAAGTTGTTGAAGAGTATCACACCAAAGGCTAAACTCGAGAGAGAAACTTTGCTCGAAGACTAGTTTCCACTGATACCACCCTTGCAATTGCTGATTTCAAGACTGCCACTGAGCATCACGAGGATTAACACCTCAAAGTATGGATATGATTGGCATTTATGTATTTTTTATGGATATATATTTTTAATTTTGGATAATTGTTTACTTTGCATTAGGATGTTTGATTTTGCTCGAATATTATTTATTTTATTGAATTTATTTATTTCCATATATGTGATTTTAATTCTTAGTTGCATTTATGATTAGGCATATCAAGTGGGGAATTTTTTTTTCCTGGCCGATAGTGCCACCATGCATGCTATGCTTAGAGGTAGGAGATTTTTTTACAAACTTCTTGGCTAATCATACCCCTGTGACAACTATATCAGGCCAATCAAACTTGATTGAAAGCTCTTGTAGAGCCTACTTTGTGTTTTGTGAAACACTATGCCAAACTTGCTCCATTGAAAAATTGAATATTAGACCATCATATGCAACGATAAGCAAAGAATCACGCCCTTCTTACAAAGAATACAATGGGATATTTTTTGGACCTATCTAACCACATGTGAACCGTTTAAAAATTTCATGGATTACATTGATGAGGTGGTCATATGTGACACTATTGTCCATATGCAATACTACATTTGCTAAAATCCTCGCTCAGATTATTAAATTGAGGACCCACCACCTAGATTATTCTATACAGTACATAAGACTTGATACTCTTGGAGAGTTTATCAAAATCATTCGACGATTATTTAATCTCTCTTGGGATTAATGTTGAACATCTAATTCCCTATATTCACACCCAAAATGTTTTCACAGAAGCATTCATTAAGCGATTGCAAATAATTGCACATACCTTGGTTATACGCACCAAGTTTTCAATTTATAAGTAGGGCCATGCAAAGCCATGTAGGTCAGTTGAGGCCACTGCCACCCAAAATTATTTCGCATTACAGTTGACAGTTGGGTACAAGCCTGGCGTTTTGCACTTATGCATTCTCGGTGTGTAGTTATGTTCTAGTTGTGCCACCATAATGTACAAAAGTGAGGGCTCAACGTATAATGGGCATATATGTCTATTATAAGTTCCCCACTATTATACCCTATTTAGAAGCCCTTAACAAGCGGATCTCTTTATCGCTTGATTTCGGATAGTCACTTTAATGAGATAATCTTCTTGCTGCTAGAGGGAGATAAGAATGTCGAAGTTCTTAAAGAAGGACATGAATTGACATAGAATATCTCCACTATGTCTCATCTTGATCTCTAAACTGCACAATATGAGAATAAAGTGCGGTAAATTCTATATCTATAAAGTGTATCTAATAAAATGCCAGCGCTTTCTTTGATCTAGTTAAAGTGACAAGATCACATATAACTAATACAAATCTGTCTGCGAGGATAGACGTTGTTGTAGGGCCCATCATTCCAGATGGAAAAGTCATCCCAGACGAATGAGGTATGGCCATGGAGGCTAACTGGTCATCTGTCTCTGTAAATTATGCATACATATGTGGAACATGAAATCAGATTAATATTATCATCGATAATATATTTTTATTCGAATTAGCTATTGAAATTAACTACTGATGATATTTATCCTCATTCCATTGATGAATGCAAACAAAGAGAAGACCAGCCAAAAATGGAAAAAGGCAATCCATGTTGAATTATATTCTTTGACAAAAGGAAGGTATTGGGCACTGTAGTTCCTACATCTCCCCATGTTAAACTTGTATGATTTAAATGGATATTTGTAAGGAAGCATAATGAGAAGAACGAGATTGTGAGATATAAACTCGTTTGGTGGCGCAAAGATTTTCTCAACTCCCTGTGATTGATTACGAGGAGACGTATTCTCCCATAATGGATGTTATATTGTTCAGCTACCTTATCAATTTGGTAACTTCCAAAAAATCGAGTATGCAGCTTATGGAGATACTGGATACAAATAGTTCTAGATCATGGAACATGCTTTCCATTCATTTGATGCGTTCACTTTATGGATTAAAACAACCCAAGAAGATGTGGTATAACCGTCTAAGTCGTTGTACCCCTTTTTCTAAAGTGGTATGCGTGTATATATATTAGCCTTTTGCACTCACTCCCATGTGTATTAATAGTTTTTTATTTTATTTTTACTTTACTTTTTAAAAGAAATAAATTATTAAAAAATGTTTTAAGGTTGGAGTAACTATTCACATCTTTCACTACAATTTTCTTGAGCATGCGACATTATTTATTTTAAGCACGCTCGCTATATTCAGTTTTTTTTGTTTTTTTGGCCATTAATATGTAATATCTCAAAATTAACAATCAATGACTAATATGCAGCGGGGTTAGGAAAATTCACACACGCATTACAGCATCACTCAAGCCTTGCAAGTGAATGCTAGAGCAACTAGCAAAGCCTCCTCGAAGTACGTGAAGTAACTCCGGGACCTAAGGTGTAATGACCCGTTCCGAAAACCGGGAATAGATTAGTGGTTAATGATGGCTTAGTGAAGTTAATCGAAGATTAGTTGGATGCTTTCGGATGGACGGTGCGAAATGACGGTTTTACCCTTGCAATTGGGCGAATGGTTAACTTTTGGTTCGAGCAGTCAACCGGACTTTGACTGATGACTGTGACGTAGTTCGGGACGTCACGAGTTCCTATACAGGTGGCACGTCCGATTCTGACATCTGAGGAGGAAGTTATGATGTTCAGAAGTTCAAGGGTAATTTGGTAATTTAGTTAAAAGGGGAAAATTGTTGACTTTTCAAACGACATGGACTTTTTACGTAATTCAAGGACCGTTAGGTACAACGACAGGCAGCATGCGTCAATTAAAGTTTGGATGACAACGTTATGGGTCTAGGAACATGAAGGGAAAAATGGTCATTTGTGGAATATAGGTAAAATGGTCATTTTGATGCATTAGGAGCTGTGCCCAGTAAAATGGTACCACTTGGTGTCTTGGGGAGTGTGCCCAATGGTTTTGGGACACTTGTCCCTTGCTGGAAGGTCATAGAACCCTCCTCACCGTCTCTCTTTTTTTAAAAAAAAATGGTGGTTGCACGATCATGGAATAGGAAAACAGAGACACAGAGTTTGTGAGAATTCAACCCCCTCAGCCCTCCTCAATTAGCCGTGCCGTAGGAACAAAAATGAGGGGATAAACGATGTGGAATATAGTGGTGCCACCGTCGTGGACAGCCGTGGACGGTTGTCTTGACCCCGTGAGCAAACCCGTGAACTCCCCTGCAACCCGTGAATTTCCATACTTGAAAAACACCCTCAAACATCTTCGATTTTATGTACGGTGTGAATAGAAGATGGAAGGAAGGCTGAGTTGAGACTTGTGGTGGCCACAGCGGTGCCCTACGACAGCGATTCAAGGTAAGCAACCGTGAGGTTCTGTTTTCAATTGAAAATGGCAGTTCATGATTGAAGGGCTGTTGATTACTTTGGTTGTTTGGATAAGGTTTTGGAACTCAAAAGGAAGCTTTAAGGACTGGAACCGTGGCTTGAGATAGCCAGAACCGTGAGAACAGAGGAGGAGTAATTCGGATTTTTTCTTCAAATCGGGAAGGTAATCTTCGAGCTTGGTTTCATGTTTTCCTTAGCTGGATCGATCACATATGTTTAGACGAAGCTACTAGGATTAAAAGGGTTGGAATTGGAATGATTTGGGACACAAAATCGTCCTCGTCGGTTCGGTTGGACTGGGCTGGTTCGAACTGGTCTAAACCGGTCCAGCGAGAGGTTGAAGATGATGAATAGTGAGCGTGTGGCTCCCACGAGCAGCCCCTTTGGGCGGCTCGTGAGGGCGCGTGGGACATATTCAGGCGAAGTTGTCAACATGACTTTTAAAGTATTTGATGTAACGAACATTTTGGGATTGGTTTCGAGTCGATTAGACATCGTTTCTATATGTTTCGTGATGTTCGAAGGTGTTAGAGCTCGTTTAAAAATAGCTAAAAAGTCGGGAAAATTACGGGACCTTAGTAAAAGCTTAATGAAGTAGTTAGTAATCTTACTATGGGATTTGGATAGGTTCGGGAAAGCCGGTGATAGTGAATTGGCCGGGAATGACGTAAGTGCACGCGTATGGAGGCGGCAACGCTAATGGTCTGTGAGTGGACTTTGCTTTCTAACTTATGATGTATGTATATATATTTTTATATGTTTTCTATACATGATTTCTATGTTGTGATTTGATATTAATAATTTATGGTTTTGGCCCGAATTTCGAGATTATGACGTATTTGCACGTTTTACTAGTTTTTGATGTATATTGTGACTTGGTCATGATTTTGATGATTTGATTTTGGGGTTTGAAATATGAATTGATTTCAAAGATTTATCATGGATTTGTAAAGTGATTTCGGGCTCGAAGCCCTGTTCAAGTGGTTTCGAAAAACGAGATTTCGATTTTGGAAAGATGATTCTTGATTCGGTTTTGAAACTTGAAATAGAAATTCTGGATTTGGGTTCGGGATGATGGTTCTGGATGCTAGCTTACGGAATCATTATTGCGAATTCGGATATGGATTTTCTATGGATTTTGCTTGGTTTTGGGTTTAAAGACCCGTTGAAAAATGGTGTTGGGTTTAAAGACCCGGAAAAAAGAAAATGGCTGGATTTGGTTTTGAGTTTAAAGACTTGGTTGATTGATGGGGGAGGGCCCTGGATTGATATGTTTTGAGTTTAAAGACTCGGTATATGTTTTGAGTTTAAAGACTCGGTTATTGTGATATCCCCCGAGGCCTGTTGATTGTGTTTTGAGTTTAAAGACTAGTTGATATCCCGGGAAGGCTTGATTATGCGCATGTGTTTTGAGTTTAAAGACTCGGGCGCACTTGAGATCTAGAAACTTGCATGATTGATGTTTTTCACTGGTTTTCAGATGTTTTGGGAAATAGCCCGGATGATTTGGATTTGATGAGTTTTGGGCTGAGTTCCCGTACTTCATGTGGATTTATGATTTTGGGCTGAGGCCCTAGATTTGAATTGCGGATTTGAGGAAAGAAACGACTCTGGTTTTCATTGATGGTTTTGGATATGAAATGGTTTGGTTAATTGGTTTTCATATGCATGCATTGGTTTTTGCGTGGAGGGTATACCTGTACTTTTCTATAATCTGTTTTCAAAATATATTCTTTATTTTTGTCCACTCACAGTCTTTTATGTTTTCGATACCCTCCAGATTTGATGCGGTGCAGACTGTTGTTAGAGAGACGGAGACATCACACACGCGATCCACAATAGATTATGCACGCTCTGGGAAGTCCGGTACTTGCAGACGGTTTGTTTTGGAAATCCCTTATCCGACTTACATGTTACATGGAGGTTGAACGTCGGTTTGGCCTTCATGTCACGCATAAGTCATACGAGAGCATGACTTAGCCCCTAATCCCAGGGGATTGGGCTTGGGTCGTGTCATAAGGGGTACAAAAATAGAAGGGTGAGTGGACCTAATAAATATTTCGGTGTAAAAACCATAAATTATAAAGCATATGCTTTAACCTCTCAGTTTTGCTGAAAACTTGTAATCAAACACCATGACTTGTACTTCTACAAGAAATAACAATAAAATGAGAAACAATCACATGAGTCAAGCCGAACACAAGTACAACATATATAAACCCACTCAACAGATGCTCATAAGTCACACGAGTCATACACATATGACAATACTGGGTATTTATAATGCTCGTGTACCACGATCACATGAAGGACTGGGTGCTTTGCAGCATCACCACGAGTCTCTTAAAGCTCGAGGACAAGACTGGCGTTATTAACTAGTATTGCAAGTAGCGCATGTGAACGATCACAGGGAGGACTGGTATATGGCCATACATACAGGTACAAGATACCAGCGACTCCTAGAGTGGGTTCATATCCTTATCTACAATAATGTCTTGGGACTAATATGTACAAGTAGCAATAATAACTAAGCATACAATGCAATCTTTACTAAACACATGTTCTCATGAATCATCACATAAAACCATGAACTTTCATACTCAAAAAAACATCAATCCATATCATGAACTAGTATGCACCAATATTCAAATATGTAAAAACGTGCAAGTAGATAAAAAAAGTTATAAAACAAGTGAAAGGGTTAACTCACACACTTTTTGAGGAGTCAAAATCACCCGACACGTCAAGATTGCACGAGCTCCAAGTCCACTTAATCTTAACAAAACCAATTGCACAAGTTACTAATTAAGTCCCAAAACCTTAAGGAAACTACACTAGGTAGTCCAAGACGGTACATAAAACACTATAAATGGACCAAAACATACTAAAAATTGTCCAAAATACCCTAAAATTGGGTACACGTTCTCCCGTGGGCTGTAAAAATAGCCCCATGCGCCACTGGGATGCTAGATGCCCTATGTGCTAGTCAGAGGTCAAAAAACCGCCTTACGTGGCGCCACGCAGTAACTAGAGCTCCTACGCACATGCCTTGAGCACCCACGTGTACCCACGCGCTACCACGCACTTCTATACGCCACACACACGTATCACATGCACCACACACACCACACATGCTCATCACATGTAACGGCCCAGACTTTCGGAAAAGGAAAATTTGGAAAATTTGAAGAAAAAGACGATTTTGCCCCTGGAAATTGGGTGAAAGGTTGACTTTTGGCTCGAGCAGTCAAACGGACTTTGACCGATGACTATGGCGTAGTTCGGGACGTCACAAGTTCATAGACAGGTGGCACGTCCTATTCCGACATTCGAGGAGGAAGTTATGATGTTCGGAAGTTCAAGGGCATTTTCGTAATTTAGGCGAAAAGGGGGAAAATGTTAACTTTTTGATTGACCACTAATTTTCACACAATTCGAGGACCGTTGTCGCTGAATCCGTAGACAGGCAAGGGAATCTCTTTATCGTGAATTGTTTAACCTTAGTGGCTGGACAAGGGAATTGTTTAATAGCTTTGAGGCAGTGGAAACACAGAAGTGTGGCATGTAACAGAACACAGGCACGGGCACCATTTTTGTGTTGATTTTGGGACTGTTGCGGGAAACAAAATCCAGAGAGGCCTGAGAGATTCCTTAGGTTGTCGTGAGGTCTGTTTTGATTATAGGGAGTGAGAGTGAGTCGAGAGAGTCATTTTGGAGCAGAGGGACTGAGAATTCGAGAGAAAAACATACGGGAAGAAAAATTGGAAAAACTGGAGGGAAATTCGAAAGTTTAATTGTGAGTCGAGAGGGACAAAACCAAGGATTGAAACAGTCTTCTGGGACCATTTAGAGTTCAACCGTATCAATTTTGAAGAGAATCGATGATGGGTTGGCTAGGAACCCAAGTTCCAATTTTGAAGAAATTTCATACCTGAGGACGATCATCTACGAGTAAGTTTTCCTAAAATTGGTTATGGTTTAAGGTTCGTTTAGCTGTTAATGTAGCAGGCGCGTGAGGGCGCGTGGGCCCAATTCTCGAGGTGAGTTCAACACAACTTTTGTCCTATACAATGTAACGAATATTTTAGCATTAGTTTCGAGTTAATCAGACACCGTTTCGATATTGTTTCGAGGGTCCGAAGGTTTATATTACGTTTTTAATTAATATTTAATTCCTGAAAAATTATGGGAAATTAGTATGTTGTTATTTGATCCCCTAGTGACACTGAGGAATGATTTTGGACAGGATTCGAGATTTTTGGAAATTTTCAAAAATTACGGAAACGCGTGCAGTGCGAAAACGAGCGTTATGGACGGTGTGTGAGTGGACTTTGCTTGCAAAATTTAATGCATGCATAAATGTTTCTATGATTTCTATGATTATGATGATGACTTGTGATAATTCCGATTTTCGTATTTATACGTATTTTGGTATGCAATATGTAACTGCACGTATTTCGAGACTATGGTTTCTCTTATGCTGTGATGATGGTTTGATGGACGATTTTACATGATTTGTGAGTATGGTGTTTTAAGGATGTTTTGAACATGATTGTGAGTATGAACTACGGTTTTGACACGGATTTCGAGATTATTACGGTTTTGCACGTTTTACGGGATTTCGACTATATTGTGATTTGATCATGGTTTTGATGTTTTGACCTTGGGATTTGAAATATGATGTGATTTCAAAGATTTAAAATGGATTTTGGAAAAGTTGATTTCGGGCTTGATGCCCAAGGAATAAAAGTAATTTGATGAACGAGATTTCAGGTTTCAAAAACTTGATGATGGATTTCCGGATTTGGGTTCGGGATGATGTTTCCGGATGCCGGCTTACGAAATCATCATTGAGAATTCGGTTTCGGGAATGGATGACGGATATGATTGGGGATTTGAATGTGAAATTCGGACATAAGTCCTATTATGACAAAATGTTCGGATTGGTTTTGGAATTTGGATCATGATGGATCCTGGATTGTTGTGATTTACAGACGGTTTTGGGTTTGAAGACCCGGTACTATTACTGGATTATGTTTTGGGTTTAAAGACCCGGTTAATTGATGACGGGGGCCGGCCCGGATTGGGTTTAAAAATCCTGATTAAGTTTAAAGACTCGTGAGTTTAAAGACTCGGTTATTGTGATACCCCCTGAGACCTATTGATTATGTTCCGAGTTTAACGACTTGTTGATATCCCGGGAAGGCCTGATTATGCGCATGGTTTTGAGTTTAAAGACTCGGGCGCACTTGAGACCAGCAGATTGATTTGACTTGTGAATAACTGTTAATTTCTATTGTTTCCGGATGTGTTGGGCAATGGCCCAGTTTGTGCGGTTTGATGGACTGAATTATGTTGCGTACTTGGATTTGATTCATGATTTTGGGCTGAGGCCCTGTGTTTATGATTGCGGGCTAAGACCCGAAGGTTAAGAAAAGGAAAATGATTTTGATTTTCATACACAGTTTTCTTATATTGGAAATGAAATGGATTGTGAAATGATTTTCGAATGCATGCATTAGTTTTACGTGGAGGGTAGAAACGTCTTTCTGTAATTGTTTTGTAAACAGATTCATTTTTGTCCACTCACACCTTTTGTATTTTATTAACCCTGCAGGTCGTGGCGCGTTAATCAAGGCTGATTGAGAGGCGGAGGCATAAGTGAGTACGTGTGTGGCTATCCCTTGTTTGGCAAGTACTGAGGGTAATTTGGGAACTCCAGTTGACTTGCCAGACGGGAGCAGGACCGAGCATGATTATCAATGTTCCTTCGGGGGCGGTCCTGTCATCACACGTGCCACATGTTCCACATATGCCACACATGTGTGAGAATATTCGTTGAAAGGATTTTTGGCTTAAATGCACTATGAACTCACACACTTATCACACTTTACATCCTGAACTCGTTATTCGCTCCTTTTCCGTCCTTGTCGTCCCCTTTGTCGTGAAAAAGCCTATGTGGCACCTACGTGGATTAAAATATATTAAGTTGGAAAAAAGGGATTTGTAAGACCTGTGTCCTGGAGGGAACAGTGAACAATCCCACATTCCTGCGAGGGGGAATGGTCTGGGAGAGGATGGTGGTGTGCCTTAAAGGTGTAGGCACACACCTATCTAGCACTAGGCCTTTTGGGAGCTCAAATGGCTTTGGGGGGGATTGGAACCCCAAAGTTAAGTGAGTTGAGGCTGGTGCAACTCCATGATGGGTAACCCCCTGGGAAGTTGCACCATGAGCTCTCGAAAACAAAACCGTGAGGGCGAGGCCCAAAGCGGACAATATGGTGCTAGATGAGTCGGGTCCTGACCGAGGAGGGTCGGGTCCTGACAGGATTTGTGGAATTTCACAATTGGCCCTTTCAATTTCTAATCCCAAATTGAGGAAACCCTAAAATCAACATGACATAGTTCCTCATTCCCCCAGGCTTTGATGCGAACCCAGGATTCCACAAACCCAGGCTTCGATGCTGCCCAGGTCCTCCTTCCCCCATTGGTACGATCCACCTTCTAATCATCCACTCGACCTTCGAAGAAGAAGAGATGGAGGAGCTTGAAGCCAGACGTTGCTAGTGTGGGAAGAAATGTAAAATCCTGACTTCGTGGACTAACAGACATCTCAGGAGGAGATTTCAAGTGTGTCCATGTTCTGGGGTAATAAAAAAAAATTGTGTTCTTTGTTGAAATTACGATGAATACGCAATTCTGTTGAAATTAGGTTTTAGTACTTTAACTTTTAGATGAAAGATGTTCAAATTCCATTCAATTGCTAGGATTGTGTGTAAGTTTATGATAATCAAGTCTGTTTCGATGCAGAAAAACAAATGTGGGTATTGAGAATGGTTTGATCCTGAAATGTACCATCGTTGCAAGGCAATCATACCTAGATTGTTGAGGAAAACTGGTAAATTGGATGAGGATTTGAAAAGGTACAGAGCTAGGACAAGGAAGCATTGGGTTGCCCTAATTGTAGCCTATTTTGTGGAGATATTTAAGAAGATTGAAGTTTAGGTTTAGGGATTTCCTAACAATCCAATTTTGTAAGCGATGCTAAAAACATGATTTGTAATGGAAATGTAATCTATAGATTGTTCTGGCAATGTAACGATGATTATTTAAGCCTTTATACAATGTAATTCTATGGATTGCTGTCAAATTGCGCCAATCAATATGTTACAGGGTGCAAATTTTGTAGTACATGGTACAAAGTGACACATTCATTAGTAGTGCAGGGTGCAATGTGATACACAATTAGTAGTATGGGGTGCAAAGTGGTATACCTTTATTAGTACTAGATGCAAAGTGATACACCCTTAGTAGTATAGGGTGCAAAGTAACACAAGAATATAGTAGTACAACATACATGTGCATTGAACATGACTCAAATAATCCTGAAATATTTAGGGAAGAGAACTTGAAAGTGAAAAAATACATCATTACACAAACCATAATTGAAATAGATGAGATTTAATAGCATTGTCAAATAGTGCATAAGTAGGCCATTTTGTATGTTACATGGTGCAATTAAACACAAAAGCTGTAGTCAAAGGTGTAATTAAATACAATAGTTGTAGTCCAGGGTGCAAAGTGACACAGAAACACGAGTACGCTAAACAAAAAATTCACCAATCAGCTTGCACCCACCAGCCTACACCTACCTGCCTACACCTAACAATCTTGTACTTGATGTTAACACCTAACCTAACAGAATACACAAACCAGCCTACAAAACCCTATGCCTCATCGTTGATGCTACCTCTTCCTCCTTGCTGGATATTTGAACCTATGTTTCTTACGAGGAGAAGGTTCAGTTAGTGGAAGAGGATTTGGTGTAGGCTGTGTTTGTGGTTGAGGAGATCTAGTGATATGAGACAAGTCTAGCACAGCTAGAGAGGGTTGTGATTGGGTCTGGAGTTGAGTTTGGGGTTCTGGATTAGGATCTGGATGGGGTTGGGGCTCTAATTGGGGCTGGGGATTAGGTTCTAGTTGAGTTTGGAATTGGGGTTGGGATTGGGGCTGGGATCCTTCATGCTCACTTGCACTGGATCCGTTTTCCTTGGCTTGTTCCTTCCTTGTTTTAGCTTCATTTCTTTTTCTTCCCAAGCTTTCAGCCTTTTCTATAATAGGCTCATGTAAAACAAACATCAAACCAGCAATCAAACAAACATCCAAATGAGGTAAATAAGAATTCTTAACTAAGGTGATTTATACCTTGTATTTGTTAAGCCTATGCCCCAATTGACCACAATTGCTGAATTTCATCTTAGTGTCAAGCTTGGTGGGATTTTGGGGTAAGTCTGCCTCACCAATAGACTTCTTCCTGCTTTTCCTTGGTCTGCTTGGTTACCTGTGGTATGTTAAGGGCTTCAAATGAGGAAAACCTGAGGAAGGCCATTGATCTTCACTTGATATTGGCTCAATGATCTTGTTATAGCATCTCATGTAAGCCTCCTTGTTGTAGCATTCATGGAGATAAGGTTCTGGTTTCTTATGGAAAAAAGCTATTAATGCACAAGCATGAGGGCATGAGATACCAGATAGGTCTCATTCTCTACATGAACTTTTTTTCAATTCCAACTCCACTCTAAATTGCTTCCGAGTTTGATAAGTGACTTCGAAAACTTCATTCCATGCATGCCTTGTAACATACCACTATCCCTCTTTCTATTTCTTCTCCAAAATCTGCCTTATCCTTGGGCCAGTTTGGTGACCACCCCCCACTCCCCCCCCCCCCCCCCCCCCCCAAATTCACAACTGCCTATTTCCTTGTAGAGTACACCATCATCAAATACGTCATGATTCTCTCAAGTAAGGTTATTATAGGATTGTCCCTTGCTGGAAGTGAGGCCTTGTTGAATGCCTCATTGAGGTTGTTGAGCAGAATATCACACTTGAAAGCTGTGTTGGAATGTGACCTTGTCCACTGTCTTGGATCCATCTTGCTTAACCAATCATGGGCACCAGGACTCAAAGCAGCCATTTTCTTCATCTCAGTGTGGTACCAGGCCACAATGGTGCAACTTAAGATCTTTTTGAACTGCTCATTCAATGCTGACCCCTTGTGAACGGTATTGAAGTTTGCATGCATGTGTGGTACAATACCTATGTTCTGCTCTTGGAGATAACTCCCCCACGGCCTCAAGTAAACCTTTCTGCTTTTCACTAATGAAAAGGCATCCTTTACTGTTTTGAATCTTCAACTGGAATGCCAACAATTAAAAGAGCCATTTCTAGGAAGAGTATGACTCAACCTCCACAATAGCATAAGCCACAGGGAACATGTCATTGTTTTTATAAACTAAGATAACACTCAATATTTTCCCACTGTGGGGACGTTTAATTTAAGCATCATCCAACCCAATGAAAGTCCTACAACTAGTTAGCTTACCTCTTTTAGAAGCACCCAAGCAGACATACACCCTTAGAATCTAAACCATCCTTCACCTTCCATCTCTTCCTTGATTTTTACTATACTCCCTTCGTTTACTTTAACAAGCTCTTCACAATAGTCCCTAGGTCTCTCATATTGGGACAAGTAGGTCGTCTTCAGACTTCTTGCCCTATAAAATTGAGTCCTACCAAGCCTATATCCAGTATCCCGAACTACCAACTATTGAAATTCACCTACATCCCACTTATTGCTTGTGAGCTACCTCATATACTTCTTTTTTAACCACTTTACCTTAGCATGATAATTGACATTACCTTTACCACATAAATGCAAGTCATTATAAGTTTTGACTTGCATGTACTCCCTCATGTTTACCTTAGAGGCATAATCACAAAAGGAAATCCTTCTACCTCGACACACTTGGCCCCAATCTGGTCTCCCTTATTCACTTTGAACACAATCCTTTTTTGTTCATTAACAGAATATGTCCTCACAGCTTCTCTGAAAACTGCAGCACTTGAGAACTTCATCCTAAGAGCAAACTTTGGATTTTTCAGATCCACCTAATTGTTAAACTCCCTAAATGGCCCAATAGACTTCCTCCTCCTTGACATTTTTTGAGGAAGAGGAACCAAATCCTCTTCCTCACTACCAACTAGTTCTGACTTAAATGCATTGAGCCTTGGTGAATTAGGTGCTTCATCATCTTCTTGAGCTACCTCACCACTATCCTCAACATTTTCCACATCAACGTATGCTAAAAACAAGTTCTCATCGTATTTATCCATGTTTAACTCAACCTCTTGCCCAAAGTCATCAGCAACCCACCCATGATCTTCATTATCCTGATCATCTTCATCATTTTCCTCATCACCAGTCTTTGAATCAGATTAAGTGGAAGAAGATTGAATTTGTTTCTTTGGGAAACTTCTCTATTTAGTCACCTTCCTCATATCCACTGTAAGGACCCATTCCGAATTTGTGGATTAATTAAAGATTAATGACGGATTATCGAGGATTAATTAATGACTAGTCAAGATTAGTAGAGGATTACCGGACGATCGGGGTAAAATGACGATTTTGCCCCTAAGAAGGGTGAAAAAGTTGACTTTTGACCAGGGAGGTCCAATGTACGTGGATTGAAGACTATTACGTAAATCGAGATAATATGAGTCTATAGACAGGTGACACGTCAAAATCGAATATCGTACGGGAAAGTTACGGGTCGCGGAAAGTTCTAGAAACTATTCACGATTGTACGATTTTTAAATGGCTTGTCTTTAGTGGGGCCCAAAATATCTAATTTGGGACGATAGGATAAGTGACACTTGTCACCCACCCTATGACCCATTTCCATACATACTTGTAACATCATCATCTTCATTTTACATCATCATCTTCATTTCAATCATACCCACCACCCCAAACCATTCCATCTTTATCCTTTGGACCAGGGAGAGAGAGAGAGACAGAGTGAGGGAGGATGAAAGGATGGTTAGGGACGGCGGAGCCGTCGCAGAGGTGGCTGAAAAGCATGAAAAAACAAGGTAAAACCATGGGCCGTGGATTTTTGGTTTTGATTTGAAGTTTTGGATCGATTCTAAGCCCATATTCATGTTCATTGAGCTCATACGAGCTTGTAGGTGCAAGAATGGAAGGCTTTGGACGACGGGAGTGGTCGAAACGTTGATTTGAAGTTTGCTTGAAACTTCGGGAGGCCATATCTTCAAAACTAGGCACATTCTTGAATTTCTAGGTTTAGATTTGGATTCCTTGCCTCGAGTAGCATGATTTCCATATATAGAATGTAGGATTTGGTTGAGAAATGAGAGAGTTATGAAGGTTTGAAAAATTGGACAAAAATGGGGTTTTCTAGCCGCCAGCCACGGCGGAGCCGGTCATCTTCTCCGTCGACCCATTGGCTATTGGCCGGTTGATGTCTGGGTTGACTTTGCTGACGTCAGACTGTTGACCATTGACTGGCTGACGTCGACATTGACTTTGCTGACGTCAGCGTTGATCGTTGACTTTTTGGTTGACCAAAATTTGACCCGTGCGTGGGGCGCATGAGTATGAATCTTGAGGTGAAACTGGTATTGTTCATAAGGTTTCGAAAATATGAATCCAATGGTGGTGGTTTCAGGTTGATCAGAGTTCGTTTGATAGGTCAAATGAAGATTTTTCTCCTCGGGAAGCATGTTTAGGACACGTTGACTGCTCCAGGATGTGTGAGGGTTTATGATTAGGACTTGTATCGATGGTTAGTGACCTTTAAGTATGATTTGAACATGTCTGGATGTCTCCGAGAGTATGGATTAGCACTGGAGTGGCTTACAACGCGGGATTCAGAGTGCTCAGCACAGATGGTCTGTGGGTGCACGCTTGTTTTATAAATATGATGCATGCATAAATGTTTTATATGTTTTATGATCATGATTTGGGATGCATTGATTGCTTGATGTTTTGGATATGATTGGGCATTTTTGTAGAAAATACCATTATATTGCACGTATTTCGAGACTTTTGTTTTATATGATATTTGGGCTTAGATAGAGTTTTATACGTGCATGTGTTTTATGAGATTTTGATGGTTTCACGGAGAGGAAATCGAGGATTGATTAACGGTTTTGAATGATTTCATGGAGATGTGTGAAATCGGTATTCGGGCATGAGTCTTAGTTAATAAGACTTGACTTGGATTGAAGCCAAGGATGATTTTGGAAAAATGTTTGAAATGTGAAATGGTTTTCGGATTTGGAAATATCTTTCGGGCGTATATCCCAGTTGATTTATAGTTTGACTTAGAGTATAGTCAAATGTGAGATATATTGGGTCGTGACACAGTTATGAGATTTATTAAAGATATTTCGGGCATGAGACCTAGTTGTAGATTTGATAGGATTCAAGGAGTCCTGGGTTTATGAAGTGTTGATAGACACTGTTTTTCGACCTTGTGACCCATTTGATGATATTTCGGGTTTGTGACCCTATTGATGATATTCGGGCTTGTGTCCCTGTTGATGATGATATGATTTTGAGTTTAAAGACTCAGATTTTATTAGTGGGCCTCCGCTTGTGAATATGTTTCCCCAGAGAGCACTATGGAGATAATGCTCGCCTCCAAGGTACGTAGAGGTCACAATGCGCCTGATGTTGAGCAGCCGAGAGAGGTGGAAGTTGAGGGAGGCTCGACTAAAGAGTGCAGTATATGAGATCGATCAATGATATGTTCACGATAATCTGTCAATTGTCAGCCGGTGATGTGTTCACGGCAACATGCTCAGGATCAGAACAGTCCTTGAGCTTATGGGCACGCGTTGCTAGGATTGGAATCTTGATTGATGATGCTGATGATATGATATTAAGTTTAAAGACTCAGAAGTTTAAAGACTCGGATTTTGACACCGTGATTTGATTTGGGCTGAGATCCCACATGTTGTTGATTTGGGTTGAGACCTTATGTGATTTTTTATTGTGTTTTGTTTTGAAAAGAAATATGACTTGGTTTTGAGAAAGTATTTGACATACTTTGTTTTCCGATGCAGGCGTACTTTTATGGTGAAGAGTATAAATGTCATTTTGATAAATCGTTTTTATAAATTATTATTTTTTTCCACTCATAGTTTTTATGTTTTTTATACCCTTCAAGTTGATTACGGATGCAGGATGTAGCAAAGATCAAGACATCACATGCCACTACAGATCCTTGCATACTCTGGATAACCCCAAACGGGTTTCAGTTTAATCCTTTGTCTGGCATGCGGTGTCAGACGGGAGCAGGCACATCCCACAATAATCCAGGGGGATTAGAATGGGTCCTGTCATCCACAGCTTCACCTTCAATCTCCACATACCCTAGAAGTTGGATCTCATCACTCTGTCATAGTTATCACAGAGTTTAAATAATTGGCCATCAGAGGTTACTTTGACTAATATTTCACTATCTATGTCATTAGAGCATACAGACAACTCAGAAGGTAGATAGCTTAGATTATTCCCTATGTACTTTAATTCCAAAAGGGAAGTCCAATATACTGCAGCAAAGTCATAGAACTTGACTTGTCTCTCTATTTAATCCCAACACTCTTTATCTTCTATTAGTAGTTCACCTTCTGATAGGTCGTTAAGTCAACATTATTTTATATTATTTTATACCCTTATACTTGACTTTTAATATGAAAATAATAAATAATTAGATAAATTGATTTATTTTGTGATATTTCTATTTAGCTAAATAAAGTTTGTAATTTGGAGCATTTTAGCAAAAGAATCGTCCCGATTGGAATTATAACGAAAAAATTATGGACGAAATTCGATTGAATTATATATTATTAATTTTGTGCAGCCCAAATTCTTGTTTTTAATCTCCAGCCCAATTTTTCTTATGCAGCCCAAAGATCAAAGCAACCAGCAGCTCGGCCCGCAATCGTCCAGCCCAAATCCATGTCGTCCTGCTGCTCGCCACAACTGAGGCTGCTTACTGGCCCAAGACCCGCGCAACCCATTTGCTCCAGTCCAGTCACCAGCCCACGCGTGCGATCAGGTCAACCCGTACGCCACCTGCTCCACTGATGCAGCCCGTCCATCACTCCAGCCCGTGCTTCTGCTGCTCACCAAACCAGCCAGCCCACATGCTTTGCACCAGCCCACTGCAGCCTTCATCTGTGCAACCCGTACACTGCACAGTCCAACTACCCACGTAGCCCATCACGCAAAGCCTGCACAGCCCGCACGTCTGCACAAGTCTCCACGCGTGCTCCTGAGCCCAGCCGCACAGAAACCACTCTTCAGCCCAGCTGCAGTCTCACCAAACCCATGCCGTACGGCCTGCTCACCAGCCCACCAACCCAACTACTCTTCAACAGTGCAGCCCACTTGCCACAGCTCAGCCCAGCCGTCCAACTGCTTCAATTTTCTCATATTTCTCATATTTTCCAGCCACAAATTAATTCCAAACCTTACCTAAATTTCATCATTAAACATCATTGTTCATAATTAGTCATCATTTCATTTTCTTTTATTTTATTGTAATTTTTAATTACTTTATTTTATTTTAGTAGTTTTTTTCCTCCTATAAATAGGAGTTCATTTTCACTTGAAAAGGGTGGACTTTGTTTTGAGAAAGAGCTCCAAAACACAAAATTGTATCCTTCCTTTAGAAATATCAAGACTAGTATTTCCGTTGCAATTCTTGAGTTTAAGTTCGCATTCTCGTGTTTATTCATCCATCTTCATAAGGTCTCTTCTACTGTCAGAAAATTTTATGAATAACATGTCATTTGTATTCCATCCATTTTCGGAATCACAAGCTTTCTTGGATTCCGAAGGTGTAACTTGTTCTTTCCTTTGCTTAAACTCTCATTGTTGTTTCGGTTTTATTTTCTTTAGTTCAATATTTTTGTGGGTATTTTCTTTCTAACTTTTGTAGACAAGGATATTATTATAATATGTTCTACTTTTCAAACTTCATTTACTTCATACATTTGAGTGCTTAAGCTTCAATTTTATACTAAGTGTTTATGATCGCGTTTCGGTGCACTTAGTATAAAATTGAAGAGATTTAAATGTTTAATACACATTCAAATCATAAACATTGGGTTAATCAATTTATAAGTGTTTATGACCGCGTTTCGGTGCATTTATAAGGTTTATAAAATGTATGCATGAGTGAGATGGTGAAAGTAGAATTTTGTGATATATTCAAACTTTGCAAATGTTAGAGTGTTGGTAGAATTTGTGTTTAAAGAAAGTCCACTTGTATAAATGTTAAAATAGGAATAGAATTAGTTCATTTATGTCTTTACTTATTTTGCATGATCAAAATCCCTAAAAACCCCATCTTTATTCTTTTTTTCGTTAATTCTTTAATTCTTTATTACTTGATTATTCAATTAATTAATTATGTGATTATTTAATTCTTTAATTCTTCAATTCATTATTCTTTGATTATTCATTATTCTTTTTAACTAACATATTATTAATATTCCCTAATTTCTCCGGTTAAGAACGATCCCTATTTACCAATACTATAACTACACAAAAAGGGTTTAAATTGCATAATACTCAAATTACGTGTTTAATTTAATGCGTAGTTTGGGCGTTATCACCTTCATAGTGAACTTTCATAGTAAAGATATCTCTCTCTGTCATTTGCATTCATATACTAAATAACAACTAAAAAACTAACCAACTAACTACAAACTGTGACTGATTAATGAGCTTAAGGTGTTAAAGTGTAACCAACAGTCCAAGTACAGGGTGGAACATGTAATACATATATTCGGTACATGATTTAAAGTGAAACCAAATCATCTAGTTCAGGGTGCAAAGTAAAATCATAACATCGAGTTTAGGGTGCAAAATGAAACTTGAACATCGCGTTCAGGGTGTATATTTGCTAAAGATATATCCGTTTCAGCAACAACAACACAAACTAAGCAGCATGATACATATTCAATCCAAATACCTCATCTTTCAACATATATACCAAAACCAACGACACAAACTAAGCCTAGTTATCATATATCAACATGCACATCAATTTGAGCATACTATTCGGACTAAGGAGAACATAGGCAAATAAAGACACAAGCAAAGCGTATAGCATATTGAAGAATGGATGAAATAAAGAAATATAAGCCCAGCAAGCATATTTCATGGATAATCAAAGAAATATGACACCAGAAGCATGGAGGAAAGGAAAACTAATTGTAGATAGGCCGCTCCACTCCAAGCTCGTGAGTAATCATATTCAAAATCGTATGTACCTATTTGTTCGCACATACGCGTCGATTGCACTAGAAATTTTCAATCAATTTAATGCCATGTCGTCGATTAAATGCCTCAATTTCAATCTAACTCAACCCCTAGAAATTTTCCCCCAATTTCGACCTCTAATGTGAACTAGAGAGGAGATGTCTGATTTGGCATTCGTAGGTCCCAAAACCATTCCATGTCACGGCTAACATGGCAAAAGGGTGTCAGCGTGTCAAAATTCCCTATTTTACCCTTACTTTTTACAGCTACATAACACCTTGGATGGAAAAGGAGCTGTGTGGCCCTCCTAAGCCGTTTCATGCAATTAAGTGAGAGAATAATGAGTTCGGGGTGCAAAGTGTGACTGATGTGGGAGTTCATGGTGCATTTAAGCCAAAAAGCCTTCCTTGAAATATTTCTAGAATATTCCCTAGAATATTCCTGAAATATTTTGTTAATTGACCGTTAGGATTAACGATTAAGTAACTGTTGACTAACGGCTGACAAATGGCTTATCACCATCATCGAAGCTTCATCGAGATTATGGTTGGCCCGTTGCCATCACCGCCGTCCATGGTGGTCAGAATTTGAGATTTTCACTAGAAAATTTCAAATTTCTGGTGAGGTCCAACTTCGCCTAAATCACTTTGGTTTTACCATGCAAGGGGTCTAAACAAATATACTCACTATGAGGATTCCAAAAATTGAGTTATTGGGTCAAGAAGGTACCTTCTATGATAGAAAAAATAATGGGAAGCTGCACTGGCTCAAGAAACCTAGTTTTCCAATGAGCCCTCGTCACCGCCTCCACCTTCTGCCACTAAAAAACAACATGCAAACCAATTAGAGCAATTCTATGAACAAGATAAAAGAATTAGTGAAGGTTAGAGGTCACGAAACTACCTGGTAACTTGATAGGCCACCGTAAAGCGCCACGACATTGGATTTTCTTGCGAGGTCATTATCGGCGATTCTCGCATGAAAAATGACATGCACACTTATCAAAATGAAGCCCTCAATAAGTATATCACCAACTTACATTCAAAGGGTCCAACCATTGCCTTGTTCCAAATTGGGTTTACCGTTGTTGGTCGAGTTTTGACGGCCGTCGTGACTCGTGATTTCTCCCTTGGACTTATAGAAGTAAGGCGAGAATGATGGTGTAGTTTTGGATCCATCTTGTTTGAGATTGTGGGTTCGTCAATCTACGACGGTATCAGACGAGGACTATGATGTGAGGAAGAGAACATGAGTGATCTTGTTGTCCCTGTCGGTCGAAGACATTAGGGCATGACAGCGTGATCGGAGTCTCATAGAAGGTGATGGCACACAATTGAGGCTGGTTGTGGATCGAAGTATCGTAGCTATAGTGTTTGGGTCCTTGGCGGGTTTGAAGATGGTGGACTTGAGGGAGATAAGATCAAGGTGCAAAGGAGAACAAAGGTAAGTATAAGGGTAATGGTTTTTTCGTATTGCTTTGAATGAGTTTGGGCTTTCCCCAACCTGGGCCTACACTTGGCTTGGGGTTTAAGATGGCAGAAATGAAATCTTTAAATTAGTAAGGTCTACAAAAACCCAATAGGATAATTTGGTAATTTCGTCCCTCTCATTTTTTTTTCCAATTTCAATACGGGAGGTTTCACTAAGGTTTTCCACTATTTTTAGCCATGCATGATTAAGATTCTAACTCTCTATTTTATAAATAAAATTAAGAGACTTTTAAAATTAACTAAGCACTTTTATAATTAAACTTAAATATTATAATTGATTTTTTTTTTAAATCGAGATTGAAATCTGTATTATTTGAGGTTTAACAGTACGGTATACAAAGTTAAAAAGGGGGGGGGGGGGAGGGGGAGAGAGGGATCGGTATTATAATAAGGTTTATTAGACTAAATGCACCTTGAACTTGTACATTTGTAACACTTTGCACCCTGTACTCATTATTTGCTCATTTAACTGCATGAAACTGCCGAATTGTGCCACTCAGCTCCATTTCTGTCACAGATGTTTAGTGACTGTGAAAAGTAAGGGCAAAATTGGGATTTTTGATAGGCTGGCTATAAAGACCCGTCCCGAATTATCGAGATTAATTAATAATTAATGACGGATTAGCGAGGCTAATCGGGGATTAAAAGAGGATTAACGGACGTTCAGGGCGAAATTACGATTTTACCCCTGAACGAGGGCAAAAAGTTAACTTTTGACCCGGGAGGTCCGATGGCAGAGTGTCGAGGACCGTTACATAGATGGCATCGATACGAATTGGTAGACAGGCGGCACGTCAAAATTGGACGTTCGACAAAAAAGTTACGGTTCACGGAAGTTCCGGGGAACTATTTACGGCGGCATGTTTTACGAGGAAAAAAGTGGAGTTTTGTCTTATGTGGGCCAAGATCTTTCCCCAGGCCTAATGGATGAGTGACAAGTGTAACTCATCCATTGCCTATTCCCCCACATTCATGCATATCACCTTCACCTGCTTAGTTCACATAAACCCGAAACCCATTTTCCATTTTTGTACAACCCACACCCCACATCCCCTAAATATAAGATGGTGACACATGATGGAGACAGAGAGGTGGAAGTGAGACTGTGATGAGGATGGTGGCAGGACTGGCCAGGCCGCCGTGGACGACGGTGAGGAGGTATGCTCGATTTTGACCTTTGAATTGAATAAATTGATTTGGGCATTATGAACGGTTTTGGATGTTTGGATGATGCTTATTAGGTTGCTAGGAAGGGTTAGATGAGGTTTTGGGCGGCTATGAAGGGCTGACCAGCCCTGGGTGCAATCAGGAAACTTTGAACCGTGGGATTCAAAGTGGATGGGTCGGGGTTTTCAATGTTTTTCTTAAGTTTCTTCACACCATTAGACTTTTAGGGATTAGATAGGAAGAATGGAATTAATTAAGAAGAGATTGGATGAAAAATGAGGAGAGGATAGCCCTGGACCGGTCACGCCAGTGCAGTTGCAGGGTTGAACCAGACCGGCCGGTTCGGACCGGTCTAACCGAGGAAGAAGATGTACAGTATAGCGGCGCGTGGCGCAGGGGCTGTTGCCAGCGTATGTGGGTGCTTGGCCAACTTTTTGGGGAAGTTTCCAACATTTCAAATCATCTATTTGATGTAACGAACATTTTGGGACTGGTTTCGAGTCGATCGGACATCGTCTCGATATAGTTCGGGCTCTCCGAAGGTTTAAGATCGCATTTAAAAATAGTTAAAAATTCTAAAAAATTACGGTGCTATAGTGAGGGGTTATTTAAGTAGTTAGTAAGCCTCTAAATTAATTTGGATAGGTTCGGGAACCCTGTAGTCGACCATTAGCCCGAGAGAGCCTACTGGCACCCGTATCGAGGTGAGGCTTCGGGCGGTCTGTGAGTGGACCTTTCTTTCGAAATTGATGCATGGATAAATGTTTTATAAATTTTTTAAATACATGTTTTGTGATGCCATGAGTGCATTTGTTTGTGGTAGCCTAGGATTTACTTATTTGCACGTATTTCGAGATTTTCAGTTTTATACGATGCTTGTACGTGCTAGGTTTTCGATGAGGGTTTAATGAATTTGTTTTGGATTTGAAAATATGAACTCGGGCATGAGACCCATTTAATTTGAAACCCTCGGACTTAGAGTCCCTTTGATTTGATGAGAAATCTCGGGCTGGAGGCCCATTTGAGTTATACGATCGGGCTGAGGGCCCCGTTGGTTTACGAATTCGAGCTGGAGGCCCAGTTTGTGGTAATCTCTGGCTTGAGACCCCTTTGACTGTGGTATCAGGCTTAAGGCTTCGTTGATTGCGAAATCGGGCTCGAAGCCCCGTTGATTTCTAGTTTCGGGCATGAGGCCCCGTTAGTTGTAATATCGGGCCAGAGGCCCAGTTGATTGTGAAATCTGGCTTAAGTCCGAGTTTGGTTTATGAAATGAGAATTCGGGCATGAGACCGTGTTGAACTGTGGATTTAGGTCTAGGCCTGTGAAAATGGATTTGAATCGGATTCGAGGAATCCTATTGAGATAAATCGGGTAAGAGACCCAGTTGAAATATATTTTGAGAAAGAAAGTGTTTTAAAAATGTATATATACCCTCCATATGATTAATTTGGTCTCCTCCAGCCGTCGACCTGGAGAGTCACGATCCACTGACCAGAATGAGTATCCCCATAGGGAGCCCATTCAAGGAGTGAAAGTTATGATGTGGTCCCGAACCAGATTCCAGAGAGATGCACGGACTAGATCTGGAGACAAGGCTCGGACTCGATCTGGAGATAGAGCCTCCCAGATAGAGAATTCCTGGGGGTAGACTCGGTGTGAGACCCCGAGTAATGTGCATACTAGTATAGAGATGAATCGTGACATATATCCGGGATGTGTTCCCTAGGGGCTGTGTGCCCCGAGTTGGCATCTTCTCGGAAGTGCTGAGGATGGCTTATATGTATGCGTATACGTATGAGGTTTTATGGAAAGTGATTTGGGGGCGGAGACCCCGTGTTTTATTTTTGGGAAAGTGGTTTGGGGCGGAGACCCCGTATTCTATGTTTTCGTATTTCACTGAGAATGGTTTTGGGCTGAGACCCACGTGACGTGATTTGGGCAGAGTCCCACATGATTGGTTTTGGGCAGAGTCCTGCATGGCTGGTTTTGGGGCTGAGTCCCTACGGAAACTAGTTTTGGGCTGAGTTCCCATGTACTTGATTTACGTTTTGGGCCAAGGCCTTAATGGTTTTGTGAATGTTTTGAATAATGATTTTCGAATGCATGCATGCTTTTTAGTGAAAGGCATAAATGTCTTTTTGTGAAATGTTTTTATTAAAATGATTGTTTTGTCCACTCACGATTTTTGATGTTTTGAATGCCCTTCAGGTTGATCGCGGATGGAGGCTGTAGCAGAGACCAAGACATCACATTCCTCCTCCAGATCCTGGCATTCTCTAGTAGTCCCGATGTGGCTAAGGGAAAAATTATCCCTAGTGTGACACTTCGTGTCAGACAGGAGCAGGCACGTCCCACGTTATTCTCGGGGGATTTGGGACAGGTCCTATCAAGTTGGTATGAAAGCAGGTTGGCTCATATGATACCCATGGTACTTTGATACAAGTTGGTATCAGAGCAGGTCTTGCTCTTAGAGTGCGCGCAGATCAAGAATATGATGTCTCTGTAGTTGTAACAGCCCGTCATCAACCTTATAGTTAGGGTATTAATAGGAAGATTTTGTAGAAATTGAACCCTAAACCCTAGTTAGATTACGTTTCGCACGAGGTACAATGGTTTAAGGATTCGATCGGTATCGGATGTCGCATTCTCCGAGAGGTTGGATCCTGAATGGGATCAACATTCATGTGAATCCAACGGCTTAGAGCCATAGTGGCACTGTAGATAAGATCCAGTGGATCAGTAGAGACCGTATGATGACCCGAGAGTCGAAACCGTCGAGTAGTCATGACGGACCTGGATCCGACCAAAGAGGAATCAGTAGAGGTCGGATGTCAGAGTCGTCCATGAAAAAAGTGTAAGGATCAGAGATTATGCTGCTGGGAGCAGTCAAGGGCTCGATGACCCTAGTTGAGGTTGGTTGGAATAGGAACACTGACCCTATTTGACATAAGATGCCATGTTAAGAGGTGTCGAATCCCGGAGGGATGATTGGGGGTCAGATGTCACAGTCGTCAGTGCAAGGATCGAAGATTGTGCTACTGGGAGCAGCCAAGAGCTCGATGACCCTAGTTGAGGCTGGTTGGAATAGGAATGCTGACCCTATTTGGCATAAGATGCCATGTTTAGAGGTGTCGAATCCCGAAGGGATGAGTGGAGGTCTGATGTTACAGTTATCCATGACAAAAGTGTAAGGATTAGAGATTGTGCTACTGGGAGCAGTCAAGGGCTCGATGACCCTAGTTGAGGCTAGTTGGAATAGGAACTCTGACCCTATTTGGCATAAGATGCCACGTTTAGAGGTGTCGAATCCCGGAAGGATGTGGACTGGTAAGAGATGCCCGGAGTCGTTCTGGTATGGCATGGTAGGATACGATTGCGCATGTAGTGCTTGTGCAGTGTTGGCACAAAATATGGCCAAGTCCTTATAGAGGCCAGCGGTTGGGCGCCGTACTGTTACGAGAGGACGAGGTCCTTGGATCGTGGTTATTGGCTAGTATAATACCAGTATTGGAGTATGACGACTCTTCGGAGTCGAGAGCGAGGGATCTGTTAGGATGGTTGGGCTGTAGCGGGCAACCGGGTTTGTGATAACCCTAGTAGGTGATTGATTGGACAAGTTACCAGGAGTGTGGTACTTGTCGACCGGATCCTAAGGTGGACCGATCAGTGGATGTTGTGTGTGGAGTGGTTGGTATTGGAGGTTAGTCGACCGCATGGATTTGGAGTCTCAATAGCAGAGTGTTTCTGAGATTAGTCTGCATGAGGTTGTGGCAGACGCTGCTATCAATGGATGTAGTCGAGTCTTATCGAGTTGGATAGGTTCAGGTTGCCGTGACGATTATGACGATGGGATTCGTCAGTCGTGACAATGATACGGGGTGCGTGAGTGACGCACGGTATGAGCAGTGGTTTTGGGAGTTGGCTCAGCTACGATCGAGTGTGATCGCAGGATGAGGTGTTGGACTTTGGGGTGTTGGCACACTTGCCACGCTACCTCTATGAGGTGACTGTGATGAGTAGGATGTATCTGGATGAGTGCGATGTACCTGGATGAGTGTCAAGTTCCTTAGCTATCCTTGGATGGATTACACGAGTGTGAGTGCTGGAGTTGATCCTATAGAGTTGGGACGTGCGAACCAGTATGCCGACTGGATAGTAGATGTGCCCGGAGTGGCGAACATGTGAGTCCGGTGGGCGCGGAGATAGACAAAGAGGATCCCGAGTGGCTCAGTACGAGGCACGAGGAGTACTTGGTGGTGACCAGTTCCCTGATGGTACGAGACTCGAGGCACGAGTGTGTGTCCAAGAGTGGTAATGTTAAAGGATGAAAAGGTATAAATGGATGACGTAAGTGACGTCTTATGACGTGAGGGTCGGTTGATCAGATATGAAGTTATGTAGAGATTTGACTGCAGATCAGAGCAGGAGCCTATTGTGACTCTTCAGTCAAGCAGTGCATTGGGTTAAGAGGAATTGACATCCTTTTGGATGTGCGTAAACAGTATTCATGGACGCATGGATGGTGTCCGGTTGAAATGAGGACTTGAGAATCCATTGTGGATTGGTTTTGGTTGACTACGGTTGACCATACCTCATGAGTTGGGGACTTGGAAATCGTTTGCCTATAGGACGCGAGAATGCTCGTGTAATGAGTGAGCCGAGTAATTGGAATAGAAGCATGTTTCCAATGTGATTGGAACTTCAGAATCAAGAGAAGTTGTGATCGAGACGATGAGAAGAGTACTTGATTCCACATGGGTGATAGATATTCCGAGGTCACTGAGTGTGACTCTTTAGTAGATAGTGCTGGGTGCTAGAGGATGACATAGGATGAACTTTGATGTCATCATCTTGGAGTCTCCTGAATTCGTCCCTAGGTGAGGCGACGAGGAGTGATATGACAGCTAAAAGGTTTAAAGAGGGTGTAAGAACCGAACACCTAGGTTGTGAGTCAAATTTGATTGACTTGAGGAGTAGATGGTGTTTAGCATCACCTGATGTGGCGAGAGTGTCCACTACCTTGGACCCATAGTGGATTCACGGTAGATCGAGATGACTGTGGTGATTGTGGCGACCTTGAGGTGAGTAAACCGAGGTCTGGTCGTCATCAGGAAGAATTGTATTGTAAGACAGCGGAAGAATCTCTTAGCATGGTAGGAGAGATGGCAAGAAAGAGGCTGGATTAGTGAAGGAGTATTGCCCTGTCTTGGAATTAGTTACGTGAGTATGTACGAGATAAGGACGATATATAGGTATCGATCAGGAAGAGATGAATAGCTGATACCACGAGTTGGATATGAGGATAGAGATTGTGATGGATTGATGTTCGCCTGGTAACAGACGCTTGGGGTCCGGACCATGGTTGGAATGCATACAGTAGTATGTTGTTGGACGTTGCTAGAGGGCAGTCCTTGAGTAGGTTGGGTGGCGCCCCAATGTTGATGTGATGTGGATGCACCGGTGTGTTGTTCACGTTGGACGATGGGATTGACCACGGTCAATCGGTACGTCGGGTTGAGAGTGTCCCCAGAGTATGGGAATGTTGTAGATTGGATAGAGTCCTAGATGGACATGAGCGGCGATCAGATTAGATCCGATAATGACAATTTGGGGACTCGATTGAGTCAAGATTTCAGCATCGGTTGCTAAGTGACAAGAGGTATGATGTGAGGACTCGAGAGCGAGTCGAGATCAGAGTAGCGCAGCGAAAGCGCGGTGAGGCCGGGAGTTGTCAGCTGGTTATGATGGTTGTGACCTATGGTGGTAATGGATTTAATCGGTATCTGATGGGTTCGGATAGGTATGGATTGATGAGACTCTAAGGAGAGTCAGCTTTGAGTATGGGAAATTGAGAGAATTCGTACGAGCATCGAGGTCGATTAAACCTGCAGGATAGGTCTGAGGATGACCTGTGAGATGGGATTTGTGCCATTGTGATGGTAGGATCTAGAGGAAGTGGTCCGAATCGGAGGCTGAATAGAATATTAAGCCGATTGTCGGATAGGAAGGGTCGTCAAACTGAGAAGCTGAGTTCAGTTGTAAGATAAGAAGAACCATCAGGCTGAAAAGCCTATTGGACGATAACTTATTATAAATGACTTGTCGGAGTGAGTGATAGGCGAGACGTCGACATTTTGTCTCGAGTGAGACTTACGAGCCGAAGCGTGGCTGTTTCGGACGTGTACTGTTACACGGGTAGTATCGTGTGTGTGCTACGACCTGAGTCGAGGGACACGATTGGAATTCCACAATTTGGTTATGGAATTGGGTCGGTTTGAATTTTGAGGACGAAATTCTTGAAGGGGGGAAGATTCTAACGAACCGTTCCGAATTATCGGGATTAATTAAGAATTAATGACAGATTAAGGAGGCTAATCGGTGATTAAACGAGGATTAACGAATGTTCATGGTGAAATTATGAATTTGCCCTTAAGTGAGGGCAAAAATTTGACTTTTGAACCGGGAGGTCCGATGGCCGAGGGCTGAGGACCGTTACGTAGATGACATCGATACGAATCCGTAGACAGGCGGCACGTCAAAATCGTTCGTTCGACGGAAAAGTTACGGTTCACGGACGTTCCGGGGAACTATTTACGGTGGCATGTTTTACGAGGAAAAAAGTGGAGTTTTGTCTTATGTGGGCCCAGATCTTTCCCCAGGCCCAATGGATGAATGACAAGTGACACTCATCTATTGCCTATTGCCCTACATTCATGCATATCACCTTCACCTGCTTTGTTCACCCAAACCCGAAACCCATTTTCCATTTTTGTACAACCCACACCCCACATCCCCTGAATCTAACCTGATGCTGGTGACACATGATGGAAACAGAGAGGTTGAAGTGAGATGGTGATAAGGATGGTGGCAGGACCGGCCGGGCCGCCGTGCACGGCAGGGAGGAGGTATGCTCGATTTTGACCTTTGAATTCAATAAATTGATTTAGGCATTATGGACGGTTTTGGATGTTTAGATGATGCTTATTTGGTTGCTAGGAAGGGTTAGATGAGGTTTTGGGCAGTTGTGAAGGGATGAGCATCCCTGGGTGCAATCGAGAAACTTTGAACCGTGGGATTCAAAGTGAACGGGTCGGGTTTTCAATGTTTTTCTTAAGTTTCTTCACACCATTAGACTCTAGGCGTTAGATAAGAAGAATGGAATCAATTAGGAAGACATTGGACGAAAAATGAGGAGAGGATAGCCTTGGACCAGTCACGCCGGTCCAATTGCAGGGTTGAATCGAACCGGTCAGTTTCGACAGGTTTGATCGAGGAAGAAGATGTACAGTACAACGACGCGTGGCTCCCACGCTCAGGGGTTGTTGCCAGCACGTGTGTAACGACCCGTCCTAAGTATTGAGATTAATTATTAATTAATTATTGTCAGGATCGGCCCCGAATCCACTGGGATTAACGTGGGACCCGCCTGATCCCGTCTGGCACGAAGTGTCAGACCAGGGAAATTCCATCTCTAGCCCCCGTCGGGGCTGTAAGAGTGCGTCAGGATCATAGGAGGAGGGGAGTGATGTCTCTTCTCAACTACAGCCCGCATCCGCGTTCAACGTGAAGGGCATTAAAACATTAAAAGTCGTGAGTGAAAAAAATAAATATTTTATTAAAAACCTTTTCATACAAAGACATTTATGATCTTCATAAATACATACGCATGCATTCCAAAAACCGTTTAGTAAAACATTCCTAAAATCAATCAATTCATCAAACATATTTTTGAAATCATTCAAGGGTTCATGCCCGGCCCCATAAACCGTCATGACCCATAAATCCATTTGGGTCCCTGACCCGAAATCACAATTCAAAACCCGTAGGTCAAATCAATAGGGACTCAGCCCCAAATCATTTCTAAAACATCGAATACGGGGTGTCCGCCCCAAATAACTTTCTAAGTCATAAAACACAGGGTCTTCGCCCTCAAATCTCGTATACGGGGTCGCAACCCCAAATCACTTTCTAATCATAAAACATAGGGTCTTAGCCCTCAAATCACTTTTCCATAAAATCTCATACGTACCGTCATACGTATAACCCATTCGTGGCACTTCCGAGAAGATGCCAACTCGGAGCACACAGCCCCTAGGGAACACATCCCCGATATAGTCACGATATCAAATCTATACTAGTGTGCACACTACTCGGGGTCTCACTACGAGTCTTCTCCCAGGAATCTCCATCTGGGAGGCTCAATCTCTGGATCTAGTCCGAGCTCTCTCTGGATCTAGTCCACATATCTCTCCGGAATCTGGTCCGAGACCACAACATAATATAGTAACCACCACTCCTGGAACGGGATCCCTATGGGGATACCCACTCTGGTATGTGGATCGTGACTCTCCAGGTCGACGCTGGAGGAGACCATATAAACATATGGAGCGTTCATTCATTTCAAATACTTTCTTTCTTTTTCTCTTTCTTTCTCAAAACTCATTTCTCAACTGGGTCTCCTGCCCGATTCATTTCAATAGGATTCCTCGAATCCGATTCAAATCCATTTCACAGGCCTCGGCCTAAATCCACAGTTAAACACAGTCTCATGCCCGAATTCTCATTTCATAAACTGGACTGGGACTCAAGCACGATTTCACAATCAACAGGGCCTCAAGCGCGGATACTCAACTAAATGGGTCTCAGGCCCGATATCATAAATCAACGGGGCATCAAGCCCGATAGAATCACTAACTGGGCCTCAAACCCGAATCATAAACCAACTGGGCCCTCGGCCCGATTGTATAACACAAATGGACCCTCGGTCCGATTCCTCATCAATTCAAATGGACTCCAAGTCCGAGAGTTGCAAATCAAATGGATCTCGTGCCCGATTTCATATTTCTAAATCCAAAATCCGTTTATTAAACCTTTATCGAAAACACGGTACGCGAAGGTACGACATAAAGTCGAAAACCTCGAAAAACGTGCAATTATGTCGATCCTAAGCTACCACAAACAATTGCACTGATGGCATCAAAAAAATATATTCTAAAACAATTATAAAACATTTATGCATGCATCGAATTCATAAAACAAGTCTACTCAGAGACCGTCCGAAGCTGCGCATCGATACGTGTGCCTTAATCGTCTCCCTCGTCAAACGTCACCTCCGGGATTCCCGAACCTGTCCAAATTAATTTAGAGGGTTACTAACTACCTAAATAACCCCTCACTAAAGTCCCGTAATTTTCTAGAATTTCTAACTATTTTTAAACGTGAACCTAAACCTTCGGACGTCCCGAACTATATCGAAATGATGTCCGATTAACACGAAACCAGTCCCAAAATGTTCGTTACATCGAATAGATGATTTCGTATGTTGGACATATGTCCAAAAACCCTAGCATGCACCCCTGGAAGTTGCCTGCACGTGGGTCTCCCGCGCCGGCCACTGTTCATCTTCCTCAGCAGTCGAACTGGCTGGCCCGATTTTTCCTGCAAATCCGGTCCGCCTGGACCGGCGTGACCGGTACAAGGCCCTCCCATCTTCATTTCTTGTCCGTGGTCCCATTTTAATCCCTAAATTCCTATTTTATTGTTTTCTATCATTCCCGATTAATTAAACCATCTAAAACCAACTAAAACCTATGAACCCATTTTGAACCATACGGTTCAAACTTCCCCGATCAACCTCCACGGCGTCTCAGCTGTTAAACCCATTAAAAACCTTCCTAAAATGTCCCTAGCAACCTAATAAATGTTCCCTGATCAACTAAAACGAAGCATAATGTAAAAATCGACAAAATGGAAGATTTGGGTCTAACCGGGTACCTGTTCGGGTTTGGGCCTCCGTCGTGCACGGCTGTGCTTCCCTGGCCGGCCACCACTTCCTTCAGTCATCTCCTCCCTCTCAGTTATGGTCCTAGGGTCCATGGTAGTGGTTGGGGTGAAGGGTGGATCGGTTGGGCTTGTTTGGAAACAAAGAAAAATGAACGATGCACGGGAAGGTTGGATGCATGAATGTGGGATGGTTGGCCAGTGGATGAGTGACACTTGTCACTCATCCATTGGCTGTCTCAAAAGCTAGGCCCACTAGAGACAAAACTGCTCTTTTGTCTCGTAAAACGTGTCGCTATGAATAGTATCCTGGAACTTCCGTGAACCGTAACTTCGCCGTCGAACGTCCGAATTCGACGTGCCGTCTGTCTACGGATTCGTATCGTCGTGATCTACGTAACGGTGCTCGGCCCTTGGCCATCGAACCTCCCGGTCAAAAAGTCAACGTTTAACCTCCTATTCACCCAAATTACCAAAATGCCCTTGGGCTTCCGAAAGTCATAACTTCCTCCTCGGACGTCGGAATCGAGCGTGTCACCTGTCTATGAACTCGTGACGTCACGAACTACGTCACGGTCATCGCCCAAAGTCCATTTGATAGCCTGAACGAAAAGTCAACGATTCGCCCTTTCCAAGGGCAAAATCGTCATTTCTCCCGAACGTCCGCTAATCCTCGTCTAATCTCCGATTAGTCTCGCTAATCCATAATTAATCCTTAATTAATCCCGTTAATTCGGGACGAGTCGTCACAATCTTCCCCCCTTAAAGAATTTCGTCCTCGAAATTCAAATCGACCCGATTCCACAACCAAACTGTGGAATTCCACCTTTTTCCTCGAAACGGATCGTTGCACCCACACAAGAATACTCGTGTAGCAGTACACGTCCAACACACACCGCACTCATCGGTACCATCCTCAGTACGTACCGTCACTAGAGCCTCCAAAGCTCCAACTCGCTCTCGAGAACTACACGTCTGCTCGCACGTCTCACTCGAGACCAAACATCGACACTCGTCAATCTCGCATGTCACTCACTTAGACAGGTCAACGATACCAGACTGACATCCCAATGGTTTTCAGTCTGACTTTCTGACAATTCCATCTGACAATCGTCAAGCAGGAACCCAGTCCCACTAAGGCTAACATACTCCAGCTGGCATCCTGCTCAGCACCCGATCAAGCAACATCCTACAGAACCTGCCATCTCAATGGCGCGAATCACATCTCGTAGGTCATCCTCATACCTATGTCCAAACTGACTCTACTTAGAGTCCCGCCAATCCACACCTATCTGAACTCGTCGGATACCTAACAGTCCAATACCCACACAGGTCACATCCGTCGTGACCAGCCGGCAACTCCCGACCCCACTGCGCTTCACTGCGCTACTCTGATCTCGACTTGTTCTTGAGTCCTCACATCACTCAGCGATACCACTTGTCATCTAGACTCAGCTCGAGTCTCCAAATTGTCACTTATCGGATCCAATCTGATCACCACTCACGTCCAACTAGGGCTCTATCCAACTTACAACGTACTCGTACTCTCGGGCACTCTCAACCCGACATACCGATTAACCGTAGTCAATCCCATTGTACGATGTTCACAACACACTGGTGCACCCACATCAAATCAACATCGGGACGTCACCCGACCTACTCAAGGACTGCACTCTGGCAACGTCCAACCACAACTAATGTCCGCACTCCAACCATGGTCTAGACCCCAACCGTCCGTCACCAGGAGAACATCAGTCCAACACCTCGGACACTCACTCGTCACATCATGTGACGCTAACCACCAACTACTCGTCAAGTCAATCAAATTGACCCACAGCCTAGGTGTTCGGTTCTTACACCCTCTCGAACTCCTGGCTGTCATAACACTCCTCGTCGTCCCTCCTAGGGACAAATCCAAGATGGTGACATCCATGTTCATTCCATGTCATCCCCTGACACGCAGCACCACCTACGTGACCTCGGAGTATCCATCTCCGATGTGGAATCAAGTACTCCTCTCATCGTCTCAATAACAACTTATCTTGATTCTGAAGTTCCAATAACGTAGGAACCATGTTTCTTATCCAATCACGAAGCTCACTTCACACCCCAACTTACTAACATTCTATAGGCAAACCAGTGCCATGTCCTCACTCAGGAGGTATGGTCAACCGTAGTCAACCAAAACTAATCCGTAATGGACTCTCAAGTCCTCATTCATAAAATCAATCAATTCATCAAACATATTTTTGAAATCATTCAAGGGTTCATGCCCGGCCCCATAAACCGTCATGACCCATAAATCCATTTGGGTCCCTGACCCGAAATCACAATTCAAAACCCGTAGGTCATATCAATAGGGACTCAGCCCCAAATCATTTCTAAAACATCGAATACGGGGTGTCTGCCCCAAATAACTTTCTAAGTCATAAAACACAGGGTCCCCGCCCTCAAATCTCGTATACGGGGTCGCAACCCCAAATCACTTTCTAATCATGAAACATAGGGTCTCCACCCTCAAATCACTTTTCCATAACATCTCATACGTACCGTCATACGTATAACCCATCCGCGAAACTTCCGAGAAGATGCCAACTCAGGGCACACAGCCACTAGGGAACACATCCCCGATATAGTCACGATATCAAATCTATACTAGTGTGCACACTACTCGGGGTCTCACTCCGAGTCTTCTCCCAGAAATCTCCATTTGGGAGGCTCAATCTCTGGATCTAGTCCGAGCTCTCTCTGGATCTAGTCCACATATCTCTCCGGAATCTGGTCCGGGACCACAACATAATATTAACCACCACTCCTGGAACGGGATCCCTATGGGGATACCCACTCTGGTATGTGGATCGTGACTATCCAGGTCGACGCTGGAGGAGACCATATAAACATATGGAGGGTTCATTCATTTCAAATACTTTCTTTCTTTTTCTCTTTCTTTCTCAAAACTCATTTCTCAACTGGTCTCCTGCCCGATTCATTTCAATAGGATTCCTCGAATCCGATTCAAATCCATTTCACAGGCCTCGGCCTAAATCCACAGTTAAACACAGTCTCATGCCCGAATTCTCATTTCAAAAACTGAACTGGGACTCAAGTCCGATTTAACAATCAACAGGGCCTCAAGCCCGGATACTCAACTAAATGGGTCTCAGGCCCGATATCATAAATCAACGGGGCATCAAGCCCGATAGTATCACTAACTGGGCCTCAAACCCGAATCGTAAACCAACTGGGCCCCTGGCCCGATCGTATAACACAAATGGACCCTCGGTCCGATTCCTCATAAATTCAAATGGACTCCAAGTCCGAGAGTTGTAAATCAAATGGGTCTCGTGCTCGATTTCATATTTCTAAATCCAAAATCCGTTTATTAAACCCTTATCGAAAACACGGTATGCGAAGGTACGACATAAAGCCGAAAACCTCTAAAAACTTGCAATTATGTCGATCCTAAGCTACCAAAAATAATTGCACTCATGGCATCACAAAATATATTCTAAAACAAGTACACTCACAGACCGTCTGAAGCCGCGCCTTGATACGCGTGCCTTAATCGTCTCCCGGGTCAAACGTCACCTCCGGGATTCCCGAACCTAACCAAATTAATTTAGAGGGTTACTAACTACCTAAATAACCCCACACTAAAGTCCCTTAATTTTCCGGAATTTCTAACTATTTTTAAACGTGAACCTAAACCTTCGGACGTCCCGAACTATATCGAAACGATGTCTGATTAACACGAAACCAGTCCCAAAATGTTCGTTACATCGAATAGATGATTTCGTATGTTGGACACATGTAAAAAAACCCTAGCATGCGCCCACACGCACCCCTGGAAGTTTCCTGCACGTGGGCCTCAAGCGCCGACGACTGTTCATCTTCCTCAGCAGTCGAACCTGCCGACCCGATTTTTCCTGCAAATCCGGTCTGCCTGGACCGGCGTGACCGGTCCAAGGCCCTCCCATCTTCATTTCTCGTCCGTTTGGTCCCATTTTAATCCCTAAATTCCTATTTTATTGTTTTCTATCATTTTCAATTAATTAAACCATCTAAAACCAACTAAAACCCGTGAACCCATTTTGAACCATACGGTTCAAACTTCCTCGATCAACCTCCATGGCGTCTCAGCCGTTAAACCCATTAAAAACCTTCCTAAAATTTCCCTAGGAACCTAATAAATGTTCCCTGATCAACTAAAACGAAGCATAATGTAAAAATCGACAAAATGGAAGATTTGGGTCTAACCGGGTACCTGTTCGGGTTTGGGCCTCCGTCGTGCACGGCTGTGCTTCCCTGGCCGGCCACCACTTCCTTCAGTCATCTCCTCCCTCTCAGTTATGGTCCTAGGGTCCATGGTAGTGGTTGGGGTGAAGGGTGGATCGGTTGGGCTTGTTTAGAAACAAAGAAAAATGAACGATGCATGGGAAGGTTGGATGCATGAATGTGGGATGGTTGGCCAGTGGATGAGTGACACTTGTCACTCATCCATTGGCTGTCTCAAAAGCTGGGCCCACTAGAGACAAAACTGCCCTTTTTGTCTCTTAAAACGTGTCACCGTGAATAGTATCTCGGAACTTCCGTGAACCGTAACTTCGCCGTCGAACGTCCGAATTCGACGTGCCGCCTGTCTACGGATTCGTATCGTCGCGATCTACGTAACGGTGCTCTGCCCTTGGTCATCGGACCTCCCTGTCAAAAAGTCAACTTTTGACCTCCTATTCACCCAAATTACCAAAATGCCCTTGGGCTTCCGAACGTCATAACTTCCTCGTCGGAAGTCGGAATTGAGCGTGCCACCTGTCTATGAACTCGTGACGTCACGAACTACGTCACGGTCATCACCCAAAGTCCATTTGATAGTCTAAACGAAAAGTCAACAATTCACCCTTTCCAAGGGCAAAATTGTCATTTCGCTCGAACGTCCGCTAATCCTTGTCTAATCTCCGATTAGTCTCGCTAATCCATAATTAATCCTTAATTAATCCCGTTAATTCGGGATGGGTCGTCACAATTATGGTTTAGAATGACTAATCTGGGATTAGTTGAGTGAGATCGGACGAAATGTGCAAAATGACCGTTTTACCCTTGGAATGGGTAAAATGTTGACTTTTTGATCGGGAGGTCAAATGGACATTGATCGATGACCGTGACGTAGTTCAGGACGTCACAAGTTCATAGACAGGTGGCACGTCCGATTCCGACATTCAAGGAAGAAGTTATGATGTTCGGAAGTCGAGGGGTATTTTGGTAATTTGGTGGAAAAAGGGGCAAACTGTTGACTTTTGACCTGGGAAGTCCATTGGACGAGGGCCAAGGACCGTTACGTAGAGCGAGTCGATACGAATTCATAGACAGGCGGCATGCCGAAATAAGAGGTTCGACGACGAAGATGTGGTCACGGGGGCGAAATCGATTAACCGAACGAACCGAGGTTTCGATTAAAATAATATTAAAATATTGAATAGTGACCGTTGATTGTGGATGCTTGGATGAGTGACAAGTGTCACCCATCCCTTGTTTTGAGGCCTAAATTCTGCCCCATGTTTCCTGTTAAACATCATCATCATTCCTTCCTCATCATTCCTAATCATCATCAGCCATCTTCTTTATGTTTTCTTTGAACCGTGAACAACACAGAAACAGAGCATGAGAGATGGGAGAATTGGCTTCCTTCCCACAGCTGAGATTGAGAGAATTGAGAGATTGAAGGGACTATGATAGCAAGGGAAACACGAGGGACAGAGAGAGGGGAACTAGAAACCAAAATCGAATTTTTGAAATTTGGGGGGAAAATCCGAAATCCAAGCTTGGAGCCTTGAGGATCGAAATTGGAGCTTGAGTTAGCTTCTTGAGGACATTACGAGTCGATCCACATCAAGAATGAAGAAAATTGTTGGCTAATTGTCTCTGAACGGACCTGACGACAGTGAGCAAAATCGAAGGTTGGGTCGTGTTTCTAGAGGAATTAAACGATGAAATTGAACTCGAAAATGAGTTATCATGGTCCAATTAAGATTCTGAGTGGATCAATTGGAAGAAATCAGAGGGAATCGATGAAATTCGAAGCAGGAACAGTACCCAGGTGTTCTTCGATGTTCATCTTCGAATCGTTCGATTTGAGGTAAGGTTTTGTAAAATTGAGATTACAGAACTGTAATTGGACTTAAAACGAAGCTGTTTGAATGTTCAATTGAAAGAATTGATGTTGAATTGACAGAGAGCTGGTCGGGTCGTCTCGGGGGTTGCAGGACCCGAATTGCAGAGAAAACGGGTTGGGACGATGAGACTGTTGCAGGCGCGTGGGTTTCACGTGCAGCCACTCACGGCGGCGTATGACGGCGCGTGGGCACGAATTTCGAGGTGAGGTCAACATGACTTTTTTCCTATCTATTGTAACGAACATTTTGACACTGGGTTCGAGGAAATCGGATATCGTTTCGATATTGTTTGGGACGTCCGAAGGTTTTGAATCGAGTTTAAAAATAGTTAAAAATTCGGGAAAATTACGGGACTTTAATAGGAGGTTAATGAAGAGGTTAGTGACCCTCTAATGTAATTTGGACAGGTTTGGAAGTCCCGGTGATAGTGGTATGGCCCGGGAAGGCCTATGGCACGCGTATCGAGGTGCATCGTTCGACGGTCTGTGAGTGGACTTTGGTTTTATAAATACTATGCATGCCTAACTGTGTTATATGTTTTATGTACGTGATTTCCATGATGGTGATTGTGATTATTTCGTGTATGTTGCACGTATTTCGAGATATTTTTCGTATTACACGTATTTCGAGGTTAACTGTTTTATTATGATTTTACGTGCTTGTGCTTTCATGAATGATAGGATGAAATGGTTTTGAAATTGGAAAGATGAACTGGGGCTTGAGGCCCAATTGTTTTGGAAACCTCAGACTTGGAGTCCATTTGAGTTACGTAACCGGGTCGGGGGCCCAGTTGCTTTATGAAATCGGGCCAGGGGCCCAGTTGTTTACGAAATCGGGCTGAGACCCATTTGAGTTATATTATCGGGCCAGGGGCCCAGTTGATACAAATTCGGGCCGTGGCCCCATTGGTTTACAGAATCGGGCATGAGGCCCAATTGGGTTATAAATGTGATTTCGGGTCTAGGACCCTATGTTTTATAAATGTGATTTCGGGTCTGGGACCCTATGTTTCATAAATGTGATTTCGGGTCGGGGACCCTAAATGGAATTGTGATGTTTTATGGGGATTTCGGGCAGGGTCCATTGAAATGTTGTGAAATAATTTGATAAAACTGTTTTCCATATACCATCTTGATACGAGAATATGTGATGGTCTCCTCCAAGTGTCTAGGACACTGGGGAAGTCACGGTGCATTGCCTGCGAGGGGTCATTGTACGGAGCTACCGGACCGTATAATGACTCAGGAGCAGGATTGCTATGATTAGACGTCTGGGACGTCAGACATCTGGGATGTCAGAGATATGGACCCGAAGAGACCCCGGGCAGCACACGTTGCTTATTATACCGTGAGATATGACGTCTGGGACGTCAAGCGTCTGGGACGCTAGGCATCTGGGATGTCGGCGATGGTAATGTGGTAAATATGAACTAATGGATCTATGAAATGGTTTTTCTGTTGGATTTATGTTTATGGATTTGGGCGGTGGCCCACTTGGTTTTGTATTTACGGATTTGGTATCCTACAGTTTTGGGCTGAGTTCCCACACTTGGTTTTGAGTTACGGTTTTTGGGCTAAGGCCCTAATGGCTTGTTGAGTAAATGTTTTGATTACTGGTTTTCGAGGCATGCATACGTTTTAATGATGAGCATAAATGTCTTGTGAAATGTGTTTTATGAACTTAATGATTTTCGTCCACTCACAGCTTTTGGTTGTTTTTAATGCCCTTCAGGTTGATCGCGGATGCAACTGCAGCAAAGACTGGGACATCACATACCTCCTCCATCGATCCTTGCGAACTCTGGAAGCCCCCTTTGGGCAGCGGCATCAGGTTATCCCTTGTCTGACACTTCGTGTCAGACGGGAGCATGGCAGATCCCATGGTAATCCCAGGAGGATTGGGATGGGTCGTGTCAGCGTGTGGGCGCATGGCCCACTTTCTAGGGAAGGTTCTAACATGTCAAATCATCTATTCGATGTAACGAACATTTTGGGACTGGTTTCGAGTCGATCAGACATCGTCTCGATATAGTTCGGGTTGCCTAAAGGTTTAGGATCGCGTTTAAAAATAGTTAAAAATTTTGGAAAATTACGGGGCTTTAGTGAGGGGTTATTTAAGTAGTTAGTAACCTTCTAAATTAATTTGGACAGGTTTGGGAACCCCGTAGGCGACGATTGGCCCAAGAGAGGCTTATGACACGCGTATCGAGACGCGGCTTCAGACGGTCTGTTAGTAGACCTTTCTTTCGAAATTGATGCATGGATAAATGTTTTATTAATTTTTTAAATACATGTTTTGTGATTCCATGAATGCATTTGTTTGTGGTAACCTAGGATTTACGTATTTGCACGTATTTCGAGATTTTTGGTTTTATACAATGCTTGTACGTGCTAGGTTTTCGATGAGGGTTTAATGAATTGGTTTTGGATTTGGAAATATGAACTCGGGCATGAGACCCATTTAATTTGAAACCCTCAGACTTAGAGTCCCTTTGATTTGATGAGAAATCGGGCTGGGGGCCCTTTTGAGTTATACGATCGGGCCAAGGGCCCCGTTGGTTTACGAACTCGGGCTTGAGGCCCAATTTGTGGTAATCTCGGGCTTGAGACCCCTTTGACTGTGGTATCGGGCTTAAGGCCCCATTGATTATGAAATCGAGCTCGAAGCCCCGTTGATTTCTGGTTTCGGGCATGAGGTCCCGTTAGTTGTAATATCGGGCCAGAGGTCCAGTTGATTGTGAAATCGGGCTTAAGTACCAGTTCGGTTTATGAAATGAGAATTCGGGCATGAGACCCTGTTGAACTGTGGATTTAGGCCGAGGCCTGTGAAAATCAATTTGAATCGGATTCGAGGAATCGTATTGAGATGAATCGGGTATGAGACCCAGTTGAAATATGTTTTGAGAAAGAAAGTGTTTTAAAAATGTATATCTACCCTCCATATGATTTATTTAGTCTCCTCCAGCCGTCGACCTGGAGAGTCATGATCCACTGACCAGAATGAGTATCCCCATAAGGAGCCCATTCAAGGAGTGGAAGTTATGGTGTGGTCCGGGACCAGATTCCGGAGAGATGCTCAGACTAGATCCGGAGACAGAGCTTGGACTAGATCTGGAGATAGAGTCTTCCAGATGGAGAATTCCTGGGGGTAGACTAGGAGTGAAACCCCGAGTAGTGTGCACACTAGGCTTCACCATTTGGCTCAAAAGCCCATGGGCTTATGGGGGCCCGATAAGCCCGATGGACAAAAGCTCGGCCCGACCCGTTATGGGCTGTGGGCCAGCCCGGCCGGAGAGTTAGCGGGCTGGGCTTGGGCTTATGGTGTTCAAACCCGATAGGCCCGAGCCCGATAAAGCCCGATAAGCCCAGTCCGACCCGCCCGTAATAAATCCGGCCCATAAGCCCGAAAATATAAAATATTTATTATTTAAAAATTAATACTCAACCCATTCTTAATACTAATATTTCAACCCAAACCCAAATCTCAGCCCCAAGCCCACCTAATTTATTTTAAAAAACCCAATACTCAATACTCAATACCCAATACCCAATACAAACACTAACCACTCATCCACCTACTTAATAAGCCCAACGTTTTTGGACCCTTGAGTATTTTATTTTAACGAGACCACATTTTTGCACCTTTGTGTATTTTTTTTCATTATTAATATTTTTTTGTAATTTTAAATATTGAGACATAATTTATTGCAAAAGCCCACGTAAGCCCGATCCAAGTGGGCTTAATAGGCCCGACCCGAAAAGCCCGATATAAACCCGACCTGATAAAAGCCCGTTGGCTATTTTTTATGTCATTAAGCCCGCCCGGTCCGGCCCGCAAATTTAAAAATTATTTAATAAGCCCGGCCCGGCCCAGCCCAAGCCCAAAAAATTTGGGCCGATTGTTGAGAGGAAGAAGTTCCACAATTTCCCTTTCTTAAATTATTGTATTTTAATCCACATAAACTTTTTGACTTTAAAGGAAACGATAGTAATAGAAATGGAGCTGAGTGACACAACTCGACAGTTTCATGCAGTTAAATGAACGAATAACGAGTACAAAGTGCAAATTATGACAAATATGTGAGTTTAAGGTGCATTTAGTTTAATAAGCTTTATAATAATAAAGATAATAGAGATGATTCCACTTATGGGGATAAGCTAAGAAATTGGGGCTAGAATTTACTTTTTTCCCCAATATGTGATTGCAATTGTGCATGACCGTGCATTATCTCCACCGCATTGGTGGCATGGCTTACATAATGATGCCTATTAGGCTATTAAAACGTAATTTTTTTTTTTGTAAAATTAAAACGTTTAACAATTGATTGGCTTTATATATATAGATTAACACTTTTTTTAATCAAATTAATTATTAAATTCACAGATATACAATATCCTGCACGTAAGGATAGTTACGAGTGTCATTTTAACACATCAGCATAAACGGTTCTTAAGTTAAACAAAGATAGTATAAGTAATAAAAACACATATTGATACTCACTTTGTACTTTTTATCTTTGATGATAGTTTCTGAATTTAGATTTCAGATGGAGTAACTTCGGTGCTATATTTGGAAAAAAAATCTATCAAACGAGTGAAATTTAATCAAAAAACATAAAAAAAATATATATATCTAATTAGGGAGAAGTGATAGGCATTATCACTCAAATGCATCTGTAGAAATAAAAAAAAAATTAAAAAAAATTTATCACAACGAGAATCATAAGTAAATACACAATATAAATACAAATATCCAGGAAACAGTGAGTTAATGAATGAATAATTGAAGACGAAAATTTAAAAAGAAAATAAAATCTTGGGAAACCTCTAACCGTCACACTGCATACTTGTGTCCCGTCAGTGGCCTGCTCTCAATATCCATGGATGGAGCCATATAGGGACTAGAGAGGTCACATGTTCCTCCGGTGAAAACTTTTTTGTCGTTGCCTTCTTTATTGTGTGTATATAAAAATTATACAAATTTTGTTATTTTTTAGCTTTTATTTCTTTCGTGTTTAGTTTTTTTTTTTTTCCGAATTCTCTATTAACGTGTCACATTTTCTTTTATAAGTATTAGAAATTTAGGTGTATGAATATTTGTTTTGTATTCCTGTTCACTTTTGGGCACTCAAATGATAGATATCAGGATTACTTGAAAAAAAAAATAGCATCTATGTCCATATAATTCTTTCAATTATAATATTATTATATATGTCAAATGAGTTTAACTCTCTTGGTATGCGTTTTAACATTGTAGACCAGTAATTTCAATTTCGAATTCTGATAACATAGTTTGACGTAGAAATTCCTCCTCCCCAATAAGTTCCAAAAAATCTTAAATAAAAAGAGTTAAATTCAAAAAGAAAAGAAAAGAATTTGTCAAATTCGAAAGCAATGTTATTTTTCACTATTATTATAGTAATTAATATAAATTTTTAAATATCAAATAATCTGTTGGTATAATATTGTATTTTACTATTTGATGCTCATTTTCATTAGTAACGGATGAAAAACAAATACATCAAATTTGTTATAAAACTTACTAAAAAAATTATAATAGCTCTAAACCTCCAAACATTATTCAAATGTTTTATTTTTGGCGGATCCGAAAATTCTTTATTATATAAAAATTGCTAGCTTATGTCGACGTGAACATCACCGAAAAATCCAGAAAAGTTGGCTGGGCCCACAAGAATAACGTGCATTGTTAAGATTTTGGAGCAATTTCAATTTAGTCAAAAGTACTTAAGTAAATGCATCCAACTTAATTTAGCGGATATGAAAATTTGTCATCACTTTTTCTTCTTATGAAACAAAATTTAATCACTCTATAGTCCATACACCTATAGGTTAATATAAAGATAAAAAATAAACAAAACAAATGGGAAAAAAAAGGAATTACAAAATATATATCTAACAAAACAAATGTGGAAAAAATATTATAAATATATATTATTTTTCTTTATATTCAGATTAAAACCAATTAATTTGTATATTGTATCTCCATCTATTCCATATGATTATATAAAAAGAATCATAACTAAATAAATAAATAATAAAACATGAGCAACATGGTGAAGCCTTGAACTAGGCCTTGTCATTGGGCCGGGTCGGGCAAGCCCGGCCCAAAATTTTTGGGCTTGGACCGGGCCGGGTCGGGCCTATTTCATAATTTAAAAAATACCGGGCCGGATCGGGCGGGCTTGATCATAAATATGAAAGCCCATGCCCTTTGTCGGGCCGGGTTTGGGCCGGGCTTTTATCGGGCTTTACGGGTCGGGCCTACTAAGCCCACTTGGGCCGGGCCTACTAAGCCCATTTGTACCTACCTAATTGTAAAAAAAAAAAAGGTGAGTTGAGCTTAAATATTATTATCGAATATTGAAATAAGCTAAGGAGGGGTACTATTGGATTTGGAGAATTGACTTAACTTTTCGACCATAAAATCGAGATAGAATAAGGAGGTCGATAAGAGACTCAGAGACCTAGTGAGTTTTTTTAAATTTAGGGTTAGGGTTTGGTTTGGGCATTGAGCTTTTAAATGACACTATGTTGAGATTTGGTTGGAGTTTTTGATTTTGGCTATGATAGTAGTAACAAGATTGGACTGGGTATCAATTCTTAATTTATAATTATTTTATATTTTCGGGCTTATGGGTCGGGTTTACCTGGGCGGGTCGGGTTGGACTTACCGGGCTTTATCGGGCTCGGGCCTATCGGGCCTAGCGGGCTTGAATATCCTAAGCCCAAGTCCTGCCCGTCAACATGCGGGCCGGGCCGGTCCACGACCCATATCGGGCCGGATCGGACTTTTTGTCATCGGGCCTATCGGGTACCCATAAACCCGTGAGCTTCTGGGCCAAATGATGAGGGCTACCTTGAACCATGGAAATAAAAGTATAAATTCTATAAGGATGTGAAGGCGTTGAAATGTAGAACCACTTCACCCATGGAGAATGACAGCTTAACCAATGAAAGCTTAACCAATGACAATGACACTTTGGCAATGACTGGTTTTGCTGGTTCAGGTGGAAGGTACAAGAGCCACTTCACCTTCACAGTCCAGTGGGTCACTAGAGAGCCAAATGGAGGATCAAACATCACCTTCTTGACTCTTTGTCACCAGAAAGATTATGGCGTTTTTGACATTTAGTGGAGTGGTGGAGAATTCGTAAAGGACCCACATGGGAGAAAGAAAAGCACGAATCTTTGAGCTTCAATTGAAAGTTGCGTCTTCCTGCCGATTCCTTCTATCTCCAAAATCTGTCTTTTTTTGGTGGGCTTTGAGGAAAGGTAGAGATTTATATACCGTATGATCATCAAAGCCCCAAAAAGCTTCAGTCTTCAATTGTTTCCAATTTTCTATTTTCCTTTTTCGACTATGGACTTTATTTTTTGCGTAGAATTCAATTACTGTTCCCCTCACTCCCTCGTCCCTTTTCGCTCTTTTATCTTTTACTAAAATGGTTATGACTTTGTTCAGGAAGGTTGATTTTGCTGGGCTGAAAAGCTGTTGAGGGTCTGGTGGGGAATATCATCATTCTGGGCCCTCTTGGTCTCCTTCGGTGACTATGCAACTTGGGAATTGGGAATTTTATCTCATCTGGGATTAATCAGATTCTACTATTTTTGCAGAATCATAATCTGTTTCAGGTAGAGTTTCTTCTCAGACGATATTTACTGTTGTTACCTACATCTTTCTTCGTTTCAAACTTCTCTATTAAGCATCAAATTACGAAACCTCTCAATTGGAATGCTCCACCTTCTTTAATTTTTTATTTTTTATTTTGACGTGGGTGGGTGGGGTGTTCCCATGTAAATATGTGATCTGATGATATTGGATTATTGATTCCTCCAAGCTATTGGAATTTTGCGAAAAGGAAGGCCTTTGGGGTGATTTTCATCTGGGGTGGGTGGTACATAGAGTTTTCTTCATCTTGTTGCTATTGAATTTGTTCAAAAGCAATTGAGTTTAGTACGAACTATGCTGTTGAATGCTTACTAGGTAGGAAATTCTGAGGAAAAGATGATAGATTTATTTTTCTTTCTTCCCTGTTTCACACCTCTTTGTTAATGTTTCACTGCCGTGCCTATAAATCCAAGATATTCTCCGATCTCACTCTTGCTGTTTGTTGCTTTGTGAATGCCATTGTCTTATCATTGCCAGAGAAAACCAATTTCACCCCTTTTTGGTCACTGTAAGAACATTACTGTTATTAATACAGTTAATTCACTTTGATTTCTCAGTCTCTGCCGGACTTTCTATTCATCGCATCCATTAATTTTTTTTTTCTTTTGTTGTTTGTTTACACTCTGAAGTGATTGTAATGTATGTGTACTAATAGTTAGCATGACTGGATATGCGAGTTTTATTTTTTCCTCATCGTTATGTATCTGGCATTATGCTTTCTCATTGTGGAAATGAAGGACTTTTGCTGCAGGAACAGTTTGCCAGTCCACTGGGTAGATATCATTTCTTGATATGGGCTGGCTGACTAAGATTCTTAAAGGTTCTAGCCACAAAGGGCATTCTCATGGGAAATATGGACGGGAAAGAACTTGGGATGAGCATCGTGATTCAGTGGTAACTACTCTTGTTAATGTTCCTGTGTACTGATCATGCTAGCATATTCGTGTTATTGTACAGTGCTAACTCTGTTGTCGGGATCTTGGGATGCAGGAAGAAGATGTGGATTATGCTATAGCATTGTCCCTTTCAGAAATAGATCAAAAAGGAAAAAATGTAATTGGTAAGTTTCACCAATCTGCAAAAACTAATTGGAAAACTTTCATATGTTGCATAAGTGAAGTCTACAAGAGTTTTCTGACTGGAAATAACTCAGAATTCCCCACTTTTCATACAAGGATATTAGCTACTAGTGCTAGACATGAGACATCGTGCAATATGCTTTAGGTGTCCAAATGCTGCTTGAAAATCATATTGAATTGTGTCACTATCCATTAAGCATAGAATGTAAGTTGTATATAACTCCACGAAAGTTGCATCATTAAAAAAAAAAAGCTTTGAACATTGTCTTCTGTTTTATTATAAACATATTATCCATCTGCCTATTTATTTTTCAGAAGATGAATCTGAATCGGAGGATGATGAGCAACCTGCTAAAGTGGAATCAGACGAAGAAAAAAAACCTGCCAAAGTTCTATCGGAGTCAGATGATGACGAGAAACCTGCCAAAGTTCAGTCAGACGATGAACAACCTGCCAAATTTCAACACGATGACGATGAACAAAATGCTAAAGTTCAATTGGAGGAAGACGAACAACTTGCAAAGGCTATTCAAGAAAGCTTGAACATGGGTTCTCCTCCTCGAATTGATAATGGAAGCATATTTCAACTCCCTTTCTTCATGCCAACCGGGAACAGGTATATCCGGTCACTTTTCTTATTCTTGAATCTAGTTTTGTAAACTGACTACTGCAATATTCCAATTCCTGTTAAAATGATTCGATTTTGTGTTTGATACTTATGAACTTTGTAAATTATTACAAATTGGAGTTGCAAGACATCATTATGGACTTTGCAAATTCACATGGGACAGTTACATAAAGCCACTTGAGATTTGAAATTTGCTTTTCATGAAGTAATGTAGTATAAAAGGTGTACCCAAATATACCAATGAACAGTGATGAGATTCTCGAAATTTTCTTGTTTGTAGGATATGTGCTGGCTGCAAGTTGGAGATTGGACATGGGCGATATTTGAATTGCATGGGTTCTGTTTGGCATCCAGAATGTTTTCGTTGCCGTGCTTGCAATCTTCCAATTACTGATTATGAGGTTAGCTAGTTCTTTCTCAGTAAATTTTCCCTTTGGTATTGGCTGGGAAAAAAAAAAGAAAAAAAGAAAAAAAAAAAAAAAAAGAAAAAGAAAAGCTTCAATGGGCAGCTGAGTTACTCTTTTCACTGGAACTGGTATACCATGAGTATATGAATTGTATCTTTCATCTAACTTTAGGATCTCCTACATGTGACAGTATTCTATGTCAGGGAATCGTCCTTACCACAAATTGTGCTATAAAGAGCAGCATCACCCCAAATGTGATGTTTGTAGAAATTTTGTAAGTGTCTCTTCTATGTGGTTCTTTATGGTTGTATTTAATTGAGATATGAGAAACATTACCAGAAGGGGTCAGAGAATGTAGGACTCTGAGGATCTAACCCGATTAAATTCTCCTGTTTGTAATGTCTTTGTTGATGGTTCTGTCAACTGATGGGACTGGTTTAAGGAAACAAACGTGCATTTTTTTAATTTTTTTTTTTCATTTAAATATATTATCTTTAAGGTTTTTGACTTGAACTCTACAATTTATATTTGAAAAGTTAGGCATGCTTTCATAATATTATTCCTCTATATCTTACTCATCATTTAGTGGTCTTCTGTATTTTTGTTCTTTCTCTACAGATCCCAACAAATTCAGCTGGTCTTATTGAGTATAGGGCGCATCCTTTCTGGTTGCAAAAATACTGCCCTTCTCATGAGCGTGATAAGACTCCTAGGTGCTGTAGCTGTGAAAGAATGGAGGTGAGTCATGAAAACGTAACCTCTCCACTGTGGTTATTCTGAAGAAATTGGAAGATATTACATTCTCACTTTACAATTGTTATTCGTAATGATATGCCCCCAAACTTGCAGCCAAGGGATACAAGATATTTGTTACTTGATGATGGTCGGAAGCTATGTCTGGAGTGTCTAGACTCAGCTATCATGGATACTCACGAATGCCAACCACTTTATCTTGAAATACAAGAGTTTTACGAAGGTTTAAACATGAAAGTGAAGCAGCAGGTCCCAATGCTCTTGGTTGAGAGACAAGCTCTAAACGAGGCCATGGAGGGAGAAAAGAATGTAACACCAATGCCTTAAACTTACATGCTCTTTATAATAAATTCGCCTTTTCATTTCTTCAATCTGATGCATATTTAAATTTTTCCTTAATTTTGGACAGGGTCATCATCACATGCCGGAGACTAGAGGACTCTGCTTGTCAGAAGAACAGACTGTTACCACAGTAGGAATTTGTTCCCTTTGAGTTTCAGCTTCAAAAGTATTATTTTATATTTGTTGAGCTATGGCTACACTGGATTATCTTTATGTTACAGATTTTACGGAGACCAAAGATTGGAGCTGGCTACCGGTTGATAGACATGGTAACTGAGCCTCATAGGCTGATTCGTCGTTGTGAAGTTACAGCAATTCTTGTATTGTATGGCCTTCCTAGGTAGCCTTGCTCTGTCTCCCTCTTTATATCCACACATGGAGATGAATGATGCTATGAATTGTATATGACCTAAAATCTCTATAAGCACAGGTTGTTGACAGGGTCAATTCTGGCTCACGAGATGATGCATGCTTGGCTAAGGCTCAACGGTCTCTGGCTGCCCTGCACTCATTATTCTCTCTATGATATTCATATATTTCCCTTTGATCACTATCGTCTACTGATTGATTGTTTGGCAGGGTATCCGAATCTGAGCCCCGAGGTTGAAGAAGGCATCTGCCAAGTGCTGGCCCACATGTGGCTGGATGCTGAGATGTATTCAGTTCCCGGAAGTGATGTTGCCTCATCATCATCTTCTTCCTCCTCTTCCTCTTCTGGTTCGGTGTCATCTAAGAAGGGACAACGATCTGACTTTGAGAAGAAACTTGGTGAGTTTTTTAAACACCAGATTGAGTCAGATTCGTCAACGGCTTATGGAGAAGGATTCAGGTTAGGTAACGAAGCAGTGCTCAAGTATGGTCTAAGGAGGACGCTGGACCATATTCGAATCACAGGAAGCTATCCCGTTTGACCTACTTGTAGAGACTGATACGGAGACTTCTTGCCACATGCGCTATTGATTTTATAGGACAAAAATCCATATACATCATAAGATGGAGGGGTGAGCCACTGAAAATGTTCATTTCTGAGCTCTATATATGAACTTCGATCATCTCCAAACTGTTAGGAACCCGTCATTGTCATATAGAAATTGTAACATATAGGAATGTGATAATTACAAAGGGATTTCTTTCTGAGACAAAATATATGGGTTCTATACACTTACTTTTTTAAAAAAAAATACAAATTTAGCCTCCTTTTGCCTCCATGCAGTTATTTTCATCCAAATGATTATAAATGCATGTGCAGCTTATTTCGTTAAAATAATTGTACAGATTTAAGAAGCAAATGTAAGGATATTTTTATTTTTATTTCTTAGAGAATGTGCGGGATATTTTTATTCGTAAAATTACCAATATTTGTTGAGTGAATCAAAATGAAATTAGCAAATGGAAAATAAAATAGGAATTTCAAAAGAGAAAAATGAAATATGATTATTTTTTTTTTATGTTTTTCAAAGGCCAAAAGTCATTTTTGGTCTTTTTTGTTTGTCGTATTTTTAACTTACAACCTTACCGTTGTAATTTGAGCGATTTAAACAGTTCTACATGTATACCATTCAGAGACGATGTCGAAATTTTCTTCTAATTACTTAACAGACTAAGCATGTTATCATGTAAAGTAGCATTTTTGCCATGTTTAAAGATAAATATTTGGGTGTTGGTGACTTTAATTCTCTTTTCCATTGTGTTTACTTATTATAAAAAGGACAATATTTACCCTCCATCTTGGTGGTTGCTTTTACTTCATTTTTAATTTATCAAATTGTCTTTGTAATATATTATAATTAAAACCGTTCATTCTCTAAATTATTATGTCAAACTCATGTCTATAAAAAATCAACAAGATTGAAGGTCGTTTAATTATTCAAATATATCAACTAAATGGACGATTCGCCATGAGTTCGAATGAAAATGAGACTGAATTGTCTGGTGGTACCTGCATTTTTTAATTTTCTTAAAGAAAAATGCTTGCATCCCACTCTGGTGGTACCTTCTCATACCATCCTTTCGATTTAGTGAATTCTCTTTCTACATATATCATAATCTGAATGCTCATTTTTTAAATCATTAAGTCAAGATCATCTTCGTTAAAAATTAATAAGATTGGATATCGGATAGTCACTCATATCTATCAAATAAACCAATAACTTTGGTAAGAATTAATATATTCCGGGCGAACCGTCCATTTCATTGATGTATTTGAATGATTAAAAGACTTACAATCTTATTGATTTTTTATGGAGATGATCTTAACATGATGATTAAGAGAATGAATGATTTCGAGTATGATATATTTAGGAGCACAATTCGATAAATAAAAAATGTGGTATGAGAAGTACCACTCTTAATGTGAAGGGACGAAGAGATAAATGATAATGTGAAACATGTTAATAATATTGCTCTTAATGTGAGAAACACTTTTTTTTATCGAGGTAAGTTTATATTTGTTGTGAATCAATTGAGAGGATGAGAAAAGGTAGAGAGAGAGGCAGAGAGAAGAAACGTTCTCTATAAAATAATACGAATGTTTATTTTGTGATTAGGATTTAAAAAGATAACTGATCCCTCATATAAGAAGGGATAAATAATAATTATAGAAAGACTATACTACCCCTAGTACCTTTTACATAAATAGACATAACCCTTGAGTTATTTACAACACTCCCCCTTGGATATTTCATGTAATGGTATTGCTTGACTACGCACTTATGTGTTGCCTCGTTAAAACTTTGCCAGGTAACAAAAACCCTGTGAGACAAAAATAACCCTGGTCGAAGAAAAAAGAGTGCAACACGCGTGTAAGTGATTGCATCAGAATCTTCTGAGGTAGTTGATGTCATCTGTTTTGAAATATTGGTAGATAGTACGTCTTTGAAATAAAATGAATTAGTGTTGCTGCACCAAAACCTTATTTGGTAAACCTAGTGGGAAAAACCCGTGGTCGAAGGGAAAATATGAGCAAATGTATATGAGTCGAATCATCGCATCCTCAGAATGCGTTGTTAGCGGGGTGATCATACAAAAAAATGTGTCTCGTTAAAACCTAGTCAGGTAACAAAACCCAATGGGATAAAATAACCCTGGTTGTAGGACAAAAGAGTACACGATGATCATGTGAGTGTACTTCGGGATACTCAGTATACTTCCGGATACTTGGTATATTTTTGATACTCCCCCTGATCTTAACTCCCCATGAAAACTACATATTAGGTAGATCGGCTAGTCTACGTAAATCAATACCTTGCACATGCTACTAGAATGTGGTCTTTGGTAATGACTTGGTGAACATGTCTGCATGATTATCTCGAGACCGTATTTACTTGATCTCAATCTTCTAATATTCTTGATGTTGTTGGTTGAAGAAGAACTTCGGTGCAATATGCTTGATGTTGTCTCCCTTAATGAAACCAGTCTTCATCTGCTCTATGCAGGCAACATTATCTTGATAGATAACTGTCGGTTCATTATTTGTGGAATGCAGTCCACAAGTACTTCAAATATGACCTGTAATAGCTCTTAGCCATATGCATTCACGAACTGCTTCGTGAAAAGCTAGAATCTCTGCATGATTCGAAGACGTAACAACAAGAGTCTGTTTCGTAGACCTCCAAGATATTGATGTGTTCCCAATGATAAAGATATAACCAGATTGGGAACGCGCCTTGTGTGGGTTAGATAGGTAACCTGCATCAACATACCCAACAAGGCGGTCATTATTCCGAGGACCAATGAGGTTTGATTCATTTCTCGATGCATAGGGATAGAATAAGCCCATATCTGTTGTACCTCTAAAGTATCAGAAGATGTCTTTTATGCCATTCTAGTGGCGGCGTGTTGGCGCAGAGTTAAATCTAGCTAGCAAGTTCACAACGAATGAAATGTCTGGTCTAGTACATTGATCTAAGTACAATAATGCTCCTATTGCACTTATACATGGCACTTCTGGTGTCAATATCTCCTCGTTATCATCTGCGGGACGAAACAGATCATTTTTAGGATTTAGACTCTGGATGATCATGGGCGTGCTTGAAGGCTTTGCTTTATCCTCATTAAAGCGTCTCAACGTCTTCTGGATGTAATTCGATTGATGGACCAAAATTCTATCTGCACGGTACTCGAGCTCCAGGTCGAGACAAAAGTGTGTTATCCCAAGATCCTTCATTTTAAATTCTAATTTCAGGTGCTTAGCGGTTTCTTTGATTTCTTCAGGAGTACCAATCAGATTCATGTCGTCAACATAAACTACCACTATAGCGAACCCGTAAATTGTTTTCTTAATAAACACACATGGGCATAATTCATTATTCACACATCTCAGTCTGATCAAATATTCACTTAGACGGTTATACCACATCCGTTCGAATTGTTTCAATCCATAAAGTGAATGCCTCAAATGAATGAAGAGCGTGTTCCGTGGTCTGGAACTATTTGCATTAGATATCTTAAGTCCTCCAGAAACTTTTATATATATATATATATATATATATATATCTCTAGATCCCCATAAAGATAAGCGGTGACCACATCCAAAAGCTGCGTACTTAGTTTTTCGGAAACTACCAAACTGATAAGGTAGCGAAATGTTATAATGTCCATTACGGGAGAATACGTCTCCTCGTAATCAATCACAGGGCGTTGAGAAAATCCCTACGCCATTAGATGAGCTTTGTATCTCACAATCTTGTTTTTCTCATTACATTTCCTTACAAATACCCATTTAAAGCTTACGGGTTTAACATGGGGAGGTGTGGGAGCTACAGGTCCTAACACCTTTCTTTTTGTCAAGGAATCAAGTTCAACCTAAATTACTTCTTTCCATTTTGGCCAGTCTCCTCTACGTTGGCATTTATCAACGGAGCGAAGTTCGATATCATTACTAGTTATTATTTTAGTAGCTACTACGAATACAAATATATCATTGATGATAATATCATTCCGATTCCATATCTCATTCAAGCATGCATAGTTTACCGAGATCTCTTTATTCTCAGGAGTGGGTTCAGACGTTAGGGCATCCCCCAACGTCGTCTCTTATAAGACAGACCTATAATTCAGAATTATCACATGAGATGGATAAGATGACATTGTGTTATCCAAGGGATTCGATTGTGCCAAATTTTTCCTTTTTCGGGGATGAGAATCCTTCGAACCTATTGGTCTACCTCGCTTTTGGAAAAAACATGTGACTGGTTAGCTACCATGGCCGTACTTCGTCCATCTGGGACGACCCGTCTATCTGGGACGGCGCGTCCTACATGGACGTCTATCGTTGCAGGCACGTTTGTAACAAGTATATGTGATCTCGTCACTTTAGCTAGATCAGAGAAATCATCTGGCTATTATTGGCTACACTTTGTAGATCTAGAATTCTTCGCACTTCATTCTCACTTTGTGCGGTTCGAGGATCAAGATGAGACATAGTGGAGACATTCCACGTCGATTTACGTCGTTCTTCAGTAACGTTAACGTTCTTATCTCCCCATAATAGCGGGAAGATTGTCTCATCGAAGGAACAATCCGCAAATCAAGCGGTAAAGATATCGCCTGTCAAGGGCCTCTAAATAGCGTATAATGGAGGGGGATTCATTGCCGACATATATGCACCTCCGGCGTTGAGGTCCCATTTTTGTACCGTTGTGACGGCGTACCGTTGTGACGGCGCAATTGGCACGTAAACTGCACACCCAAAGACGCTTAAGTGCGAAACATTAGGTTCGTACCCAGTTACCAACTGTAACGCGAAATAGGGTTGGGTGGCAGTGGGCGTCAACCGGACCAACATACCTGCATACAAAATTGCATAGCCCACATAGAAATTGGGAGCTTGGTGCGTATAACCAAGGTCCGTGCAATCATTTGTAATTGTTTAATGAATGCTTATGTGAGACCATTCTGGCTGTGAACATGTGCAACTGGATGTTCAACATCAATCCCAAGGGATATGCAATAATTATTGAAAGATTTCGATGTAAACTCACCGGCATTATCAAGTCCGATGAACTTTATAGGATAATCCGAATAGTGGGCCCTTAATTTAATGATTTGGGCAAGGATTTTATCAAACACAACATTGTGTGTGGACAATAGGGTCACATGCGATCACTTTGTCGATGCATCAACCAAAACCATGAAATATTTAAATGGTCCACATGGTTGTTGGATGGGTCCACAAATATCCCCTTGTATTTTGTATAGGAAAGGGACAAATTCTTTACCTATCTTTGCATATGATGGTCTAGTGTTCAATTTTCCCATTGAGCAAGCTTGCTAAACACAAGGTCCTTATTTTGTGGTTTCAACATGATAATCATTAGCTCGAATATCCTTAAAACTCAATAACGTTCTTCTGGAACGTGGGGAGTATAAGGCTTCAGTAATGGTAAATACAGTACCATTAGACAACATAAAGTGTGCTCTTCTGGAGCCTTCAATCGAATTTGATTGGCCAGATATAGTTGTCACGAGGGTGTGGTTAAGTATTAAGTTTGTAAAAAATATCCTATCACGGAGGATAGTGTGTGTAGTAGCACTGTCAGCTAGACAAAAAATTTCACCACTTCACATGCCTAACCATCAATGTAACTAAAATAATCAAGAATCAGATTTATGAAAAATGAATAAATGGATTAAATAAATAATATTCGAGCAAATAAAAAAATAAATCCAAAACAAATAGAAATCACCAAACATTATCCAGAAATAGTAATAAAAGCAATATCCATAAAAAAAACAGCACAAACGTTGATCGTATCCATGTCTAGGAAAAGATCTCAATCCTCGTCACGTCTAGTTGCAGTCTGGAAATCAGCAATAGCAAGAGTGGTATCAGCGAGGGTTGGTCTTGCAACAAAGTTAGCCTCTCGAGTACCACGTCCGACATGGTGCTCTGCAATAACTTGGGCTGATGCACGACAGGTACGGGACCAGTGATCGCGTCCTCCACATTTATAACATAAGTTATGTGGGTTCTGATTCTGGTGGCGACAATCCGAACTAGGATTCCTCTCATTTCGAGCTCGCAGGCTTGAAGGAGCGCGGTTTCCACCTCGGGCACCTAGATCACGATTACCAGGACCGCACGGGCCATGGTAACCTTGATCTCAGTCATAGGGGTGTCCACCGTGTCTAAGATGGTTACGTCCTGCACCTCTACGTGTTCACCGCGCGAGGTGCAACAACGTTTGCTTCAGGCAAAGATGTTGCATTAGTACCCACAGGTTGGGATTGATCATTCTTCATTAACATAATATTGTTCTTTTCATCAAGTAACATGGTAGTGATCAACTCCGCGAACTTGGTAAATTTCCACTCTTTGTATTGTTGTTGCAGGACAATACACGAGGCAGGAAATGTGGAGAAAGTCTTCTCAAGGAGGTCAGTTTCAGTGAGCGCCTCCCCACAGTATTTGAGAAGAGACCGGATACGGCATACCTCATAATTGTATTTTTTTAGGGATTTAAAATCCTGGAAATGTAGGTTATGCCAGTCATATCTTTCTTCAGGCAATAATATATCCTTCTGATGATCGGAATGATCAGCCAGTGAAATCCACATAGCTTTTGGGTCCTCTTGACCCAAGTATTCATGCTATAGTGCACGATCTATATACCTCCGGTTGAGGATCATGGCATCCGCCTTTTGATACTCAAAAGCCACATTATCTTCCTAGATGGTGGATCGGATTCTCTTGGCAGTAAGATGAAGCTTTACGTCTTCAGTCCATTGATAGTAGTTTCTTGCGGAAACTTCTAAGGCATCGAAATCAAGTTTGTTGAGATGTGTCATTCTCTACAAAGATTAAATAACAATATTAGTGCTTTGGGAAAACACATCCATAAGCAACTAATGAGAACTTCAATTTCTACAATATGGTTTGATAATCCAGGATAAACATGTAATGGTGAATCTACGAAGAAAATTTCAGGTTCATTTTATTTGCAAGTAGTTTATCACATTTATAAATAACATGTAAATAATGAAATAAACAAAAAAACAAGTAAGCAATATACAATATGCATAGATAGTATAAATAAACGCTACTTTATTCCTTAATTTAGGTATATTGCAATGCTTCAGGCATGCATGATTATATTTTAAGGCCCGAGGAGTGTAAGGAAAAATTCTAGTTTTTTTTTTTTGTTTTTTGGTCGGAGATGAGCCGCCTAGAGCCGAGCCACTAAGGAGCCGAGCCGCCGAGCCGCTCACTGTTAGCGCTGATGAGTTCAGAGCTGGTGCCTTCTGGATTGCCCAATGAATTGGCCTTCTGGGCCTTTTTTGGGCCTTTTTTTCATGGGCCTTTCAGCCCTTTGTGTTTTGCATGGTCTGTTGGGCCTTTTATTTTTAGGCTATTAGGTGGCCTTTGTAAGACCCGTGTCCTAGAGGGAACGGTGAACGATCCCACATTCCTACGAGGGGGAATGGTTTGGGAGATGATGGTGGTGTGCCTTAAAGGTGTAGGCACACACCTATCTAGCACTAGGCCTTTTGGGAGCTCACTGGCTTTGGATTCCTTAGGAACTCCAAAGTTAAGCGAGTTGAGGCTGGTGCAATCCCATGATGGGTGACCCACTGGGAAGTTACACGTGAGCTCCCAAGAACAAAACCGTGAGGGCGAGGCCCAAAGCGGACAATATGGTACTAGATGAGTCGGGTCCTGACCGAGGAGGGTCGGGTCTTGACAACCTTTGATTTTTCAGACCTGCTGGGTCTTGTTGTTTGTATTTTTTTTTCTTGGCCTGCTGGGCCTCCAGTTTTGTCTTTTTTTTTTCCCGACCATGTGATGCAAGACCACAAATATGGTCACTTGGTTGGTGTCTATCGGCCACGTGGTGCAAAAACCACCAACATGAATTCATATATGTTTTTTCCATGATATCATGTAAGCCCCACAAAGGGTGTTGCTGTAAATGATAAAATCCTCATCATTTAATAACCAATTGCAAAGCCACATCTTCTGGATGTTGGTTATTCATAGAATTGGAAAATATAAAGGACCAATTTCAATTGGAAATTGCAACCATGAATGTAAATGCTTGTATAATACATATAGCCAATTCATCGTATAAGTAATTTACATGATCAATTCAACGTATAATCAACTAAGCAATTAATTCTTTCAACATCAAACATCTAACATATATGCTAGGAAAAATAGGATGAACGTACAAAAATCAATTATCAAAATATTAATGCATGAATTATCATGATATATCAATTATCAATAATTATCAAATTTAGGGGAATTAATCCTAGGATTCATCAAGAATCAACAATTAACATCAAATTTTCCAAAAAAAAAATTAAACAAACATGAAACGGAAAAATCATGAAAATAATTTCAAATAATTCAATTCAACATATCAATGATCATTAATTCATGTGATTACAAAAACAATAATTATTGATTCCAAACAATTCCTATAAACATGAATTCTTGGGTTTGAATTTAATAAAAAAATTGGGATTTAGAAAACTTACTTGATTGAATTTATCCTCCTCTTGAATAACTAACGATTTGGAGACGATCGTGCTGATAACGTGTTGTGAATCAATTGAGAGGATGAGAGAAGGTAGAGAAGGAGGCAGAGAGAAAAAATGTTCTTTGTAAAATAATACGTATGTTTATTTTGTGATTAGGGTTTATAAAGATAACTGATCCATTATATAAGAATAGATAAATAATAATTACAGAAAAACTATACTACCCCTAATACTTTTTACATAAATATACATAACCCTTGAGTTATTTAAAAAAAAATATTTCCTTTAATTTGTGTAAGATGCGCTCATGCTTGACAATCATGGCTTAAAGTTTAGGTTCTCATTAGTAGATAATTTGAAGGAATCATCGAATTTCTATAGATATCAGACTATGTTTTGGAATAAGAACATATATATAAAAAATAACGTTTTTTTTTGCGGAGGCTATCATAATAAGAATATGATATATCTGTTCCTGCCCAAAATATTTTTCTCGTATTACGAGCTGAGTGTCCCCAAGCAACTGAAAAGCCTTGAATTAAACATCATTTTATACCCTTTATACTTATCTTTTAATGTTTAAATACCAAAAAATAGGAGAAAATAACATATTTTGTGACAAATGTGCAGAATTTGATAGAGCTCGAAATTACGAGAATTTAGGCGAATGAATCACCTCAATCGGAGTTATATTGAAGAAGTTATGATTAAAACAAAGGAGGCTACCAAAAAGTATAACAAATTTTGGTAGGAGGCTACTGAACTCGTTTAATTAGCCCAAAAACCAATTCGGCAGACGCCTGTTGACCAATGCATAACCAATTCGGCGCGCGCTTCCTGAAATCCTGAATCAAATGTCAGCGCTCACTTCCGAAAATCTTGAATCCAGCATCGACGAGCGTGCACCGAACCACTCCACCCTTGCTTCAGTGCGTGCCTACTAAACGTCTACCCAAGACTTCCTTGTCGCGTTGACTTCTATTTAACCACCAAAAATCCTATCCCATTTGAGTAGCCGCCTACCGAAATCGTCCCTGTTCAATTCCAACAACAATTTTTCCTTATTTTCTTGAGGAAAATTGTCCAATTCAAGCTTGGATTTGTTTCCTTTGTTTATCTAGGAAACCATTTTAATTATGATTTTTATTACCTTTATCCTTGGGACTTTAATTTAATTAGTTTAATCCTTTTTCTTTTAGAATTAAATTGTAAAACGCCTATTATTTGAGTATGAATTTTCTCCTATAAAGAGAAAGACTTAGGTTATTTGTAAAGGGGTCGCCCATTTTTGTACCAAAACTCTGCCTAACCAAATTTCCCTTTTCATCAATTCGAGACTTCCTTAGCAAAATCCAATCACACCATATTCCATCATAAACACCTTCACCCATGAAATATAGGGCAATTTCCGAGTGTCTCACTAAGGAATGTCGAGCCACTTAGAATGAGTAGGGAAATTGGCAAGGAGAAAAAGTGTAACACGACATCTTTATCCTGTGATTTTCTTTTGTTATTGAATGATTGTTTTGTTGGATTGATCTTTAATATAATTATGCTTTTATACCTTATTTGAGTTTCAATAATCTTCCATGTGTTCCAATATCTTAGTTTTTGTTATGTTTGTATGTTAGGCTTAAAGCTTGATTAGATGTAGGGTAATTTCCAAGTTTAGATCATTGAAAGTGTGCAGGGCAATTTCCGAGGAAGTACTTGTAACGACCCGTCCCAGAAATTAAAGTTAAGATAGTGATTAAGATGGGATTAGTGAGCTTAATCAGTGGTTAGTTGGTCTCGTTGGGGTCGTTAGTATGGAATGACGATTTTGCCCCTGGTTCGGGTAAATAGTTGACTTTTCGTTCGGGTGGTCAATTGGGTATTGACCGATGACCAGGATGTAGTTTAGGACGTCACGAATCCATAGGCAGGTGGTACGCCCGATTCCGACATCCAAGGAGGACGTTTTGATGTTCGGAAGGGTGAGGGCATAACCGTAATTTGACTAAAATAGGGCGAGCAGTTGACTTTTTTGACGATCGGGTTTTGGCACGTTGACCGAGGATGATTAGGTAGATCTCGTTGTCCTGTGTTCGATGACAGGCGGCACGTATTCATCGGACTTACGATGTGCGAGTTACGGGTCAAGGAAGTTAGTGGCATAATCGTAAATTTGGGTTAAAAGGAAGGACATTTTGGTCTTTTGGCTGTTTGGGATTGTGCACACCAGATGAGGACACGTGGTGGATATTTTGGAAAGGGACTATTGGATTGTGACATGTGGCAAGTGTGTAGTGGGTTCTACACAATTGTGCACGGGTCAAATAATTTGGGATTTAACCCTGCAATGTGTGTTGTGTGTGTTTGTTCGCAGAGAAGAATAGAAAACAGAGGGAGAAAATTGAGAGAATTGAAGAGTGATCGTGGGTATTGGTGAGTTGTGAGTGTGTGAGAGTGATCAGAGGGTGGAAGAGTGAACTGGTGAGCGGTTGGGGGGAGTGAAATCGTGCAAGAACACGGTGGTCGGGGCAGTCGGTTTTCAGAGAAAACAGAGAAGAACTGAGGGAGCTCGTGGTGGTGGTGGCCGTGTACGGTGAAAGTGGGCTAGTGGTGGTGTCGTGAGGGGTGGAAGGAGTCGACCAGCCCCAGCGGAGCTTGCGACGGCAACTGACGGACAGGTAATCCCTCATCCCTGTATCTTTGCTCTGTTTTGCCGCCAAGTTTCAAATCGAAAGTCGTGAGTTTAAGGGTTGAATCGAAGAGTCTAGGGAAGTCTAGGGGACTCAGTTGAGGCCTGGGTGTCTTCTGGTTGTGCTGCCGTGACGGGGGAGTGCACGGTAGAAGCTAGACGACGGAAGGTGCCCTGTGTGCCCTGTTTTTCCGTTTTGCTTCAATTGTAAAGTCGTGAAGTCTGGGGTAGAATCGACGGTTTTGGTGAGTTGGGTGTGACTCAGTAAGGTCTTAGGAAGAGTTTAGGGTCGACACCGTGACGGGGGAAGACCTGGGTGGTCGGAGAAGGAAACAGGGGTTTATCGGATTCTGGTTTCGAGCTTGAGTCGACGAGCTACAGGATTAGTCGAGGTCTGTGGAGTTGGGGAAAGGATAGGGTAGGTCTGGACGAAGTAGTGGACGAAGAAAGGAGTCGATTTGGTGCAGGTACGGCGGAGAACCGTGGACGCCGGTTCAAGATGCAGACACTGTGCTGAACCGGGTCTGCTCGAGGTTGAAGATGTATTGTAGCTGGCGCGTGAGGGCCACGCGCAGCCACTTTGGGTGGCGCGTGGAGGCGCGTGCGGCGGTTTTGGGGAAAATGGTCATCATGGTTTTTGGTCTAGGAGTTGTGATAAGTCCATTAGAATTAGTTTCGGGTTATTCGGACATCGTTTGAAGTTAGTTTCGCGAGGGTGAAGGTTTAGGGTCCCGATTTGTTATGTTTAGGATTCGGGGAATTTTGGGGAAAATTAGATGAACCTTCGTGGGTATGTTAGTGACGTAATTTGGCGATTGTTGAAAGAATCGGGATTTCCCGAGGAAGCTGAGGAACGTGCTGGACGTTCAGGACGCGATTGAGGGCTCGGTATTGTGAGTGGACCCTTTCCTTAAACTCGAACATGCATAACTGTTTTTCTATAATTGTTATATATATATATATATATGATTTCCTGAATGTTGGATTTATGATGTGGTTTTATATAATTGCACGGTTTTTGAGAAATAACGTATTTGGCACGTTTTACGAGAAATGTCGATTTCTGAAGTTAATGCCATGATTTTGGGGATAAAATGGATTTTGGATTTCGGAAAGCGGTACTTGGTTTTAAAATTGGTTTTAAAATCGGATTTCGGAAAGCGGTACTTGGTTTTAAAATTGGATTTAGTGGAATTTCGGATTTGGGTTCGGAATGACGGTTCTGGACGCCGGAAGGGCATCAGACCGGTGATTTCGGATTCGGGTTTGGATATGAATTTAGAAATGGTTTTTCAATGGTTTTGGATTAGATTTGCTGGATCTGGTTATTGGGTGTAAAGACCCGGATATTGATTGACGGGGGACGGGCCCGGATTGAGTTTAAAGACTCGGGAGTTTAAAGACTCGGATATATTGATATTTCCCCCGTAGGCCTGTTGAGTTTAAAGACTCGGATATTATTGAGGCCTCGATTGAGTTTAAAGACTCGGGAGTTTAAAGACTCGGATAGGTCCAACAGGTTTGATCGGCAAATGATTGGTTGAACTTTATGCTTTACGTTACGGTTTTTATGATGTTTATGATATGGTTTCTATACCTGTTTTATAGTGTTTCTGTTTCTTATGATGTTTTATGACGATTGATGGATAACTGTTTTCATAACTAGGTTATGCATGTGGTTTCAAAACGGAGGGCTAAACCCGGTTTTCTTATAAATGGTTTTAGAAACTTTTCTGTTATTATGGTCCACTCACACCTTCTGTTTTAAATTGCCCTCCAGGTCGTGGAGCTAGCGCGGGGTCTTGACGTCAAGGCAGCGTCGGAGGCATAGAAGAGCGACCCCGGAGTGTTTAAATTTTATTCCGCGTGCGTGTAAATGTTATCGATTTTGTTCCTTCGTATTTAGTACTATGCTCTGTAAACTTGACTCCGGGATGTGTACATGTTTCTCCTGCGTCTGACAGTGGTACTTTAGTGATCTTTCTTATTTTATTTGGCTTTTACTGTCAGGGTGTCAGACGGGAGCAGGATTTACCTCGGGTTCCGGGGTGAAACCGGGGTAGGTCCTGACAGTACTTGTGATAATATGCTTGTATTTCGTAGAACTAAGATGAGGGAATTTCGTAGATTTTGGAATTGGCATAATTTATTAATGAGCTTGATTAAAGATGAGTTGATCATGTATGTAACGACCCGACCCAAATTTCCAGGATTAGATTAGTGACTAATCACGATTAGTGAGGCTAATCCGTGATTAGTTGGGCGAGATCGGACGAACGATGCGAAATGACCGTTTTGCCCCTGATCGTGGCAAAATGTTGACTTTTCGTTCGGGCGGTCAAGTGGACTTTGACCGATGACCGTGACGTAGTTCGTGACGTCACGAGTTCATAGACAGGTGGCACGTTCAATTCCGACGTTCGAGGAGGAAGTTATGACGTTCGGAAGTTTAGGGGCATTTTGGTAATTTTGGTTAAATGGGGGTCAAATGTTGACTTTTTGACCGGGAGGTCCGATGGCCAAGGGCCGAAGACCGTTACGTAGATAAGGACGATACGAATCCATAGGCAGGCGGCACACTGAAATTGGACTTCGAACGGGAGAGTTATGGGTCACGGAAGTTCGATTTCACTATGCACGAACTTCGAGACGGGGACGATTAGGCGAAATCTGATTGGGCAGATATGTTAGTGGGCCCCATGGATGAGTGACAAGTGTCACTCATCCCATTGACTTGATCCCCCAATTTGTGGATCTATATAATAAATTAATATTATTTAATTAATTTTATAATCCAATCCACACCTAATTCAATCCTAGCCATCCAATTCAATTCTAACTTTAAATCCACACCCTCCCTCCCATCTCTCTTTCTCTCATCAGCCATCCTCCTTCATCTTTGTTCATCCTCCCACCCGAAACCCATTATCCCATTTTTCTTCATTTTCTTCATTTTCCTTCACAAAACCGAAACACAACCCACACCCCACCTCACCTTCCCTTATCTGAGTCATAAGTGACCGTAGGAGGAGTGTGAGAGGCTGAGGACGGAGAGCCTGGACGGTGGCCCACGGTGGAGGCCACGGAGGAACGAACCCGTTAGGTAAGGAAATATTTCAAATTTTGAAATTTAGTTTTGTTAGTTGTTATTCGATTCTAAGGGTTAAGTTAGGTTGCTGGTGGTCCTAGGAGGAGGTTAGGATTGGTTTTGGGGCTTGGGGTGGCCTGGAACGGTCGTGAACGGCGGAGGAAGTCACGGCCGCCATGGCTGGATTGAAGGTACGGGTTTTCGATGTTTTCCCTTCCGTTTTAAGTCATAGGACTGTAGGTTAGGTTGAGACGAAAAGAATGGGACAAACGGGAGGAGAAATGGTGGCCGGAGCAGGGAGAACCGGCCGGGTCAAGCCGCGGGTCACGGTGACCCAGTTACTGGTATTCGAGTCGACCCGCGGGAGGACAGAGATGACGGGTGACGTCATCATGTCAGGGATGACGTCAGCATTGTCAGATCTGACAATGTCAGCTGACATGTCAGAAAATGGGCCAATAGGAGTGCGACACGTGTCACATGTCAGTGCACAGTCAGCACTGACATGTCAGTGACGTGGCCCAATCAGGGGCTGACACGTGTCACTGACGTGGACCAGTGCCGTGATGACACGTGGCACATGTCAGACTGCCACGTGGCACTGACATCACAGTGACGTGGACCAATGGGAGCATGACACGTGGCACCTGTCAGAGTCTGACATGTCAGACCTGACAGCTGTCAGATGACGTCAGCAGGTACTGTAGCTGGCGCGTGAAGCCCACGCGCAGCCACTTCAGGCGGCGCGTGAGGGCGCGTGGCAGGGAATTTGGGAAAGTGTTCAACATGGGAAATCTTCTATTCGATGTAACGAACATTTTGGGACTAGTTTCGTGTCGATCGGACACCGTCTCAATATGTTTCGGGGCATCGGAAGGTTTAGGTTCGGGATTAAAAATAGTTGAAAATACGGAAAAATTACGGGGCTTTTGTGGGAGGTTAATTAAGTAGTTAGTAACCTTCTATTACGATTTGGACAGGTTTGGGAGTCCCGGTGACGGTGATCGGCTCGGGGAACCGTATGGCACGCAAATCGAGGCGGCAGCTCGGACGGTCTGTGAGTGGACCTTGTTTTCTAAATTGGTGCATGCATAAATGTTTGTTATATGTTTTATTACTTGTTTGATGATGCCATGGGTGCATTTGTGTGTGGTTACGTATAAGCACGTATTTCGAGGTTTCTGCCTTATACGGTGCTTATACGGGTCTATATTTCCTTATTGGTTTTAATGAAATGGCTTTGAATTTCAAAAAGGACAAACTCGGGTATGAGACCCATTTGGTTTTGTCTCGGGCATATGACCTCAGATTCCGGGCACGGTGCCCAGCTGATGTCCTATGTTCGGGCACGAGACCCAGTTATTTTACGGTTTATGATTTCGGGTCAGGGACCCTAGATAGATTTCCAAGTTCATGACGGTTTATGGGAACCGGCATGAACTCTGGAAAGGTCATTGTGGTTCATGACGGTTTATGGGAACTGGCATGAACCTTTGTCAGGTCATTCTGGTTCATGACGGTTTATGGGAACCGGCATGAACCCTTGTTATGGTATCGTGGTTCATGACGGTTTATGGGAACCAGCATGAACCCTTGTTGGTTATTACGGTACATGACGGTTTATGGGAACCGACATGTTACCTGGTTATGTTATTACGGTACATGACGGTTTATGGGAACCGGCTTGTTACCTTGATTATGGATATTATGGATCATGACGGTTCAGGGGAACCGGACATGAATGTTTATGTTATGTATATATATGTTCATCTACCTTCCTTTACATGTTCTACTATCTCCTCCGGGGAGGGTCGTTGGCCTGGGTGGACCCCGGAGTAGTCACGGAGCACCGACTGAGTGGAGTCACCCCCCAATTAGGTTCCTTACTCTCAGGAAGGCTATGGTTACAATTACCTCGGGTAGGGTCAGTGGTCTGTGGACATTGACCTTGACTTTGAGAAGACTCGGATTGAGACCAGGGTAGCACGCGCGTAGCTTTGGATACCGTGACAGGATTGGTTGTGTGAATTATATATATGTATGTGATGTATATATGATATATGATATGTGGTGTGCACAGGATTTGGCCAGTGGCTCGTGTACTTGGTTTCTTTATGGTTTGGGGCCGAGTCCCCGTATGGATTTGGGCAGTGGCCCGTATGGTCGTTTTCATTGTGGTCCTTTCGACCTTGGTTTATATCTGCTTTGGGCTTAGTCCCACATATGGGTTGTTTTGGATAAATGGTTTTCGAATGCATGCATGCTTTTTAGTGGAGGGTACAAATGTCTTCTTATTAAATGTTTTTATAAACTCTTGTTTTGTCCACTCACAGTTTTTAATGTTTTGACTGCCCTTCAGGTTGACATCGGATGTGGACTGTAGCAGAGACCGAGATATCACATGCCTCATCCGGATCCTGGCGTACTCTGATAGCCCGGGAGGGCAAAGGTCGGAAATATCTCTTGTCTGACACTTCGTGTCAGACGGGAGCAGGGTCATCCCGCACTAATCCCGGGGGGATTGGGATGGGTCCTGTCAACGTGGTATCAGAGCGGGGTTGTCTCTATTCGAGCAACCGTGTAGCTCTTGGAGTATGTACGCAGGTCGAGGATGTGATATCTCAATGGGCTACAGTTCGTGTTCAACCTGATGTTGAGGTGCCGGTACGATAGTTAGTAGGATTGGCATGCCTTGGTTCTGCATTTGAAGCCGGGGTTGCCATAGTTCTGTCAAGGTTGACAGTGTGGGACCCTACAGAAGGATTAACGTGTTCGTATTCTGGAGTGTGATCGTGAGACAGTTAGTTGGGATCGTCTTCACGATGTCGTAGGATCGGTTCCGACGACTGATTCGATGTTGTGACCATTAGATGGTCAGATTATATTGAGTTAAATGGATTTACTGCAGTCGGCAGTTATCATCCGGATTCGAGGATCCTGATTGGTCTTACGGTAGGATTGGATTGACGTCATTACGATGTCAAGACCGCGGAGTCGATCAGATCGTGGATTTTACTGCCTTATGCAGTTGGGTTCCGAGGAACTCTAGGGGTGATCGTGGAATCCTATGGTAGGATGTGTATGGTTCGGAAAGGTAAGTTGGCGAGTGGTGTGACTTTGACGACTATTCGGATTTGGATTCGTTAGTCGGTCTAGTCATGTCAGCTTGTGTTGGGACTGCACTCTGCAGTCGAGGTTGTACTTATTGGTTAGACCTACTTGGTTGTCGTGCTACTTAGTTGTGGTTTGGTGCAACTAAGGTCGTGGATGACCTGGTAGACGACATTGGTTTAGTTGAGTTGCGACTGGTTAGTGTTTGGTTGGGCAAGTTATCAGGGTTGGTACTTGTCGATGGAATCCCTGAGTGGGATACAGAGTAGTTGGTACGGGCGATTGATTCCGTTGGATACGGAGTCTGGATATAACGAAGTCTGGTAGTTAGGTCTGCACGAGTAGGTGGCAGGCACTACTACCGAGGATGGTCGTAGTTACGGTTGTTGGGGATCAGTGACGTTCAGGTGACGCTTGCTTTTCCCGTATGAGTTGTCAGGGTGACTGTGCCTAGAGTTGGGTACGAGGGAGGCAGAGTTCTCCTTTTCGAACAGAGGTACGGGGTCGTCGTTCGGTATGAGCGGAGATCCAGGATTGTCTGATTTGCACACTTTGTGCTGATGCTGACAGGTGATGATACTGGTACTAGTGCTGGTGCTGGTGCCGGTGATCGTGATTGCGATGAGTTACGGATCGGGGTGTGACTCCGTCGTAATGGGCATGTGTTCGGTATCTGTGGTTCAGGAGTGGATCTCAGATAGAGTTAAACTGGTTAGGGGACACGTGGTTGATGTACGGGTATGTTGTTTCAAATTTTGTTGGAACTTCCGAATCGCGAGGGGTTGCGATTGGGTGATGAGTGGAATGCGGGCTTTCCGCATTAATAAAGGGTATTTCGGAGTCGTTTGGGTGACTCCTCAGATTCTACCATGATTGATGATGGTAGATGACGTTGATGATATAGATGTTGTTGGTTGCCACTAGTACACTGATCATGTATTGGTTGGTGGACCCGGGATTTGTTCTGAATCATCAGGAGGAGATGAGTATATCAGAGTTAGGTGACTGAGATTCCTCATTGTCTACTTGGTGGCAGACGATGTCAGGTTACCTGACGTGGTAAGTGCATCGAGTGTTGTTTGCATTCACGTAGGATGGATTATTCGATCATTCTTGATTTTTCCTCGGTGGAATGACAAGGATCGATACGAGGTAATCAGTGAGTACCCCCAGTCTCGGCGTGTCTCATCGTTGACTAATCTGTTTAGATGTGGGAATTGGTTTAGGACTTTGGGTATCGCTATGGATCTGGATCGTGATCTTGATGATCCAGCTAGGGGGAGAGTTTATTACTCTTACTGGGATGTTTGAGTTGAGGATGATGGGACTGAACTTCTTTCCGAGGTAAATCCCATATGACTTATTACTCACCTGAGTAGTTGTCCGATGAGTAGTTTTCCAACGTGGTCGGATATGGTCAGCCTTAGAGCTGTGTGGATGTTGGGATTGATTTCTCTATAAAGTCAATCTAATGTATGGTGTGTAATCGGTTGATCAGGTAACCGATAGGTTCAGTTTTGATACGTCTCGGTAGACGTGAACGATATTTCGAGTTTTGGAATCAGATTTCTAGATGACGATTTAGGATTTGATCTTGGAACTTGAAAGAGGATTTCTGGATTTGGGTTTTAGAATCGGATTCTGGGTGACGATTCAGGATTTGGTTTTAGAGCTTGACTGTGGATTTTCTTTTTATGGATTTGGGTTCGGAATGGTTATTCCTAATACTAGTTTACGGAATGATGATTTCGGATTCGAATTTGGACATGATATGGATATGATTTCTGGGTTTGGATTCAGGATTTCTTACGAAATTGCGGATTCGGATTCGGATTTGGGGAATAGATGATGGGTTGGAGTTTCGATTTGTCTAATGCTGGATTGGACGAATGAACTCCATAATTGAAACGTGATTGGCTATGACCTAGGTGGTTGTAAGCTAATTGATGGGTAGGTGTACGTACCTGGTACATAATTCGAGGTACAAGACTGGGTATACTTGTGGTGCCTAGTAACGGTATATAGGTTATACCGGTAGTACGTTGGTGAGCGTGTTGGTAGTCGGATTGGTTCCGATACCATTGGATTAGTTGAGGTCGTGGACTGGATATTGGATACTGTGCAGAGGGTCATGGTATTTCTGGTGGGTCTAGTTACACATAGGTCGAGTGAAATGCTTGTGGTTAGTGTAACCACGAGTGTGTGTCATATCAGTTTGCGACTGACGACTGTCAAGTGCTGACAGTTTGTCGGAGGTGTCAGCGTGGATCGTTGAGTGATTGGTAACTCCCAGTGGGGGTAGGTGACGGGATAGTTAATGTTTGAGAAAGGAACCATCGAGCTGGTTGTGTCAGCGAAAAGGGTAGATTTGACCAGTGGTGTTAATTCGGAGCGTACGACTTCTGCTATTCGACGTGGTCGAATGTAGACGATGCGACGTGAGCGTTAGTGGTACGTCTAGTAGCAGACGAGTATCGTTCTGGTTAGTGGGTGTACGAGTGTACACGAGTTTTGAGGTCAATTCTACTTTCCACGGGGTGGATGTGGAACCAAGATAATTGGAGTTTCGAGAACGGAACTAATTAAGGAGGGAAGAACGGTAGAATTAGGTCGGTTGGAATTTCGAGGACGGAATTAATTAAGGAGGGAAGGTTGTAACGACCCGTCCCAAATTTCCAGGATTAGATTAGTGACTAATCACGATTAGTGAGGCTAATCCGTGATTAGTTGGGCGAGATCGGACGAACGATGCGAAATGACCGTTTTGCCCCTGATCGTGGTAAAACGTTGACTTTTCGTTCGGGCGGTCAAGGGGACTTTGACCGATGACCGTGACGTAGTTCGTGACGTCACGAGTTCATAGACAGGTGGCACGTTCAATTCCGACGTTCGAGGAGGAAGTTATGACGTTCGGAAGTTTAGGGGCATTTTGGTAATTTTGGTTAAATGGGGTCAAATGTTGACTTTTTGACCGGGAGGTCCGATGGCCAAAGGCCGAAGACCATTACGTAGATAAGGACGATACGAATCCATAGGCAGGCGGCACACTGAAATCGGACTTCGAACGGGAGAGTTATGGGTCACGGAAGTTCGATTTCACTATGCACGAACTTCGAGACGGGGACGATTTGGCGAAATCTGATTGGGCAGATATGTTAGTGGGCCCCATGGATGAGTGACAAGTGTCACTCATCCCATTGACTTGATCCCCCAATTTGTGGATCTACATAATAAATTAATATTATTTAATTAATTTTATATTCCAATCCACACCTAATTCAATCCTAGCCATCCAATTCAATTCTAACTTTAAATCCACACCCTCCATCCCATCTCTCTTTCTCTCATCAGCCATCCTCCTTCATCTTTGTTCATCCTCCCACCCGAAACCCATTATCCCATTTTTCTTCATTTTCCTTCACAAAACCGAAACACAACCCACACCCCACCTCACCTTCCCTTATCTGAGTCATAAGTGACCGTAGGAGGAGTGTGAGAGGCTGAGGACGGAGAGGCTGGACGGTGGCCCACGGTGGAGGCCACGGCGGAACGAACTCGTGAGGTAAGGAAATATTTCAAATTTTGAAATTTAGTTTTGTTAGTTGTTATTCGATTCTAAGGGTTAAGTTAGGTTGCTGGTGGTCCTAGGAGGAGGTTAGGATTGGTTTTGGGGCTTGGGGTGTCCTGGAACAGTCGTGAACGGCGGGGGAAGTCACGGCCGCCATGGCTGGATTGAAGGTACGGGTTTTCGATGTTTTTCCTTCCGTTTTAAGTCATAGGACTGTAGGTTAGGTTGAGACGAAGAGAATGGGACAAACGGGAGGAGAAATGGTGGCCGGAGCAGGGAGAACCAGCCGGGTCAAGCCGCGGGTCACGGCGACCCGGTTACTGGTATTCGGGTCGACCCGCGGGAGGACAGAGATGACGGGTGACGTCATCCTGCTGACGTCATCATGTCAGGAATGACGTCAGCTGTCAGATCTGACAATGTTAGCTGACATGTCAGAAAATGGGCCAATAGGAGTGCGACACGTGTCACATGTCAGTGCACAGTCAGCACTGACATGTCAGTGACGTGGCCCAATCAGGGGCTGACACGTGTCACTGACGTGGACTAGTGCCGTGATGACACGTGGCACATGTCAGACTGCCACGTGGCACTGACAGCACATGACGTGGACCAATGGGAGCATGACACGTGGCACCTGTCAGAGTCTGACATGTCAGACCTGACAGCTGTCAGATGACGTCATGCTGACGTCAGCGATGACGTCAGCAGGTACTGTAGCTGGCGCGTGAAGCCCACGCGCAGCCACTTCAGGCGGCCCGTGAGGGCGCGTGGCAGGGAATTTGGGAAAGTGTTCAACACGGGAAATCTTCTATTCGATGTAACGAACATTTTGGGACTGGTTTCGTGTCGATCGGACACCGTTTCAATATGTTTCGGGGCATCGGAAGGTTTAGGTTCGGGATTAAAAATAGTTGAAAATACGGGAAAATTACGGGGCTTTAGTGGGAGGTTAATTAAGTAGTTAGTAACCTTCTATTACGATTTGGACAGGTTTGGGAGTCCCGGTGACGGTGATCGGCTCGGGGAGCCGTATGGCACGCAAATCGAGGCGGCAGCTCGGACGGTCTGTGAGTGGACCTTGTTTTCTAAATTGGTGCATGAATAAATGTTTATTATATATTTTATTACTTGTTTGATGATACCATGGGTGCATTTGTGTGTGGTTACGTATAAGCACGTATTTCGAGGTTTCGGCCTTATACGGTGCTTATACGGGTCTGTATTTCCTTATTGGTTTTAATGAAATGGCTTTGAATTTCAAAAAGGACAAACTCGGGTATGAGACCCATTTGGTTTTGTCTCGGGCATATGACCTCAGATTCCAGGCACGGTGCCCAGCTGATGTCCTATGTTCGGGCACGAGACCCAGTTATTTTACGGTTTATGATTTCGGGTCAGGGACCCTAGATAGATTTCCAAGTTCATGACGGTTTATGGGAACCGGCATGAACTCTGGAAAGGTCATTGTGGTTCATGACGGTTTATGGGAACTGGCATGAACCTTTGTCAGGTCATTCTGGTTCATGACGGTTTATGGGAACCAGCATGAACCCTTGTTATGGTATCGTGGTTCATGACGGTTTATGGGAACCGGCATGAACCCTTGTTGGTTATTACGGTACATGACGGTTTATGGGAACCGACATGTTACCTGGTTATGTTATTACGGTACATGACGGTTTATGGGAACCGGCTTGTTACCTTGGTTATGGATATTATGGATCATGACGGTTCAGGGGAACCAGACATGAATGTTTATGTTATGTATGTATATGTTCATCTCCCTTCCTTTACATGTTCTACTATCTCCTCCGGGGAGGGTCGTTGGCCTGGGTGGACCCCGGAGTAGTCACGGAGCACCGACTGAGTGGAGTCACCCCCCAGTTGGGTTCCTTACTCTCAGGAAGGCTATGGTTACAATTACCTCGGGTAGGGTCAGTGGTCTGCGGACATTGACCTTGACTTTGAGAAGACTCGGATTGAGACCCGGGTAGCACGCGCGTAGCTTTGGATACCGTGACAGGATTGGTTGTGTGACTTATATATATGTATGTGATGTATATATGATATATGATATGTGGTGTGCACAGGTGTGCACAGGATTTGAGCAGTGGCTCGTGTACTTGGTTTCTTTATGGTTTGGGGCCGAGTCCCATATGGATTTGGGCAGTGGCCCGTATGGTCGTTTTCATTGTGGTCCTTTCAACCTTGGTTTATATCTGCTTTGGGCTTAGTCCCACATATGGGTTGTTTTGGATAAATGGGTTTCGAATGCATGCATGCTTTTTAGTGGAGGGTACAAATGTCTTCTTATTAAATGTTTTTATAAACTCTTGTTTTGTCCACTCACAGTTTTTAATGTTTTGACTGCCCTTCAGGTTGACATCGGATGTGGACTGTAGCAGAGACCAAGATATCACATGCCTCCTCCGGATCCTGGCGTACTCTGATAGCCCGGGAGGGCAAAGGTCGGAAATATCCCTTGTCTGACACTTTGTGTCAGACGGGAGCAGGGTCATCCCGCACTAATCCCGGGGGGATTGGGATGGGTCCTGTCAATGTAAATAATATATTAGGTTAGTTTAGATTAGTTAATCATGTAGGATAATAGAAATAATCAACTACCCCCCCTAATTAATTAATCAAACGATATTCATGCTTAGTGATAAGTCACAAATTAAGCATCATTTCAATGTTATTTCTTATCCCTTTTACGTATCTTTTGATTATAATTGTACAAATAATAGGAGAAAATGATCCATTTTGTGAGACATTTGTAGATTATGAAAGTTAAGTCAATTTTGAAGAGAATGCAAAAAGAATGGACGAAATCCGAGCCAAAATGAAGGAATAGCACTAAAATGAAGTTAAGGTTCCTAGCTGAAATCCCAGTTGAGGGCCTCTCGGGTTTTGCCTTTGAATTGGCATTTTTCAATGTATTGGATGTGATAAGCAGCTCAAATAATCTCCAGGGGTTCCAATGAGGTGATAGCACATGTCAAGACAATCAAGATTGACCAAGAAAAGGGGTTCTTGCCTTTCTTGGTCGAGAGGCGCTCCTAAGCCTACAAGGAGTGTGTGTGTGTGTGTGACTTCGTGGATCAGCCTTGCCAGCCTTGCATGCCTAGATTAAGTGGGCTATTTTAGACATTATGCCCTGGAATCCAGCTGGGGAAGTTGGCCAAAAGATCCATTAAAAGAAGGGTTCTTATCTGTTTTTTGGAACCCAAGAAACTAGGATTTCTTGCCTTATCAAGTTCCTACTTTTTAGAGATTTGGGGCAGCTGCCCTTTGGACGAATTTTCCTTCCCTTTTAAATGAGGAATGACATGGATTGACTTGGATAAGAAGACTTAATTATATTCCTAATCAGATCTTGAAGTTAAAGAGGCAAGAAATAAGGAAAAGGAAGTTTCTTGGAAATTAAGAAACCATCTTGTACATGGCTAGGGTTAATTAACTTCCCTAGCCACAATTTATCATGTTTCCTTTATTTTAGGGCAGTGTAATCTGATTTAGGATAACATTAAATGAATTTCTAGTCAAATATAAAGTCAAGAAGTGGAAAGAAGGAAGGAAAGGGACTCCTTGTACAAGAAGGATACAAAAAACGGCCAACTATGGTTTTTTCACAAAAACAAGGAGTTTTCCTCCTTGTTTTGGGGCTGTTTTCCCTTTTCTTTGAGGGAGATGTTAGGGCAGGTGTTTGGGGTTTTAAATAGATGTTTTCTCATTGTTTTTGGGGGCCAAATTTACCTCTTGAAGGTCCCCAAAACTCTGTCAAAATTCGTACTTCAATCCATGTTCTTAGTTTAGAGTTTTGTAATTTAATTCAAGCACTCTTTATAATTCAAACATCTTCAAATTCATCACGTCTACCTTGAGGGAGTTTTCCTTCATCTCTTTTAATCATTGTCCTTTTATTATTTCTTGCTTTATTTATATTTGTGCACCTTTTAATTATGTGCTTGTTTTATTCAATAATGTTTGAGTAGTGTAATTAGGGATAGGGTTACTTGAAGCCCTAGCCATGTTAGTTCGTGTTTGATTTCTGGCTCTTGATTATGATTGCTATGAATGCCTGGATTTGTTGGATTACTGCGCTTCATGAACTCAATTTATGCTTATAAGCTTAGCTACCTTATTTGTGTATAATTGTCGATGTAATTGCTTGACGGATCACCTTGATGTTTGTGTTCACCCTACAATTTATGGCATCACGTTTAAGAGGGGGAATCTTATTCATAATCTAAACTCATGACTTCCTAGGTCTGCACATCACTTTTCTAGGGACAGTGTAGTGTCATTAAATCTTCTTTATGTTTCATGCATTATCACGCACCATCGGTAATAGTAATTTAAGGGCGGGCACATCACCCTTAAACATGCAATCTAAGAGAAGATAATATGTGTGGGGTGAACCTTAGCCGGACCCCTGCACGTGCACTTAATTCAGATACATGCATAGTAATCTAATCATGGAAATCTAATGGAACTTCAATTGGTAAAGGTGGATAGAACCCTAGCTCGACTTAGTTAGTTATTATTAGTTAATTTACTTCATTCATAAAACGTAACAAACCCCCCATTGCATTTTAATTACTCCACTTAAGTCAATTGAGTTAAACAGAATTGGATATCATTGAGCAAGTCTTCGTGGGATCGACCTTTGCATTCATCTATACTATCTACACGTCTTGTGCGCTTGCAAAGTTTATTACACGTAGAGGTTTTTCCTAGTACATCTGTTGTGCTTGGTAAAATCTCTATCACTTAGGTACCTTAGCCCCCAGTTAGGAACGATCCCTACTTATTAATGCTACAATGTACAAAAAAGGGTTTTAATTTGCGTATATTTTTATTAAGTATTGAGTGTGACTTTATGTTTACATTAATGCTTAGTTTTAGCGTTATCCATTTTTGGCGCCCTTCTCGAGGATTGAAAAATCTCTCGTGTGATTTCGTTTGTGTATATATGTTTATAATGTAAATATCTTACTTGTGCATAAATACCATACTTATAAATATTCTCAATTTCATATGTATATTCTTTTCTCTATCTCGTCTTCTTTTCATGTACATATTCTCACCTAACTCTCTTGAAGGAACACTCTATATAAATTCACTTAATCTAAGGCCTATGAACTAGACTTGGGGACACCCTTGTCAAGGAGATTACACATGAATTTGACTCTCGGATTCAAGATGGATTGATGCCTTAATTAGAGGCAATTGGTGAGCACAATGTGGAGTTCAAAAGAGTGCATAAGCCTCGCATTGAATGAGTTAATTGAAGCACTTCGTTTAGGCTGAAGACGTAAAATTCAAGCGCTTATTGGGAAGCAACCCAATGGAGGAGTAGCTAACAGATTTACATTCTCTTCTCTGATCTTTTAATTTCATTTTCTTTTGTTTTCTTAGTTATTTTCGTAAAACTCTATCTTATACTTGATTCTATGCCTTTACTTTCATATATTGAGGACAATGTAGGATTGAAGTGTGGGGGAGGGGTTTTCAATTTTGAGGTTTAAAAAAAAAATGTTTTCAAAATCTGTTTGTTTTTTAAACTCGTTTTTTAAAAAATAATTGGTTTAAAAATTTCTTTAAAAAAAAAAGTTTTTTTTAAAAAATTCTTTAAAAAAAATTGTTTTGAAAAATTCTTTTTCTTTAATCTTATTTTTTTCCAAAGTTGTCACGGTTTTTTTTTTTCAAATTGTTTTCAACAAAATCTTTTTCAAAAAATTATTTTTCAAATTGTTTTCCAAAAAGAAAATTTTCATTTTTTTTTACTTCTTGCAAAAATACAGATAAAAATATAATTTTTTTTGTGTGTGTTAAGATTTTATTTCTAAGAGTCTTACGATGCCCTTAACCCGTCAATGATAAAAATGATGGATAAATGGAGATAACATGACTAAACGATGATCACTACAACTTGAATTCATTTGTTAATGCTTTATGATTGAATGTTTATGACTTGTAGTAGATGATGCATGATAAACTGATACAGAACGAGTATGTTAAGATTTGTATGAATCATATGAACCCTATGTGAGCTTTAGAGCCTTATATACTTGTGTTGTTGAGTGATTCATAGGAGGTTTTTTTTTTTAAATTGATATACATGTGCCTCATAACTGCTTGACATAGATTTTAATGAACTCTAGAGTACTAGAATTTATTGTTTGTGATTTTCAAAGCTTTTCAGTCAATAAACTCTCTGATCTTGGACATGATTAAAACATTAGGGTTATCACCACATATCCAAATATCCATGTCCCTAATTATATATCCATGTCCCTAATTATTCGCACAAGTTGTGAGCTCCCTTAGTTTAACCCCCTTTGAGCCTACATTAAGCCTTTCTTTCAACACCCTCAAAAACATCTATTCACGTGAGCCTAGTATAGACATCCTTTACCTTTATTCCAAAGACTTGGTTGAAGACTTCAAGATGGCATGGAAAAGAAGATTTGATGTTTGAGGAATTGTATGTGCGTATAGAGACAGGCTTGCTCCAACTACGTTGTAATACATAGAATTACCATTGAAAAACAAATGAGAGAAACAAATGTGATAAAAAAAAAGAGAAAAAGAAAGAAAAAGAAAAAGAAATAAAGAAGCAAACAATGTTTTGAATCTCTCGAATGGTAAATAAGTTTTGAGTTTAAGTTAAGTCCCCTATACTTGTGAATTCGGAAACATTGAAGATTTTGGCCTTTGCCTTATTTGCAATGCTCAAGGACGTGTAAAGTATTTGCTAGGGACTAGCAAAGTTTAGGTGTGGGGGTATTAGAATCACTTATGCCTATGTGATGGAGCCTTTGGTTGAGTCGTGGAACTAATTTGAACATCACTTATCCTAAATATTACTTGCCTCTACACCTAACCCCATTATAACCTTCAATAAAGACTTTATGATCCTTGAGATGAGTAAACTTTGATTAGTTGAGTCTAACACTTGGGTAACCCTATGGTTTTGGTTCATTTGTGCAAGTATGTTCACTGTATTATGGTTTATGTTTGAAATTTTTATGAAGTAGCTTACTTTAATGTGAGCATCTTTCTCACATACCTTGAGTGCAAACACAAACCCTATATACAATGAGTGGAAATCTTGAGTGCATATCCCTTGTGAGTTGATTCAAACTTATTTTATTCATGTTGAGATATATTTCACCAAGTTTACTCTTTATCTTACTTGTTAGGGCATTTTGTTATGATGTATTAATTTTTGAATTCCATATGATATATTGCTCTTCAGTGTAAATCTTTGATACCATACTTATAATGATACAATTTGAGACGAATGGTTAAGGGCTTAGTAGTGTTTGTTTTAAGAAAAAGAAAAGAAAGAAATTTTTGAGTATCAAAGCCTTAGTTTGTTTTGGTATTTGTTAGGGACTAGCAAAGTCTAAGTGTGAGGGTATTTGATAAGCCTTGAATTAAGCATCATTTTATACCCTTTATGCTTATGTTTTAATGTTTAAATACCAAACAATAGGAGAAAATAACATATTTTGTGAGAAATGTGCAGAATTGGATAGAGCTCGGAATTACAAGAATTTAGGTGAAAGAATCACCTCAATCAGAGTTATATTAAAGAAGTTATGATCAAAACAAAGGAGACTACCAAAAAGTATAACATATTTCGGTAGGAGGCTACTGAACCCATTTAATCAGCCCAAAAACCAATTTGGCAGACGCTTGCCGATCAACACATAACCAATTCGGTGGGCGCTTCCTGAAATCCTGCATCTAGCGTCGTTGCGCGTGCACTAAACCGCTCCACCCTTGCTTCAGCTCGCGTCCACCGATTTCCTTCCCTCCATTCAGCGCGCACCTACTGAACGTCTACCTAAACCTTCCTTGCCGCGTTGACTTCTGTTTGACCACCGAAAATCCTACCCCATTTCAGCAGACACCTACCGAAATCGTCCCGGTTCAATTCCAGCAACATTTTTCCCTATTTTTTTGAGGAAAATTGTCCAATTTAATCTTGGATTTATTTCCTTTTTTATCTAGGAAATCTTTTTAATTAGGATTTTTATTACCTTTATCCCTTAGGACTTTAATTTAATTAGTTTAATCCTTTTCCTTTTAAAATTAAACTGTAAAACTCATATTTATTTGATGATTAATTTTTTCCTATAAATAGAGAGATTTAGGTTATTTGTAAAGAGGTCACCCATTTTTGTACCAAAGCTCTGCTTAACCAAATTTCTCTTTTCATCAATTCGATATTTCCTTAGAAAAATCCAATCACACCATATTCCATCATAAGCACCTTCACCCATGCATATAGGGCAATTTCCTTGTGTTTCACCAAGTAATGTCAAGCCACTTAGCATTCGTAGGGAAATTTCCAAGGAGAAAACGTGTAACGCGACCTCTTTACCCTGTGATTGTCTTTTGTTATTGAATGATCATTTTTTTGGATTGATCCTTAATATAATTATGGTTTTATACCTTATATGATTTTCAATAATCTTCCTTTTGTTCCAATATCTTAGTTTTTGTTATGCTTGTATGTTGTGCTTAATGCTTGATTAGATGTAGGACAATTTCCAAGTCTAGATTATTGAAAGTGTGTAGAACAATTTCCGAGGAAGTACTTGAGATAATATGCTTGTATTTCGTAGAACTGAGATGAGGGAATTTCGTAGATTTTGGAATTAGCATATTTTATAAATGAGGTAGGTTAAAGATGAGTTGACCATGTAAATAATAGATTAGGTTAGTTTAGATTAGTTAATCATGTAGGATAGTAGAAACAATCAACTACCCCCTAATTAATTAATCAAACGATAATCATGCTTAGGTACCCTCAATCCTCGGTTAAGAACAATCCCTACTTATCAATGCTAGAATCAACAAAAAAATGGTTTTAATTTGTATATGTTTTTATTAAGTGTTAAGTGTGACTTTGTGTTGAGTGTTGAGTGCAAATAACTCGTAAGGCTAGAATTAGAGGATTTCATAGGTTAAAGTTAATCAAATTCATGAATGAGTTAGGTTTAAAGATGAGTTGACCATGTAAATAATAGACTAGGTTAGTTTAGATTAGTTAATCACTTAGGATAATAGAAACAATGAACTACCCACTAATTAATTAATCAAATGATAATCATGCTTAGGTACCCTCAATCCCCAGTTAAAACGATTCATACTTATCACTCCTACAATCTTCAAAAAAGGGTTTTAATTTGCATATGTTTTTATTAAATGTTGAGTGTGACTTTTTGTTTACTTTAATACTTAGTTTTAGCATATCAGCAACCCTTGTTGGGCCTCCGTGCAGAAACTTTGGTTGCGGAAGCAAGGGAGGCGGACCACTTGTGGGGATCTATTTTGTCGTGGTTGGTGTCGTGTAGAGATGCTGGATAGGCTGAAAGCAGTGGACCTTGATGCTACAGTCAATCCCTGTATGGGTAGACCAAGAAGCAAACGGGCTTTCTCAGCTCAAGTGTAGACATGCCACTAATAGAGGAGACTGCTACTAGACAGTATAGGTTGGTTCCATTTTAGGTCCAAGAAAATTTCTCCCGATCAAAGCGACCGTGGAGCAGGCGGACAAGAATTCTCATGTGGTGTTCTTTTCTATGCCTTTTGCAAGGACTTAACATTATTTTCCAGCGTGGCCCAAACCAATAAGTTTATTTTGCCATGATATTTTTATTGGCGACGTTTTCGTTTCAGTTTGTTAAGGTGATTAGTGGTCCCAGGTTCTCTCGAGTCAAAATGAAAGTAGTCGGACCAATTGATAAAGATGTTATCTCGGCTTATGAAGTCAGAAACCACGTTCGGATGGTATATCCCGAAAACCAATTACTTGCTTAGGAAAATCTATTTTCTTATCAAACTGAATGCGGAAGTACAAAAATAGGAATGTAAAAGTACTTGAAATTAAATGAACTGAAATTACAAGTGCAAGGAAGTAAATTATTCCCTTCGTGCTTCAAACTCGTAACAAGTAAGAAAGTCTGGGAACCTTCAACTAAAAAGAATATTAGTTGGAAATCATGCTATTAGATGGCAGGGCACTCAAATGAAACGACGAGACGTCGAATGAGAGGTCTAAGTTCCTCAGCGATTGGCCATGAACTGGTAATCAGAATGACTTTTCTGTGAGACGGTAGTCGAGTTGGTTTTCCGTGAACCGGTAATTGAACACTATCAGTGTACCTGTAGTCGGGATGAATTTCCGTGAACTAGTAGTTGATAATATAAAACCTTATGACAGAAATTGGTCAGGAAGAAGGTTGATCTCTTGTGAACTTCCCTCGAAAGTCCAAGAACTAGGTAGTCAGGATGAAGGTAACCTTTAAGCCTTAAATGGTCAGAAAGAAGGTTTGTACGGGAAATGAAGCTTAACCATTATGAAAATGTTGTTGGAGCGGTTAGAAAGAAGGTTAGGCAATTGCATAAATGCCTCGAAGAGTTGAGAAGAGAAGCTCCATCTTGATTTCCTAGGTAAAAAACTGCAGTTTTTTACTAGAAGGGCCAGCTCCTGCTTTTGATTCATGGTGGGCCTCCTACTTTGATGTGCACTTCAGCTTTTCCCCTTGGGAGGTTTGGACCCGCCAGTTTGTAAAGACCCGTCCTGAATACAGGGATTAAATATTAATTAATTATGGTTTAGAATGACTAATCGGGGATTAGTTGAGAGATTTCGGACGGATGGTGCGAAATGACGGTTTTGCCCCTATAATGAGAAAAAAAGTTGACTTTTGGTTCAGGTAGTCAAATGGACTTTGACCAATGACTATGACGTAGTTCGGGACGTCACGAGTTCATGGACAGGTGGCACGTCCGATTCCTACATTCGAGGACAAAGTTATGATGTTCGGAAGTTCGGGGGTATTTTGGTAATTTGGTTGAAAATGGGAAAAATGTTGACTTTTAACTCGAGGAGTCAAACGTACGATGGCCGATAGCCGTGACGTAGATTGGGACGTCACGAGTCCGTAGACAGGCGACATGTCGAAATTGGACGTCGAACGGAGAAGTTATGGTCACGGGAGTGAAATAGAGAATTTACGTCTCGAGACCCGAATAGAATATTATTTTAATCCAATTGGGTAGATATTTTTAGGACAATTGGATTAGTGACACTTGTCACTCATCTCATTGGTCATTAACCTTAAAAAGTGGATCTATACATTAAAATATTATTATTTCATTATCTTATAATTTTATTTATTTCTCATCTCTAATCTCCACCATCCATTATTCTCACCTCATCTAATTCTAATCCTAGCCGTCCATCTCTATCTCTCCTTTACATCCTTACCGTTCATGTTCATATCAGCCATCATCTTCATCTCCATAATTCTTCTCCAAACACAACACACATATCACCTCACCACCATGACCATCTTGTGTTCGTATGAGAGACTGTGAGTGGGGGAGTGATTTGAGGGGCTGAGAGACGACGGGAAACGGTGGTCCACGGCGGGGGTAAGTTTGACCTGAGAGCCCATTTGTGTTCAAATATTGAAAGTTGAGTTTAGTTATGGTTTTAGATCCTTTCGATTCTAATGAGACCTAGGGACAGAGACGAGCATGACAGACTTGATTGCAAGGCACGAGGTGGTCTGAACGGGGAGGATGGTCGAAAAAATCTGGGCTACGGGTTTACGTTCAGAGGTAAAGATGTAAATGGTTTTTTTTTTGATTCCATAAAAGTCTTAGTTAGATTGGGATGATGACATAGGAAGAAACATGGAGGATTTTGGTGGCCGGAGTAGGGAGAACCGGTCGATCCCGTTCACTAGTTCGGTCGAACCGGTCTGAACCAGTGAACCCAGTTCACCAGAGGTTAAAGGTGACACTGTTCACCGGTGAGTGGGGCCCACACGCAGTGCCTTTGGACGGCGCGTGAGGGGTCTTTTTGGAATGACTTCAACATGACTTTTAATCTATTCGATGTAACGAACATTTTAGGACTGGTTTCGTATTGATTGGACACCGTCTCGATATGTTTCGGGATGTCCGAAGGTTTATGACTAAATTTAAAAATAGTTAAAAATTTGAGAAAATTACGGGACTTAAATGAAAGGTTAATGAAGTGGTTAGTGACCCTCTAGTGCAATTTGGATAGGTTTGGAAGTCCCGGTGATAGTGGTGTGGCTCGAGAAGGCTTATGGAATTCGTATCGAGACACAGCGTAGGACGGTCTGTGAGTGGACTTTGATTTTATAAATACTATGCATGCATAACTGTTTTATATGTTTTATATACGTGATTACTATGATGATGATTGTGATTATTAATTTTGCGTATGTTACACGTATTTCGAGATGTTTTTCGTATTACACGCATATCGAGGCTGACGGTTTTATTGTGGTTTTACGTGCTTGTGGTTTCATGAATGATGTGATGAATAGGTTTTGAAATTGGAAAGATGAACTCGGGCATGAGACCCAGTTGTTTTGGAAACCTCAGACTTGGAGTCCATTTGAGTTACTTAATCGGGTCGGGGGCCCAGTTGCTTTATGAAATCGGGCTAGTGTCCCAATTGTTTACGAAATCGGGCTGAGACCCATTTGAGTTATATTATCGGGCCAGGGGCTCAGTTGATTTAAGAAATTGGGCCGGGGGCCAAGTCGATTTACTAAATCGGGTCGTGGGCCCAGTTGGTTTACGAAATTGGGCATGAGTCGGGCCGTGGGCCTAGTTGGTTTAAGAAATCGGGCGTGAGGCCCAGTTAGTTTATAAATGTGATTTCGGGTCGGGGACCCTAAATGGATTTGAATAAATGGTTTTGGATTTGAAAAATTGGATGTTTGGATTTGTGCTGGTTTTATGGAAATTCCGGGCAGGGCCATTGAGATGTTTTGAAATGATTTGATAAAACTGTTTTCTATAAACCATCTTGATATGAGGATATGTGGATGGTCTGCTCTAGGTGTCTGGGACACTGGAGAAGTCACGGTGCATTTCCTGCGAGGGGTCACTGCACGGAGCGACCAGACCGTATAGTGACTCAAGAGCAGGATTGCTATGATTAGACGTCTGGGACGTCAGACATCTGTGATGTCAGAGATATGGACCCGGTGAGACCCCATGCAGCACACGTTGCTTATACCGTGAGACATGACGTCTGGGGCGTTGAGCGTCCGGGACGCTAGGTATCTGGGATGCCCAGGATGGTTTAAACATGTTTTCTTGAAATGATATTTATATGGTTATGGATTTATGGTTATGGTTTTGGGCGGTAGCCCACTTGGAATTGGAATTGGTATTTGGATCTCTGATTTATCATAAATAGGCTTTGGTTTTCGGTATTCATGGATTTGGGCAGGGGCCCACATGATTTGGTTTTACGGTTTTTGGCTGAGTTCTCACTTACTTGGATTTACGGTTTTTAGGCTAAGGCCCTAATGGTTTCTTTAAATAAATGGTTTGATTACTGGTTTTCGATGCATGCATACTTTTTAATGAAGGGTATAAATATCTTTTGTTAAATGAGTTTTTAATAAATTGCTTATTTTCGTCCACTCACAGCCATTGTTGTTTTTAATGCCCTTCAGGTTGATCACGAATGCAGATTGCAGTAGAGACCGGGGCATCGCATGCCTCCTCCATCGATCCTTGTGCACTCTGGAAGCCATGAATGAGTAGTGGCATTAGGTTATCCCTTGTCTGACACTTCGTGTCAGACGGGAGCATGATACATCTCGTGGTAATCCCGGGGGGATTGGGATGGGTCGTGTCACAGTTCCTTTTATTGGAGCATTCCATCAGCTTAGACCCAATTATCTCAACCTCATTTAAACGAAAGAAAGTGGAGGATAACCGTGTCCTGGCACGTACAATTTCCTTCAGTGTGTCTCCTTTGTTGGCATTTGTACCTTTTAATCTGATTTCTTTGTTTGTACAATAGTTATGGATGGGGCACCAATCTCAATTGTTTCTTCTGATGGCTTCCTCTTTCAGATCAAAGATGCTCCATATGATCCTCCAGTGCTTAATTGTCTAGTGAATGTCGACGTCAAGATCTATCTGGATATTGCGTCACCTGTTGTATCTTTGTCGGTGTTTACAATTTCTATTCCTTCGGCCTGCCCATACACAGATGTCGTTGTTTCAATGAGACCCTACCTCTAAGTTTCGGACTTCTTGGAATATCCCTGTTTCATTCCCCTGAGTTCGTTTTCCTTGATTTACAAGTTAGTCTTCCCCTTGAGCTTGACTGCTCCTGCGTTACTCCCTCTCGCACTGCTCAAGTATCGGGACTGAAATCATCTTAACTTGAGGCCGCCAAAGGCGTAATTAGGTTCTTTGTGGCTGGGTACGACTCCACTGATCTAGGATGGTTGATTTAGGCGGTAGAGATTTTTTCTCACTCCAGCCCTGCAACTTTATCTACCTCCCTCGTGGTTCTACTGCTTCATGAGAATCTTTGAAAACACTTTCTTCCAGCTTACTTGGACTAACGCCCCCTCTGACAGATGTTCCCACACGGGTCGAGTTGGAGGACTTTCGTCAAAGATACCTCATAGCTTATGATGAATTTATTCGTATATGAGGGATGTATCGGGAGACACTTCAAGACGTGGGTTTTCTACTTGCTCAATTTGCTGAAGTCGAGGCCGCCTGCCTGCTACTTAGGCCATAGTTTGAGTCTGCCAAACATCGTAGGGAGGTTTCACAGGAAAATTTTTTGAAGAGGAGAGAAACAGGCTCATAAGACTTCTTCTGTAGAGATGACCCTTTCTTTAAATATCAAGATGTAGAAAGTGGGCCTCCAATCAATGCTTGGTGGGTTGTTGGACTTATAATTTGAACCCCTTAACTTTCTAGGCCTGCTGCCCTTCTTGTTTAATTAACTACCACCTATCTCGAGTTTGGTTTTAGTGATGTAGTCTGTAATTATGTTGAAACCGTCTTCGGGATATGTAAAGGTTGCGACTATAATTACTTCCGTCTTTAATCCTCTTAACTTTTCACGTATCTTGAGGCTAATCCCTAACCAATTCTTTCGGCTATAAATATCCGCCATGATCAACCATTCTTCATACTCCCCACTAGTGAATCGACATAAAACCAATGTCTCATATTTCCAGGGGTACGTTTGAGGAATCAAATACAATCTTCTAGGGGTCTAACCCAGTCGCCCTTCTGAACGAAAGGATCAAAGAGGCTCGCGCCCGAAGGGCGGAGTTAAAATATAGGAAAAAAAGTGGTTCGAAATACTTGGCTTCAGTGTGGCATTACCATTATCAACCGAGGTCGTGATGATACCGCCTCCATGGGCCTTTTTCGGAGGAAGAAGAGAGAGCTCAAAAAAATGATCACTGATTTTTAGCAGCAGGAGAAAGTGGCTACCCATGAGCGAGATGAGGCGTCCGCAGGGAACTCGCCGAAGGCCTTCTTCGAGTGGCCTAACTCCAATCTTTCGTCATTCCTAATTTTTTTGTTTTTTTTTCTGTCTTTGTAAATACTCATTGTTTAATGAAAGCTTGTTATTTTTTGGCAATTGTCACTTTCTTTATACTTCCAAATAGCCATAATGTAAGGTAGACATACATCTATAAATTGGCATTTTGTGACAAGACCCATCCCAATCCCCCCAGGATTAACGCAGGATGTGTCATGCTCCTGTATAACCCACGTGCGAGACGAAGACCAGACACCCGTCTAACTTGCTTGTAACATGAAGACCAGATAAGGGATACCCAGGCAAACAGCCCAAACGGGCTTCTAGAGCACGTCAGGATCAGTGCAGGAGTGTGATGTCTCAGTCTCTGCTATAGGCTGCATCCGCAATCAACCTGAAGGGTATTAAAAACAATAAAAGCTGTGAGTAGACGAAAATAAATAATTTAATAAAAACTCATTTAATAAAAGATATTTATGCTCTTCACTTAAAACCATGCATGCATACGAAAACCAGTTAATTCAAATATCATAAAAATCATTTAAAAAATCAAAGCCATTTCTTTCCTCAAATCATTAGGGCCTTAGCCTGAAACCATAAAACCAACCAAGTGTGGGAACTCAGCCCAAAAACGTAAAACACCGAAATTTGTAAATCCAAATCCATGTGGGCCACTGTCCAAATCCATTTATTAAACATAGAAACACCATTTTATAAATCCAATAAAACATGTTTGCCAAATACCAATCCTCGGCATCCTAGATGTCTAGCGTCCGAGACGCTTGACGTCCTAGACGTCATATCTCACGGTCTAAGCAACGCGTGCTGTCCGAGGTCTCTCCGGGTCAATGTCTGACAACCCAAATGTTTGACGTCCCAGACGTCTAATCATAGCAATCATGTTTCTGAGTCACTATACGGTCCGGTCGCTCCGTGCAATGACCTCTCGCAGGTGATACACCGTGATTTCCCCAATGTCCCAGACCTCTGAAGGAGACCATCCACATAATCTCATATAAGGATGGTATGTGGGAAACATCCTTATAAAATCATTTCAAAACATCACAAAGGGGTCATGCCCGAAATTTCGATAAAAACCATCAAAATTCAGAAATGCGATTTCTCAAATCCCAATCCCATTTCAGTGTCTCCGAACCCAAAATCACATTTTTAAACCACAAATGGGACTCATGTCCGATATAATAACCAACTGGGCCTCCAGCCCAATCATGTAAACTAAATGGGCCTCTAACCCCATATCTCATTAAATCAAATGGACTCCAAGTCCGATAGTTTCCAAATCAAATGGGTCTCATGCCTGATTTCATATTTCCAAATGAAAAATCAGTTCATCAAACCATCGTTGAACACAAGCATGTATAAACATAGTATAAAATTATAACCTCGAAATACGTGCAAATTCATAAATCATAAACACCACAAATATACGTATTCAAGACATTCAAAGCATAGATATAAAACATATAAAACAGTTATGCATGCATCATATTTTGAACGCAAATGTCCACTAACGGTTCGTCCTAGCTGTCGCCTAGATACGCGTGCCATAATCCTCCCTGAGGCTAATTCACCATCTCTGAGACTTCCAATCTTATCCAAATCATACCCGAAGGTCACTAACTATCTATATAAATCTATAGGATAAAACCCTAAAACTCTCAGAAAAGTCAACGTGTCCCGAGCACGTTTCCCAAGGGGAAAAACTTCGATTTGACCAACCTAACAATCTCTGATCGACCTGAAACCAACACCATTGGATCCAGATCATCGAACCCTTTCAAATAACATTAGTCTCACTTCGAAATTTATGCTCACGGGCCCCCACGTGCTTGGTCAATGCTGGGAAAAGTCAACGCCACTGACATTAGCAAAGTCAACGCTGAGGTTAGCAGTTAATGACCAACGCTGACGTCATCACTGACGTCACCCGACGTCACCCCGGCAACTCTGACAGCTGACAGTGCCACGTGTCAACCTGCCACTGGTCTACATCAATGACTTGTCAATGACACGTGGTAGCCCGTGATTGGGCCACGTCATTAACATGTTAGTGTTGACTAGGCACTGACATGTGACACGTGCCGCTCCAGGAGTGGTCCCTATCTGACAGTTGTCAGTCTGACATGTCAGACCTGACATATCGCTAATGTCACGTCATCTCCTACCTTGGGTGGGTTAACCCGTTTGTCTGTAACTAGGTCGCGCAAACCCGCGACCGTAACCCGATCCAACAACCGTCAATTTCAACCTATTTTCAATCCTGTTTCTTCCTACCTGATCGTTCAAGCTCCCTTAATCGATCTACGGACTCAAAAACATGAAATCAAAGCTAAAATTTACCCTATGAATCGATGAACAGTAAGCCCGGGTTCCTCCTTCGACTTCTCTCAGTTCTAGCCACTACATCCCTTGATTTTGAGTCCTCTGAGCTCGTCCTATCCTCAAGTACCTCATCCAATCAATAGAAATGATCGACAACCATTAAAATCAAGTCTACCAGTTTTGAACAAAAAATAGAGCTTACGGGTTTTTCCTTACCTCGCCGTCATTGCTCCGCCGTGGCCACCACCACAATCGTCTCGATGTTCTCTTCCCTTTTCCTTCACGGGTCAAGCACAACAAATGAGGATTGAAAGGGTTTGTATGGGTTAGGTTTCACGGTTCGAGAGGCTTCCACAGGTTTGGGAGAAACACAGAGAAGATGACTGAATGATGAAGAAGAAAAGGACCCAAAATATTGGGGTTTGGGCCTATCAGATGGGTGACAATTGTCACTCATCTGGTGGGTTTTTCCAGATTTTTCCCCAATCAAATCATGCCACGTGTCAAAATCTTCGGTTTACTTAAATAGTGTTGATTTCCATTTTAGACCCATAACTTTCCCGTCAAACGTCTGATTTCGACGTGCCACCTGTCTATGGACTCGTAACGTCCCGATCTACGTCACAGTCATCGGTCAAAGTCCAATTGACCATCCGGGAGGAAAGTCAATATTTCGCCCATTTTTATATGAAAAATCGTCATTTTATATCGTTCCTCCGAAATCTCACGACTAATCCTCGATTAGTCACGCTAATCCACAATTACTCACTAAATTGATCCCGAAATTCAGGACGGGTCGTTACAAGCTTCCTCCCTTAATAATTTCGTCCTCGAAATTCCAACTAATCCCATTTCCATTTCCTACTCGTGGAAATCCAACCTGCCTCACACCTGGGCCTCACATTCAGTGTACGACACCTGAAAATTTTGTTATTATACGAACACCTCCTAACTGTCACCGCTTTACAATACCACCTTGGTATCAGAGCTCCAACCGTTACCCCCAACCTTCATTCAATCACTGATATCACCTTGACAATTCACTATCGATTCATGACACTAACCTCGACCCACACTAGAGTCATAGTAAGGGTAACTCATACTAACTCTCGTAATGTAGTGTAAGATTCTACCGTCACAAAGGTACAGATCTCACCTAACTGAGACAAGCTCAAAATGGCGGCATTTATTGGTTTCATTACTCACATCAGTCAACTCCCTTGGAGATCCACGCTGACTCTACCAGAGTCACAAAGCAGTCGCTTCATGGAAAGCAACTTGACCTCTCGCCCCACCTGTGCTTACACTAACCACCAACTCACTCAACCTGTGTGTAACTAGACCCTATCGGATACCTGCCCAGCAGTGATAACACATCTTCTTTCTAAGGTTCCACTGGCCATCCAAGGCTCTGACTGTCTGCTCCTATAATCACTGAACCCTACGAGACCAGTATGGACGAGCATATAATATCTAATGTCCAATCCTCATCCTCACCAAAACATTACTGTGCATGCCCTAAGCACACACAACATACTCGTACCAAAACCGTCCACAACATGGCTGGAGCCTACTCCAATCGATCATCCACTCTTGTACCGAGGCCGCCCGCTACATGGCTAACCTACCAATCAAGGTTCAATTCTGGAGCCCATCTGTCCAACCCCGTACTCTCCACGCTCACCACACTTACCACTCATTCCCAATTCGGAATCACATCCACAACTTCTCTTGTCCAATGAACACCAAACAAAGGAAAATGAGGAGTCACCCTCCTTGACTTCGGAATCACACTCACAACTTCTCTTGATTCCGAAATTCCAACCATGTTGGAAGCATATCCATCTTTTCCACCCATTGGACTTCCCAGTCCCCAACTCACTCGGGCAACATCCACCTATGCATCCCGTAAACCGTCTAATACCCAATTTTCCTGTCCGTTTAAGACCGTTTATGCACATCCTAAAGGATGTCAATCTAACGTTACCTAAAGTACCGCTCGACTAAGGAATCACAGCAGACTCCTACTGTGATCTGAAGCCAAATCTCTGCATACCACCAAATCTGCCAAATTGGCCACCAATCACCATGACAGTACTTGCATCGTCCCTTTATACCGTTTCATCCAATCACTAGTTATTCATCTCAATCACATATGTCCTCTCTATCATTGTTGGGAAGCGTCCGAACACATCTCAACCACTACTGGATTACATCCAGTCCGTCTCTATCTGAGATCCCACTGTGGAATCTCAAGTCTCACAATCCTATTGACAGCCAAGCTGGAAGCTCTGACTAACCAAACGGAAAAAGAGAAGTCACCTTTTCCGACTAAGAGTATCCTCTGATAATTGCTGTAATGCTTAACCTTTTTCTCCCAACTAAACACTTCCATTGATTCTCTTTGGCTTCTTCCAACTTCAAATAAATTCTTAGCACTCCCTCAACTCACCAATCTCCCTTGATTAATGACCCAAAACCAAGCATGGGTACACCACGTTTCCGCTGCGATACTCTGATAAAACCACCCTGACAAAGTATACGCGGAAAGGAAACGTTTCGACTTTACCGGATGTCCTTATTCAGTTCACCTCGAACACGAGTACATCACAACAGAGTCACATCCTAAACTCGTGGCTCATCATCTTCTATCCAGTGCTCACATTCCACCAAACCTAAATCTCTGCTCATACCGAGCTAAAACCTTTCATCCATACTCGGGTTGGAGGAACTTACCTCCCTCGTTCCCCACAACTCTAGGTACAACCACTCTAACAAACTATACCACAAAAAGAGAACGGGGAACATCCCTCAAACTCACTCAATTCCCACTAGCCTCAACTAACTCCACTAGGTTCACATGACTCACTAGGTCCCCAAACATTACTAATCGATCCAGCTACTAATCGGCCCAACTGGTCCCCAAATATCATTCCATACTGGTACACGGGAATCGTATCCCACCATTTCACTTAGTGTCAGGCCACCCAATCTCTACAGTCTCAACTAGACTTAACTAGCGTCATCACGCACCCGGCCACAGCTTACGGCACCACTATCCAGACATGACATAACTGACCATCTCGACTTCTGCGGTTGGAAGCAGCATCACCGTCCTGACATGACCAATGGTCCCAACACTGCAATATCGTCAAATCCACCCTGCAGTTTTTTCGGAGACGACCCTAGTATCCGACTAATCCTCTGTCATATCCAACCCTACTCCCTGACTCGAATTCTTAGACCATCAATAAAACATAACCAAGGGATGGTCATTACTCAAACAAGTTATCATATCCAGCCCTCCGTAGGGTCTATCACACCGATTCACGGCGTATCGAGAAATTGCAGACCATCTACTATTCATTTCCACTAACTCTCGTACTCTTACCATAACTTTCAGGTTGATGACGGGTTGATCCTCGTAGAGACATCACATCCACAGCACCTGCTCACCAATGCTCTAGTTCCAAACTGACAACCTCACTCAAGTACCACTCTGGTATCAGAGTACCACATGTAAACCTCACTCTAATACTACATTGACACGCCCCATCCCAATTCCCCTAGGATTAACGCGGGATGTACCATGCTCCCGTCTAACTCACGTGTGACACGAAGGCCAGACAAGGGATACCCAGGCCAACAGCCCAAACTGGCTTCCAAAGCGCTCCAGGATCAGTGGAGGAGTGTGATGTCTCAATCTCTGCTACAGCCCACATCCGCAATCAATCTGAAGGGCATTAAAAACCATAAAAGTTGTGAGTGGACGAATATAAATAATTTAATAAAAAATCCTTTCATAAATGGCATTTATTCCCTTCAACTAAAACCATGCATGAATATGAAAACCAGTTAATTCAAATAACATAAAAACTGTTTTAAAAAACAAAGCCATTTCTTTCCTCAAATCATTAGGGCCTTAGCCCGAAACCATAAAACCAACCAAGTGTGGGAACTCAGCCCAAAAACGTAAAACACTGAAATTTGTAAATTCAAATCCATGTGGGCCACTGCCCAAATCCATTTATTAAACACAAAAACACCATTTCATAAATCCAATAAATCATGTTTGTCAAATACCAATCCTCGGTATCCCAGATGCCTCGCGTCCCAGATGCTTGACATCCCAAATGTCATATCTCATAGTCTAAGCAACGCGTGCTGCCTGAGGTCTCTCCGGGTCAATGTCTGACATCCCAGATGTCTAACTTTCTAGACGTCTAATCATAGAAATCTCGCTTCTGAGTCACTATACGGTCTGGTCGCTTCGTGCAATGACCCCTCGCAGGCAATGCGCTGTGATTTCCCCAGTGTCTCGGACATCTGAAGGAGACCATCCACATATCCTCATATGAAGATGGTATATGGGAAACATCTTTATAAAATCATTTCAAAACATCACAAAGAGGCCATGCCCGGATTTTCCATAAAAACCATCAAAATCCAGAAATCTGATTTCTCAAATCCCAATCCCATTTTAGGGTCTCCGAACCTGAAATCACATTTTTAAACCACAAATGGGACCCATGCCTGATATCATAACCCACTGGGCCTCTAGCCCAATCATGTAAACCAAATGGGCCTCCAACTCGATATCTCATTAATCAAATGGACTATAAGTCTGATAAATTCCAAATCAAATGGGTCTCATGCCCGATTTCATATTTCCAAATCCAAAATCAGTTCATCAAACTGTCGTTAAGCACAAGCATGTATAAACATAGTTGAAAATTATAACCTCGAAATACGTGCAAATATATAAATCGTAAACACCACAAATATACATATTCAAGGCATTCAAAGAATAGATATAAAAGATATAAAACATATAAACAATTATGCAAGCATCATATTTTGAAAGCAAACGTCCACTCATACACGTCGGTCACTAACTATCTATATAAGTCTATAGGATAAAACCCCAAAACTCTCAGAAAAATCAACGTGGCCCGGACACATTTTCCTAGGTGAAAAATCTCGATTTGACCAACCTAATGATCTCTGATCGACCCGAAACCACCCCATTGGATCCGGATCATCGAAACCTTTAGAACGACACTGGTCTCAATTCGAAATTCAGCCTCACGCGCCCCACGTGCGTGGTCAACGCTGGGAAAAGTCAACACTGGCGTCAGCGGTTAACGGTCAACGCTAACGTCAATAATTACTCCACCTTGATTGGGCCACGTCACTGACATGTCAGTGCTGATTAGGCACTAACATGTGACATGTGTCGCTCCAGAACTGGTCCCTGTTTGACAGCTGTCAATTTGACATGTCAGACCTAACATGATGATGTCATCGTTGATGTCATGTCGGCTCCTACCTTGGGTGTGTCAACCCATTCGTCTGCAATCGGGTCGTGTAGACCCGCGACCCTGACCCGGTCCTAGAACCCTTGATTTCAACCCATTTTCAATCCCGTTTCTTCCTACCTGATTGTCCAACCTCCCTTAATCATTCTATAGACTCAAAAACGTGAAATCAAACCTAAACTTACCCTCTGAATCGATGAACAGTAAGCCCAGTTCCTCCTTCAACTTCTCTCAGTTCCGACCACCACAACCTTTGATTTTGAGTCCCCTGAGCTCGTCCTATCCTCAAGTACCTCGTCTAATCAATAGAAATGATGACAACCATTAAAATCAGGTCTACCATTTTCTAACCAAAAATAGAGCTTACGGGTTTTTCCTTACCTCGCCGTCGTTGCCCCACCGTAGCCACCACCACAATTGTCTTCGACGCCCTCTTCCCTTTTCCTTCACTGGTCAAGCACAATAGATAAGGATTGATGGGGTTTGTGTGGGTTGGATTTCACGGTTCAAGAGGCTTCCACGGGTTTGGGAAAAACACAAAGAAGATGACTAAATGATAAAGAAGATAAGCTGTTAGGACCCGACCCTCCTCGGTTAGGACCTGACTCTAGCACGATATTGTCCGCTTTGGGCCTCCTCACCCTCACAATTTTGTTCTTGGGAGCTCATGGTGCAACTTCCTAGGGGGTCACCCATCATGGAATTGCACCAACCTCAACTCGCTTAACTATGGAGTTCCAACTGAACCCAAAGCCATTGAGCTCCCAAAAGGCCTTGTGCTAGATAGGTGTGTACCTACACCTTTAAGCCACACCACCATTACCCTCCCAGACCATTCTCTCCGCAGGAATATGGGATTGTTCCCCTTTCCGTGCAGAATACGGGTCTTACAATCCACCTCCCTTAGAGCCTAGCATCCTTGTTGGCACAGTTCTCGGTCAGGGTATGGTTCTGATACCATTCTGTCAGGACCCGACCATCCTCGGTTAGGACCCAACTCTAGCACGATATTTTTTGCTTTGGGCCTCCTCGCCCTCACGGTTTTTTTCTTAAGAGCTCATGGTGCAACTTCCCAAGGGGTCACCCATCATGGAATTGCACCAACCTCAACTCGCTTAACTTTGGAGTTCCAACCGAACCCAAAGCCATTGAGCTGCCAAAAGACCTCGTGCTAGATAGGTGTTTGCCTACACCTTTAAGGCACACCACCATTCCCCTCCTAGACCATTCCCCCCGCAAGAATGTGTGATTGTTCCCCGTTCCCTCCAGGACACGGGTCTTACATAAGGACCCAAAATATTGGGGTCTGGGCTTATCTGATGGGTGACACTTGTCACTCATCTGGTGGGTCCTTCCTAATTTCTTCCCAATAAAATCATGCCACATGTCGAAATAATCGGTTTACGTAAATGGTGCAAATTTATGTTTTAGACTCGTAACTTTCTCGTCGAACGTCCGATTTCGACGTGCTACCTGTATAGAGACTCGTAACGTCCTAATCTACGTCACGATCTTCAGTCAATGTCCAATTGACCACCCGAGTCGAAAGTCAACATTTCATCCATTCTTAGGGGTAAAATCGTCATTTTATATAGTTCCTCTGAAATCTCACGACTAATCCCCAATTAGTCTTGCCTTGCTAATTCGCAATTACTCACTAAACTGATGCTGAAATTCGGGACCGGTCGTTACACTTTCTGAACAGACGTATTACTCAAGAGATGTCTTTTTTTTTTTCTAAGAAAAAGTTGAGTGATGTTCCTTTCTCGCATTACCACAGGCTTGTTGAACGTCTCCATGTGCAATCTCAAAATCAGCTGTAGATCATTACTGATATGAGGGGGAGTTTTATGCATGTCGGTCTTTAGAGGAAACAAAACTATCCCTCCACCTTGAAAAGCAGGTATTGATCGAGCTAGAAATCATCTATGTAACGACCCGTCCCTAATTTTAAGTATTAATTAAGGATTAATGACGGATTAGCCTCGCTAATCGTGGACTAATAGGTGATTAGTCGAGGATTAACGAACGTTCAGGGAGAAATTACGATTTTGCCCCTAGACGAGGGCAAAAATTTAACTTTTGACTCGGGAGGTCCGATGGTTGAGGGCCGAGGACCGCTACATAGATCGCGTCGGTACGAATCTGTTGACAGGCGGCACGCCGAATTCAGACGTTCGATGGAAAAGTTACGGTTCACTGAAGTTCAAACAAACTATTGCATGTTTTACGAGACGAGGGACTTTTCAAAACAAGTGGGGCCCAGATTTTTTGACAGACCCAATGGATGAGTGACAAGTGTCACCCATCCATTGCCCGGTCCAAACAAGTTCATGCATATCCACCCCTTCCCCTTTTATTGTTCGATCATTTCTACCAACCCGATCAAACCCATTCAACCCCATCCAAAACCCTTCCCCATCTGATCTTATGTGAGGCCCAAAGAGTGAGGTGAAGATGCTGTGATGGTGGCTGGCCAAGGACGGCGGAGGTGCAGAGGTAAACCCGAACCCGATTTACCCAATTTCCATTATTTTCGATTATGCACGTTGTGGACGGTTTTAGTCGATTAGGATGGGTGTAATAGGTTTCTAGGAGGGTTTAGGAAGGTTTTGGACTGTGGTTATGGCTGTGAAACCCTGGGAAAATTTTGGAAAAATTGAACCGTGAGGGAAAAGTTGGACCGTTGGGTTTTTATAGGTTTTGGATGGTTTTGATTGCACAAATAGATTCCTAGGGTCGAATTAGGAAGTTTAGGATTTATTAGGAAGAAAAAGGACGAAAATTGAATGGTTTAAGGGCCTGGACTGGTCACGCCGGTCCAGTTGGGCTGGAGTTGCAGAGAAAACTGGACCAGCTAGTCGGACTAGTCGGCTAGAAGTTGAAGGAGACACTGTAGCTGGCGCGTGGCTCCCAGGCGCAGCCACTTTAAGCGGCGCGTGCGGGCGCGTGGGGGAGAATTTGGAGAAAATTCCAACATGTAATTTCATCTATTCGATGCAACGAACATTTTGGGACTGGTTTCGACTCGTTCGAACATCGTCTCGATATAGTTCGAGCTGTCCAAAAGTTTAGGATCGCGTTTAAAAATAGTTTAAAATCCCGAAAAATTAGGGGACTTTAGTGAGGGGTTAATTAAGTAGTTAGTAACCCCCGAAAGTAATTTGTACAGGTTTGGGAATCTCGGAGACAACGATTGACCCAGGAAGGAGTATGGTGCGCGTATCGAGGAGGCAACTCGGACAATCTGTGAGTGGCTCTTCTTTTGAACTCGATGCATGTATAAATGTTTTATAAGTACTTTAAATACATGTTTTGTGATTCCTTGAGTGAATTTTGTGTGTGTGTTACGTATTGGCACGTATTTCGAGGTTTTTCGGTTTTATACGTGCTTATACACGCTTATGCTTTCAGTTTTTAATGAAATGGTTTGAAAAGGTAAAACCGGGCATGAGACCTGTTTGGTTTTGGTTTGACTCGGGCATGTGGCCCTATTGATGACCTACGGGTCTGAGTCATGGTCGTGACAGGTGATATGTGCACGGCGACGAACGTCAGGACGCTTGCCTCTATACTGTGTTCCTTCCAGAGAGGTCATGATTGTAACGCCCCGGACATTTAGAAAATGTAATTTTGTAACATAATGAGTAAATGACGTTTTTACCCTTGTGAATAGTATTGTCAAATTGTTGACTTTTTGATTGGTGAATCAAACGGATGTTGACCGATGACCGTGACGTAGTTCGGGACGTCACGAGTCCATAGACAGGTGGCACGCCCAATTCCGACAACCTGGGAAAAAGTTATGACGTTCGGAAGCCCAAGGGCATTTTCGTAATTTGGGCGGAAAGGGGGAAAATGTTGACTTTTTGTTTGCCAACTGATTTTCACACGATTCGAAGACCGTTAGGTAGGTCTCGATGCCCGGAGTACAACGACAGGCGGCACGTCGAAAACGGAGTTCGGTTACGAACGTTACGGGTCACGGAAGGCTAGGGGCAAAATGGTAATTTGTCCAACCAGGGGCAAAATGGACTTTTGGCCTTGATCAGACTTGTCTTTTGTCTGATTCTCACTTCCTAAAACACAGAACCGGGTCTTAAGGGAAACACAATAATATCCCCTTTTGACTACTTTTCCCCAAATTTAGGCTTGGACAATGATTATGTCCAATTGGCCCGTGATAAGCCCCAAACTCGTCGCCATTATGCAATTGAACGTCTAAGTAGCATAACTGAGAGAGAGGGACTTGAGAGGTTCAGAGAACTGAGAGAATTTTGCTTCGAAAATTCTGGGAAATTGGGGGAAAATCGAATTCGGATTTGGGAGCCAGGAGAGGAGCAATTGAGGATTCCATTAGGTTGCTGGGATCAAAACTAAAAGCTTTGCAACAAAAACGAGAAGAATTCGTGTCGAATTGAGGAAGAACAGACGCTGCCATGGCTGCCAAAAATCGACCTTGAGTTCAGATACTTAGAGGTAAGCTCAATCGAAATTGATCATGGACAATTGTTCATTATACTCTCACGAAGCTAACCATATGAATTAATTGAAAAATCAGGCACGGAATCGTGAAACCCGATTAGGAGACCCGTCGAATTTCGATCGTGAGTCGTGAAGATTTGGACCTTACCTGAGGTAATTGATTTCACAGAACTAAAATGAGGTTAGAGTAGATGAGATCAGTTGAAAGAACGGATCGATTTGAGGTCGAATTGGCTGAGATTGCATCGGATCCTATCGCGGGTATTTCAACCCGTTTATCAGACAAACGGGCGAGAACGATGCACTGTAGCTGTACTGTGCTGGGCGCGTGGCTTTCACGCGCAGCCGCTTGCGGCGGCGCGTGACGGCGCGTGGGGAGGATTCCGGCAAAGTGTTCAACATGAGACTTGATGTTCTCGATGATACGAACCTATCCGCGTTGGTTTCGGGTCAATCGGATATGGTTTCAGTGTAGTTCCGAGTACCCGACACGTTTAAATTTATATTAAAATAATATTATAAAATTCCGACAATTAGGGGATTCCTGTTTAAGGATTGTATGATAGCCTAGTAACCTTAAATCACTTTGTTTGACAGGCTGGAATATTCCCGGGACTTCGGAGGAAAACGAACAGCTCGAGGCTGAACAATCGGGACGGTGTGTGTGAGTGGACTTTTGGTTTTCTAACTGTGATGCATGCATATATGGTTTAAAATGCTTATTTATATGATTTTCTATGATTTGACATGATTGATGCTTTGATTCGGTGATTTCTCGATTTTCTCGGTTTTATGATTATTATATTATTATATTCTGGCACGCTTTTCGAGAAATCATGAAATTGGTTAAAAATGATATTGTGGGCGTGAGAACCCAAGTAAATAATGATTTTGACTCGGATTTGGAGTTACATGTGAATTTGATGATTTTTCGTATTTTCGTGATTTTTGTGATTATTTTAATCAGTCTTTCGGGCACGTTTTACGAGGAACGTGCAATTGATGTTTTGGGCTAGGCCCGGATTGAAAATGATATTTGGACTCGGATTATGAGTCAATGATTGATTTTATGGATTTACGTGATCGTGGCAACTCGGGTTTACGGTTGCACGGATTTACGTGAAATTGGTATTTTGGGGTGGGACCCAATGGAATTGTGTTTCTGATTGGATTTGCATTTTCCATGTGATTATATGATGATAATGATGATTTCGGATTTATAAAGTAAATCGGGACTTTGGTTAACCTAGGGCTGAGACCCTGTATTGATATTTGATTTGGTTTTCAATGCAACTGTTTTTCACTGGTTTTAGTGATGGTGATATGTTGCGGATATTTAGGGCTTTCGGGAGAAAATATGTTTTTCCCCGGAGTGCACCCTGGAGATAACGCTCGCCTTCGGGATGGAAGTGTTTACCCCGAAGAGGTCACGTAGCACGATCTTTGTCTTGCAGCCCAGGGGAGGCTTGACTCAGATCAGATGTGCTGGATTATATGGATCGGTAAGTGATGTGTTCACTAGATCTGGATTGCCGGCTAGTGATGTGTTCACAGCGGCGGATGCTCGGATTTTGAGCGGTCCTTGAGCCTATTGATATGCACGCGTTGCAGGAATAAACGTGACTCTAAGCAACAAGATATGGAAATAAGTCCCGTGGTTTTGTGGAAATTGTTTTGATTGATCCACTTTAATTGATTTCCCATTATCACTCGTGTTTTATGATATGCATGCATGTTTGTGAAAACTGGAGGGTAAGAATTGTATTTTGGCAAATGTTTTTATAAGAGGTCATTTTTGTCCACTCACACCTTTATTGTTTTATGCACCCTCCAGGCCAGTGTACAGGTACGAGGGCTAAAAACGAGGCAAGCGAGGCAAAAGAATAAGTAGACCGTTGCGCACTCAGACATTTTACAGAGTAGGAATTTGACCCCTATCTGTAATGATACCTATGCTCTGTATTGTCCTTGACTAGTCAAACTTGTGACGTCATTGGTCTGTAAAACTTAACTATCCCTTGTCTGACAATGTTTTCGGGATTTGTTGTGTGTGGTATGTATATAAGTTTGGTTACTTTTGGACATTTTTAGTTATTGTCAGACAGGAGCAGGATTCATCACGACTATCGAGGGATAATCGGGATGGGTCTTGTCAAATTGGTATCAGAGCATTAGGTCACGGTCTGAGTCTTACACATTAGTATACACGAATTGTGATATTGATATGTTTCTCTTACAGAACAGAACATCACAATATGCCTCCGAGACGCGAGCCCCGTACCCAGTCTGGCGATGATTTTGGAGGTCCGGACATTGAGAGAGCTCAACGTTTAGGGGCCATTGCATTCACTGGCCTGACTGATCCAGAAGAGGCTTTTGAGTGGATCACTCAATTTGAGCGGATCTTCGAGATTATGCAATGTCCACCAGGAGATATGGTTCCACTGGCCACATTTATGCTGAGCAGCCAAGCTTACCGTTGGTGGCGCGGATTGCAACTAACAGGGATGGATGCCCGTACTCTGAGTTGGGAGGACTTTCGTCATCGTTTCCTGGATCAGTTCTATCCTCGCTCCTTTCGTAATGCCAGGGAGGTTGAATTCCTACAACTACATCAGGGGGACATGTCAGTGGCAGACTATGAACTGAAATTCCTGAACCTGTCCAGTTTTGCTCCTCTTTATGTATCTAACGAGGAGGACAAGTGTCGAAGGTTCGAGCAAGGACTGAGGAATGACATCCGAGGAGCTGTGACTGTGGGAACTTATGCCACCCTGCGAGAGTTGTCTGATGCAGCTGCACGAGTTGAGGCGACCTTGCCAGTGCCACAGCAGTTTTCGGGCTCTGGTCGACGCCGGGACCGTCAGTACCAGGGATCTACGAACCAGAGGTCCTCCAAGCGAGGTAATTATGGCTCTGGATCTTCGCGTGGCGCTCGACCGAGTTATGGAGGTAGGGGAACACAGACATTTGGGTATCGACCATCAGCGACTGCACAGTTCAGAGAGGCATCAGTGGGATCTACTGACCGACAGAGTAATGACCGAGGCAATGTTCTTGTCTGCTTTTACTGTAGGGAGCCGGGTCACTTCAAACGAGACTGTCCACGATTGGTTGGTAGTAGCGGCACTGGATGGGGCTCTACTGAGCGGGGCCCTAGTACGACTTCAGCTTCAAATGCTGCAAGTGGGAGAGGAGGTGGCAGAACTCGTGGTGGATCTGGTGGATCACGAGGGCGTGGTCGGACTTCGGGACCACAGGCTCGAGTCTATGCGGTGACTCAACAGGAGGCCCGAGCAGCCCCGGAGGTGGTGACAGGTATGCTTACTATTTTCGGTCATCATGCACGTACTTTAATAGATCCGGGAGCTACCCACTCTTTTGTTTCTCGGGAGTATGCACTGTTGGCAGATAGAGAGATTTCTGCGATCGGATGTGAGATGGGAGTCGGTACACCGACTGGAGAGTTGTATGTAGTAAACCAAGTAATACGAGGATACCCTATTGTGATAGGGGACGTGCATCTAGTGGTTGACTTGATACTCTTAGACTTGTGTGACTTTGATGTTATCCTTGGGATGGATTGGCTGACAACCCATCATGCCTCTATCGAGTGTTTCGATAAGAGGGTGATACTTCGGAGCCCTGGATTACCTGAGGTGATATTTCAGGGAGATCGGAGGATGATAACCCCTAGAGTCATATCAGCCCTCTCGGCAGATAGATTTCTGAGGAAGGGCTGTCAGGGTTATCTAGCTTATGTTGTCAATGTGCGGGATGCACCAATCAAGGCCGAGGATATCCCAGTAGTGTGTGACTTCCCAGATGTATTTCCTGAGGATTTACCAGGATTACCCCCTTCTCGAGAGATTGAGTTCACTATCGAACTAATTCCTGGTACACGACCTATATCCTTGACACCTTATCGGATGGCACCAGCGGAGTTAAGGGAATTGAAGGTACAGTTGCAAGATCTTGTGGATGTGGGATTCATTCGACCAAGTGTATCGCCATGGGGAGCCCCAGTATTGTTTGTGAAAAAGAAGGAAGGAAGTTTGAGACTCTGTATGGATTACAGGCAACTTAACAAAGTCACGATAAAGAATAAGTATCCTTTGCCTCGGATTGATGATCTGTTTGATCAATTAAGGGGAGCCAAGTATTTTTCGAAGATTGATCTGCGTTCTGGTTACCACCAGTTAAGGATTCGGGAGGAGGACATTCCAAAAACAGCTTTTCGAACTCGGTATGGTCATTATGAATTTCTGGTGATGCCATTTGGATTGACTAATGCACCTGCGGCATTCATGGATTTGATGAACCGAGTATTCCGGAAGTACCTTGACCGATTTGTTATTGTGTTCATTGATGACATTCTAGTGTATTCAAGCAGTAAGAGGGCGCATGAGGAACATTTGAGGATTGTGCTTGATACGCTAAGGAGGAACCAGCTCTTTGCCAAACTGAGTAAGTGCCAATTTTGGTTAACGAGTGTTGGTTTTCTGGGACATGTGATTTCCGCGGATGGGATTCGTGTTGACCCCCAGAAGATAGAAGCGGTAGCAAACTGGGAGCAGCCAAAGACAGTAACCGAAGTAAGGAGCTTTTTGGGATTGGCCGGTTATTACAGACGTTTTGTGGAAGGCTTCTCCGCGATTGCTGCTCCGATGACCCGCCTAACCAGGAAAGGAATCAAGTTTGTTTGGGGCGAAGACTGTGAGCAAAGTTTCCAAGAATTGAAGAAAAGGTTGACCTCCGCTCCTATCTTAACCCTTCCGGATGATAGTGGAGAGTTTGAGGTGTACAGTGATGCATCCTTACAAGGATTAGGGTGTGTGTTAATGCAACATGGAAAGGTAATCGCATATGCCTCTCGACAACTGAAACCGCATGAACGTAACTATCCCACTCATGATTTGGAATTAGCTGCGGTGGTACATGCCCTGAAGATTTGGAGACATTACTTGTATGGGGAGACATGTAGACTTTTCACGGATCATAAGAGTTTGAAGTACTTTTTCACACAGAAGGAATTGAATTTGAGACAGAGACGATGGTTGGAGCTAATTAAGGATTACGACTGCACGATTGAGTACCATCCTGGAAAAGCTAATGTGGTAGCGGATGCACTGAGTCGGAAATCAGCTCACACTGTGGCACATCTACGAATGGTGCATTTACCCTTGTTGGTGGAACTACGTAGGACTGGAGTTGCTTTGGGACTGGATAACCAAGGTGGCTTACTAGCAAGTTTCCAGGTGCGACCAATTCTGATTGATCGAGTTATTGAAGCCCAACTGGAAGACCCTATCTTGTGTGTCCTTCGAATTGAAGCTGATGCGGGGGAACGGCAAGATGTTGCAATTAGAAGGGATGGAGCCCTAGTAAAGGACGGACGGTTGTGTGTGCCCGAAAGTGTAGCATTAAAGAAAGAGATTCTGGACGAGGCCCATAGTTCAGCGTATGCAATGCATCCAGGTGGGACGAAAATGTACCGTACGTTACGAGAGCATTATTGGTGGCCGGGTATGAAACGGGAGATTGCAGAGTTTGTGAGTAAGTGCTTGGTATGTCAACAAGTAAAGGCTGAAAGGCAAAGACCCTATGGAGCACTGCAACCCCTACCGATACCGGAATGGAAATGGGATCATATAACCATGGATTTTGTGTTTAAACTTCCTAGAACGCCTAAAGGACATGATGGAGTCTGGGTAATAGTGGATAGGCTTACCAAATCAGCTCATTTCCTACCTGTAAGGGAAGACTTTCGGTTGACGCAGTATGCCAGACTCTTCATTGACGAGATTATTCGACTCCATGGTACTCCTGTCTCTATTGTATCTGATCGAGATCCCCGATTTACATCCAGATTTTGGCAAAGCTTACAGGAAGCTTTCGGGACGAGATTGCATTTTAGCACGGCATTCCACCCTCAGACCGACGGGCAATCGGAACGGACTATTCAGACCTTGGAGGACATGATGAGGGCATGTGTCTTGCAATTCCAGGGTACTTGGGAGTCACATCTACCATTGATGGAATTCGCCTACAACAATAGTTACCAAGCAAGTATCGGGATGGCTCCTTATGAAGCCTTATATGGACGACAGTGCAGAACCCCTTTGTGCTGGACTGAGGTGGGCGAAAGGAAATTGTCTAAATCTGAATTGATAGACTTAACAACGGAAAAGGTTAAACTCATCCGAGACAGACTCAAGACAGCCCAAGACAGACAAAAGAGTTATGCAGACCACCGAGTCAGAGATCTGGAATTTGCAGTTGGAGATTGGGTATTCTTGAAGTTATCTCCTTGGAAAGGTATTGTGCGATTCGGCAGACGCGGGAAACTGAGCCCCCGTTTCATTGGACCTTATGAGATTGTGGAGAGAATTGGTCGAGTTGCCTACAGATTAGCATTACCTTCTGAGCTTTCGAGGGTCCATGATGTTTTCCATGTGTCAATGCTACGGAAATATGTGTATGATGAGTCCCATGTGTTGGAGGAACAGCCGGTTGAACTCAGAGAGGACCTAAGTTTTGAAGAACAGCCTGTACAGATCTTGGACCGAAAGGACAAAGTGCTCCGACGGAAGACGATTCCCTTAGTGAAGGTTCTGTGGAGGAATCAGAACGTGGAAGAAGCTACGTGGGAACCTGAGACACAGATGCGAGACCAGTACCCGTATTTGTTTCATTGAAATTTCGGGGACGAAATTTCTTAAGGGGGGAAGGTTGTAACGCCCCGGACATTTAGAAAATGTAATTTTGTAACATAATGAGTAAATGACGTTTTTACCCTTGTGAATAGTATTGTCAAATTGTTGACTTTTTGATTGGTGAATCAAACGGATGTTGACCGATGACCGTGACGTAGTTCGGGACGTCACGAGTCCATAGACAGGTGGCACGCCCAATTCCGACAACCTGGGAAAAAGTTATGACGTTCGGAAGCCCAAGGGCATTTTCGTAATTTGGGCGGAAAGGGGGAAAATGTTGACTTTTTGTTTGCCAACTGATTTTCACACGATTCGAAGACCGTTAGGTAGGTCTCGATGCCCGGAGTACAACGACAGGCGGCACGTCGAAAACGGAGTTCGGTTACGAACGTTACGGGTCACGGAAGGCTAGGGGCAAAATGGTAATTTGTCCAACCAGGGGCAAAATGGACTTTTGGCCTTGATCAGACTTGTCTTTTGTCTGATTCTCACTTCCTAAAACACAGAACCGGGTCTTAAGGGAAACACAATAATATCCCCTTTTGACTACTTTTCCCCAAATTTAGGCTTGGACAATGATTATGTCCAATTGGCCCGTGATAAGCCCCAAACTCGTCGCCATTATGCAATTGAACGTCTAAGTAGCATAACTGAGAGAGAGGGACTTGAGAGGTTCAGAGAACTGAGAGAATTTTGCTTCGAAAATTCTGGGAAATTGGGGGAAAATCGAATTCGGATTTGGGAGCCAGGAGAGGAGCAATTGAGGATTCCATTAGGTTGCTGGGATCAAAACTAAAAGCTTTGCAACAAAAACGAGAAGAATTCGTGTCGAATTGAGGAAGAACAGACGCTGCCATGGCTGCCAAAAATCGACCTTGAGTTCAGATACTTAGAGGTAAGCTCAATCGAAATTGATCATGGACAATTGTTCATTATACTCTCACGAAGCTAACCATATGAATTAATTGAAAAATCAGGCACGGAATCGTGAAACCCGATTAGGAGACCCGTCGAATTTCGATCGTGAGTCGTGAAGATTTGGACCTTACCTGAGGTAATTGATTTCACAGAACTAAAATGAGGTTAGAGTAGATGAGATCAGTTGAAAGAACGGATCGATTTGAGGTCGAATTGGCTGAGATTGCATCGGATCCTATCGCGGGTATTTCAACCCGTTTATCAGACAAACGGGCGAGAACGATGCACTGTAGCTGTACTGTGCTGGGCGCGTGGCTTTCACGCGCAGCCGCTTGCGGCGGCGCGTGACGGCGCGTGGGGAGGATTCCGGCAAAGTGTTCAACATGAGACTTGATGTTCTCGATGATACGAACCTATCCGCGTTGGTTTCGGGTCAATCGGATATGGTTTCAGTGTAGTTCCGAGTACCCGACACGTTTAAATTTATATTAAAATAATATTATAAAATTCCGACAATTAGGGGATTCCTGTTTAAGGATTGTATGATAGCCTAGTAACCTTAAATCACTTTGTTTGACAGGCTGGAATATTCCCGGGACTTCGGAGGAAAACGAACAGCTCGAGGCTGAACAATCGGGACGGTGTGTGTGAGTGGACTTTTGGTTTTCTAACTGTGATGCATGCATATATGGTTTAAAATGCTTATTTATATGATTTTCTATGATTTGACATGATTGATGCTTTGATTCGGTGATTTCTCGATTTTCTCGGTTTTATGATTATTATATTATTATATTCTGGCACGCTTTTCGAGAAATCATGAAATTGGTTAAAAATGATATTGTGGGCGTGAGAACCCAAGTAAATAATGATTTTGACTCGGATTTGGAGTTACATGTGAATTTGATGATTTTTCGTATTTTCGTGATTTTTGTGATTATTTTAATCAGTCTTTCGGGCACGTTTTACGAGGAACGTGCAATTGATGTTTTGGGCTAGGCCCGGATTGAAAATGATATTTGGACTCGGATTATGAGTCAATGATTGATTTTATGGATTTACGTGATCGTGGCAACTCGGGTTTACGGTTGCACGGATTTACGTGAAATTGGTATTTTGGGGTGGGACCCAATGGAATTGTGTTTCTGATTGGATTTGCATTTTCCATGTGATTATATGATGATAATGATGATTTCGGATTTATAAAGTAAATCGGGACTTTGGTTAACCTAGGGCTGAGACCCTGTATTGATATTTGATTTGGTTTTCAATGCAACTGTTTTTCACTGGTTTTAGTGATGGTGATATGTTGCGGATATTTAGGGCTTTCGGGAGAAAATATGTTTTTCCCCGGAGTGCACCCTGGAGATAACGCTCGCCTTCGGGATGGAAGTGTTTACCCCGAAGAGGTCACGTAGCACGATCTTTGTCTTGCAGCCCAGGGGAGGCTTGACTCAGATCAGATGTGCTGGATTATATGGATCGGTAAGTGATGTGTTCACTAGATCTGGATTGCCGGCTAGTGATGTGTTCACAGCGGCGGATGCTCGGATTTTGAGCGGTCCTTGAGCCTATTGATATGCACGCGTTGCAGGAATAAACGTGACTCTAAGCAACAAGATATGGAAATAAGTCCCGTGGTTTTGTGGAAATTGTTTTGATTGATCCACTTTAATTGATTTCCCATTATCACTCGTGTTTTATGATATGCATGCATGTTTGTGAAAACTGGAGGGTAAGAATTGTATTTTGGCAAATGTTTTTATAAGAGGTCATTTTTGTCCACTCACACCTTTATTGTTTTATGCACCCTCCAGGCCAGTGTACAGGTACGAGGGCTAAAAACGAGGCAAGCGAGGCAAAAGAATAAGTAGACCGTTGCGCACTCAGACATTTTACAGAGTAGGAATTTGACCCCTATCTGTAATGATACCTATGCTCTGTATTGTCCTTGACTAGTCAAACTTGTGACGTCATTGGTCTGTAAAACTTAACTATCCCTTGTCTGACAATGTTTTCGGGATTTGTTGTGTGTGGTATGTATATAAGTTTGGTTACTTTTGGACATTTTTAGTTATTGTCAGACGGGAGCAGGATTCATCACGACTATCGAGGGATAATCGGGATGGGTCTTGTCAATGATGCACGTCTCGTGGTCTAGCAGCCACTGAAGGCTTGACTTCGGGTACTGAAAGTATCGGAGAGCAATCGGTGACGTGTGCACCCTGATCTAACGGTGGTCGCGGCAGTGATATGTTCACGGTAACATACCAGGATTGAGAGCGGTCCTGGACTGAGGGTTGCACGCATCACTATGATCAGAATCATGACTAACCCTGAGATATTGGGCTCGATGCCCGTTGATTTACGAGTTCGTGCTTGAGTCCCAGTTTAATTGTGAAACCAGGCTAGAGGCTCCATTGAGTCATAAGTTCAGGCTAGAAGCTCAGTTCACGTGTATTATCAGGCGTGAGTCCCAAGTGTGGTTTTTCTATACTAGTATGTATATACCCTCCTTATGAGCGTATTGATTGGTATCCTCTAGAAGTCAACATGGAGAGTCACGATCCACTACCCGGAATGCGTGTTCCCCATAGGGAGCCCATTTCAGGAGTGGGAGTTATTATGTGGTCCCAGACCAGATTCCAGAGAGATGCTCAGACTAGATCCGAAGACAGAGCCTCCTAGATGGAGAATTCCTGGGGATAGACTCAGAGTGAGATCCCGAGTAGTATGCATACTTATATGTAGAGAAATCGTGACATATATCGGGGATGAGTTCCCTAGGGGCTGTGTGCCCCGATTTGACATCAGAGGATGTCTAGGATGGGTGATATATGTATATATGTATATGTGTACGAGATTTCACATAGATGATTTTGGGCTGAGACCCACGTGTGTCGGATTTGGGCTGAGTCCCATTTGATTTAGTTGGGCTGAGGTCCCAAGAACTTTGATTGGATTTTGGGGCAAGGCCCGTGTTCTATGTTTGAGAAATAGTTTTCGAATGCATGCATATGTTTTTAGTGAAGGGCATAAAGGTCTTTTTATGAAATGTTTTTATAAAATCTTGTTTTGTCCACTCACAGTTTTCGTGTTTTGAATGCCCTTCAAGTTGATCACGGATGCGGGCTGTAGCAGAGATGAGACATCACATTCCTCCTCATGATCCTGGCGCTCTCTGATAGTCCCGGTTGGGCAAAGGACAGAATTATCCCTGATCTGATACTTCGTGTCAGACGGGAGCAGGCACGTCCCACGTTAATCTTTGGGGCTTTGGGACGGGTCCTGTCAATCTACCTTTGCGAGAAAGTTAGTGATGCCAGAGAGGCACTGTTACAGTTAGAGTGGGAAGTTACTTCCATGAAGGATGAAGAGGAACACCTTAGGGTGGAAGTTGCATTCTGAGAAACCCTAGGTCAACAATTGAGGATCGTGGCCCATCGTGATGAATTTGATTAGGGCTTCGTTGATCATGCAATGGGGAAACTTCATCCAACGACCCAGATTTAGCGGTCCTCCTTTTAATGCTTATGATGTATTAATCCTTTCGATGTAATCTTATCATCTGCTTAAAATAATACTTGTCATCTTTTCACCGCCCATCCTTACAAGTTGGATTATGCTCCTTGCTGGTTTTACTGTTTAACAAAGCCCACGTGTCCCTTTGATGTAATTTGAATTTGTATGAAGTAATAATTAAGGACTGATGTAAGCCATACTTGTTGGTTTATAAAAATCAAACCATGCAACTCCAACGTTCTTATTCCCAAACTTCAAACATGGCCATTACTGATAATACTACAACCACACAACCAAGTCTCTCGACCCCAAATTTTGCACACCATCTTTGGCTGTTTTTTAAAAATCAGGCCATCGACCTTCGTCGTCTGGCGGAAACCCAAGCGGAAAGTGTATGCTTAACAATTGGATAAATAAAACATCATTCACCTTTCCACCGTTTCTTTGCTATCTTACCAGCAACAAGTCCAGACCCTTAAAGGTTATCATCAGAGCAGGTGTTTGGAACTTGAACAGTCCTTGGGAGAACATGTTTTCTTGAAGGCCAGAGAATCAAAACTCCTAGGGATCATCAAGGCTAAGGACCACCACCTTGAGGCCATATGGAAAATTTCCTTTAATAATGGCTATCACGATGGTTACATAGCTCGTGCTGCAGATCGCCCTCACCCTGATGACTGGTCTAAGGAGAGAATGGTTGCGGAAATAGCGACAAGGGCTCGTTTCAACTTGACTATTGGCTTGTCCTCCTCACATTGACTGGTTCAAGATTCTACCCCTTTTGATTGAAAATTTGGTTGGTAATTGTAAAGTAGCTTTGTAGGGAGGGTTTTGACAAATGCTTGTATCTTTCTTTGAAATGCTTTGCCTTTTGGAAGTAAACGTGTCCTTTTATGTTGCTCTATCTAATCACTGTGGGGTAATATTTTTTCATATGCATTGCATTGGTAGTATTTTTGTCCACTGCGCCTTCATTGTCTCTTAGATAATAAGACCATTTCCATTTCCCTTATGAACAATGAATGGTCCCTGCCAAGTTGGGCTCTATTTCCCCCTTCCCAGGTAAAACTGTTTTCCAAACTAGATCCCCTTCTTGGAAGGATCTTCCTTTCACTTTCTTATTGTAAGCTCTCACCACTGCGACCTTGTTAGCCATGATTTTGTTCAATGCATCCATTCTCTTTTGATCTAACTCTTCTAACTCATAACACATGGCCTAGGTATATTCTTCAGTATTCAAACCTTATTGGTGTTGTGGCCATAATGAATTGACAGCCGTCTCGACTGGAGACATAAAATCCTGGCCATAAATAAAGTCAGTCAGAGATGTACCAGTAGCCTCTCATTTCGACGTCTGGTATGACCAAAGTGTGTAACTTGGCTATTCGTGCAAATCAGTAGGATAATCTCCTAACATCTTTTGCAAAATTGAGAGAATGCTCTTGTTACTGGCCTCTTCCTAGCCATTAGCCTGGGGGTAATAGGGGTTGGATTGAATGTAATTGATTGAGAATTGGGCTCCAAATTCCTGTAGCTCTCGAGACTTGAACAACGGTCCACGTTCAGTGACAATAGTCTCTAGTATACCGAACCTACTTAATATGTTATCCTTCAAAAACTTTGTCAATTCGAAAGTAGTGATTCATTTGAGAGAATTAGCCTCCACCCATTTGGTGAAATAGTCTGTGGTTACCATGATATATGCTTCCCCAAGGATTTCGGGAATATTTTCCTATGAAGTCAATCGTCCATCCTCGTAAAGTCCATGGTTTAACCACCGGATTGAGGGGCACTGCTGAGTAAGTTGGAAAGGTGCATGTATTTGACATGCATCACACCCTTTGGTATATGTGTAACAATTTGACCGGATGTCGGACCAAAAGTAGCCATGTCGTCGTATTAACCATTTCATCTTTGGTCCTGCCTGGTGCGCGCCACACACCTTTCGTGCGATTCTCCCATTACTAACATCGCCTCTTTAGGTCCAATGCATCGCGAAAGGGTTCCATCATAAATTTTCTTCATTAGGTCAGGTCCCCACATGATTTAATGACACGCCTTATTTCTAAAGCTCCTATCTTCATTTGATGGATGCTTCAAATATTTGATAAATAGGGTCCTCCAATCGTCAGGTTCGACTTTTATATCCTTGACTTCCAACATGGCATCCCTTTCCAATATCGAAGGTAGGGATCTTCTTCCTACCCTAATCCTTTTCTCGAATTGCCCCTCTTAGAACAATACCCCAGATCCGACTTGGGCCATTTCATTGGCCGCCAAGTTTTCTTCTCTGGGTATGCATTCGATACTTGGGTCAACAAATTTTGAAGATAAGGTTGCCAAAGCAACATAATAGCTAGCTAAACAGAGGTTCTTACGTGTGTAGGTTCTAGTGATTTGATTAGTCACCAACTCTGAATCTCCATAGATTTCGACCTATCGTGCTCCTAGTTCAATAAGGATTTCCATCCCGATGATCAATGATTCATATTTCGCTTTATTATTGGTTATGTTTTCCCAATCTAATTTGAACGAGAACTGATGGGATAGACCCTCCGAATCGACCAAGCAAACCCCAGCTCCTACCGAGTCTTTAGTTTTAGACCCATCGAAATATAACTTCCAAGGAAGTATAGTTAGCATATTAATTCTCGGAAATGGCTCTGCCTCAATTTTGATACCCGGGTATTCCGCCAGGAAATCGGCGATGGCCTGCCCCTTCACTACCTTCTATGGCACGCATTGGAGGTTGAACTCAGATAGCGCCAAGGTCCATTTACCAATTCTCCCTCCTCGGAATGGGTCATGACAACATGTACTTTAGTTAGTCGGTTTGGGCGATAATCCGAATGGTGAAGGGCAGCAAGTAGTGTCGTAGTTTAACAGTCGTGAAGTATTATGCCAAGAATAAATTTTCTACCATCGAGTATCTATCTTTAACTTTCATTAGGGTCCTACCTAAATTTTTTCCTCATTTTCCTGAGCTAAAAAACTTCCTATGGTGCTTTGTGATGCCGATATGTATAACTTCAGAAGCCTGCCCGCTTTGAGTGGCATTAGGACCAGCGGTTGGAGAGATATTCTTTGAGTTTCTCGAAAGAAATCTGGTGCTTTTCTTCCCACTTGAATTTTTATGTATCCTTGATCTTTACCTATGAGGAAAAAGCCCGAGCTTTTCCCTACAGGTTAGCTACGAACCTTCTGAGAAAGTTGACTTTCCCGTGCAAACTTTGGAGTTTCTTTTTGTGTTTTGGAGAGGATGAATCCATGATTTTTTTGGCTTTGTTATTATCCACCTATATTCCTCTTTAATGGACCAGGTATCCCAAGAAGTTCCTTGCTCAGACTCCGAACGCTCATTTGCTAGGGTTCTTTTTTAATTTATGTTGCCTCATCTTCCAGAAAGCTTGCTGGAGATCACATATGTGTTTTTCCTTGCCCTGGGACTTGACCACGACATCATCAATATAAACTTCCAAATTTTTCCCTATCATTTCATGGAAGATAGCGTTCATCACCCGTTGATAGGTGTCACCTGCTTTTTTCAACCCAAAAAGCATGACGACGTACTCAAATACCACCAAATGTCCTGGGCACCTGAATGCGATTTTGTGAATGTCATCCTCCGCTTAGAAGAGGTGGTAATCCACACAGATTCTGACTTTTTTGGTTTTTACCTTGATTACCGGCACTATATTGGTTATCCACTCCGCATACTTGGCTGTTCGTATAAACCCTGCTTTGAGGAGCCTATCAATCTCTTCCTTGACTTTGAGCTCAGTTTCTATTGACATCCTCCTTCTAGTTTGACATACTAGTTTGTATCCCTCTTTGATAGGCAGTTGATGCTTAACAAGCTCTCTATCAAGTTCTGACATCTCTGTGTAATGCCATGCAAAACAATCCTGAAATTCCTCGAGAATGGCTATCATTTCCTTTTTCATACTCTCATTTAGTGCCTTATTGATATAGGTCAGTCAAGGGTTTTCTTCTGTCCCTAGATTGATTTCTTCCGAGGGATCTTGCATCTTAGGTTGGGGTTTATCAACCTCCGAAGACCTGTATCTTATAACCTCTAGCGAAATGTCATCTTCTTCATCATCCCTTTCGGTGTCACAAATAACTTTTACCATATGGATGGTTGAATCTTGTCCCTCGGTAAATCTGAATTGATCCTCGCTTAAGATACCATACGATAAATACTACCAGCGTTCTTCTGTTCTAACCACTATATCTGAAATCTTTCCTTTATAGACCTGATTTCCTCTTCTTGGTCTCTTTCCATATTGAAATTTACTATCCATTAATATGTCCCCACTCCTGGGGTAGGGGGAATGTTTGATTCCTCTTGAGTCAGGAACCTCTTGTTGGACCACCTTTGGGCCGTCACCTTATTAGGTCGGCCGTTCTTATCTTTTCCAGTCAATTTGATGGTTCCCATTCCTGGGTCGTAAAAGCTACCTTTAGCCACCGTATGATTGGTCATGAATGTCCTTGCATCTACCTGGATGATTATACAAGACCCTCCCTTATGGGTGGTGTCATCGGGATTCCACATGGTGATTTTCTGATGTAACGTAGATGGGACACACATGCTTTTATGCATCCAAACCCTTTCGAGAAAAACATTGTATGCTGCGATACTATCTACTACGAAAAGTGCCAACATTATTTTCTTAGATCCCACCGTGATTTCCAAGAGTAGAACCTAGTGAGTTTTAGTAGGAGTCCCACTAAATTTTGACATCACGGTTGTAGTCGATAAGCAATCCTATGGTGTCCTTCTCAACTTTTTCAACATCTTGATTGGTAGGAGATTGATAGAAGCTCCTCCGTCTATCATTATTTTGTTAATGGAGATCCTTTCGAGATGGGCCGTAATAAAGATACGTCGTAAGTGATCCGTCATCCCCTTAGTTGGAATAAAAAATAATGAGTCCTCTTGGTGGTGGGTGATCCTTGGAATGACGTCGGGATCCTCATTAAGTGGAATTTGGATCTTTCCTTGGGAAGGTTCATGGATGGACATGTCTCCGACCATTTGGTTAACCTGATGGTACACCGCTGACAAGTGTTCCGGTAGGACCACCACGACATCTATCTCCCCCTAAGGTTCCTTTCCTCCTCCAAACAAGGCGGTTACTTCCATAACCTCCAGCAATTCTTTTTTAAATACCTTCAACTTGTCGTTGGTCATATTCTAACCATAACCCTGCTGGCCATCATTCTCGGAAGGTCTTTCAACTAGTTCTCTTGCAGCGCTGGTTGACCCCTTCTCTAAGTCTTCCTTCAAGAAAGTCTCGAAGACAAGTTTCTTACGAATTGCGAAAGATATTTTTTAGGCGATTCTGGGATGTTTGTCCCCTTTATACTCCGTTTTCTCCTCCTTTTTTTTTATTTTGGGAGGGCTTGTTAACTCCCTTTTGGTCGCTGGAGGCGTTGTTGGTTCTTCGACGGGTCTTGCCCCCAAGTATTTCTTAACGTGAAGATACGCCCCGTACTGCCTCTAGATTGTTCTTTTGGCAGTTCTTCCTAATTCTTTGGTCAATTTTCTGTCTTTGGGCTTTTAATTTCCATGCTCCATGACTTGTGTCTAGAGGGGATTTTTTCGAGTGTAAACAATATCTGAGTAATAAAAAGTATAATAACAATATATAGTAGTGTTAAAGAAATATTCAAATGACCTATTTATTCTTACATGAAAATAGCCGCTAAGTTACACTTATTTATAGCACTCCCCCCCCCCCCCCCCCCCCCCCCCCTTTCCCCTCCTCATTGGATATTTCATATATAGTGCTCCTTAATTTCGTTTTTACATGTTGCCTAGTTAAAATTTTGTCAGGTAAAAAAAACCATGTTGGATGAAAATAGACATTATCGAAAGGAAAAAGAGTGTAACGTGCTCTTATATATAGTAGGCACATCGAAGCCTCTAGCGATAGATGATGTCGTCTCTTCTGGATTATGAGGAGATAATAAATCGTTAAGATATGATGCATTGGAGTTGCTACACCAAAATCATATTTGGTAAACCTAGTAGGAAAAACCAATGGAAAAAGGGAAAAGATGAGAAAATACATATGAGTCAAATTGTGGCATCTTTATGATGTGAAGTTAATGGGATGACTATACCAAGCATGTTCCTCATTAAAATCTAGTCAAATAATAAAACCAAATGTGACAAAATAATCCTAGTCGTAGGACAAAAGCTTGAACGATGTTCAAATGAGTATGCTTCGAGATACTCTGTATACTTTGAGATACTTTGTATACTTCTAGATACTTGATATGCTTCAGGATACTCCCCTTGATATCGACTCCCCCTGAAAACTACAGACTAGGTAAATCAACTAGTCTACGCAAGCCAATACCTCAACCATGCTTCTGGAATGTTTGCTTTAGTAATGACTTGATAAAAAGGTTTGCATGATTTTCATGAGATCTGGTTGACTTGATTTCAATCTTCTGATGCTCTTGTTACTTTTGTTACTATTGATTGAAGAAATTTTTTGATGCAACATGCTTAGTGTTGTCCCTTTAATGAAACATATCTTCATCTATTCGATGCAGACAACATAATCTTAGTAGATAATAGTCTGTTCATTATTGGTGTAATGCAGCCCATAAGTATTTCTAATACGCCTAGTCATGGTCCTAAGCCATATACATTCACAAATTTCTTCGTGAAAAGCTAGAATCTCTGCATGATTCGAAGATGTGGCAAAAAGGTTTGTTTTGTAGACCTCCAAGATATTGCTATGTTCTCAATGATAAAGATATAACTAGTTTAGGAACGTGCCTTATGTGGGTTTGATAGGTAACCTGTTAGCATACCCAACAAGACATGCATCATTTCAAAGATCAAGAGGGTTTGATCCATTCCTTGATGCATAGCATAGAATAAACCCATATTTGTTGTACTTCTAAGGTATCAAAAATCGTCTTTTATGCCATTCCAACGGTGGCATGTTGGCTAAGGGCTAAATCTAGTTAGTAAGTTCACAATGAACGAAATGTTCAGCCTAATGGATTGAGCTAAGAATAATAATGTGCCTATTCTACCCTAGATATGACGAAGGCCATAGTAGAGGCACATGCCATAATCTCCCTACACGCGATGGGACCCTTACAACAGAGATTAGCATAGCCATCATTTACGTGTATGAGGCAATCGTGGTCGAGATCCACATGGTGGGAACTGTGCTATTTCATCCTTGAGGCTCGAAATGAGAGAAACATTAGTTCTGCCGATTGCCACTAGAATCCGGACTAGAAAAACTTACGTTATTGATATAAAGGAAAGGATCACTGGTCCTATACATATCGTGCATCTGCTCTAGCTATTAAAGTGTATCACTTCAGATGTAGAACTCATAAGATCAAATTTTGTGAAAGATCACTTCCAACTAATACCACCCTTAGCATTGCTCATTTCTAATTTTCGTTGGACATGATGAAGCTTAAGACCTCGAACAACATGGATATAATCGGCGTTTGTTTTTAATTTTCGAATAATTTTTGGTGATTTATGTTTACTTTGGATTTGGAAATTTGTTTTTTAGCCAAATATTATTTATTTTAATCCACTTATCAATTTCCATAAATATGATATTTAATTTTTTTTGTCAAATTCATGATTGGACATGTTAAGTGGAGAAATTTATTGTCTGGGTGACAGTGCCACCACGTGCACTATCCTTCGAGAAAGGATATTTTTTTACAAAAGTTATTACCCAATCATACCTATATGACAACCATATCAGGCCAATCAAACCTGGTTGAAGGCTTTAACAGAGCCTACATTATCCAATGATATTAAATTTACCATTCATGAAGCTTTATATCATCCTTGTGTCACGAATAATGTTGTTGAATTTAAGGATATTGGAGTTAATGATTATCATGTTGAAACCAAAAACAAAATGATGTGGTATCTTTGCATAACCTCCAACATGTGCGACCGAAAACATACATTGGAGAAATTGAAATGCCTCTTGAGTGGTCTCTACATGATCACCACTAGAACGATTGAGGCAAATGACATGGCTAACCAGAAGCTACCTAATGTGAGCAACATTTATTGCAAGATTGGTTGAAAACCCAAGTCAAGGTATGATGCATTGTATCCTCAATACATCACACATGCATTCCCTCACAAATAAGGACCTTATGTTTAGTGAAACACTAGTACACCAAGTTTTCTCGATGAGAAAATACCATCATATGCAAAGATGAGTAAAGAATCCACCCCCTTCTTCTAAAGAATACAAGGGGATACTTGTGGACTTATCCAATGATACGGCCTTTCCTAAAATCACTTTGATAATCATGAAAAGTCCTGCTCCCGTCTGATAACTAAATAGAAATAAATACCTTTGAAACCTTAAAATATAAATATGATAATTCTGCCAGAAAATCGACAGAACCTCCGTTTAACGGTTGCCAAACTATCTTCAATCCTGTTAGACATTTAATATCTATAAATGAAAACCAACTCAATCCAAACCATTTAAAACAACCAACTAACAATATGTTCAAACGATTATTCAAAGAATCTAGGGTAACTATACAAAAAAAGTAGAAAATTCCTACTCCAAAAAGTCGTTGAATGTGCAGTCGCAAAATTATGCCTTTGTCTTAAGATTCGCCCATGTCACTACGCAACGATCTGGAGGGAACGTAAAATCAACAAAAAATGTGAGTGGACAAAAATAATCGTTTGAAAATACAAGTACTGAGGAAAATAATCATTTACCTTCCAGTTTTAAAACATGCATACTTAAAATAAAATATAAACCACAGGATTCTAGTTAAAATAATATCATAACTCTTATAACCCACGAAAACATGATATATATTTATAAAATTCCCATGGCCCATAATTTCCTATAATCCTTGTTTGTAAATTTGCTAAAAAACTTGGGCGTAATATTAGTAACCAAACACAACCAATCTTTGACTACCCATGACACCAATTGTTTGGAAAACTTGTGCTATGCATAGATAGCCTCGGGGATCCTACAGAGTGATACTCCGACTACGTTTAAGTGATATCCTAGAGATCTGACGACGTCTAGGTGGCATCTTGGATATCCAGTGATGCCCGACAGTTATCCGGTAGTTATCATAATGTAACTACACAGAAATTTGCAAAAGGTAATTTCAGAAATTTGAAAAGGAACTTGACGATTTTTCCCCTAGAGGTCAAGGGTTGACTTTTTACTCCGGGTATTTTCTAGACTTTTCGTGAGGATGTTACGTAGGTCTCGAAATCCCAAATCCATGGATAGGTGGTATGTTGGGATTGAAGATCGAATGAATTTGACATGAGTCAAAATTAATTAGGGCCATCTTAGTAATTTTGGTATAAGGAGCATTTTGGTAATTTCACAAGGGAGATATTTTATGAAAGTGACATGTGTCATCCTTATCATTTTCGTCCCTTTATCTCTAGTGTCCATCGAAATAGTGTGTGTGTGTGTGTGTGTGTGTGTGTGTGTGTGTGTGTGTGTGTGTGTGTGTGTGTGTGTGTGTGTGTGTGTGTGTGGGTTTTGGGTTATACATGTATGTTTTATGTTTTTAAAAACCCTACACCTATGAACAAACTAGGAAGAGGGAGGAAAGAAGAAAAACCAAAAGTAAGAAAGGGAGAGGAGAGGAAGAAAAAGAAAAATGGATAAGGAAGGGAGGAGGAAGTAATCTCAGACCAAAGATTGAAATGCCCAACTGTGAGCTTTTTGTTTAATTTTCAATTCTGGGCTTCGAAGTTTAGAACCAAACATGCTCGTGCCTTATTTGGGCCGTAGGAACATTAGGAGATATAAAAGGAAAAGGTTTGGACGTGAGAAGGCTATATAAATGGGAGTCAAACCATGGCCGAAAATGATGCAATCGGGTTGGGTGTTGAGGTGGTAAAATTCTCGGAGTCTACGAAAAGGCGTACGACTTTGAATTCAACTGCGAGGACGATGTGTGAGTGGAATTTTATTTTAAATAAATGATTATCCATGCATATTTACTTATTTTAAATTGCTTCATTATATGATTTTAATTGCAATGGTTCAATTATAATTTTCAAATGATTATTTAAAGATTTTAATGGGAATTATTGATTGATTTTGAACATGTGTTTTACAGTATTTTGTACAATGATGTTTTGGGCCTAAACTCGAATTTTTAAATGTTTGAATTGGTTTTAATTCAATGATATGTGCTATATGTGCCTTTCTTGATTTTGTGAACTGTTGTTCACGAGTAACCATCCTCGGATATTTGGGTAGTCTCAGACGTCCAAAACACGACTCCGTTTTCCTGTGACTCTGACTGAATTATGACTCAATCGTCCATAGCTCGCCTCTATTTTCTTGAGTCTTCACTCCAAATATCTAGAGGGCGGCTATGTTTTCTCTAGTAGTTTACATACCAGTAGTGCAGATATGAAATGATAACTGGTATTCGAGTATCGAGGATTGGTTGGTTAGTTGATTTGCTAATATTAGCTGGTTGTGTTGGTTACCGATGCTTATGTCCAGATGTTTTCATATTGATTTGATTTTCTGATATCAGATCGGTTGGTTTGAGTTGTCGTTATTGGATTTGTTGGTTTTGCTTTATCCTATTGATACTTGTGTCAAGGTTATTATATATGATTTGATATTCATGGTTTACGGGAAATGTGGGCCACAAGCTGTTTACTAGTACTTCATATTTGTTGTAGTTTCACGGTTTCTGATTTGTTCATAATCGAGATTCCATTATTTATTTTTTATTTTGTGCATGCATGTTTTATAAAAATGGAGGGTAAATATTTATTTTCCTCAGAAAACATGTGCTATAACATATGTATTTTTGCCAACTCACACATTTTAATGGTTTTGATGACCCTTCAAGTTGTTGCACGTAGATCGGGCCAAATGAGATGTGGAGACATAAACAGTAAGGCAGTACGAGTATCTCTTGTCTAATAAGAGCTTAGGGTAGTTTCAGTATTTTTGGAACATTGTCAGACGGGAGCAGAATTGAGTGCGATTATCAAAATGTTTTAGGAGCAGTCCTGTCAACTTGGTATCAAGGCATGGATACTGGATTGTGTTTTCTAATGTCATGCCTCTGAAACACGAGCATCGTGAATAGTTTGGTAATAAGACGAGTATACGAGCCCAGAATAGACTTAGGGCTGGAATGCACCTTGGATTATTTGGTCGGAGATACTATTTTCCAATATATGAGGATTTGTGTGGGTTCAGATAACGAGTGAGCCCAGAGGCAAGAGCCATAGTGTTTATTGGAAAGTTGGACCCAGATATAATAGATCAATGAGTTCCTTGGTTAGAGTGAGTATTTTAGGTTTTGAAGTAACGAAAGACTTTCTGTCGGATTTGATTCGTATAATGATGTTTTGGATTGATAACTAAGCATGCTAGTAGTGACATAGATTGCGAATATCAGATTAGGAATCAAATAGAAGTCATGATATTCAATTAGGACTCGGATATGAGTCATGATTTTGGAATAGGAATTGGAAGGATTCGAAATTGGGAACTAGGGCTCGAGAAGTACCAGAAAGTGGAAATGTTGGTTACAATTTCGAGATAGTGTTATGGACTTGGTAATTATAGTTGTTGGACAGACAAGTTTGAGTTTGTGTGTTGATTACATGCAGTTTAACAAGTTGATATTGTGAAATAAATACCAATTGTCTCAAATAGATTATTTGTTTAATTAGTTGAGAGGGGTTGGACACTTTTCAAAATTGATTTACGATTCAGATAACATTAGTTAAGGATAAAGAAGGATGATATTCCGAAAACAGCCTTTCAGACAAGATACGATCATCATGAGTTCTTAGTGATGCTATTCGGGTTTACTAATACCCAAGTAGCTTTCATGGATTTAATGAATATGGTAATTCCATTGTTCTTGGATCGATTTGTGATAGTGTTTATCGATGAAATTCTAGTGTATTCAAAGAGTAAAAGGTGCATGAAAAACACTTGGGGATAATGTTGAATACACTAAGGGAGAATCAATTGTATGGAAAGTTCAGCGAATGTCAATTTTGCTAACTAGTGTTGGTTTTCTGGAGCATGTGATATCAGATGATAGGATCAGTATGAACCTTCCAAAAATAGGGATAGTGGCTAATTGGGTTCAGCCAAGAAGAATATCAGACATTAGGAGTTTTTTGGGATTAGCAGGATACTACGGACAATTTGTAGAGGGGTTCTCTATGATTGTAGCTCCATTGACTCGTTTGACTGGGAAGGGAGTGAAGTTCGTTTGGGATGAGAACTGTGAGCGGAGTTTGAGGTTTATAGTGATGCATGATTATAGGGTTTTGGATCTATATTAATGCACCATGGAAAGGTTATTGCTTATGCATCCAGACAACTGCAACCTCACGAGTTGAACTATTCATCATACAGCTTGGAGTTGGCGATAGTGGTGCACACATTAAAGATTTGGAGATACCACCTTTATGGAAAGACATGTAGGATTTTTATGGATAATAAGAGTTTGAATTATTTCTTCACCCAGAAAGGCTTAAATCTGAGAAAATGGAGGTGGCTGAAACTGATTAAGGATTATGATTATACTATCTAGTATCACCCAAGGAAAGCCAATGTGGTGATTGATGCTCTGAGCAGGAAGTCTTCAAGTTCTATAGCTTATATGCTGACCCTATATTTACCAATCCTTCTAGAACTCAGAAGAACATGAATTAGGCTTGGGATTGATGATCAGGGAGTACCCTTAGCTAGTTTTCATGTGAGGCATGTTCTTTTGATCAGATTATTGAAGCTCAGTTCTAGAACCTTACCTTGTGTATCATTAGGATGTGTACCTGAAGACAAGGGACTGAAAAAGAAGATTCTCGAGGAAGCCCATAGCTCAGCTTATGCAATGCATACTAGTGGAACCAAGATGTATTGTACTCTCAAGGAACACATTGGTGCGCTAGCATGAAACGAGAGTTAATGGAGTTTGTGAGTAAGTGTTTCATATGCCAATTGTTAAAGGTTGAGACACAAAAACCCTACGGAACCTTACAGTCGCTTTCAATTTCTGAGTGAAAGTGGCATTTGAGGATGGACTTTGTGTTTAAACTTACAAGAACCCGGAAAGATTATGATGAGGTCTAAGTGATCGTAGATAGACTTGCAAAGTCAACTCATTTCTTACCAGTCAGAGAAGGTTTCCGCATGGAACATATGTCAAACTATTCATTGACGAGATTATTAAACAACACGAGACCCCGAAGTCAATTGTAGGATATCCCTCTGTTGGACTGAGGTAGGTGAAATGAAACTGTAGACGTCAGAAGTTATGGATATAATGGAAGAAAAGATCAAAATCATCAGAGAAAGACAAAAAGCTACTTAGCACCATTAGAAAAGTTATGATGACCGAAGGGCTAGAGACCTCGAGTCTGGGTAGGAGATCGAGTCTTCTTGAAATTATCTCCTTGTAAGGGTATAATGCGGTTCCACATATGTGGGAAGTTAAGTCCTCACTACATTCGGCCATACAAAGTTATTAAGAGGATGGACCTAATAGCCTAAAGGTTTGAATTACCACTTACGACTCTCTCAATGACAGGACCCTCCCCCGAAATCACCTCTATACTAGAGAAAGGACCTACTCCCGTCTAACAAAAAAACTTAAAATACCGAAACTACCTTTAGTCCAAAATAAGTATGCAAATAATGCGAGACATGGGATAATGTCTACGTTCAACCATTAACAGGGTTTAAATAAGGATTAAATAGAGCACTAGATAAAACAATAATGAAAACTAGAATCCTACTCTGGTAAAATATGAGCGTGTAGTCCAAGGTTAAAAATGCCTCAGCTTTAGATCAGCCCAAGTCACCAAAAGCAGCCTGGAAGGTAGGAAAACCATTAAAATTGTCAGTGGACAAAAAACAAAGCCTTAGAAAACCATGATTCCAAAAATAATAATTGTTCCCTCCATTTAATGAAAAAATGAACGCATAAGAAGGAAACAGTAGATATGAGATAAAGCAGTATCGTAAATAAACTGGGGGTCCAACATAAATAAGGTAAAAACATGTAAATACCTATGGCTCACATTTCCTTGAAATTCATGGTTATAAACCATTATGAAAAACATTTGGACATAACAAGCAATAACAGTCAAACCTCATCTCACTGGTCCAACTAGCATTCCACCTGTACTACGCGTAGACAACCACAGACCCTGTGGAGTTCAATATCGTCAGCATGTGTAGAGTCCAATTCTGAAAACGTCCGAGTCCGTTCCTAGGAATCATCAGAGTCCAACTATGGAAAAGAGACCCAATCACATGAGGATGACAAGACTGAAAAAACGGTTTACCAAAAATACCTTTTTACCTGCTTTTGGAACACCCACAAAGCCCAAAACATTGACAACCCGGGCACCAGCCCAAAATCCGATTTTTTTCAAAGTTCAACAAACCTGTGCCTAGTAAACTGTAAATGAACATATAAATATATATATATATATATTCCAAAACCAGGAAATCATCCAAAAAAAATTTATAACAATCTAATCCATGTCATAAAATCATAGAAATATATAAATATGCATCCATCACATTTAGGAAAGAAAGTGGCCACTCACAGTCAAACCGATAGCTCAGTCTTGAGCCGTGCCCTCCTCATAAATCCTTAGAGCGTTCTCGCTTGCCAAAGTAATACTCAGGAGTTATCAACAATCCATCTAAGTTCGTATGTAAACCCCCTAAACCCAGAATAGTGAACACATCCTGAACACACATCTTCAGGCTAAAAACACCCAAAATTATCCTTAAATTGACTTCGATCGACCCGAAACTACCACCATTAGATTCAGCTCATCGAAACCTTTCTAGCAAGCTCTGGCCCACCTTGAGATTTGCACCGACATACTGGTGGGAAGCCAGTGGCCTTCCCTACACGACGCCTACACACGTGACTTCAACTTTTGACATCAACAGCTGACGTCACCCCTAATTGACGTCTCATCTGACTCGTGGCCTGACATCTTACACCCCCACCATATGGCACCCTCAAACACTTGCCATGTGGCACCACCTGCCATCTGCCACGTGGCACCTGCCCCTTATTCATACTAGCATCATCATGATGTCATCATGACGTCACCTAGTGACATCAATGTAACGACCCGTCCCGAATTTCGGGATTAGATTAGCGACTTATCTTGATTAGTGAGGTTGATCGGTGATTAATTGGGCGAAATCGGGCGAACGAGGCAAAATGACCGTTTTGCCCCTAGTCGTGGGCAAAATGTTGACTTTTTGATCTGGTGATCAAATGGACTTTGACCGATGACCGTGACGTAGTTCGGGACGTCACGAGTTCATAAACAGGTGGCACGTTCGATTCCGACATTCGAGGAAAAAGTTATAACGTACGGAAGTTTAGGGGCATTTTGGTTATTTTGGTTAAAAGGGGTCAAATGTTGACTTTCAACCCGGGAGGTCCGATGGACGAGGGCCAAGGACGGTTAAGTAGAGCTAGTCGATACGAATCCGTAGACAGGCGGCATGCCGAAATCGGAGTTTCGACGACGAAGTTATGGTCACGGGAACAGACTCGATTAACCGACCGAACCGGGATTTCGAATAAAATATTATTTTATTGTGAATAGTACCCTAGGATTGAACACACCTGGATGAGTGACAAGTGTCACCCATCCCTTAATTTAAGGCTTAAAACCAGATCCATGCTTTGGGGAAAACATCATTATGATGTTTTATTAATTATTAATTATACTTAATTATTCTAAATCAGCCATTTCTTCTTCTTTTTGTTTTCTTACCCGTGAACCATGGAAAAATAGAGAAGGGAGAGTTTGAAATTGTCCGCCATTTCCCTTCCATTTCTGAGCCAGAGAGTGAGAAACTGAGAGTTTTGAAAGACATAATTAACTGGGGAAACACTGGATTGATTGAGAGCTGAAAATCTGAGAATCGAATTTGTGAATTTTGGGAGGGAAAATTCGAAAGGGAAGCTTTGATCGTTGACGATCAAAATGGAGTTTAATTTGAGCCTTTTGGGATTGCCACGAACAGTTTCATCGAAAGAACGAAAGGAATTGAGGCCCAACTGGCTCTGAACGGGTCTGGTAACAGTGAGCAAGGTTCGAGCTTGAGTCGTGGGATTTGAGGCTTGGATTGATGCAATTGAGCTGGGGAATATGTTCCTTAGGATCCCACGATGCTTATGGAAGGATCAATTGAAGGAAAACGATGGATATTGGTGAAGTTCAATGAATACACAGTGTAAGGCAGTTCTTGGAAGAGTCGAGTTTGATTCGACTGGTTTGAGATAAGTGTTCGTGTAATTGACTTTTCAGAACCTTAATTGGACTCAAAACGAACCTGTTTGAATGTTCAATTGAAAGTGTTGGTTTCGAATTGATAGGAAACGAGTCGGGTTATCTCGCGGGCCAACTGGACCCGTTTTACAGACAACCGGGTGAGGACGAAGGCACTGTAGCTGGCGCGTGGGTTTCAAACGCAGCCACTCACGGCGGTGAGGTCAACATGACTTCTGTCCTATTTAATGTGACGAACATTTTGGGATTGGTTTCGTGTCGATCAGACACCGTCTCGATATTGTTCAAAACGTCTGAAGGTTTTAAATCGAGTTTAAAAATAGTTTAAAATTCGGGAAAATTACGGGACTTTAATAGGAGGTTAATGATGAGGTTAGTGACCCTCTATTGTGATTTGGACAGGATTGGGAGTCCCGGTGATGGTGGTGTGTCCCGGGAAGGCCTATGGCACGTGTATCGAGGCGTATCGTTAAACGGTCTGTGAGTGGACTTTGTTTTCTAACCGTGATGCATGCATATATGATTTAAAATGCTTTATTATATGATTTTATATGCTTTGGCATGATTGATGTTTCAATCCGGTGATTTCTCGATTTTATGGATTATTATATTATTTTTGGCACGATTTTTGAGAAATTGTAAAATTGTTGTTTTGGGCGTAGGCCCGGGATTTAAAATGACGTTTTAACTCGGATTATGAGTTAAGGATTTGATTTTATGGATTTATATGAAAATGGAAACTGAGGTTGCGTTCGCATGGATTTGCGTGAAAATGATATTTTGGGCTTGAGACCCAATTGGATAGTGATTTTGACTCGGATTTGGAGTCACATGTGAATATGATTAAATTGATCATTTTGATTTATAAAGTAAATTCTGGACACTGTTTTACGATGATTTGTGGAACTTGTTTTGTGAAAGCTATGTCTCGGGCATAGGCCCTATTGAAATGTTTTTTACTTGATTTGAGACATAAATGATTTTAAAATGAGATTACTGGATTTGGTGACTGTTCCACATATACCATCATCTGTGATTTGATAGTCTCCTGCAGACGTCGTAGTTCCTGGAGTAGTCACGATCCACTGCCTGGAGATGAGTATCTCCGAGGGAGGCTCACTCGTAGGAGTGTGGGACCACTACCTAGAGATGAGTAGCTCCGAGGGAAGCTCACTCGCAAGAGCGTGGGATTATGTTGATATCCTCCTGATGTTGTTGATTCCTGGAGTTGATGTACTCGGACGTGAGACACCGAGTTTGATCGCGTTGCATTGATATCGTGACGGGTTATATGGATATTAAGATTGGATATTGAGGATTGGTGGTATTATGATTTATTGATATTTGTGTCCAGAGGCTTTATAACATATGCTTTATATCATGAACTAATTTGATGAACATGAGTTTTACGGACCATGGGAAAACATGTTTTGATTTTATCGGTCCACTGTACATACTCGAATGATTTCATACTATCACTCATGTTTTAAGTTATGCATGCACGTTTGTGAAAACTGAAGGGTAAGAATGTGTTTTGATAAATGTATTTCTAAAAGTTCATTTTCGTCCACTCACAGCTTTTATTGGTTTTAATGCCCTTCAGGTTGATCACGGATGCGACTGCAGTAGAGACTGGGACATTGTACGCCTCCTCCATCGTTCCTGGCGCACTCTGGAAGTCCTGTTTAGGCAGTGATATTTGGTTATCCCTTGTCTGACACCTCTTGTTGGACGGGAGCAGGGCACATTCCACGGTAATCCCGGGGGGATTGGGATGGGTCCTATCAAATTGGTATCAGAGCAGGGTTACTCTTTTTGTGCGCGCAGGTCGAGGGTGTGATGTCTCTTTGGACTGCAGTTCGTTATCATCCTGATAGATAGTTTTTGGGTTTGAATAGTGAATAGAGTGTGATTGGCCCGATACGCTGTGCATTAACGTGATTCGACCCAAGTGGGGTTGTATATGGTGAACTGGTAATGTAGGACCGTCGGTTCGGTCATGTAATATTAGATTGTTCTGCTGCTAGGTGCAGCTAGGTTCGAGGAACCCCATTTGAGTAATGGTCTAAAATGTGGACCCTAGTGGTGATTGCTAGTGTACGGGATGTTGGTACATTGGAGTTAGCCGATGACCTTAGTGGTGGAACCCACATTGAGTTGATGGTAGGTTTGGATTTGACATCTGTACGATGTCTAGACCGCGGGGTTGGTCAGGTTGTGGATTTTATATTACGGAGAGCTGTTGGGTTTAATGGAACCGTATGGGTGTGATTGTGGAACCCTAGTATTAAAAAGGTAAACCTTAATTGTGACTAGTGGATGAGAACTTGTGCTGCGAAGAGCGGCTGAGGTCATGGATGACCATGTGGATGACTCTAGTGAGTCTAGCCAGAACTATGGGATTCGACCCACGGGTACGGTTATGAGATAAAATATGGAATCCCGAGTTAGAACGGATATTAGTGTGATGTGTGGATGTTGATCTCGATAGCAATGACTGTTAGTCGGTAGTCGTGTGGAGATGACTGGCTATCGAGGGTATTTAGTGTGGTTGCAGTACTTGGGGATCAGGGGACGTTCATGGAACGTTCATTATCCTGGTGTGGATTGTTAGAATGGTGGTACCCATAGTTGTGGGGTACGAGTACAGGTACGGGATCGTCGTTCGGTATGAGCGGAGATCCAAGGTTGTCATATTTGCACACGGTGTGCAAGTATGGATGTTTGTAGGTTGGTACTTTTGTACTGATGCTAGTATGGATGCCTGTGTGCTGATACTAGTGTCGTTGATAGTGTGTTGGTGCTGGTACTAGCGTTGGTGCTGGTGTCAGTGATTGTGATGACGATGAGCCATGAGTTGGGGCGTGACTCCGTCATGATGGACATATGTTCGGTTTTTGAGATTTGGTAGTGGTTGAGTGATGGACTGGATGGGATCCAGTTGAGATTGTGATGTGTTGGGATTAGTCCCGACAGTGGTAAAATGACAAGTGATGAGTGGATAAAAAGGTATGATTGAGACTTGAGGAATCTTGGGATGACGTCCCCTACGTCATGAGAATTAGTGGAGTTGGGGAGTTGTTGGCAACTCCGAGGTTGGTGTGATTGTATGTTTCTAATATCTCCAGAAAGGACAAGGAAATGATTGGATTTGGAAAAGACGAGGAAACCATTGGTGGTTAGATGTGGGATTTTGTGATTGTAAATAACTTGGAGAACCGAGTGTTGAACCTGTAAAGGTTGAGATATGAGAACAAAATCGTAATGAATTACATCATTTTGGATGTGCGTAAATGGTTATTAACGGACATGAGGTTTGGGTAATGGATTGATTGCGGACACGTGGTTGTCCAAGTGAGTTGAGGATGTGGGAAGTCCAGTGGCTGGACTTGACATCTCCTTGGGAGCATGTCAGTTCCCAACACGGTTGGAACCTTAGTTTCGAGGAGAGTTGTGATTGTGGGACGAGAGGAATGCTGGTTTTCGCATTGGCGATAGGTATTCAGGAGTCATTGGGGTTGACTTCTTATTATCTGCCCTAGCAGACGTTGATTGCAGTTACCAGTACGTTGAGCGTGTATTGGTTGGTGGGCCCATGTGTGTTTTGGGGTCATCAGGAGGAGTTGCATATTTCGAAGTTAGGTAAACGAGATTTCTCATTTTCCGCTTGGTAGCAGACGATGTTGGGTTACATGGCGTGGTGAGTGCAGCGAGTTTTGTTTGCATCCACGTAGGATGAGTTTTGGCGTCATTGTTTTGGATCATCCTTGGTTTTTCCTAGGAGGGGTGACAAGGATAGATACGAGGTAATCAGTGAGAACCCACAGTTAACTGTGTGGAATCTAGTAGTTAACTGTGTGGATCCTAGGTGGAGCAGGATCGTGACGTTTATAGTCAGGGATGCAGTGTCGAATCTGGGTCGTGATCTTGATGACCCAGATAGGGGGAGAGTTTATCACTCTTACCTTGGTATGTGAGTCGTAAATGACGGGACTGAACTTCTTCTCGAAGTGGATCCCGTATGGTATATTACTCGAGTGAGTAGGTTCCCGATGTGGTCGGATTTTGTCAACCTTAGACGTGTGGATGTTGGATTGGCTTCCCTATGAAGTCAATCAAATGTATTGAGCAGGTAACCGATAGGTTCGGTTTTGGTGTGTCTGGGTAGACGTGAACGAGATTTCAGGTTTTGGAATCGAATTTCTGGGTGACGATTCAGGATTCAATTTTCGAACTTGAAAGTAGATTACTGGATTTGGGTGCGGAATGATTATTCCAAATGCTAGCTTACGGAATAATGATTTCGGATTCGGATTTGGAAATGGAAATGGATTAAAAATGTGATGTCTGGGTTTGGATTCCGGATTTCTTTCGAAATTGCAGATTCAGATTTGGAATTGGAACTGAATGATGGGTGGAGCTTCGATTTGTCTACTGCTGGTTTGGGCAAATGGACTCCATTATTTGGAACGTGTTTGGCTATACCCTAAGTGGTTGTAGTCTGGTCGATGGGTTGTACCCGAGGTGTGTCGGTGAGTGTGTTGGTAGTCGGATTGGTTCTGATACCATTGGATTAGTTGAGGTCGAGGACCGGACATTGGATACTATGCAATGGGTCATGGTATTTCTGATGGGTCTAATTACACACGAGTCGGGTGAAATGTTGGTAGGTGTAAATTTTGAGTCGAGTAAGTTGGTGGCTTGTGTAGCCACGAGTGAGTAGAGCGTCAGTTTTCGACTGACAACTGCCGAGTGGTGACAGATTTTCGGGATGTGTCAACGTGGATTGTTGAGTGAGGTCTGATGACTCCCAGTGGGAGTAGATACCAGGATAAATTAGTGATTGAGAAAGAAATCATCGAGTTTTTGCGTCAACGAAATGGTAGATGTTATGTGTGGTGTCAATTCGAAACGGGTGGTTTTAGTCATTCGACGGGGTCGAATGTAATCGATATGACATGAATACTAGTGGTACGTTTGGGTGTAGACAAGTTTTTGTTCTGATTAGTTGGTGTAAGGGTGTACACGTGTTACGAGGTCGATTTTACTTTCCACGGGGTGTTTGTGGAATCAGGACAGTTGGAATTTCGAGAACGAAACTAATTAAGGAGGGAAGAACGTTTGAGATTAGATCGGTTGGAATTTCGAGGACGAAATTAATTAAGGAGGGAAGGTTGTAACGACCCGTCCCAAATTTCGGGATTAGATTAGTGACTAATCTTGATTAGTGAGGTTGATCGGTGATTAGTTGGGCGAAATCGGTGCGAACGATGCAAAATGACCGTTTTGCCCCTGGTCGTGGGAAAAATGTTGACTTTTTGATCGGGCGGCCAAATGAACTTTGACCGATGACCGTGACATAGTTTCGGACGTCACGAGTTCATAGACAGGTGGCACGTTTGATTCCGACATTCAAGGAAAAAGTTATGACGTACGGAAGTTAAGGGGCATTTTGGTAATTTTGGTTAAAAGGGGCCAAATGTTGACTTTCGACCCGGGAGGTCCGATGGACGAGGGACAAGGACCGTTACGTAGAGCTAGTCGATACGAATCCGTAGACAGGTGGGATGCCGAAATCGGAGTTTCGACGACGAAGTTATGATCACGGGAACGGACTCGATTAACCTAACGAACCGGGATTTCAAATAAAATATTATTTTATTGTGAATAGTACCCTATGATTGAACACACCTGGATGAGTGACAAGTGTCACCCATCCCTTAATTTGAGGCTTAAAACCAGATCCATGCTTTGGGGAAAACATCATTATGACGTTTTATTAATTATTAATTATACTTAATTATTCTAAATCAGCCATTTCTTCTTCTTTGTGTTTTCTTACCCGTGAACCATGGAAAAACAGAGAAGGGAGAGTTTGAAATTGTCCACCATTTCCCTTCCATTTCTGAGCCAGAGAGTGAGAAACTGAGAGTTTTGAAAGACATAATTAACTGGGGAAACACTGGGATTGATTGAGAGTTGAAAATCTGAGAATCGAATTTGTGAATTTTGGGAGGGAAAATTCGAAATGGAAGCTTTGAGCCTTGACGATCAAAATGGAGTTTAATTTGAGTCTTCTGGGATTTCCACGAACAGTTTCATTGAAAGAACGAAAGGAATTGAGGCCCAATTGGCTCTGAACGGGTCTCGTAACAGTGAGCAAGGTTCGAGCTTGAGTCGTGGGATTTGAGGCTTGGATTGATGCAATTGACCTGGGGAATATGTTCCTTAGGATCCCACGATGCTTATGGAAGGATCAATTGAAGGAAAACGATGGCTATTGCTGAAGTTCAATGAATACACAGTGTAAGGCAGTTCTTCGAAGAGTCGAGTTTGATTCGACTGGTTTGAGGTAAGTGTTCGTATTGACTTTTCAGACCCTTAATTGGACTCAAAACGAACCTGTTTGAATGTTCAATTGAAAGTGTTGGTTTCGAATTGATAGGAAACGAGTCGGGTTATCTCGCGGGCGAACTGGACCCGTTTTACAGACAACCGGGTGAGGACGAAGGCACTGTAGCTGGTGCGTGGGTTTCACGCGCAGCCACTAACGGCGGTGCTAACGGCGCTTGGGCATGAATCTCGAGGTGAGGTCAACATGACTTCTGTCCTATTTAATGTAACGAACATTTTGGGATTGGTTTCGTGTCGATCGGACACCGTCTCGATATTATACGGGACGTCCGAAGGTTTTTAATCAAGTTTAAAAATAGTTAAAAATTCTGGAAAATTACGGGACTTTAATAGGAGGTTAATGATGAGGTTAGTGACCCTCTATTTTGATTTGGGCAGGATTGTGAGTCCCGGTGATGGTGGTGTGGCCTGGGAAGGCCTATGGCACGCGTATCGAGGCGTATCGTTAAACGGTCTGTGAGTGGACTTTGTTTTCTAACCGTGATGCATGCATATATGATTTAAAATGCTTTATTATATGATTTTATATGCTTTGGCATGATTGATGTTTCAATCCGGTGATTTCTCGATTTTATGGATTATTATATTTTAGGCACAATTTTTGAGAAATTTTAAAATTGCTGTTTTGGGCGTAGGCCCGGGATTTAAAATGATGTTTTGACTCGGATTATGAGTTAAGGATTTGATTTTATGGATTTATATGAAAATGGCAACTGAGGTTGTGTTCGTATGGATTTGCGTGAAAATGATATTTTGGGCTTGAGACCCAATTGGATAGTGATTTTGACTCGGATTTGGAGTCACATGTGAATATGATTAAATTGATGATTTTTATTTATAAAGTAAATTCTGGACACTGTTTTACGATGATTTGTGGAACTTATTTTGTGAAAGCTATGTCTCGGGCGTAGGCCCTATTGAAATGTTTTTGACTTGATTTGAGACATAAATGATTTTAAAATGAGATTACTGGATTTGGTGACTGTTCCATATATACCATCCTCTGTGATTTGATAGTCTCCTCCAGACTTCGTAGTTCCTGGAGTAGTCACCATCCACTGCCTGGAGATGAGTAGCTCCGAGGGAGGCTCACTCGCAGGAGCGTGGGACCACTGCCTGGAGATGAGTAGCTCCGAGGGAGGCTCACTCGCAGGAGCGTGGGATTATGTTGATATCCTTCAGATGTTGTTGATTCCTGGAGTTGATGTACTCGGACGTGAGATACTGAGTTTGCACGCGTTGCATTGATATCGTGACGGGTTATATGGATATTGAGATTGGATATTGAGGATTGGTGGTATTATGATTTATTTATATTTGTGTCCAGCGGCTTTATAACAGATGCTTTATATCATGAACTAATTTGATGAACATGAGTTTTACGGACCATGGGAAAACATGTTTTGATTTTATCGGTCCACTTTACATACTCGAATGATTTCATACTATCACTCATGTTTTAAGTTATGCATGCCCGTTTGTGAAAACTGAAGGGTAAGAATTTGTTTTGATAAATGTATTTCTAAAAGTTCATTTTCGTCCACTCACAGCTTTTATTGGTTTTAATGCCCAACAGGTTGATCACGGATGCGACTGCAGCAGAGACTAGGACATTGCACGCCTTCTTCATCGATCCTGGCGCACTCTGGAAGTCCCGTTTGGGCAGTGATTTTTGGTTATCCCTTGTCTGACACCTCTTGTTGGACGGGAGCAGGGCACATTCCACAGTAATCCCGGGGGGATTGGGATGGGTCCTGTCAATCAACATGATTTCATGTTAACGTCACCTACTCACTAGAGATGATAGTAGTGTCGTTGTGGCCGTCGGTTGTCAGAAAACTCCGTTAATGGCCTGAAATTCAAACCTCCATATCTCCCTCATTTCTCAACTAAATCTGATAAATTTTAAATCAAAATCTATCTACTCGATCCTTGGAATCCGAATCCAAGCCCAAAATTCAATGAAAGTACATGAATATCAAGATATGAGCTCCAAATTTTTGGATTTCTTCCTCTTCCCACCCTAACCATCTTTTATGTCCTCCTCCTTCAAACCTGGGCTTATCCTGCTCTTGAGGTTCCCATGATTGTGATTCTAACCTTGGTTTGGTTCAAAAGTGTCTCAAAATGAAGTGGAAATTAAGGGGTTGTATGTGTGCATGTGTTTGGTTGTTTACACGGGAAAGAGAGAGTGAGAGAGGGAAAATGGATGATGATCCAATCCAAATGGATCGTAGTCAATCACTCTAAGAATATCCTACTTTTCCCACTTTCCCAATTTCCCCTTCTCTAAATTAGAAAGTCAAGTATAAACCTAAGGGAAAAATGGTCCAACGTACTAAAATATTTTTGTAAAATCCTGAAGAAAAAAAACTTAAGAAATTCGTCTAAATATGTAATTAAGGTTCGAGTCGTCATCAAAATTCATGCATGTTACTAAGAAAATTGTGGATACTGATCTCGCATCAAAGCCTTGGGCTCCCATGTGGCCTCCCCCTTGTTAAAATTCCTCCACATAACCTTAAGCAATGTAATAGTCTTACCACGAAGCACCTTGTCCTTCTGGTCGAGGATCATAACCGGTTTCTCCTCATAGCTCAAATCCTCCCTGAGGCCGAAAGGCTGCTCCCTCAGCACATGTGACCTAACAAATAAATACTCCCGGAGCATAGATACGTGAAAAACATTGTGGATTCGAGAAAGTTCTGCGGGTAATGCAAGCTGATAAGTCACCAGACTTATCCTTTCTGTGATCTTGTAGGGTCCAATAAAACAAAGACTCAAGTTTCCTCGCCAACCAAAAACGCACCACCCCATTCCAAGGGGATAATTTCAGAAAAATCCCGTCCCCAACCTAAAAGTTTTCTGACAATCATGTGCATCCTTCAACCTCTGCCTAATAGGCTTGACCTTTTTTATTGCCATATCTGAAAACTCGAATGCATGTAGCCTCCTCCTACCCACCTCGGTCCAACAAAGTATTGCCCTGCACCGATGATCATACAGTGCCTTGAAAGGATTCATCCTAATAATGGCTTGAAAACTGTTGTTATAGGCGAATTCCAAGGGTAAGTAAGTATCCTAACTCCCTCTAAATTGTAGTGCACAAGCCCTTAACATATCCTCCAAGGTCTGGATAGTCCTTTCAGACTGCCCATGAGTATGAGGATGAAAAGTTGTATTGAAATATGTCTTGGTCTCAAGAGATCAAGTGAAACTCTACCAGAGCCTTGAGGTAAACCTCATATCATGATATGACACAACTAATTCAGGGACCCCATGTAGACGAACAATCTGATCTAAAAACAACTTGGCAAATTTATTCATCCGGTAATCCTCCCCTACTCACAAGAAGTGTTCCGACTTCGTAAGCCTGTCCACGATCACCCAAATTCCATTGTGACCCTTCTGGGTCCTCAGAAGCTTAAGCACAAAATTCATGGTAAGGTAGTCCTATTTCCATTCTGGAATAAGATGTGGATGCAATCTCTCATAAGGCCTCTACCTTTGAACCTTGACTTTCTGACAAATAAGGCACTTGCTAACAAACTCTGCAACCTCTCATTTCATTCCCGACCACCAGCAATACTCTCTTAGGGTACGATACATATTGGTTCTTCCTTGGTGCATTACATAGGCAGAACTATGCGCCTCCTCAAGAATATCCTTTTATAATTCTAACACATCTGGCACAAACAATCGACCTTCCTTGAGCAAGGCTCCATCGTCTCGGAGTGAAAAGTCTAATCGGATTTTCGCTTCAACCTCTATCCTGATGATACACAAAATTGGATCATGTAGTTGCGCTGCAATAATCTGATCAAGTAACACGGGTCTCATGTCGAAACTAGGTAGTAAAGCTCCATGGTAAACTACCCCTAGTACAAGCCCCTCATTCCAAAGCTCCAATAACAAGGGAAAGTGAACAGTGTGGGTGTAAGATAACAAACTTGCAAGACTTTCTGCTCAGGACATCAACCACTACATTAGCCTTCCCCCAATGGTTCTCAATAGTGCAGTCGTAGTCCTTAATTAATTCCAACCACCTATTCTGCTGTGTGTTTAACTCCCTCTAAGTAAAAAAGCACTTTAGAATCTGGTGGCCCGTGAAAATCCTGCATGTCTCCCCATAAAAATAGTGCCTCCAAATTTTTAGTGCGTGCATGACTACGAGGATGTATTACTATAAACCTCAAACTCCCCATTACAGTCCGGAAGTGCCAAGATCAGAGAAGTAGTCAACCATTTTTTTAATTCCTGGAAACTCTATTCACACAGGTCATCTCAAACAAAATGTATTCCCTTCTAAGTCAAATACATCAAAGGAGTCGCTATCTTTGAGAAGCTCTCTACGAAAGATCTACAATACCCAGTAAATCCGAGAAAACTTCTAATCTTGGTGTCAGTTTTCATTGACCAGTGTTGGATTTCTAGGCCATATCATTTTCAATGAGGGGGTTAGTGTGGACCGTTAGAATAAGAAAGAAGTTTTGAAACTTAGCATACAATTCCTTCAACCTGAGTGTATTCAAAACCAGTTTCAAATGATTCTCGTGCTCCTTCGCACTGATCAAATACACCAAGATATCATCAATGAACATGATACAAAAAATGGTCCAAATACTTCTAGAAGACTAGGTTAATCAAATCCATAAATGCAACTAGTGCATTAGTCAACCAGAAAGACATGACCAAAAACTCAAAATGACCATATCGAGTCTGAAAGGCTGTAGTAGGAATGTCTGATTCCTTAATCCTCAACGGGTGATACCCAGATCGAAGGTAAATCTTGGAAAAATACCTTGCACCCCTCAACTGGAAAAAAAATCATCGATACGTGGTAAAAGATACTTGTTTCACGTCGTCACCCTGTTCAACTACTGGTAATCAATACAAGGTCTCAGGCTACCATCCTTTTTCACACAAAAAACATCAGGGCTCCCCAAGGTGGCACACTTGGTCGGATAAACCCTAAATTCACTAAGTCCTATAGTTGAACCTTTAGTTCCCTCAACTTTTCTAGTGCCATCTGATATGGTGGCTGTAAAATAGGTTGGGTACACATAATAAGTTCAATAGTAAATTCGACCTCTCTCTGAGATGGTAGCCCTAGTAAATCTTCCGAAAAAACATTAGGAAAATTATTCATAACCTATATCTCCTCAATACGCACTGAGACATCCTAGGCTTCCACAACATGTGCCAAATATCCTTGACAACCACTCCTCAAACAGCTTTTTAACCTCCAAGGCCGAGATAACCCTTGAAGTTAGTACTCGTTGATCCCCACGGAATACGAACAGTTGCAAGTTGGGACTTCGAAAGACAATGGTCTTCTCAAAACACTCAACAGAGGCATGAGGAGTAGTCAACCAATCCATCCTTAGGATTACATCGAAGTCATAGATGTCCACAGGGATCACATCTGCCTTTAGGTCAAAACCCTCTACCCAAATGGAACGGTCTCGGATCACTGTACTAGTTATTAACATAGCACCGATCGGAGTACTAATACCCTTATGGCAATCAAGTAAGGTCAACTCCTGGCTCGTAAATAGTGTAAATTATCTAGAAATAAATGAGTGTGTGGCCCCGGGATCCATCGACACACGTGCATCCCAAACAAAGAAAGATATAGTACCTATCACCACTTCGGGTGCTACATGAGCCTTCTGTTGTGTAACCACAAACACACGAGCTTGTCCTTCCACAGGTCGGTCGCATCCTCTCTAACCACCACCAATACTACCGGCCCTGCGACTAGTCGCCTAGCCCCTAGTACCCATAATCGATAAAGGTGTAGTCAACTACTAACCCAGTTCTGCTTTGTCCTACTCAATAGCCTCGCAATCTGGGAGGTAAGGACACTCTTGCTTGAAATTTCCAAGCGCACCATAGAAAAAGCACCTATCTCTACTACTCTGGTTAGCATGTCCACGACGTCCACCAGAATTCCCGCTAGACTGGGTGGATGGCTAAAAGCTAGACTGACTCCCTCGGGAACTTTTCCATCCAGCTTCACGACCATTGTGATCCGAATGGCAACAACTTGAGGAATCGAAGCTAGAAGCACCCAATTTTGAAGCTCACTTAGTGGAAGACTCCGCATACTACATTTCTCTGCATTGCCTCGAACCTTCGTACTGATGCTACTGCTGGGATGTTGTCAAAGTCAACTCAACCCGTGCATCCTGTAACGACCCGGAACTTCAAAAAGGGAAAAAATGTAAATTTGGAAAAGATTTGTATAAAATGACGATTTTACCCTTGTGAATAGTGTGGTAAATGTTGACTTTTTGATTGGTAGGTCGAACGGACGTTGGCTGATGACCGTGACGTAGTTCAAGACGTCACGAGTCCGTAGACAGGTGGCACGTCCAATTCCGACGACGGAGGAAGAAGTTATGATGTTCGAAAGGTCGAGGGCATTTTTGTAAATTGGTTAAAAAGGGAGAATTTGTTGACTTTTTCCACGACAAGTATTCTTCGCGCAAAACGAGGATCATTAGATAGGTCTCGATGTCCTGAGTAGAACGACAGGCGGCACGCCGTCATCGGACGTCGGACGGTTAAGTTGCGGGTTTGAATTTGTGATGGGTAAAATAGTAATTTGGACTTTCAGGGGCAGTTTGGTCTTTTAACACCTAGGGATTTGTGAGCAACCGGATAAGGACATCTGGGACAATGTAATTGGATATTTTTGAGTTGAACCATAGGTTAGAGGACACCTGGCTATTTCCTAGAGGCTTCTGGCCATATCCTACGCGGTTACAAGTTTTAAACTAAGGCTTAATCATTCAACTAAGAGAAAAACAGAGACAGAGAACAATCGATCAATTTCCAGTGAGTGTGTGAGAGTCGTGTGGTTTCTTTGTGCTTGAGTTAGTGCCAGAGGTCTACCTGTGAGTTTTGTGATCATGTTGAGGGAAACTTAAGTGTTGGCTATGTGTGAGAGGTGAGAAAACCAGTGAAAACAGAGGAACAATCGTGGGTCGAGGTGCAACCTCAATCGATCAAAGTGGTCTAATTTGGTCTATGGGACTATTTAGAGGGGTGAGGATTGCCTTTTGGACCCGAAGAATCACGGCGGAGGCCACGGTGGAGGCCAGAAAATAGGTGAGGTTTCGGTTTCCTCTGTTTTTCCAGTATTGGGTTCAAATCAAAAGTCGTGGGTTTTGGAGAGTTGTTGAATCGTTTTATTGGCCCTAACAGTTGTAGGAAGGTATTACTGAGCTAAGGATTCGAACCCGTGCCCTGAGAAGACGGCTGGTGGCCCGGGAACAGAAACTGGAATTTTCTGGGTTTTGGTTCGAACTTGGGAGGTAAGGTTTAAGGTCTCATTTCGTGATTTTGTTAAGTAAATCAATTCTAAATTATAGAACGAAACTAATGGTGAAAAAAGGATTGAAAATGTCTGGAAAATGGGTGAAAACCGGCCTCACCGGCTCGGTTGGACCGGACCGGTCTGGACCAGTCTGAATCGGGTTGGCTAGAGATTGACGATGACACTGTAGTAGGCGCGTGGCTCCCACGCGCAGCCCCTTTGGGCGACGCATGAGGACGCGTGGGGCATGTTTTGGGGAAGTGTTCAACATGGTTTTCACTCTAATCGATGTAACGAACATTTTGGGACAAGTTTCGAGTCGATCGGACACCGTCTCGGGTTAATTTTGAGTGTCTGAAGGTTTAGGGGTTAATTTAATTACGTTTAAAAATCCCGAAAAATTGGGAAAATTATTGTGAGCTTTAATGAAGTGTTTGTGACCCGAAATTGTGGTATTTGATAGGTCGGGATATTCTTGAGGCAGTCGAGGAGCGTACGGAGCGCGATTGACGCGTTCGGACCTAGTGAGTGGACTTTTATTTTCTAACCGAGCATGCATAACTGTTTTTATCTACTTGTTCCATGTTTTTAAATATGATTTTATGTAATTGATTATTCTATATCTGTTTTACATAATTGCACGATTTTCGAGATGTTTCTTAGATTTATACGTATTTCGGCACGTTTTACGAGATACGATTTGATTATGATTCCGATGCTATGGTTTTGGGATTTAAATACATGACTTGTTTTCAATGATTACAAATGAGTTTTGAAACAATGATTTTGATAATCAAGGTTTTCGATTTTAGAATCGAATTTTGGAAATCGAGATTTGTTTTTAAAGCTTGAAAAAGGGATTTCCGGATTTGGATTCAAAATGATGGTTCTGAACGCCGGCATGGCTTCAGAATAGTGATTTTGAATTCGGGTTTGGACATAGATTTAGAAATGATTTAAAAACGGTTTGGATTGGATTTGCTGGATCTGGTTATTGGGTTTAAAGACCCGGATATGATATGACGGGGGCGGACCCGGATTGGGTTTAAAGACCCGGATTGAGTTTAAAGACTTGAGAGTTTAAAGACTCGGATATTATGATTTTCCCCCGTAGGCCTGTTGAATTTAAAGACTCGGGAGTTTAAAGACTCGGATAGATCCAGCAGGTTCGATTGGTACATGATAGATTTTGCATTTCATGTTTTTATGATGATGTTTCCATAATGGTTGCTAAATGGTATTTACGGTTGTTTCCAGATACTTAGTTATGCATGCATGTTTTTAAGATGGAGGGTTAAATCCTGGTTTGTTTATAAAAACTGTTTTTGAAACTCTTATTTATTTTTAGTCCACTCAAACTTTTATGGTTTTAATTACCCTCCAGATCGTGGTGCAAGCGGTGGGGCTAACATTGAGGCAGAGGCAGAGGCATAGAGTTTTCCCGTTGCACGTTTAGTCAACTCATAGTAGGACTTTTGTTCTTATCTTGTACTGTTACTATGCTCTGTACTACTGTTGGGTAGTTGTATTATAAATTCTCCCTGGTCTGACAATGTATGCTTTGTGGTTGTTGAGGTTATTTTGGTCTTTTGAGTGTGATTGTCAGACGGGAGCAGGGTTTGTCCCGGTTATTGAGGTGATAATCTGGGTGGGTCCTGTCAGATCCACATCTAACAAAGCCCAGAGAGAGGTATATGACCCCGATAGCGCAGCAGCTTGTATCTCGTTTCTAAGGCTAGTCATGAACAGGCGAAGCTTGCCGGCCTCGATCGCCACCTATCATGAGCATACACGCCAGATCAAAGAACCACTACTCGTACTGAGTAACTGTCATGTCTCTCTGTTCCAGTCACAGGAACTTTGTCTCCCTCATAACGCGGTAGGACTGTGGATAAAACTGTTGCATGGAGCATTTCCTAGACAACTCCCAATTCACGGTCGCCTCACCCAATCTAGTCATTAATGTGGTCTACCATCATCTCACCATGTAGTCACTAAAAAAAAGGTGACTATCTCTACCCTGAACTCCCAAGTCGCTGGGCCCTCTCGATATCCTACCCACGGGTATCCCTTTTCCCCTAAAACACGGCATCAAATGCATGGACAAAACGATCCATAGTATGGTCCCACCTACACTCTAGACCCTTATCATTGTTATTAGGCTGTGGACGGGGCTAGCATCGTGGAGGCATAATGTCTGAAAAGAGGCATACGTTAGTAACAGAACTACAATGCACAACAGATGTGCGACTCACATGAAAAAAAACTTAATGCTCTGATACCAAATTGACAAGACCCTCCTTCGAAATCACATCGATACTCGAAAATGGACTTGCTCCCATCTGACACAAATGCTTAAAATACCAAAACTAAACTTAGTCCATAATAAAAATGCAAATAATGTCAAACAAGGGATAATGTTCATGTTCAACTAGTAACACAGATTAAATTAAGGATTAAGCATCGCACTAGATAAAATAATAATGAAAACTAGAATCCTACTTTGGTAATATATGAGCGCGTAGTCCAAGGTTAACAATACCTTAGTCTTAGTCTCAGATCAACCCACGTCACCAAAAGTAGCTTGGAGTGTGGGAAAACCATAAAACCCGCGAGTGGACAAAAACAAAGCCTTAGAAAACTATACTTCCGAAAATAATCATTTTCCGCTTCGTTTTATGAAAACATGCATGCATAAAAAAGGAAATAGTAGATATTAAATAAAGTAGTATCATAAATAAACTCGGATCCAACATAAATCATGTAAAAACACGTAGATACCCATAGCCCACACTTCCCTGAAATCCCCGGTTATAAACCATTATGAAAAGCATCTCAACACAACAAGCAATAATAGTCAAACCTCATCTCGCTAGTTCAACTAGAATTCCTCATGTACTACGCATAGACAACCTCGAACCCTACGGAGTCTAGTCCGTTGGCACGTGTGAAGTCTAATTCTGACAACGTCCGAGTCCGTACTTGGGAATCATCAGAGTCAAACCCCAGAATAACGATCCAATTGCATGAGGATGGCAAGACTGGAAAAATAGCTTACCAAATACCTTTTTACCTGCTTTTGGAACACCCACAAAGCCCAAAACATTGACAATCCGGGCACCAGCCTGAAATTCGATTTTTTTTCTAAGTCCAACGAACATGTGTCCAGTAAACTGTAACTGAATATATATATATATATGTACAAATATATAATCCATGCCAGAAAATCATATAAATATGTAAATATGCATGCATGACATTTAGGAAAGAAAGTGTCCACTCACAGTCAAACTGATAGCTCAATTTTGAGCCGTGTGCTCTTCAAATGTCCCAGGAGCATTCTCGCTTGCCGAAATAATTCCTGGGGTTACCAGTAATCCATATAAGTGTGTATGAAAATCCCCTTAAATCCCAGAACAGTAAACACGTCCCGAACATGCATCTCAAGTCTAAAAATTCCCAATACTACCCCTAAACGAACTCTGATCGGCCTGAAACCACAACATTGGATTTAGCTCACCGAAACTTTATGAACAAGCCCAGACGCACCTTGAGATTCATTCTGACGCTTCGTCACGCGTCGATGGAATGTCGGTGGCCTTCCCACGCTTCGCCCACGTGCCTTGACATTACATACTGACGGGTTACCTAACACGTGCCTTGACAATTGACACCCCCACCATGTAGCACCCTCAGACAGCTTCCATATGCCACTAGCTGCCACCTACAATGTGGCACCCTTAAGACGTGGCACTCACCACATGTCCATACTGACGTCATCATGACATCATATGGTGACATCATCATGACCTCATGTCGACATCACCCACTCACCATAGACGACGGTGGCACCGCCGTGGCTGCCGCTGTTGGTCGCCGAAAAATGCTATTAAAAGCCTGAAACTTCAAACCTTTATATCTTCCTTCTTAGTTAACCAAATTGGAAAAAATTTATTTCAAAATCTATCTACTCGATCCCAGGAATCCAAATCCAATCCTATAATTCAAAGAAAGTACATGGATTTCAAGCTATGTGCACCCAAAGTTTCGGGTTTCTTCCTCCTCTCACCTCAGCCATGTTCTATGTCCCTCCTTCAAACTCATGCTTATCTTGCTCTTGAGGTTCCCATCAATGTGTGATGACCCGAAAATTCAAAAAAGGAAAAACAGGAAAAGATGGATGTAAAGTGACGATTATGCCCTTGGTTATGAGGGCAAAAGTGAACTTTTTTTTCGGAATGCCTTTTGGATGAGTCAATGTTTGGTGACTCATTGTGTCCTTCAGTGACACATGTCCCTTGGCTAAGGCTGAGTAGTGGCCATAGAGATTGTGATGGTGGGAAAAAGATAAATTGAAATTGGGGGAAACCTGATTGTGTGAACTTTAGAGGGAAACAACAGAGAAGAAAGAAATGTTTGATTAATCTTCCCCGCAACCGACTGAGAAACATTGATGCAATTGGATGCAATTTAGAGGCTTAGGAGATTGGGACAGAGAGTAAAACACGAGGGATAGAGAGGATAACCAGAAAAACCTATATTCGTAAAATTGAAGAACAAAGTGGGGTTCGAATTTGGAGTTGTGGACCTTGAGGATCCGAATTGACCTTGAATCTATCCTTCTGGGATCATTCCAAGCTAATCCATCTCAAAATCGAAGAGGATTGCTATCATTTTAGCTGAGAACTACATCTCTCAACTCGTCTTAAAATCAAGCTTGGGTTCACATAATTAGAGGTAAGAAAAATTGAAATTGATCTTGAAACCATGTTCATATGAGTCCTAGGATACTTACTGGTTTATCGGAATTAAGAAAGGGGTTGAAATTGGACGAAATTGGAGTTATGGCCGATCGGGTATGGACTTAGAAATCGACCTGTTTAAGTTATGATTTCATGAAATTGAGCATACAGATCCCTAATTAAGATTGAGTAGATGCAAATCAGTAGAAGAAACGAAGGAATTGGGGTCGAATTGACTGAGAACTGATCGGGTTGCACCGCGGGTTGCAGACCCGTTTACCAGGCGATCGAGTTGGGACGATGAACATTAGTGGTACTGTTCATCGGCGGGTGAGTTCATGCACAGCCCATGTAATCGGGGCGTGAGGGCCGAGATTTGATACTTGTTATGTGATTTTTCTAGAATGCCGGTGATTGTTATTCATATGTTTTCCCTATGCATGCATGGTTTGATAAACTGGAGGGTAAATGATGTATTTTGAAATGTGTTTCAAATGATCTTATTTTTGTCCGCTCACACCTTTTCTGTTTTGATGACTCTTCAGGCCGTGGTACGACGTTTGGGGCTGATAAAAAGGCCGAGGCATGATCGGAAATCAGTGCAGTTATTCCTTGTCTGATAGGTGCTAAGGGGTAATTTTGAGACTTCAGTCGACTTGTTAGACGGGAGCAGGACCGGTCACGGTTATCAACGTCCAGTTGGGACGGGTCCTGTCAAATTGGTATCAGAGCATTGGGTTACTGATTTGTCATGCCTTCGAGACGCGAGCCCTATGCACGGCCTGGTTATGAGCTCGAGGGTCCAGATGTTGAGAGAGCCCAACATCTGGGAGCCACTATATTTACGGGCCAAACAGACCAAGAAGAATCCTACGAGTGGCTTATTCACCTTGAGTGGATTTTCGAGGTTATGAGATGTCCGCCAGAGGATATGGTCCTATTAGCTACATTTATGTTGTTTGGTAATGCTTATAGATGATGGAGTGGGTTACAGATGACTGGTTTAACTGCCCACACTTTGACTTGGGAGGCTTTCAGAGATCGTTTCCTGAATCAGTTTTACCCTCGATCCTTTTGGAATGCTAAAGAGGTTGAGTTCCTTCAATTGCGGCAGGGGAATCTGTCAGTGGCCGACTATGAGCAGAAATTCTTGTACTTATCTAGTTTCGCCCCTCTGTATGTGGCACATGAGGAAGATAAGTGTCGAAGATTTGAGCAGGGATTGAGGAATATGATACGGGGCGCTGTGACAGTATGCTCATATTCTACCCTGAGAGAATTATCAGATGCTGTTACTCGAGTGGAGGCGAGTTTACCCATTCGAGAGAGAGATAGAAGCTCTGGACGATACCGAGAACATCAGAGTACCAGAAGTACGAGTTAAGGAAATGAACCAAAGGATATTCGAGGAGTTATGTCAAGGCCCCTTACCTCGGAACAATCGAGTAGAGTTTCAGTTACATCTTCATCATAGCATACACCAATCACTTGCTTTCATTGTGGAGAGCATGGTCACATTAGGAAATAATGTCCCTACCGGTCGGATCAAAGTGTGACAGACCGTACAGCTGGGGGTAGACACCAAGGACCAATGTCGACTTCTATTGGTGGCACTAGTAGCGCCAGAACTAGGCGACCGGGTCGTGGTTGGCCTTCGGGTTCAAGAACGTAGACCTTGGAAAGCGTAATAGAGTGTTACAAGATCTCAGTTTGGCTGTAGATGTTGTGATTATTATTATTTGTTGTTACGTTTTTGTTGTAATGTATGTTATTGTACAGTTGTACTGTTGTGTGTTTGATTAATAAATAACGTGATCGAATTTCGGGGATGAAATTTCTTAAGTGGGGAAGGTTGTGATGACTCGGAAATTCGAAAAAGGAAAAATTGGAAAAGTTGGATGTAAAATGACGATTTTGCCCTTGGTTATGGGGACAAAAGTTGACTTTTTGTTCAGAATGCCTTTTGGACTTTTAACCATGACTATTGTGTAGGTCTCGAGACGCTGAGTCTATAGACAGGCGGGAAGCGTCAATCGGAGTTCGGACGTAGAAGTTACGGGTCTAGAATTATGAGGGGCATTTTGATAATTTTGAAGATAAGGGTAAAATGGTAATTTTGGTTGGGCTAAGATTTTATGTTTCCGCCATTTTGGATGAGTCAATGTTTGGTGACTCATTGTGTCCTTCAGTGACACATGTCACTTGGCTAAGGCTGAGTAGTGGCCAAAGAGATTGTGACGGTGGGAAAAAGATAAATTGAAATTGGGGGAAACCTGATTGTGTGGACTTTAGAGGGAAACAACAAAAAAGAAAGAAATGTCTGATTAATCTTCCCAGCAACCGATTGAGAAACATTGATGCAATTGGATGCAATTTAGAGGCTTAGGAGCTTAGGACAGAGAGTAAAACACGAGGGATAGAGAGGATAACCAGAAAAACCTATATTCAAAAAAAATGAAGAACAAAGTGGGGTTCGAATTTGGAGTTGTGGACCTTAAGGACCCGAATTGACCTTGAATCTATCCTTCTGGGATCATTCCGAGCTAATCCATCTCAAAATCGAAGAGCATTGCTATCATTTTAGCCGAGAACTGCATCTCCCAACTCTTCGAAAAATCAAGCTTGGGTTCACATAATTAGAGGTAAGAAAAATTGAAATTGATCTTGAAATCATGTTCATATGAGTCCTAGGATACTTACTGGTTGATCGGAATTAAGAGAAGGGTTGAAATTGGAGTTATGGCCGATCGGGAATGGACTTAGAATTCGACCTGTTCAAGTCGTGATTTCATGAAATTGAGCATACAAATCCCTAATTAAGATTGAATAGATGAAAATCATTGGAAGAAACGAAGTAATTGGGGTCGAATTGACTGAGAACTGATCGGGTTGCACCGCGGGTTGCGGACCCGTTTACCAAGCGATCGGGTTGGGACGATGAACAGTAGTGGTACTGTTCATTGGCGCGTGAGTTCACGCGCAATTCATGTAATCGGCCCTTGAGGACACGTGGTTGACCTTCTGTGGAAGTGTTCAACATACTTTTTCATGTACTCGATGTAACAAACATTTTGGCGTTAGTTTCGAGTCGATCGGACACCGTCTCGATAGTGTTGCAAGGGTCTGTAAGATTATGTTACGTTTTAAATTGGTATTTAATTCCTGAAAACTTTGGGGGATTTTAATATGCTATTTTTGGATTCATTAGTGACCCGTGATGATGTTGTTTGACAGGCTTCAGGAGTTTCAGAAGTTATGGAAAGGCGTGTAGCTCGGAATAGAGCGATTTGGACGGTGTGTGAGTGGACGTTTGTTTTATAAACTGTTATGCATGCATAGTTAAATGTTTTACATGATTGATTGCATGATTTGGTTTGCAATGATGTCATGGTGATTTGGCATGATTATTTGTGATTTAATGATTATTTTAATCGGTCTTTCGGGAACATTTTACGAGAAATGTGCAAGTGATATGTTGGGCTAGGCCCGGAGTAAAAAAGGTTTCAAAAAGGATATTTTGACTTAATTGGTGAGCTAAGGATGATTTCTGAATTATTTTAATGTTTTCAAATGAGATTTTACGGATTTATGTGTAAATGGCATTTGGGTTTGAGACCTTGTCGGGAATGCTTTTGAATTGGTTTGAAGTCATGGATATGATTGATATGTGTTTGTGGTATGGATTGTGTTTGTGATTGTGGATACTGGACCATGTTCTGGATGGTGCGAGTGCAGTTCCTAGACGTGACTCGGATGTTGCGTGAGTGCAGCTCTCGAGTATGTGGTACGTCTAGATGGTGCGTGTGCAGTTCCCAGACATGACTGATATGACTCGGATGGTGCCTGAGTGCAGTTCCCGAGGTTGGCCTACGCGTAGTGCGGATGTGATTGTGTGATTGTTTGTGCACTTGTGAGTAGTGCAGATTGATGGATTGATTGATTGATTGTGAACTTGTGAATAGTGCTGTTTGATGTTGATTGTGATTGCGTACTAGTATTGACTACGGGTTCTGGTCTTTGTGGCCTGGTGATTATGTTTTCATATGTTTGGCTTGAGAGATGGGATTTAATACTTGTTATGTGATTTGGCTGGAAAGCCGGTGATTGTTATTCATATATATTTTCTCTATGCATGCATGGTTTGATAAACTAGAGGGTAAATGATGTATTTTGAAATGTGATTCAAATGATCTTATTTTTGTCCACTCACACCTTTTCTGTTTTGATGACCCTCCAGGCCGTGGTTCGACGTTTGGGGCTGATCGAGAGGCGGAGGCATGAGCGGAAATCAGTGCAATTATCCCTTATCTGACAGGTGCTGAGGGGTAATTTCGGGATTTCAGTCGACTTGTCAGAAGGGAGTAGGACCGGGAACGGTTATCAACATCTAGTTGGGAGGGGTCCTGTCAAATGTGAACCTTGGTTTAGTCCAAAAGTGGCTTAAAATGAAAAGGAAATTAAGGGGTTGTATGTGTGTGTGTGTGTGTGTGTGTTTGGTTGTTTGCATGGAAAATAGAGAGTGATAAAGAGAGAGTGGATAATGATCCAGTCCAAATGAATCCCAACCAATCACACTAAAAATATCCTACTTTTCCCACTTTCATAATTTGACCTTCCCTAAATTTGAAAGTCAAGAATAAACCGACGGGAAAAATTGTCCAACGTTCCAAAACATTTTAGTAAAATCCCGAAAAAATCACGAAAATCTCGCTAAATAGGTAATTATGGTTCGGGTCGTAACACTCGAGTTCACGATTTGTTTCACATTTTAACGCTTAGGATGTGCTTACTTGTTGAGTCACATGTGTTGGAACAACAACCTATTGCTCCGAAACACCATTTCCTTAGTCAAAGTTTTGTGGAGGACCCACAACATGAAAAAGGCCACGTGGGAGCCCCGAGGCGTTGATGCAGGCACAATATTCACACTTGTTTGTTTGAATTTCAAGGACGAAATTCGTTAAGAGGGTAAATTGTAACGACCTGGAAATTCAAAAAGGTCATTTATCAACCAAATCAAACGTTCCAATAGTCAAATTTCATCTACTCAATCCAAGTTCTAATTACAAAAACTTACCCAGGATTTTCTAGAAAACTTGGTTATGCGCCAAGCCTCCAATTTCTGCATGGGGTTATGCAATTTTTCTTGTAGCCATGTTGGTTCGGTTGAGGCCCACTGCCCCCTAACCCTAAGGTGGTAATTTTTGATACTACTAGATACACAACTGGAAATCCATACAAAATTTATCTAGGTCAATCTGCATAATTAAAATTTCATGTCATTTTCGGATAAACTCGTTATGACATTTTAATAAATGGTCGTGTTTTGGTTCGGTCTGTTAATCCGTATAATGAATGGATAGATTTTGGATCAACTTATTAACCCGTATAATACCTATACATTAATCTGTTTAATATACATGCTAATTACTAACCAAAAATTTACTGATTTACCTACATATATACCTATTAAATCTTATAGTCTAAATAGATTAAACATGTTAAATAAGTTACATGAGTTAAACGAGTCACATGTTACTTGGGTTTCAAGTACGACCTGTTTATCAAATGGGTTACAAGAGTTATACTGGTTACTTGAGTCATTAATGAGTCGGGTTCGGGTTGGAAATCCTTGGCATGATTATTAAATGGATCGAGTTTGGGTTGGGCATATTAGGATAAAATAGAGTTCATAACAGGACACGAACCCGACATGACACAACCCATTGCCAACCCTACCTAACCCTATTCCATGTTACAATTGTTGACTGTGCCAAACTTGACGTTTCACACTTATGTTTTGGGTGTGTAGTATGTCAATTGCACTACCACAACCTACAAAAGTGGGACCTTAATGCAGGAAAGACATATATATATCGGTTCTAAATTCCTCTCAATTTCACGTTATTTAGAGCCCTTGATAGGCAACCTCTTTGCCGCTATATTTTCGGATAGTCACTTTGATAAGGCAATCTTCTCGCTCTCGTTGTTATGGGGAGATAAGAACGTCAGCATACTTGAAGAACGATGTAAGTTGACGTGAAATGTCCCCATTATTCTCTTCTTGATCTCTGAACCGCTCAATGTGAGAATGAAATGCAGATGATCTATAATATGCCAGGCGTTTTCTCTGATCTAGTTAAAGTGATGCGATCACATATACCTACTGCAAATGTGCCTGCAAGGATAGACGACCTTGTAGGACGCGTTGTCCCAGATGGAGGAGTCATCCCAGATGAATGAGGTACAACCATGTCGACTAACCAATCATATGTCCTTGCCCAGAAGCGAGATAGACCAATATGTTCGAAAGATTCTCATCCCCAAAAGAGAATAAATTTGGTACAATCGAATCCTTTAGGCATCTTAATATCAACTAATCCATCTCATAAGAGAATTTCGTTTTACGGGTTTTTCCTAGAAGAGATGATGTTGGGGAACGCTTCAACGTCTGAACCCACTGCCAATGATAGAGAGATATCAATAAATTATGCATGTTTATGTGAGATAAAACATCAAGCCATTAATTATCATCAATTAAAAAAGCCAATATGCAATTTACCAAACATTATCTTGAGCATTTTTTCAATTTCTAATAAAACTAATTTCCAATTATTAAACAAATAATTTATATACACGGATTTTTTAAACTCATCACCAAAACATCCAAACCGTGAAAAGAAAATGAATTTCAATTTCCAAATTAATCAAATAATTAAATAAATCATATGAATTATGTTTCTAGGGTTTTATCAATAAAAAAAATATAATGAACATGAAATTGAGATAAAATTTTGATATATCTACATGAAAATAATCATTAAGTTACACTTATTTAGAATAGACTGCTACTATTAACATTAATAACTTTGAAACTATATGAACAATAGATGGAAAATTAGGTAAAGAAAATGGACTAAAGTCACCTTTATGTGAATATGTTAAAATAAAAAATTTGTCAGCTATGATATTTAATTTTTTTATATAAACAACATTAGTTACTAAAAGGGGTGGGCACGAATCCGTTAAAACTGCTAACCGATCCGCTTCAAACCGTTATTTACCAACGGTTTAGGTTTGACCGGATAAAAGTCAAACGATTTGAAAATTCAAATCGTTCCGTTATTAACGGTTTGGATTTGGATTTTCATTTTGGAAATCCGTTAAATCCAAACCGAACCGTTAAAAAAATATATTAATTTTTATTAATGTTTAAATCTATTATTAATATAAAGTAAAAATAATAAAAATAAAAGAATACCTAGATATACTCATATAAGTATATATATACTTATATAAGAATATAATAAAATATTATTAAATAGTTTGTGTGTTTGATAAATTTTAGCATAATGTTTGCAATTCAATACTTAACAAGTTTAATATGTAAAATTTTGAATATTGAGTATTGATTTTTTTTGTTTATCGTTGTTTTTTCTATATCCTTATTTTTTTTATTCCTTAACGGTTTTAAACCGTTTTGATCCAAACCGAACCGTTAGTAGCGGTTTGGATTGAAACGGTTTTATTTTTAATTTTAGAAAATTCAAACCGTATCGAACCGTTAAGATTTTAACGGTTTGAATTTAAATATTGTCAATATCCGAATCGTACCGTGCCCACCGGAGTTAGTAGTGTTGATTTCCATCGCTAAGCCAAGGAAGAGTTGCATTCTTTTCTGAACGCTGGAGTCAACAGTCAGGAGTACAATATATGAGAGATCCATCATCCATCATCCATCAACCTCCAAGATAGTGCAACGGCTTACGATGCGTTTTCTCTCCCGCCACCCATCATCCATCATCCATCATCCATCATCCATCATCCATCGTCTTCCAAGATAGTTGAACGGCTTACGATACATTCTCTCTCCCGACACCCAGTCTTTGATGATGGCTTGTAACGTTATGCACACCACCTGTTTGATGTATTGACATGCACTTCAAGCAGCTTTTTCGCGGCACAAACCTGATCAACTTCCTAACCCAGCAGCAAACTCGCCACTATGCTCGCAACCCATTTTCCAACAAGGTCTCCCACTATCTCCACCGCGCCAAACTCATCGATTCCATTCGTCTTAGGCTCCGAGCCAACGCCCCAAACTCTCTTGCTCCTCTGGCAAATGACAGACTTCTTGATTCGTTTGTTGTCACTCAGGCCCTTCGCTCTGCGCCCTCCGTCGACGCTGCCCTCTCCCTTATTGAATTTCTAGAGCAGAACCCACATTTCGCTCATACCCAGAACACGGTTCATGCCTTGGCCACAGTGCTTGCCAAGTTTCGCCGAGTTGGTGAGCTTAAGTCCCTCATTGAAGCAACTTATGCCGGAAGATTTCGAAACGTTCGTGTCAGCTTCATGAACCTTATGCAGTGGAAAGCTTCCATTGGAGACGTCGAGGGAGTTATTCAAGTATGGGATGAGTACAGAGTGAGCTCGGACAAACGTGTATGTGCTGAGTCTTATAACATTGTGATGCGCCTTTTTGCCCAAATGGGTAAAGACTCTGAGGCCGTGAGGGTGTTTCATATGATGATTGAAGAAGGGGCAATTCCAAACAGTCGAACATATACAGTAATGATTGAGCACCTTGTGAAATGTGGGAACTGGAAGTCTGCAATGGAGGTTTTCAATGTATTGCCTTTGATGAGGGTGAAGCGAACTTTGAGCCAGTATTCGATTTTGGTAGAGGCATGTGTTGGTGTCAAACAGTATGATGAGGCTAAGATTTTACTTAATGAAATGCGAGTTGAAGGGGTATTGCCCGGTAGAGCTATGCGTTTGTCACTGGAACAGATTCAAGAGGCAGGGTTTTTTCAAGAGACTGATGAGTTTTTAATAGAAATGCTGCCCAATAAGGAAATCAAGGATATAAGCTATTCTGTGGACAGTAGTGATGACGATGAGGATAATGACAATGGGGAGGATGTTGGTGATGCTGGTGGAGGAGATGACATTAATGGGGTTCAATTAAAACCCTGGTTGGACCCTAGATCTTTGGCAAATGCCTTCCAAAAATGGAGCCCTGATGAGGTATCAGCATTAGAGGAGGCAAAATTTGTGTGGACAACTAGATTAGTATGTAAGATTCTTAGGTCTTTTAAATCAGCAGAGACTGCTTGGAAATTTTTCTGTTGGGTTTCTTGTCAGCCAGGTTTTACTCATGATATATACACAGTACAAAGGATGATAACACTTCTAGCGCGCTACGGGCTTTCTGAGTTGGTTGATCAACTCTTAAAAAAAATGAGGATGGAGCAATTGAGTTTGCCATTCTGCACTATCAGGTTAATTATTGATTTTTATGGTATCTCAAAGAAAGCTGATGCTGCTCTTAAGGTCTTTCGTGATGATAGAAACCTCTGTGGCCCTATATCGAATTTTAATCTTATGCTTCTGTATTCGTCTCTCATCCGAACATTGACAAAGTGTGGGAGGGATTCTGATGCAATGGATGTACTTGAAGAGATGATCTTATGTGGGATTGTTCCCGATATCCAGACATTTTCCGGCTTGATGCATCATTTTGCTCTAAATGGGGACATCAAAACTGTGCAGAAACTATTTGCAATGGTTAGGCAGAATGGAGCCCAGCCAGATGCTTATATGTTTAAAGTACTGATTCAAGCATATTGCAAGTGTGGGAGAACTCCTCTTGCGTGGAGGGTTTTTCAAGACTTAAGGAATTTGAATTTGATGCCTGACGCAGCTACAAAAGAGTTGCTTGTTAAGTCTCTTTGGAAGGAAGGCAAGAGAAGGGAGGCTGCCGCTGTAGAAGAGAGTTGTGAGGAAGCAAGTGACGTCCTTCCACTCACATTGCGCGGTCACATATGGACGGTGAGCTCCGCGGATCTTACAAAAGTATTTTGTATTTACTCCAATAGTTTCACATCAATTGGTGGGTAGAGTTTTAGATGGTTTGCAAACAACCAATTATTTACTTGAATTGTAGCCGAATGCTTGAAGTTTGCATCTTGAATTTTCACATCTATAGCTGCAGATACTTTTACGATGTTTGTGTTTGTGTTATGTACTGGCATTTTTTTCCTTTCACCGTGGAAGAAATTAATGAGATCAACTCTAATGTCTTTTATGATTGATGAAATGGGATTCTCCATGTCAAATCAATTTTTTGCCATTATGTTACAAAAAGCATCTTCTGAATTGTCTGATTGTTTTCTTGTATTGAAAAAGTTAGTACAGCTTTTTTCATTAAACTACCTTGGATGCCTCTTTGAGCTTGTTTTATGTGTATGTGTATATCCATCCCTCTAGCAGCCGTGTAAACTGAGAATCTGCGGTTACAAACTTATGATTGGCTCGTGAGTGAGCGTCACTTCAAAACTTTTTCGATGTCTCATCAGATTGGCCTTCTCCAAGAGGCCAGCCTTTTACCTATGAGCAAGTTGCATATTTTTTGCTGCGTACCAATCATATTTCTCAGATCATAATTTTAGATGATATCATTATCTGATGCATGGTTTACTGATCCCGGGAGAAATTAGGATATTCTCTTGATTGATTGCGGCCACGTGGGGCCCCAAAATAGTTTTGTAATTGTTGGGTAGCTGACTTTGCATATAGAAATGGTGAGAGGGACAACTTGCCGTCCAAAGTTGGGGGTGTTGTTTTAAACTAATGTTGCCTTATTTGAATAATTCATAGCAGAAAGGTTTTTTTATAGTGCATGAAATTGGAAAGTATTTGAAGTTTTAGATGTATTCAGATCTATCTTGTGTCTGAACTTATGCAGATCACATCATTGATACTCTATTTTTATGGTGACCAATGGAAGGACGAGATGAAGAAGACTAGCTCAGTTTAAAGCTAAAGACACAGGTCCCTTTAATATTTTTATACATTTTGTGTTTTTAACCTAGATTGAAGGCTCTCCCTACCATTCCTTTCAGCTTTTCCTTCAACCTTTAGTAAGATCACATAAGCACGTATCACAATAACTGGTTTGAGAGCCTGCATAATCCTCATTGGTCATAGCGGTGGAAATGTCCTTCCCCAGCTTCAGAACTCTCTGTGTTCTTCTCCTCTTCTTCACCACTCAAAATTTAGCTCAACGACCACCATGCAATTCTACCACGAACTTTCTATGCTCTGTAGATTCACCTCCTTCCTGTGACACGTATGTATCATACTTTGCGCAGCCTCAGTTTATGAGTCTGAGGAATGTATCTGATCTATTTGGGGTCAGTTCCTTGTCTATTGCTGAGGCAAGTAATCTTTCCTCTGAGAATATCGGATTGATTGCAGGTCAACTGCTACTGATACCGGTCACCTGCGGTTGCACTGGAAACAGGTATTTTTCGAACATCACCTATGAGATCAAGAAAGGAGATAGTTATTTCTTAGTTTCAAGGCATTCATTTGAGAATCTCGCCAATTGGAACGACGTGGAAGATATGAACCCAGATTTGGATCCAAACCTCTTGCAGATTGGTGTCAAAGTAACCTTTCCTTTGTTGTGTAAATGTCCCTCGAAGATGTATTCAGAGATTGGAATTAAGCATCTCATCACTTACGTATGGCAGCGTACTGACGATATCAATGGTGTGAGTACCAGGTTCAATGTGTCACAGCTTGAAATCTCATCTGCCAATGACTACCGGAACTTCTCAGGTGCGGTAGGCCATCCCGTGGTGATCCCGGTGTCAAAATTGCCTGCTCTAGCACAACCAAAACCTCCTCATGGAAGAAACTTTTTCAAGGACCGGTGGCCGCTCATTCTTGGTATAAGCCTTGGAGGTGTCCTAGCTGTTTCTTTCTTTTTGGCTATGTTTGCAGTTGTTACTTGCCGCCAGTCAAAGAGAAGGAAGGCTTTGAGTGCAGCTGGTTCTTCTCTGGAAAGCGCGGAATGGTTTAAAATGAAAGAAGCAAAAAGTGATGAAAACATTGAGCTCAAGTTCATACAGGATAAGCTTCTTCCTGGAGTTTCAAGCTATCTAGGACAGCCAATCGTGTATGAGATCAAAACGATCATGGAGGCAACGATGAATCTCAACGAGCATTGCAGGATTGGTGGGTCTGTGTACAGAGCCATCATCGATAAGCAGATCTTAGCTGTGAAGAATACCAAGGAAGATGTCACAGAGGAACTAAATATTCTGCAGAAGGTAAATCATGCAAATCTGGTGAAGCTGATGGGCATCTCATCTGAAACAGATGGGAGTCACTTCTTGGTTTACGAATATGCTGAAAATGGATCACTTGATAAGTGGTTGTACTCGAAATCTTCAAATGCTTCAAGTTCTACGGGGTTGCTCACATGGAATCAGAGACTAAGCATAGCTCTAGATGTCGCAAATGGCCTGCAGTACATGCATGAACACACACAACCAAGCATTGTTCACATGGATATCAGGACAAATAATATACTTCTGGACTCAAAATTCAAGGCCAAGATATCAAATTTCTCCATGGCTAGAGCGGCTGCAAACGATGAGACACCAAAAGTGGATGTTTTCACGTTTGGGGTTGTTCTGTTGGCCTTGCTCTCAGGAAAGAAAGGCATGGAAACAAAGGAGAATGGAGAGGTGGTGATGCTGTGGAAGGATGTCAGGTGGGTTTTGGAATCTGAAGAGAAGAGAGTGGAGAGGTTGCGAAAATGGATGGATCCGAATTTGGAGAACTTCTATCCGGCTGATGGTGCTTTGAGTTTGACAGGATTGGCAAGAGCCTGCACTCAGGAGAAGTCATCAGCTAGGCCAAGCATGGCAGAAGTTGTGTTCAATCTCTCCGTACTCACTCACTCGTTGTATGAGTCCACATTGGAAAGGTCTTGGACTTCCACTTTGGAAGCAGAAGAAGTTCTTCAAAATATCAGCCCCATTGCTGCTCGTTGAATCAGTCTAATTAAACTTTGTATTTACATACTCATATCATATCATGTAATGTACCAAAATATAGATCTGTACAGTTGCTTTTATCAGTTGAGTGAGGGAATTGAGTGTATATTTTTCAGCTCATTTTAACATTTGATTAGGACAAGATCCTCAATGTAAATTTGATGCCACAGCAGATGAGGACGAAGGTGTTCGTGTTCTGCAACTCCATGAGATTTTTCTCACTTACCCCCAAAATTTGCCAAAAATGAACGAGGTTCTCCCATTTCTATCAATGTGCTCTGCCCAATAGTATAATAGTATGTTGAAAGTTGCCTACACAACCTACCTGGGTAAATAAATAATTCTAAATAGAATTATTTATTGATTAGTCTTTAACAACATCAATATTTATTCAAAATTCACTAATTATATTTTTTTAAACATTCTAGTCCCTAACCATCATAATAATTAGATAAATAATAAAATTGACCATTTTTTTTTCAAAAATACATTTAAACTTCGAATTTGATTTTTTTTTATTATAAGATTATATTAAGGATTATGAAAACATTACTTCTATTTATAACATTTTTTTTCACTTGTTTATTTTAAAAGTAATATTAGTCCAACTTAAAATAAGATAATTAAAAGCAAGAATTCTTCAAAAAAAATCTTTTATCTTTAAATTTAAAAAATCTTTATCATTTGATATTAAATAATTTGGTTAATTGTGTATGGTTTAGGGTTTAAATCCAAGAATTAAACCTTGTGTCATATGATTTTCCACCATCACCTCACCTCCTTCCAAAAACTTTTTATACCCTACCGTTGAACCCTAGACAATAGGGACTTCATTTTTGATTTCATAGAAGAAAAAAAAAATTCAATTGTAACTATACAATATATATATATATATATATATTATATGTAGAATATAATAAAAGGCCAAAGAGACCAAACACTAAAAGGCACATGGGGCAAAGAGGGGCAAAGAATGATCGTGTTGGTTTGTTGCCAAATTTGTGGATTTTTGCACAAGTTGATATTCTGGTCCAAGTTCTCTCTTTTTCTGATCAACATGTATCTTTTTCTTCAGTTTTTTTATGGGTCAGTTGTCTTTCCACGCAGTTTATGCCAAGACCAATTATATTGCGCTTTGGGATTTATGGAGAAGTATCGAAAATGTTAATGCTACTCTGGTTTCAGGCCCTTGGACTGTTTTTGGGGATTTTAATGCAGTTTTGGGGGATCATGAGAGAATAGGTGGATGTCTTCTTCATAAGAAATCTTGTGAGGAGTTTCAACAGATGTATGATGCTTGTGGTTTAATTCATTTTGCTACTAAGGGTGCCAAATACACTTGGGCAAGAGGGAAGACTGTTCATTCACGTGTTGTGAGGCATCTCGATCGTTGTCTAGGTAACGTTTCTTGGATTGATGTATGGGAATCTATGGAGTTTTATACCTTACCAAGACTTTGTTCTAATTATAATCCTATCATTGTAAGCTTTGTGAAAGTGGTTCGGCCTAGAACTAGTTTGTTTCGGTTTCAAAAAATATGGTGTACGCACAAGGATTTCTTCCAATTTGTTAAGCAAACATAGGGCAGCCTCTACTTCATTTGGTTACCCCTACTTCAATATCGTTGACAAGTTGAAAGTTATGCGGAATGCTTTGGGAAGTTGGAATTGGGAGGTATTTGGGGATGTTAACATCACAGTTACTAAGGGTTTGAAGGAGTTAGAGGTGATTCAGAGTGTCATAGTGAATAATGGGGTGTCTGATGCTCTCTTGATGAAAGAGAGTGACCTTCAAGAGTCTTTAACGGAAGCACTTCGTGTTCAAGAAGCTTTTTGGAAGGAAAAATCTCGAATTAAGTGGCTCAAAGAAAGGAATAGGAATACCTCTTTTTCCACTCTATGTGGAAAATTAGGAAGACACACTACTCGATTTCCTTGCTTAAGGATGGGTCTAATTATTTAGGGGATCAAAGTGCTATATATCCGAGACTATATTGTTCAGTTTTATTTTGATTTTTTTTGCTGCTAAACCTATTATAGATACTGGGATTACGGAGCGTCTTATTCCATCAATTGTCATGCATGAGGATAATTTAAGACTTTTTTGTGTTCCATCGACTAATGGAATTTTTGAAGTTGTTAAACAAATGGATCATTCGAGTGCACCATGTCCGGATGTTTTTTGTGGACATTTCTTCACTAAATGTTGGGATGTTGTGGGAAATGAAGTGGTGTCAACAGTTCACCATTTCTTCTTCCATGGTTATCTTCCTGCTTCATTTAATTCAGGTCCCTTCATTTAATTCGGGTCTTATGATTCTTATACCCAAGGTGGAAAATGCTATTTCAATGGGCTAATATCGTCATATTGCTTTAGCGAATTTTCTCCTTAAAATTATTCCTAAAATTCTTTCTTTGAGGCTAGCTCCATTAGCCTCTCGGATTATATCCCCACAGCAACATGCCTTTGCTCCAGGTAGGAATATTGCTGATGGAATTATCTTAACTTCTGAGGGTTTCAATTTGTTGGACAATGATTATGCAGGTGGGAATGTCACTATTAAGCTTGATGTTGCCAAGGCTTTTGATACTCTTTCTTGGGATTTTTTGTTGAAGGTTTTGAACTCTTTTGGCTTTTATGAAAGGTTTGTTAATTGGGTACAAGTGCTACTATATTCTGCCAAGTTCTCTGTCCTTGTCAATGGTCAGGTTTCATGCTATTTTTCTTGCGGGCGTGGGGTTCGACAAGGTGATCATGTCTCTCCTTTACTTTTTTTCTCTTGCAGTGGAGGTGCTTAGCCGTGGTATTTCTGATTTGGTTATCTCAGAAGTTTAAGCCAATCTCTCTACCTCGGGGAGTGCAGACTATTTATCATATTCCTATTGCTGATGAAATCATTGTAATTTGTCGTGGAGGTAATAAAAACTCTCAGTTCCTTAATGTTTCAGCCCAAAAATCCTAGTACATTCTCTGATTGTAGCGTGATTCACAAATCTCTGCAAGATGCCAATTCTTTCTCTTTACTACACCATTCTGTTGTGGAGTGTTGGCATAAGTAAACTGATGATGTATTCTACATTCTCATAGAAACTGAGAGAACTCATTTGAGCTTTACTCTCCTTAGTTATCTATGTGTAAGCAAGGAATCTTCTTTCCCACTTCTCCTTCAAATGTCTCTCTATATTCTTAAAACTTTGAAAGTGTGTAAGATTTTTCTTTTGTAAAGAAAACCCACACATATCTGGAGAAATCATCAATAAACGTCACCATGTATCACATCCCGATAATTGATGATTTCTTAATAGGCCCGAACATATTAGATTGAACTAGCTCTATTGGTTCTTTTGATTTGAACTTTGACTACTCATATGGTAGTTGATGTGATTTACCATATTGACATCCTGCACATATCGTATATATTCTTACGTCCAGTTGAGGAAGACCTTTAAGCATAGATTTCTTCATCGTCACGATTATCTTGTGATAGCTAATGTGACCCATCTCACGTGTTGTAAAGACCCATCCCGAAAAATCGGGATTAGATTAGTATTTAATGATGGATTAGTGAGATTAATTGGTGATTGGTTGGGTGATTTTGGATGGACGGTACGAAATGACGATTTTTCCCCTAGAATGGGCGAAACGTTGAATTTAGATTCAGACGGTCAAATGAACTTTGGTCGATGATTGTGATGTAGTTCGGGATGTCACGAGTTCATAGATAGGTGGCACGTCCGATTCCAACGCACGACGTGGAAGTTATGACGTTCGGAAGTCGAGGGGTAATCCTCAAAGGCATTTGGTCATTTGGTTGTCTGGGAATTTGTGCCACTGAGAAGTTGACACTTGGCTGCCTTGGGATAGTTGCCTAATCTGATGGGGACACTTGTCCCATCTCTGGATGGTTGTAAAAGCTTGGAAGCCGCCTTACAGTTGTTCAAATTTTTGCACGGGTTTGAGAGAAAACAGAGTGTTGGGTGTGAGTGAACCGTGAAAAACAATCCAATCCTCCTTATCTGTGAGTGATGTGTGAAGGAAAATGAGGGACTAGATGATGAGGTGGTCATGGTGGTGGTGCTGCCACGACGGCTGCTGTAGACGGTGGCCAGGGAACCATGGGAAACAGAGGATCGAGAGGCTGTGAAACTCGACTCACCTGCAAGTCTCATAATTTTCCTATGGTTTGTGAAGGGAAGATGGAGAGGAAGTCGAGTGGGTGCTGGTGGAGGCCACGGTAGAGGACGACGGTGGAGGTAAGGCTACATTCTCGTGAATATTTATGTTGAACTCAAAAATGGTAAAGCATGATTTAGTGATGGTTGATCAGTTTTGACGATTGGAAACTAGTTCTCAAGGTGCCAGAGGTCGATTAGGATCAAAACCAGGGCTTGCGATGGACATGAGTGTTGGCAGATTATGGTTGCAGAAGACCGGTTTGATCATGGTTCGAGAAGGTATTCCTCGGCTCTTCATTTCGTCTTTTGACATCATAGAAGTGTAGGAAATCATGAAACAAAACTATAGGACTGATTAGAATCGTAAATGGACCTAAAACAAGGGAATTAGAGCATTGAATCGTCCTCGCCGGTTCGGCTGGACCGGGCTGAAAAAACTGGTCTGGACCCGGTTCAACGGGAGGTTGAAGATGACTTCGCTGAGGCGCATGAAGCCCACGCGCAGCCCCTTTGGGAGGCACGTGGGGGCATGTGGCACTCCTTTTGAGGAAGTTTTCAACACGGATTTTAATGTAATCGACGTAACGAACATTTTGGGATTGGCTTTGAGTCAATCGGACATTGTTTCGATAGGATTTGGGATGTCCGAAGTATATTGAAGTAGTTAGTGACCTTAGTATGTTGAAGTAGAAGTTAAAAATAGTTAAAAATTCGGGAAAATTACGGGGATTTAGTAGAAGTATATTGAAGTAGTTAGTGACCTTAGTATGTGTTATGGACATGTTCGGGAAGTCCGATGATAGTGGATTAACCAGAAACGGCGCATTGCATGCTTATCGAGGCGGCATCGCGAATGGTCTGTGAGTGGACTTTGCTTTCTAACTTATGATGCATGCATAAATGTTTTTATATGTTTTCTATACGTGATTTCTATCATTAAGATTGTGATATCTCTAATTTATGATTTGCACGTATTTCGAGGAATTTTACGTAATTGCACGTTTTACGATATACGCTTTTATGTCGTGATTTGATAATGGTTTCGATACTATGATTTTGGGATTTGACTTATGAATTGATTTCAATGGTTTATGAATGGCTTTGGAAATGTGAATGCGGGCATGAGTCCCATTTCGATTAAATATGATTTCAGATTTCGATTTTGAGATAATTTCTTAGTTTGGATTCGGGATTTCAAAGGAAGATTTTGGATTCGGATTCGGAAATGGATTTATGGATTTATATTTGATAAAATGGTTTTGGATTGGATTTGCTGGATCTGGTATTGGGTTTAAAGACCCGGATATGATATGTGACGGGGGCAGGCCCAGATATGTGATTGGGTTTAAAGATCAGGACTAAGTTTAAAGACTCGGGAGTTTAAAGACTCGGATATTGTGATTTCCCCTGTAGGCCTATTGAGTTTAAAGACTCGGATTGATATTGAGGCATGTTGAGTTTAAAGACTCGGATATATATATTGAGTTTAAATACTCGGATAGATCCAGCAAGTTCGATTGATGGAAATGTGTTTTAGATGTGTTTTGGATTTCTGTGATAGACTGATGGTTTTCAAATGGTTTTTAGACGTTTTGGGCAGTGGCCCGGATGATTTAGATTTGTGGTTTTTGGGCTGAGTTCCCGTACTTTGATGTTGATTTATGATTTTGGGGTAAGGCCCTGGATTTGAGAAACGGGATTTGATTAAAGAAATGATTTCTTGTTTTTCGTAAACGGTTCTATTCTTTTGAAAATGAAATGGTTTTAAGAAATGGTTTTCGAATGCATGCATTAGTTTTACGTGGAAGGTATAATTGTCTTTTCTTGTAAATGATTTATGAACTTATTATTTATTTTCATCCACTCACAGTCTTTTATGTTTTTGATACCCTGCAGGTTGTTGTTGCAGTAAGGGATGTTGTAAGAGAGACGGAGACATCACACACGTGATCCACAGTAAGGCTGCGAACTCTGATTAACTCAAGTTGTTTTTTGGTACGTTGACCTGAATATCCCTTGTCTGGCTTACGAGTTCCATGGAGGTTAGATAGATGTTTAGTCTTCGTGTCACACGTGGGTCAGACGGGAGCATGACTCATCCCTTAATCCCGAGGGATTGGGGGTGGATCGTGTCATGTGCCATAAATATGATGTCTCATTCCTCCCAGTTTTATCCACATATGCAGCCTCTGCTAACATTACACAACCTGACTCTATTCTCCATCCCTCCAATGCTGGTTTTTCTGAAACCTCAAGGTGCCGATACACCTTCACATATTGAAGACCGAACAAGTCATAGTGGCCTAAATATGTCAGCTGTGCCATTAAGAGTAAATTCTTCTTCATGCTTAGAATATGGTAGATGGAACGACCCGTCCCGAATCATCCAGCTTAATTAAGACTAATGACGGATTAGCGAGGAAAATTGGGGATTAGCCGAGGATTAACGGAAGTTCAGGGCGAAATTACGATTTTACCCCTGAACGAGGACGAAAAGTTGACTTTTGACCCGGGAGGTTTGAGGGCCGAGGACTGTTACGTAGATCAGGTCGATATGAGTTCGTAGACAGATGGCACGTCGAAATCAAACATTCGACGAAATAGTTACGCTTCAAGGAAGTTTCAGGGTACTATTCATAGTGGTACGTTTTACGAGGAAAAGTGGATTTTTGTCCCGAGTGGGGCCCAGATATTTTCCTCAGACCTAATGGATGAGTGACAAGTGTCACCTATCCATTGCTTCCCTTACACAGACACATGCAACCACCCCACCTTTGTGTTCATTCGATCGACCAAAACCCAAACCTAGTGAACCTAAATCCAAACCCTTCCCATCTGATCTGTCTGAGGGCAGGAGAGAGTTGAGGATGAGTGCTGGACCAAGGAAGGAGGTGGCGGGCTGTTGGGCCGTCGTGGACAGCGGTGGATTGCACGACCAAGGTAAACCCGAACCCCCTATATGTTTTTTAATTTAAATTTCGGGTTTTGGACGTTAGGGAGATTAGATGTTGATTAGGATAAGTTTGGCAGGTTGGTAGGAAGCTTAGGAGAAGGTTTTTGAGGTTGAGGATGGCTGAGAATACCCGGAACGGCGGGTGGAGGATTTTCGGTGGCTACCCACCGAATTCCAATTCCAGCCAAGTTAACCCAAATCGATCCTCCCAATCTTTTTCAAGTAATCCTAGAAACCTTTTTGAACCCTTAGGATGAAGGTTTGACCCCTGGAAGTGCCCTAAACTTAGGATGGAAAATTTGGTTCAAAATGGTTTTCAGAACCAATGGGATTTAGGGTTTGTTTCTTGGGTTTAATGACATAGGATGATAGGAAATATTGTTAGGATGGTGTAGGAATTGAAAAGAAAGAAAAAGGATGAAAAATGAAGTAGGAAATGGCCTGAACCGGTTCTGCCGGTTCAGTTGGACCGTGTTGCATGAATGAGATGGACCAGCTGTTTAGGACCGGCCTGGCCGAAGGACCGGCCTGGCCGAAGGACAGGGACGGTCACTGTAGCGCCGCGTGGCTCCCACGTGCAGGGGCTTCTATCAGCGCGTGTTGTCGCGTGGCCCACTTTTTGGGGAAGGTCCCAACATGTGAAATCATCTTTTCGATGTAACGAACATTTTGGGACTAGTTTAGTGTCGATCGAACATCGTCTCGATCTGTTTCAGGTTGTCCGAAGGTTTAGGATCGACTTTAAAAATAGTTAAAAATTCTAGAAAATTACGGGACTTTAGTAAGGGGTTATTTAAGTAGTTAGTAACCCTCTGTTACGATTTGGACAGGTTTGGAAGTCCCGGTGAAGACGATTGGCCTGAGAGCAGCGTTTGGCACGCATATCGAGGCGTGACTTTGGACGGTCTATGAATGGACCTTGTTTTCTAACTTGATGCATGCTTAAATGTTTTATATGTGTTTTAATACATGCTTTGTGATTCCATGAGTGCATTTGTGTGTGTTTACGTATTTGCACGTATTTCGAGATTTGGCCTTATACGGTGCTTATACGTGTTGTGACTTCGATTTAAATGAAATGGTTTTTTGAAAAGGTAAACTCGGGCATGAGACCCATTTGATTTTGTCTCGGGTATATGGCCCTATTGATGACCTACGGGTCTAAGTCGTGGTTGCGGCGAGTGCTTTGTGCACGACGACGGACGTTACGACGCTCCCCTCCGGATTGAGATGTGTTCCTTCTGGAGAGGTCATGATGCTTGTCCCGTTGTCGAGCAGCCACTGGACGCTCGACTTTGGAGTGCTGACGGTTTAGGATATCGATTAGTGATAGGTGCACCATGATCTAGAGGTGGTCGCGTCGGTTGATATGTTCATGGCGACATACAAGGATTGAGAGCGGTCCTGAACGGATGGTTGCACACATCACTACGATTGGAATCGTGACTGACCCTGAGATATCGGGCTAGAGGCACAGTTAAGTAAAGAGTTCGGGCTTGAGGCCCAGTTGGTTTACGATTGTGATTTCGGGGCGGGGACCCTAAATGGACTTCTGGTTTCATAACGGTTTATGGGAACCGAACATGAATCCCTTGAATGGTTTTAAGAATGTTTTCGAAATGGATTTCATATACCATCCTATATATTTGTATTTTCTCCTCCGGGGAGGGTCGTTGGCCTGGGTGGACCTCGGAGTAGTCACGGAGCACTAACTGAGTAGAGTCGCCCCTGTTGGGTACCTTACTCTTAGGAAGGCTATTGGATTATAATCCACAGGGAGGGTCATTGATCTGCGGACATTGACCTGGGTGGACCCTGCGGAGACTTGGGATTTGAGACCCCGGGTAGCACGTGCGTAGCTTTAGATACCGTGACAGGATTGGTTATATGTTATATGATCTATGTACTAGCTTTGGGCTGAGTCTCACATGGATTTGGGTAGTGGCTCATATGATTGGTTTCATTTATGGTTTTGGGCTTAGTTCCCACATATGGTTCTTTTGGATAAGTGGTTTTCGAATGCATGCATGCTTTTTTGTAAGACCCATGTCCTGGAGGGAACGGTGAACGATCCAACATTTCTACGAGGGGAATGGTTTGGGAGGGGAATGGTGGTGTGCCTTAAAGGTGTAGGCACACACCTATCTAGCACGAGGCCTTTTGGGAGCTCATTGGCTTTGGGTTCGGTTAGAACTCCAAAGTTAAGCTTGTTGAGACTGGTGCAATTCCATGATGGATGACCCCCTAGGAAGTTGCACCGTAAGCTCCCGAAAACAAATCCGTGAGGGCAAGGGCAAGGAAGCCCAAAGTGGACAATATCATGCTAGATGAGTCGGGTCCTAACCGAGTAGGGTCGGGTCCTGACATTTTTAGTGAAGGGTATAAATGTTTTTTGTGAAAATGTTTTTATAAATTCTTGTTTTTTCCACTCACAGTTTTAAATGTTTTGAATGCCCTTCAGGTGCATAGCGGATGCGGGCTGTAGCAGAGACCGAGACATCACACTCCTCCTGCAGATCTTGGCATACTCTGAAGCCCCCAGCGGGCTAAAGTCGGAATTTTCCCTTGTCTGACACTCCATGTCAGACGGGATCAAGCGCATCCCGCGTTATTCCTGGGGGGATCCGGGATTAACACGGGTCTTGACAGTAGACATCTTGAAATGTCGCCTGGTTTGTACTGCAGCGGGGCAGCATTAGTGTCTTACCAACATGGGCTATCGGTAACCTTGTGTTATTGGCCATCATTACCACTTGACTTTCCTTATAGTCTAACAGATTCTGCAACTTCTCTTCATCACTTGTCATTTTATTTGAACAGCCTGAATCGAGGATCCAATCATTATTGTAATCAGTTCGTCTAGGTACCATCGATGTGAGAGCTTCTATGGCAATAGATGCTTCAGCGTCCCATTCAACCCCAGTTTTCTTCTTTGAATAGGAAGTACTAGTATTACTCTCGACATGCCGTTTTCAAGACCAACAATATTTTTCCATATGGCCCTTGTTTCCACAATTGGAGCATTTACCTTCAAAACTACTATTATTGAATTTTACATGATTATCGTGATACTTAGGAGCTTCCTCTGATCGAGAACATCCTTCTCCTTCATGACTTTTTGCCTTGTCACCATCCTTTTTAAATTCACCACGGTGTTTGTATCTTTATTTACCCTTGTTGGTGTAGAGTGATTCCTCCTCATTATTCAATGAGACTCTTCCCGTTTGCTTTGCCATAACTTCTTAATCGACAAGAAAATTTTCAAACTCCACGAGGGATGGTTGTGTCGCCCATCTTGTATGGCAACTGCAAAGCCTCAAAACTCATACCTCAAATTATGGATAGTAATTCTTTTTATCCTTGATTCAACAATAGTAGCATTCAAATCTAATTCAGAAATTTCACAACATCAGTACTTTACCTTATGGAGGTATTGAGAAATGGTCATTTCTCGTTATGTGATTGATAATAGATCATTCTAAAGGAGCTGGTGCTTTGCATCATTTCTTCTTGAGAAAAGTGCAGAAAAGTGTCCCTGCTTCTTTTGAAGTTTTGGCTTTCTGGACGTGCACCAACAAATCATCTTCGATTGATGTTTTTAAGGCAAACATAGCATTCTCTGGTTTGATTTTCCACTTGCGGAAGCTATCATTAATGTCATCATCCGACTGCGTAACTTCAATACCACCGACGACCTCCCAAAGATCTTGGCATTGTAGGTAAGATTCCATGCACATCACCCATGTGTTGTAATTTTTGTTGTTAAGCTTCTTGATTCCTCCAACTACTTGAAGATCACCCATCGTGCCAGCAAAATATTAGCATGTCGAATAAGATAACACTTGTAGAGTACTAAACTTTACACAATTGAATGAAACTCCACCAAATCCTGCCCTTAGACGAGCCACTTTGATGCTAAATGTTGAACAAACTTAGAGTACACAACTCTAATATTCAAGTGTTGGAGGGATAGAACAGTAAACAAATACTTGTATTTCACAAACAAAATATTATTACAACACAACTTTCTAATAAAAAAACAAATTCTAATACAAGCACACTTTCTCACCAAAGAAACTAGGACACTTTGAAGAAATAGTATTCTTCTATAATTATATTGTTCTCACTTTCTTTCACACAATATCACATTACTTAAACATCACAAGACACCTTTATTTATAAGGGTTTGTACCTAAGCTAATTTGGTTACTTAGTTTCATATTGATCACTACCTAAAGAGCAATATCCATATAGTTCATAATCAACCTTGCCAGCATAGTCCAAGTCCAAATTTGAGTCTTTCAAATTAGGTTTGTTTGTAGTCAAAGTTAGCTTATCATTTTTGACCTGCACTAAGCCAACTCATCATCCATAAAATTACAACTCTTTACTTAATTATGAAGGGTTGTCTAGCTAATTTCCAACCAATTAACTAGGTAATTCCAATCCAACTTCTTTCTAACTCACCCAATTGGCAACTCGTCATAAATAAAAAAATTGACTATCTTTGTTGTCAAGAGCAAGTCATCGTAAGTTGCAAACATTGAGCATCTCTTGGACTTAAGTATTCCAAATTCAAGTTGATGTTCAAATCCAAGCGCACCACATAAACATGGTCTGATTTTGATTTCTTTCACATATTACAGCAAGTTTGTCTAATAATTAAAGGCATGCAATTTGGTTGCCTATGAGGCTATGATGCAAGGACGGTCAAAAATGGAATGAGAATTTAATATAAATTGAAGATAATGAATTTTTAGCTTATACAAAGTAGTGGAAGAAAATTATTATTTTTTCTTGATAGAAAAATTTCATGGCATGGACCTAAGTTGAATGAAACTAATCAAGAACTCAGTGTGTAGTTTGGAAGCTTGAGATGTTGCTTAACAATTCCCAGCTGAGTGAATTGCTCATGGTTCTTGAGAGAAACTGTACCATCTCCTCTATGGCCGGGCAGGCTGCTGAGTTTTTTTTTAACAACTATCGATCAATCTCATCACGAAAAGAGCAAGTTCTGGTGGATAATTCTCTTTAGTGGAAGGATCCATGAACTCTCTCATTCCCTCCTGTTCATCTTCATTGTTAAGCACAGAGTTTAACAGACAGAAATCTCTTTCCCAGTGCATATTTCTAGCATGAGAGCCCCAAACATCAAGGTTTGCGGAAGTGAACCCATTTTCCCAGTACTCAGGAGCCATAGATCCTATTGTCCTTACAATGTGATTTGTCAAAGAAAACAGACCCTCCGGCACTTCGGGTGACCTTACTAGGGCCAAGTTTTCAATCTTGGCCCTTAAATCACCATCAAGAAGAATGTTATTGCCCTTTATATCCTTGTGGACATGCGGAGGATTGGTGAAGCTATGGAGATAATTAAGTCATGAGGCCACATCAAACATAATCTGTACTCCTTGTTGAACTTCATCTCAGAGATCAACACAAGCAGCGGATCGATTTCTTCACAACCAAGTAAGTATTCTTACTTAATCTCCTAGCTGTAAACTGATTGTGAATCAGGAGTAGCTTGTGATTACTTGTGATTGGTAGTGATTAGGTTATTAGTGTTTAGAAGAAAAATGTAGATCGGTGATAATTTGAATGGAAGAATTTCACACAGTTTGGATATGCACACCAACTGTTCGATGAAATGCTTTGTGAAGGAAACTAGCTCAGTCTTCCCGATTCAATCTGAGATTTTAATTCATCACACAACACACACTGTTTCATTGCAATCTGATTATATGAGAATACAAGCATTTCACACACTTCACTCCCACACACTCACACGATTACAACACACACACACACATTTCATAACACTCATAGAACCAATAAAACAGTGCCACCTCAATTACTTAGATTCTCAGAACCTTCACGGCTCAGTCACACACAATTGCACGATCCCTTTCAATTCGGTTATCCACCTCATCAACCCTTTCCACCTCAACAACTCTTTCCACTTCAGCTATACTTTTCAATTCTGTTATCCACCTCAGCAGGCCTAGCTTGAGAGTGATGTACTGGATTTAAAACCAGCAGGGAGCTTATACTTCAACAGCCCCTCCTAAGCTGGAGGCTGGTTTGATTCCTAGGAGTGCTCTCAGTTTCACTAGAGTGTCCTTAGGAACTGCTTTAGTAAAGATATCAGCAAGTTGCAATTCAGTCTTGTAGTACAAGAGTGCAATCTTGTATTCTTGCAGAGCTTCTCTAATAAAGTGATATTTTTTGTTAATATGCTGGGTTTTCTGGTGAAACACTGGATTCCTTGCAATGGCTATAGCTGACATGTTGTCACAGAATAGGGTAGTTGCCTCACACTGTTCCTCCCCAAAATCCTTAAGTACAAATCTCAACCATATAGCCTGAGTTGTAGCATTTGCTACACTCACATATTGAGCCTCAGCAGTAGACAAAGCCACACTGCTTTGTTTAACAGAAGCCCAGGAAAACACCCCACTTCCCAAAAAAAAGCATAACCCGATGTACTTCTCATATCATCCTATGAACCACCCCAATCACTGTCGCAGAATCCTATCAAGTTGGAACATTTCCCTTTCTCATATTCAATCCCATAGGACAGTGTTCCCTGGATGTACCTCAGGACCCTTTTAGCGGTTCCTAGGTGCTTAGTTGTAGGTCCATGCATGAATCTTGATAGCAAACTAGCAGCAAACATTATGTCTGGTCTAGTTGTTGTAAGATACAATAAACTCCCCACAATCTTCCTGTATAAGGACTCATCTGCAGGCTCACTCCCATCAACCTTTCTTAGTTTGTCTCCTGGAACCAAAGGTGTTCTTACTGTTTTGCAATCCCTTAGTCCAAACTTGTCAACCAGTGTAGTGGCATACTTTCTTTGGTGTATGAATACATACTGATCAGTTTGAATCACCCCCATCCCTAGGAAGTGATGTAACAGACCAAGATCAGACATCTTATACTTGTTCATCATTTCAGGCTTGAACTGCCTCATTAGTTGCTCACTTAAACCTGTGTAGACAATTTCATCTACATACAAAGAGATAATTAGGATACCTCCATCTTCTGCTGTTTTCACATATAATGTAGCTTCACTAGCACCCTTCCTGTAACCATTTTGGTACAGAAATGTGTCAATTTCTCCATACCAAGCCCTAGGTGCCTGTTTGAGTCCATACAAAGCCTTCTTAAATTTGTAGACCTTTTCCTCTTGATTTCCCACAGTGTACCCCTCTGGTTGTTCAATATAGACCTCTTCCTCCAGAGTCCCATTTAGGAAAGCAGACTTAACATCCAGTTGATATAATTTCCATCTCTTCTGTTCTGCAAGGGCAATTAGTGTCCTGATAGTATCCAATCTAGCTACTGGGGAAAATGCCTCATTATAGTCAATCCCAGGCTTTTGTGCATATCCTTTTGCCACCAATCTTGCTTTGTGTTTTCGATTGAACCATCTAAATTCAGCTTGGTTTTGAAGATCCACTTTACACCTATAATAGGTTTCCCCTTAGGTCTGTCCACCAAATCCCAAGTTCCATTTTTATGGATCATTTCAAGTTCAGCTTCCATAGCTGATTTCCACAAGTGATCTTTAGCAGCCTCAGTGTAGTTCTCAGGTTCCATTATGCATATATGACATCGTGCATAGATGTCACTGATACTCATGTATCTCACTAGTGTACTCATTGATGTTTCAGGCTCAGAAACCTGAGTTCTGGTTGAGTCTGTTTCAGGTTGAGCTGCAGGAACACTGATCTGATCCTGTGGCTCAGGAGCCATATCTCTGTACTATACACCATACCCTAGTGATACAGAACCTCCTCCATGCTCCCTGTTCTCCTTCCAATCCCAATGTGCACACTCATCAAAAATCACATTTCTTGCAAACACAATCTTCCTTGTCTTCAAATTTAGTAACCTGTAACCCTTCTCACATCCACCATATCCCATAAAAATACACTTGATACTTTTCTCATCAAGCTTCTGTCTCAATTGATCAAGAACATGTGAATAACATATTGGGCCAAATACCCTTAGATGTTTTACTCTAGGTCTCCTCCCTGTAAATTGTTCAAAAGGTGTTTTACCACTTATAGCATGTGTAGGACATCTATTCAGCAGATATACTGCTGTATAAACAGCCTCAACCCAGTACTTGTAAGGCACCCCTTTGTCATGCATCATTTCTTTTGGCATTTCTACCACTGTCCTATTCTTCCTCTCAGGAACTCCATTTTGCTGTGGAGAATAAGAAACAGTTAATTGCCTCAGAATCCCATGATCTTCACAGAATTTCTCAAATTCATTAGACAAGTACTCCCCTCCTCTATCACTTCTAAGCTGCTTAAGCTTGAATCCAGACTGTAATTCAACCATAGCTTTGAAATTTTTAAACACATTGAGAACTCTTGATTTGCTGGACAAAAAATAAATCCAACACATCCTGGTGAAGTCATCAATGAAGGTGATCAAATATCGATTTCCTCCAGCAATTGACTTCTGCATAGGACCACAAACATCTGTGTGTACCAATTCCAGAGGAGTAGTTGCCCTCCAGGCCTTTTCTTTGTCAAATGGCTCAACATGTTGTTTCCCTGAAACACAAGCCTCACACACACCACTCTTTTGATCTGTGAGAGTTGGCAAACCCACAACCATGTTCTTCTGCTTCAGGAGCTTTAAACTGGTGAAATTTAGATGACCATACCTCATGTGCCATAGTTATGAGTCTTCAACAGCAGATGACCTTAGAGCCATAATATTCACACACTCCAAAGTCATAGGAAAACATCTGTTGCTAGTCATGGGAACTTTGGCTACTCTATCTTGCAGATCTTTGTCTTCAAAGATGTCAACAGTATTATTCCCAAAAACAAGGTAATAACCATGCTCAATCATCTGACCTACACTTAGAAGATTTTCTTCCAAGCCAAGTAGCAACATTACATCTTTAATATACCTCTGACCTTGCTTGGTTTGAATTGCAAGAGTTCCCTTTCCCATAGCCTATACAAGTTCACCATTCCCCATTTTTACTTACACTCTAATGCTTCTATCAATGTCCACAAGCATGGACTCCTGAGGAGTCATATGGTTACTGCATGCACTGTCAACATACCACACACGGCTATCCTTTGCATCAGTGACTGTGTTGTATGCCAGGAACAGATTACTAGAAGTCTCTATAACTTCTTTAGCTAAATTCACTGTGGCCTTGTCTCCACTCCTACCACCAGCTTTGGTAAGACAAGTTCTTGCAAAATTCCCAAACTTTTTACACTTGTAGCACTTAACCTTAGCAACTGACCAACAGTCTCCATAGTGAACTTTCTTGCATTTCTTGCAGAATTCCCTAACATGACTACCTGAGTCCTTCCCTGCAGTAGATCCCTGGTTACTGGGGCCCCCGTGCTTATTTCCCGTATAACCTCCATTTTGCTTAGAGTAGGAACTGTCCTGTCTAGGTTCAATCGATAGACTTGAGAATGCCCTCTCTACTGAGTTCTCATAATGCAGTCCAACTCTCTGATCATAGGCCTTGATTGATTCAATCACATCTTAAACATTGATAGCATCCAAATCCCTTGTTTCTTCAATTATAGACACAATGGGATCAAAAGGTTTTGTCAAACTAATCAGTATTTTCTGTGCTAATCTTTTTTTCATCAACTTCTTCACCATAAGTTCTCATCTAATTCACTACACTATACAACCTAGAAATGTAATTTGCAAGTGTCTCATTGTCATTCATCCTAGTATACTCAAAATCACGTCTAAGTGATTGTAGTTTGACAGATCTCACCTTTGCATCTCCTCTGTACTCCCGTGTTAGAAGATCCCAGACTCCTTTTGAGGTTTCTTCATTCTGAATTCTTGGGAAAATGTCATCAGCTACTGCATTCTGCAGTATGCTCAAGGTTTTTGCATCTCCAATCTAATCTTGATGAGAGGACAGCATCTCAACTCCTTCAGTTCCTTCACGTCTCACGGCCCTCTTAGGAATACCATCTAATACTAAGTTCCAAAGATCATACGCCTTCAGAATTGTCTTCATTGTTACACACCAAAAATCATAGTTGGTTCTTGTGAACACAGGAGCTCTCAGCTCCCCGCCAAATCCTGCCATCTCAGCAAGTGTTTCTTCTCTTCTTCTTCTTCCTAAACAGCTTCACTCCTTCAGACGCCCCAGATCACAGTGATCGTGAATGCTCTGATACCATGTTGAACTTCATCTCAGAGATCAACACAAGTAACGGATCGATTTCTTCACAACCAAGTAAGTATTCTTACTTAATCTCCTAGATGTAAACTGATTGTGAATCAGGAGTAGCCTGTGATTACTTGTGATTGGTAGTGATTAGGTGATTAGTGTTTAGAAGAAAAATAGAGATCGGTGATGATTTGAATGGAAGAATTTCACACCGTTTGGATATGCACACCAACTGTTCAATGAAATGCTTTGTGAAGGAAACTAACTCAGTCTTCCCGATTCAATCTGAGATTTTAATTCATCACACAAAACACACTGTTTCATTGCAATCTGATTATATGAGAATACAAGCATTTCACACACTTCACTCTCACACACTCACACGATTACAACACATACACATTTCATGACACTCTTAGAACAAATAAAACAGTGCCACCTCAATTACTTAGATTCTCAGAACCTTCACGGCTCAGTCACACACTATTGCACGATCCCTTTCAATTTTGTTATTCACCTCATCAACCCTTTCCACCTCAGCAACTCTTTCCACCTCAGCTATACTTTTGAATTCTGTTATCCACCTCAGTAGGCCTAACTTGAGAGTGATGAACTGGATTTAAAACCAGCAGGCAGCTTATACTTCAACACTCCTTGTGTCCAAGTCAGAAATTTGCCACCATTGTTGCTGCTGTAATAGATCCAATCGCTCAAGGGTCCATTGAAAGCGTATTCGTATATAAGATACCAATGTCCTTCCTTAAAGCAAACACCCGAGAGGCGAATGAGATTAGAATGGCTGGTTTTTTTGAATAAACTTATGTCTTTCGACACATCTCCATTCATTTTCTCGATGGCAGCCAAATCCCAGTTAATTTTTCCATGATAAACAGACCCTTTGATCAAATAACTGAAGCTAAAATCATCAGTTGCGCGTTGCAGTTCCTCAAATTTGTAAACTTTGAGGGACTGAGCTATGTCAGATATAGCCTCTAAGAAGTCCTGGGAATCTTCGTCTTCCTCAAACTCTATTTTTTTGGTTTCTCCAGTGCCTCAAAGCTCTCCGAGACTATCACTGAATCAAAACCCTTTTTGCTTCTGATTTTTCGGAAGCACAAGCAGTAGATGACGATGCCTATGACCAATACAAAGGCACATCCCCCAACATCCCCAACAAGGACATAAACCCATAATTTCTTTGCATGTTTAGATGAAGTTGGATGTGGTGCCGAATGTGATGGAGGTGATGGAGATGATGAAGGTTGCTCTATAGTTTGGGTACTAACTGGAGGGTCATCCAAAGGAACTAAAAGTGTGGTAGAGGGGTAAATGGAGTCGTCTTGCGCAGAAAGCCCATTGGCCTCAAGAGCTCTGCCTGTATCCGAATTTAATCTGTCGCTAAGCATAGAAACATAATCGCCTTCAGCAATTATGCAAGTCATAAGATACTTGATTCTGACATCAGTATGGTTCTTGGTCGGACATGCACATATGAGAGAAACACTAAGCCTAGTGCCAGATACAGGTTATATGTACTGTGATTAGCATTGTGATTCATCATAGCTTGGCATGTTGAGAGGCCTTGGAATGTGTTATTTGCAATTGCGAAAAATGTATCTCCATGCACAACAACACGAGATTCACTTATAGGACTCACCTGAGCCGGAGCAGCAGATTGGAACAATCACCAACTTGTTTGTTTTGAATGTTGCCGTCTCAGAAACTGAATTTATTTTCGCAAGCTGAGACGGTTTGGACGCCAACATGGCCGAGATGGTGTTGTAAGGAGGCTGAGATCTAAATGTGAGGTAAGTTTGGCAACTTCTGTTAACTCCATTACATGTGTACCCAAGAACAGATTTTGCGTAGGTTTCTAGGTTCATACAATCTGTAAATGCCTGTCCTTCGTAAGGCTTCTGAGCAACAATAAGAAAACAGCAACAATTAATGGTCAAAGTGACAGCAGATATGAGAAAAAGGAAGCTCATTTTGCTGAAACTGAAAGATGTGAGAGTTTGGTAAGATAAAGTTTCTGACTTCAGATTTCAGTGTGGAATATATTCCAACATTCTGTGGCCCTCGTGAAATTGACTTTCTAACAGAACGCCCTGAAGAATTTATAGACTGATGAATAAGGACAGCTACTGAATCCAAATTTTAGATAGGCTAACTTATACATTAAATGTAGAAAAAACTCGACGATACAAATAAATTTTATTAATAAATATTAAAAATTACATTTAGTTAGAATGGCACAATGAGTCATGCCCCTCAAATGCATCGATATACAAAAATTAAAATTTGATTTCAATAAAAAAAAGTTTACAACAAAAAACCATAATTAAACTTGCAAATATAAATTATCACTTTTTAAATTTAAATTGTACTCTTTGAAACTTAAGAGTGTCAAGATCCTTCATTATCTTTTCATACTAATAGTATAAGTAAAGTTTTTTCAATGTGAAAGGTCATACAATCAAGAAATCCATCACTTATTTTATTTAATTTGAAATCGATTGCTTTATAATTCACATGGATGAAAAAATTCGTTTCGTTATTGCAAGAGTCAATATGTGTCAAATAAGCCTATAAATCAAACAATAGTTATCTATCAAAATTGATTTCATCAACAATTGACATAACTCAAGAAAAGTGGGGGTTTTTACCCAATCAAATCAAACATGCAATATCAACAATTAGCAAAGTATTTATTAACCTTACTTCCCACAATAATAACTAACATATGAATGCAACCCTCATAGTCATAGCCTTATGTCTCAATTACTCATACAAAAACCTCAATTTCAACTTCAAAATTTCAAATTGTCAAAACTCAAAAAAAAAAAAATTCTAATAGTTAAATTTCCAAAGCCACAAATTTTCATTCAATTTATATTAGAAAGTAATATTTTATGCTTTGAATATTTGATACTAGATAAACACAATAAAATTTTGAAGAAAATAAATAAGAAGAAAAATGTAAGATGAATTTGGAAAAGAAAAACAATGTTGAAATGATGTGCATAGTTTGTTGATGCCTACTTTTCACTTTAGGTTTGAGACTTTGAGATTAATATGATATTATTTAATTGTGTTAGTTATTTTTTTCTTTTTAAAGACTAAGTTAATTGGAATACATATTTATTATTGGAGGAATTAGTCCAATAATTATCGAAGAAGGCAACTTGGGTGGGAAGGACTATAGCCCTTCCAGCCCAAAGCCACCCCCGTCCCTGCTGATGAAGCTCAGGGGAATATGACTGTTTGATATATTATGACAGACTCATTATACGACCTAATTCAAATTTCCTTTACATTATAATAAAATTAGAATAAAATGTCGTATATAAAAAAACCCAAAAAATTCGAATAAAATGTCGTATATGAAAAACCCACGATAATTATTAGCTTTGACTTAAAAAAAAAAAAAAAAAAAGAGTAGGGTGGCTTGAAGTAGATGGCCTAGTTGACTTGTCTCCTTAATTAGTTGTCTTGGTTGACCAGCTTCCTCATTAACAGGGCTGATTTTGTAAAACCAATTTGTTACATGCGTAGATGATCTGCAAGGGAGTTGAACCACAATTAGTGATTGATATAACGCTTTTCAGTTCTTATAATAAATAAGGGTCGGCTTGTATTAGGGTCTTTGGTGCGTATGGACATTGATTTATCAAAAGCATCAACTAGATCAAATAGATGGCATCTGCAATGGAACTGGTCAATATATTCATGAACATCACTGAGTCTAAAACAAGCCAGGAAAATGATCCGATATACATGTTTCTTCCTCTTTTTTCTACCGAGTCTCTGAGCATAGATACAATACTGTAAAGAAGAAGAGAAATGATATACAAAGTCAATAAGCAAAGCAGCGAAAATTGCATCGACAGTTACTAAAGTCTCCGGTTCCTCGAATCTCTGTTAGGACAAGTAAAACTCCGAATATCTCTGTTCACATGAATGCACATTTTTTATTTTTTTAATACTGATAGATAGGAAACTATTACTAATATTATTAGCTTAATGTGAAAATAATTTCACAGATGTATCCAAACACGAGGGTGAACTTTAGTTGGACTTTTATTATTATTATTATTATTATTATTATTATTATTATTATTACTTCATGACCATCAGATAATGAATCCATAAAATCATAATCAGATTTAATGTTATATTATACACTCGAGATTTTACATAAAAAGTAAGATCGATCACGTATTTTCTCTATATCGCTGTACCCCAAAAAAAAAAAGGCCTTATAGATTATTTACCTTTAGATTTATATGTTCTTGCAAATTATTTCTCAAATTTTTGTTTTCTCAAATTTTTGTTTCAATCAGTTCTTGATTTGCATAAGTACTATATATAAAACAAGTGATCAACTTATTCTCCTCGTTTGATTTCTAGCAATTCCATTTAAGATATGTCATTGAATGTGAAATTAGCTCCTTTAATATATTGTCAATTAGGAATCATACTCTACACAAATATATAATATTCTCATTATTTATAGGAATTGAACCTGATATTTTTCACTAATTACAAATAAAGAGACATAGATATCACTAGAGTGGAGTACTAGATATATACGTTGAACATGTGACTTACCTAATTTAGCATCTTCAATTCCTGGTAGTACATTAGCATGAAAAGGTAGATTCGGAAAATAGTGTAAGAAGTGATTCAAACCATCTTACATACAAGACAAGTAAGCTATAAGATCCCAACACACACACATGTGTATATATATATATATATATATATTCACTAAGGCTATGAGCACCTATATCAATCACGTATCTGAATATGCAATTATGTACTTAATAGAATAAGTAGTCTTCTCCTCTCTACTAATAAGCTTTTTTTTTTTTTTGCTAATCAATAAGTCTATAATCACAAGAAAGGATAGATCAAATCAATAAGTCTATAATCTCAAGAACGGATAGATCATTGGTAAGATAAGAGACCAACTTATATAGTATTCTAACTCTAATGTGATTACATAACATAGTGACAATAGGATTCCAAGAGACTAATTAATAATAAGGCAACTTGTAATAACTTAACACATGTCAATTACGATATGGAGTCTCATTCTAATCTGCCAATGACTCTATTGTTCCAACTATAACTAGGACTTTACAAATTAGGTGATTAATTCATATTCAAATTCTAACTTTCTCCAACTTGAGTATGAAATAATCACGCTTGCATAACTTAATCAAAATTGAAACAATGATGTACATTGAGTCCAAATGTTCCATGAATCTACTACAAAGCACAACAATCATGATCAACTCAAAATCATAGAACCACAACACTCGGATTCAAGTGTGTATCGTTGCATTGTCATCACTATGATCCTAAATAGACCATACAAGTCTGTTTGACAACTAGTATAGCAAAAGGAAGTTCAACAACCCAAAAGGATCTCCTAAAGTTTTGGTCCAAACATAAATTAATTTTGAACCTTGTTGTTCAATCAACAAAAATCATGATCATTACACTCAAAACAGATATCAATCAATGGTGAAATCAAGCATTACACAACTATCACTCGGGTTCAACATAGATTCAATATCCATAGTGATCAAGTCCAGCAGGTTAACATATTCTAAAACTGCTAACTATCAAAATGATCAAAACGTCAAGACAAGAATAAGAATCATAAGAACCATAATCTTTGTTGAAATCAAGAATTACATAGCTATCAGGATGGTTCAAAATGCAATCAAGCATTGCACAACTTATCATGGTAATCAAAAGAGCAATTTTAACAGACTTCACAACTATCAAAATCGTCAATTCAACTATGAATCCCCATATGTACCAAAGTGGACATGAAACAACTATATATATACAATTCATCTTATAATCATCACAAAGCATCAAATGTCCAACAACAAGTAAGAAAACATATATTTAAACAAAGAACTTACTTCCAGTTATCAAGCTCATGCTGATTTATACTCCTACTGAACAAAGTCAGCCACTATTCCCATTTGAGAGACATGATCCTTGAATTCCTTGACAGGCAAGGCTTTTCTAAGAGGATATGCTAGCATGTCTTCTCTGCCGATGTCCACCACATTGACTACTCCTTCCTTTACCATTTCATGTACCAGAAAGTGCTCAACTTCCATAAGTCTAGTTACTGAAGTTTTCCTATTGTTCTTCGAGAAGAATATAGCACTAGCATTGTTACACTACAATGTAAAAAATTTCGCAATGGAGTCTCCCACTTTCATATCTATAATCATATTTCTCAACCATACAGCTTACTTTGTAGTCTCATATACTGCTATAAATTATGCTTGCATTGAAGAGGTTGCAAGTGTCGTCTTCTTTGCATACCTCCAGGATACGGCACCACCAGCCATTGTAAATACATAAGCACCTGTGGACTTTCTGTCTATGAAAACCAGCCAAGTTTGAGCATGAAACGTCAGACCATCAACTCTCCCAAATACCAACATGAAAGCTTTAGTCCTTTGCAGGTATCTCAGAACCTTCTTACCTGCAATCCAATATTGCGCACCAGGATTTGATTGAAATCTTCCTAGGAAACTAACCACAAAAGATAAATTTGGAGTAGTATGAACTTGAGCATACATAAGGCTACCTAGCAGAGAAGCAAACGACTTGTCACTCATTTTTGGTTTCTTAAAATCAATCATAAGGCATTGATCAATATGCAGTTTATATCCTTTGTTGACATGAACTTCCTCTTATGAGCAAGAACTCATATTGAACCTTTCAAGGACTCTTTCAATATTGTTCCTCTAAGACAAACCTAACAGTTTTCTCTTCATATCTCTCACAATCTCAATGCCTAACAGAAAATATGCCTCTCATAGGTCCTTCATCTCAAAAATACTAGACAAAAAATGCTTTGTTTCCCATAACATATTCAAATATGAACTAGCTAGTAATATGCTATCAACGTACAAAACAAGAAAGATGAATTTAGAGCCACTGGCCTTTAGATAGATGCAATCATCTAGCTTGTTTTTCAAGAAACCAAAATATGCCATGGTTTGAGGAACCATTGCCTTGAAACTTGTTTAAGAAAATAAATCGACTTATTTAGTTTGCAAAGCATTGATTCCTTTCCCCTTTCAATAGATCATGTTGGCTACTGCATATAGATATCTTCATCTAAGTTTTCATTCAAGAGGGCAGGCTTGATATCCAATTGATGAAGCTCTAAATCAAAGTGTGCAATGAGATTGATTATGATCCTAATGGATTCTTTGGAAGAAATTGGAGAGAAATTATCAATGTAGTCTATACCAACCCTTTGTGTTAACCCATTTACCACCAACCGTACTTTATACCTCTCAATTTGTCCTTGTAAGTTCCTCTTGGTTTTGAAAATCCTTTTGCATCCTATAGGCCAAATTTTTTGTTTACCATCTAATAATGTTCAAACACCATTCTTTGACATTGAGTAAAGTTCTTATTAAGTAGCAATCTCCCACAAGGAAAAGTGTTTGCTATTCAATGCATGGTTGTAAGGAAGGTGATCATCCTTATCTCCTATGTCATAGTCCATTTATTGAAAACAAACCATATAGTCTGCAAGAATGGTAGATTTCTTCTCTCTAGTTGATCTTCTCAGTTGAGATGGTGTTGATACCAATTGGTAAGTAGCAGGTGGATGACTATGTTAATCTATCAATGTAGTTTATGATGCAAAAGCTATGTTAACTGTAGCAAGTGGATCAACTTCTGGTGTAGGATCTGAGGGCAGTAAACTAGGAACTGCTACGGTCAAGAATTCTATACTGGATATTGGCATTATCTCAGCATCCTGAGTGAGAATTTACTCAAACACAAAATCTTCAGTGTGATGAGAGTCCACAGCTGAACTTTCAATGAACTTGGCATTGTAAGTCTCCTATATTGGTTTGAGCTTTAGGATCGTAAAACTTAAACCCCTTAGATTTCTCATAGTATCCAATGAAGAAACAAGAATCAGTCTTAGAGTCCAATTTCTTGTCTTAAGGATTGTAGAACTTTTCTTCAGCTTGACAGCCACATACATGAACGTGAGCCTAGCTAGGTGTTCTACCCATCTAGAGTTCAAAAGGTGTCCTAAGAATTACTAGGCACATAAATTAAGATATAGTTTGTAGTTTTGAGTATCTTACCCCACAAGAAATCAAGCAAACCAGATATACTTTTTATACTCCTAACCATATTCATCAAGGTCCTATTCTTCTTTTCTGCTACTCCATTCTGCTAAGGAGTTCCAGGAGTAGTGTGTTGGGCAACAAAGCCCTGTTACTCAAGAAACAGTGCGAAATGACCCTTTTGATGTCTTGCTTCAGTGAACCTACCATAATCATCACTTCTTCTTTCTAACCTAACAATCATGACCCATTTGATGTCTTGCTTCAGTGAACCTACCATAATCATCACCTCTTCTTTCTAACCTAACAATCTTAATGTGCATTTCTAATTATTTTTCAACTTCATTTCTAAAATTTTTGAAACAACTAAGAACTGTTGATTTTTCATAAATAAGGAAAATATAGGTATATCTTGAAAATCAACAATGAAAGTCACAAAATAGTAGTTAGCACAAATAGTTCTATATGGGAATGGACCACAAAAATCAGTGTATATGATTTCTAAAAGGTGTTGAGTTCAATTAGAACTGTTTTTCATAAGATTAGTCGTTTTACTTTTAAAACAATCAACACATGCATTTGAGTATGTTGGACTAAGTTTAGGCAGTGGATCTCTTTCTTTTAATTTCAAAATTCGTTCATTAGAGCTGTGCCAAAAGAAGGTTAGTTTCAACACAAACAAAAACAGAAAAAAATTTACCTTTCTTGACCTGACAAGTTTTGTACTCATCACATTTTTTACTAATGTGATAAGTTTTTCTACAGAAAATACACTTCAGTTCTACCTTATTCACTTTAAGATTGTAAGATCCAGGTTTCTTAGAGGCATTAGTGAGTTTAGGTCAAGTAGAACTAGAAAAAGAAGGTCGAAACCTTTTACCCTTCTTTTTGTGAGATGTATGAACCGGATTGATCACATCTATCTTTTCCTTTTCATGCCTATGCTTTTTTTTGCACAAATTAAGTGATTACATCATTTGTGGTCCTTTTTTCCTTTTGATAGTAATAGGAGACCTTCAAGGGAGCAAATTGTGTTGGCAATGAGTTAAGAGCCAAATTTATGAGGCATTGTTCCTCAATGTTGATGTTGAGAACCTCCAGCTAATTTGAAATGTTGATCATCTTCAAAATATGCTCTTAGATCGTGTAGGTTCCCTCAAAATTCATAGACATTAGCTTTGAGTGGTAGTCATTGGTCTTAGCCTTCTCAAATTCCTTGTTATTTTTTTCCAATGGCTGCCATGAATTGTTCGGTAGTCATTTTTCCAGGTTTCATCATAACCCTGATGTTTTTTGTCATTGATTTCTCCATGATGAGAATGCTCGGCATACTAGCCATTTTGCACTTCTCGTAGGTAGCAATTTGTATCTCAGAATTGCTTGATGTAGAAGCTAGTGGTGTGTCTTTTAGCAGTGGATCTTCTAATCCACAATAGACTAGGTGTAACGATCTGAAAATTTAGGAAAACTAATTTCAAAAATTGAAAAAGGGAATTGGTGATATTGCCCTTTTAGGTCAAAGGTTGACTTTTTTCCTTTCGCACTTTTTGGATTTTTCGCAAGGACCATTACATAGGTGTCAAAGTTCTGGGTCCGTAGATAGGTGAAACATCAAAATTGGAGATTCGATGAGTTCGGTACGGGTCTAAATTAACTAGGAGTATTTTAGTAATTTGGCATTAGGCACGTTTTGGTAATTTCACATGTGAGATAATTTGTGATGGTGACATGTGTGCTTATCTCTTCCCTCCCCCTTATCTTCTTAGGCACTAACTTACATGTGTGTGTGTGTGTGTGTGTGTGTGTGTGTGTGTACATATATATAAGTGTGTTATGTATGTGTGTGTGTATTTTTCAAGGGTTCAAACAAACCCGAGAAGAAAAGAAAAAAAAAACACCAACTAAAATGGTGAAGAAGAGAAAGGAGAGGAGAACCATGGAGAGAAACGGAGAAATAGAGAAGAGAAAGTGAGAGAGAGAGAGAGAGAGAGAGAGAGAGAGGGGGGGGGGGAAGAGGAAGGAAGAAGGAACAAAAGACCTGAAAGTCCGCAAAAACTGAAAAATTGGACCAAGGAAGTTTGAGGCTTCCCGGCTTGCAACCAAGTATTCTAATTTCTTAGTTGAGGTTCTGTGATCATATTGAACCGATAAAATGAAGGCTTTGGACGCAGAAATGCCCAAAACTGAGCTTGAACTTTGGGTCTAATCTATCAAAAGTTGTTGTGAAAAATCAAGGTTTCCAAGTTTTTAACCCATAGATTTCCTCCTACGTTTGATTAGATAAGTTTTGATTATTGGCACGTTGAAAATGGAAAAATAAATGACGGTTTTTTTACCCAGGTCGGGCTACCGAGTTGGGTTTGAGTTGCAAACTCGATGGGAGGTTGAAGATGAACAGTGCAGTGCGTGAGGCCCGCGAGTAGAGAGGGTGCAAGGCGCGCAGGGGTGCGTGCCACCATACCTCGAAATACAATCAACACATTTTTTATGTAATCGACCCTACAAACATTTTGGCATTGGTTTCAAGTTGATCGGACATTATCTCGGGGTAGTTTTGCGTATCCGAAGTATTATGTTTAGGTTTTTAATTCGTATTCAATCTTAGAATATTGGGTAATTTAAATGTAACATTATTTGGGACGTTAGTGACCCTTGGTGGTGATTTATAATAGGCGGTATAATTCCTAGAATTTACGGAGAAACGTATAGCACGAAATTCAATTGCAAGGACAGTGTGTGAGTGGACTTTGCTTCTATAAATTTTTATTCTCGCATTGTTCAATATTTTAATTACTTTATTGTATAATTTTTTCGGAAATGATTTGAAGATTATTTCTAAATGATTATATGATGATTTTTCGGGATTTATTGACTGATTTATGGACACGTAGTTTACAGTATTTTGTGGAAGTTGTGTTTTGGGCGTGGGTCTAGGTTTGAACGTGCTTTGGCTTGGTAGTAAGTCTATGATATGTGTTAAACGAGTTTTCTTGGTGTTTTGAACTATTTTTCTACGATAGTCATCCTCGTGCAGTTTCTGGACATGACCTAGATGGTGCTATGTCCAGTTCTCATGAGATACTATTATAGTCCAGATGGTGTGTTAGTACAGTTCTTATGTAACGACCCGTTCCGAATTCCGGGGTTAGATTAGTGACTAATGAAGGATTTGTGAGATTAATTGGCGATTAGTTGAGCGAAATCGGACGGACGACGCAAAATGACCATTTTGCTCCTAATCATGGGCAAAATGTTGACTTTTGACTCGGGGAGTCAAACGTACGAGGATCGATGACCGTGACGTAGATCGGGACGTCACGAGTCTGTAGACAAGCGGCACGTCGAAATCGGACGTCGAACGGAGAAGTTATGGTCACGGGATCGAAATCGAGGATTTACGTCTCGAAATCCAAATAAAATATTAATTAAATTTGGTTGGGAGATTAGTTAATTATGGGGCCCTTGGATGAGTGACAAGTTCCCATTGGTGGCTTCCCTAAAAAGTGAATCTAAGTATTAAAATATTATTATTCTAATTATTTTATAATTTCACCCATCTCTCATCTCCACCCTCCATCTTCATCTCATCTGTTTTCCTCTCATCTCCACCGTCCATCTCGTTCCCTCATTTGATTATCACCATCAGCTATCATCTTCATTTTTCATTCTCTAAAACCCGAGCACCATCTTCCTTTCCCTCTAAACAAACAAACACACAACACATATCACCTCACCACCATATCCATCTTTGTGTTCGTGTGAGAGACCGTGAGTGAGGGAGTGACCAGAGGGACTGATGGATGACGGGACACGGTGGTCCACGGCGGAGGTAAGTCAGACGTGAGAACCCGTTTGTTTTAAAAATTGGAAGATTGAGTTTTGAACGTTGTTGGTTGATTTTAATGACGAAAATGGCTTTCTGGTTCTCATATGGGATGGTATGGATTGGAAATGAAGACTGAGGACGGTGCAAGCGCCCTGGACGGAGACTGGATTTTGGGTCGTGAAGATCAAATCGAGAAGGTATGGTTTTGTGCCGTTTTTCGTTGTTTTAATCACATGAATAGGTTCCTAGGATTGAGACAAAGCTATAGGGATTAGAATGGATGAAAATGGATGAGAAATGAGTGAAAAATGGCATTGAACCGTGAACACCGGTTCGTTTGGGCCGGGCTGGTCTGAACCGATCTGGACTGGGTCTGCGAGAGGTTAGGGATGACACTGTGCAGGCGCGTGGCTTTCACCCGCAGCCCCTTTGGGCTGTACGTGGGGGCGCGTGAGGGGTCTGTTGAGGATGACTTCAACATGTGAAATAATTTATTCGATGTAACGAACATTTTGGGACTGGTTTCGTATCGATCGGACATCATTTCGATATAGTTCGGGACGCCCGAAGGTTTAGGATCGAGTTTAAAAACTGTTAAAAATTCGGGAAAATTATGGCGCTTCAATGAGAGGTTAATAAGTTAGTTAGTAACCTTCTAGTGTGTTATGGACAGGTTTGGGAGTCCCGGTGAAAGTGATTAATCTGGAAAGGTGTATGTCACACATATCGAGGCGGCAGCTAGGACGGTCTGTGAGTGAACCTTGATTTCTAAACTGTGATGCATGCATAAATGTTTTACAGGTTTTACATATGTGTTTTCCATGATGATGATTGGGATATTGGTGATTTACATATTCACACGTATTTCGAGGTGATTTATGTATTTGCACGTATATCAAGGTTTATGGTTTTACGCTGTGGTTATACGTGTTTGTGGTTTATGTAATGGTTTAATGAAATGGTTTTGGATTTGAAAAGGTTAACTCGGGCATGAGACCCATTTGTTTTGGAAACCCTCGGACTTGAAGTCCATTTAGTTACGTTATCGGGCTGGAGAGCCCAATTGGTTCGTGGATTGATTTCGGATTGGAAATATGGAATCGCGCATGAGACCCATTTAACTTACGAACTCTCGGATTTAGAGTCCATTTGATTTAATAAGGCATCGGGCTCGAGGCTTAGTTGGTTTACGAAATCGGGCTTGAGGCCCAGCTGGTTTACAAAATCGAGCTTGCGGCCCAGTTGGTTTACATGATCGGGCTTGAGGCCCAGTTAGTTTACATGATCGGACTTGAGGCCCAGTTGGTTACGATATCGAGCATGAATCACATTTATGGTTTATAAATGTGATTTCTGGTTCGGAGACCCTAAATAGATTTGGATTTGGAAAAAGTTGATTTTTGGTTTCATGACGGTTTATGGGGACCAGACATGGATCCTTCGAAAGGTTTGAAAGGTTTTGAGACTGATTTCGAAATGGTTTTTTATATACCATCCTTTATTTATGGATTGTCTCCTCCGGGGAGGGTCGTTGGCCTGGGTGGACCCCGGAGTAGTCACGGATCACTAACTGAGTGGAGTCGCCCCCGTGAGGTACCTTACTCTCAGGAAGGCATATAGGGATTATAACCCCCAGAGAGGGTCATTGATCTGTGGACAATGACCTGGGTAGACCCTGGGGATACATGGGATTTGAGACCCCACGTAATACGCGCGTAGCTTTGGAAACCCTGACAGGATTGGTTATATGATATTTGGTGAACATGATTTCATGGATTTTTGAAATTGTGTTTTGTTAATAGTAAATGGATTTGGACAATGACCCACATACTCGGTTTTATGGTTTTGGGTTGAGTTCCCACATATGACTGATGTGTTCACGAATTTGTGTTTAATGGTTTTGGGCAGAGGCCTGTATGATTTAGATTTACGGAATTTGGGCTGAGACCCCAATAATGGTTATTTGAACATATGATTCGATAAATGATTTTCGTATGCATGCATGCTTTATATTGAGGGCATAAATCTCTTTATGAAATGTGTTTTTATAAACTTATTTCTTTTCTTCCACTCACAGCTTCCGACGTTTTTAATGTCCTTCAGGTTGATCACGGATGCGTGCTGTATCAGAGATCGAGACATCACACTCCTTCACCGGATCCTGGCGCGCTCGGGAAGCCGGTCGGGCTGAAGGTTTGAATTATCCCTTGTTAGACACTTCGTGTCAGACCGGAGAACGACACATCCCGTGTTAATCCCAGGGGGATTGGGATGGGTCATGACAAGTGGTATCAGAGTAGGTTTGCTCTCTTGGTACATGCAGGCCAAGGATGTGATGTCTCTATAGGCTGCAGTTCATTATCAACCTGATGGTTAGGATGCTGGTATGATAGTTAGTAGGATTGAATTGTGGAAGTTTTTGTTCGGCATTTGATGCTTGAGTATGTCATAGTTTTGTCGTGGTTTGGCATTGTGGGACCCTACTGAGGGATGAACGTAATAATATTTTAGAGTTTTGACCGTGGGACGGTTATGTCGGGATCATCTTTCACGATGTTGTAGGATCGGATATTACAATAGTATGGAGTTGTGACCATTAGATGGTCAGGTCATTCTGAGTTATGAATTGTGTTGTGAGGAGTAGCTAGATTCGGGGAATCCCAGTTGAGTTGAAGGTAGGACTGGATTGACGTCCATGCGATGTCAGGACCGTTGGTCGGTCATGTCATGTCATCTTTGCTGATGAGACTGCACTCTGCAATCGAAGTTGTGTTAATCGGTTAGACCTAGTTGGTTGTCGTACTACTCTAGTTATGATGGATGGTCTGGAATGGTGAACCCTAGTGGTGATTGATGGGTTAGAGAATATGAGTACAATGGAGTTAGTTGATGACCTTGGTGGGAAATCCTAGTGTATGATGTTGGTTCAGAATTGTGAGTCGAGTTGAGACTAGTTAGAGATTGGTTGGACAGGTTACCAGGGTTTGGTACTTGTCGATGGAGTCCTGGAGTGGGGATTCAGAGTAGTTAGTACGGACGATTGATTCCGTTGGATGCGGAGTCTCGATAGCGATGTCTGGTGGTTGGGTCTGCACGAGTTATGGCAGGCACTACTATCGAGATTGGTTTTAGTTGTGGTTATTGAGAATCAGGGGACGTTTAGGGAACATTTTCTTTTCTTGTATGAGTTGTCAGGGTGACTGTAACTAGAGTTGTTGGGTACAAGGGAGGCAAAGTTTCTCTAGTTGGAGCAGAGGTACGGGCTTGTTGCTCGGTATGAGCAAAGATCCAGGGTTGTTTGATTCGCACAGTGTGATGCGGATGCTAATGCTATGGATGACAGGAACCGTCCGCTAAGGACGTAAATGACTGTGTCCGGTCCTACTCCCGTTTGACAAGTCAACTGAAGTTTCGAAAATACCCTCCAAGACTTGCCAAACAAGGGATAATTGCACCTGTGCCCACTCATACCTCCACCTCTCGAATAGCCTCGATCATCGCGCCACGACCTGGAGGGTCAATAAAACAGAAAAGGTGTGAGTGGACAAAACAAACTTTTATAAATACATTTACCAAAACACATTCTCCAATTTTTCACAAACATGCATGCATATCATAAAACATGAGTAATAGTGTGAAATCAATCAAGTATGAATAGTGGACCGATAAAAATCAAAACATGTTTCTAAATTCCGTGTCCACATTTTCCTTGAAACTCATGTTCATCAAATCAATTCAAATCTCAATAAATCCACGGGACTTATTTCCATATCCAATCTCATTAGTCACGTTATCCCTGCAACGCGTGCAAAATCAAATAGGCTCAAGGACCGCTCAAAATCCAAGCATCTGTCGCTGTGAACACATCACCAGCCGACAAGTACGTATGTCATGACCACAAGTAATAAACATCTAGGTCATCACTCCAGGGGCGACTCAAGCCTCCTGCTTAGAATTTATCGATCCTCAGGTACATGGTCCCAACTCTGACCATAACCCTACGGTCCATCACGAGTCCTACCCACTCTTTCCTCGCCTGTCACATCAGCAATTAATCCAGGTGTGAATCCCTACTCTATTGCACTCCTACCAAAGCCTCTATCACTTTATCAATCTATATATCCATTTCTTTATGATGTGACCAGACGACCCACAATCAAGAGCATCACTGCGCAATTACCCTTATCACTTAATCTCTCAGTGGACCCAACTGGCGTCCTACTGAACTGGACTGTCTCTAAGTCCCAATCTCTATGTACTGCGGGTCTCTGCCCGAAATTTTAATCACTAAGTGAAACTGACACGACCCATCCAAGTCCATAAGTCCAAGACTCAGGGTTAAGCAATACCAATTCATAAACCCATACCCCATCAGTGTCTAACTTTATACTAATCCTTGGCATCCCAGGTGCCAAACATTTCGCAATCACATGGGTCGGTTGTATCAGAAACCATAATCCTGTCCAACCTTTCCCCGCTCCTCTCGAGCCCTGATACATTACCATGACTCATCTCGAGTCCTAACCAAAATCTTGACTCATTTTGAGTCCAATCATGACTCTTCTTGAGTCCAGTCGCATCTCAATCATTCATGCCATCCTTGGCATACCCAGTCACCTAGCAAATACCGCTGGTAAACCACATCTTATACCACTTATAAAGCCTAAGGGATATCCTATCACACTCTAGACTCTGAAACACACATTCCACTTAAGGAATTTACTGAGAATCATTTCATCCCGGGTCCAATCTACCCAATTGTGCTACCGTTCTAGCCTCAGGGTTCATTCAGTCATGGATCCCACATAAATCCGGGTTCAACAGTTAGCAATTCACAGTGTACACTGACTAACATCCAACCCTCAAACCAGGGTCAATTTCATTCCGAGATCTATCACGAGGTCTCATATATCCTAATCTACCCGTCTCACTACCAGGTCGCGCACGAGGCTTACGTTTCAAAGGTATGACGTGTCAACAGAATCAGCAACCTAGTGCTCTGATACCAAATTTGACAGGACCTATCCCCTAAGGACGTAAATGACTGTGCCCAGTTCTGCTCCCGTCTGAAAATTCAACTGAAGTTCCGAAAATACCCTCCAAGACTTGCCAAACAAGGGATAACTGCACTTGTGCCCAATCATACCTCCACCTCTCGAATAGCATCGATCATCGCGCCACGACCTGGAGGGTCAATAAAACAGAAAAGGTGTGAGTGGACAAAACAAACTTTTATAAATACATTTACCAAAACACATTCTTACCCTCCAATTTTCACAAACATGCATGCATATCATAAAACATGAGTAATAGTGTGAAATCAATCAAGTATGAATAGTGTACCGATAAAAATCAAAACATGTTTCTAAATTCCGTGTCCACATTTTCCTTGAAACTCATGTTCATCAAATCAATTCAAATCTCAATAAATCCACGGGGCTTATTTCAATATCCAATCTCATTAGTCACGTTATCCCTGTAACGCGTGCAAATCAAATAGGCTCAAAGACCGCTCAAAATCCGAGCATCCGTCGCTGAGAACACATCACCAACCGACAATCCATATCGTCGTGAACACATCACCGACCGATCTCCACAATAATCCAGCACATCTGATATGAGTCGAGCCTCCCTCGGCTGCACGACAACAGACCGTGCTATGTGACCTCTTCGGGGTAAACATTTCCATCCTGAAGGCGAGCGTTATCTCTAGGGTACACTCTGGGGAAAACACATTCCCAACCGAAAGCCCTAATATCCATAATACAGGGTGCACTTCTGGGAAAACACATTTCCATCCGAAAGCCCTAAATATCTGCAATACATCACCATCATGAAAACCAGTGAAAAACAGTTGCGTTTAAAACTCAAATCATTATCAACACAGGGTCTCAGCCCCAAAATATAGTTTCCTCAAATCCGGAAAACCTAAGTCCCGATTTATTCCATAAATTCGAAAACCATGAATACCATCATGTAATCACATGGAAATACAAATCCAATCAAAATCACAATTTCATTGGGTCTCAAGCCCAAAATCTCAATTTCTCGTAAATCCGTGCAACCGTAAACCCGAGTTGCCACTTTCATGTAAATCCATGAAATCAATCCCTGACTCATAATCCGAGTCAAAACATCATTTTCAATCCCTGACTCATAACCCGAGTTAAAACATCATTTTCAATCCATGGCCTACGCCTAAAACATCAATTTCATAATTTCACGAAAATCGTGCCAAAAATAATATAATAATCCACAAAATTGAGAAATCACCAGATTAAAACATCAATCATGTCAAATCATATCAAATCATATAATAAAGCATTTAAATCATATATGCATGCATCACGGTTAAAAAACAAAGTCCACTCACACACACAGTCCAAACGGCCCGCTTCCGAGCTGCACGTTTTTTCGTAAATTCTGGAAATCAAAATTCTTGTCAAAAATCATTATCGAGGGTCACTAACACTTCAATATATCTCATATAATTTTTCCTAATTTTTTTGGGATTTAAATACGTATTTAACGCGTAAATCAAAACTTTGGATACGTAGAACTTTATCGAAACGATATCCGATTTCCTCGAAACCAGTGCCAAAATGTTCGTTACACTTAGAGGATTCAAAGTCATGTTGAACTCATCTCGGGATTCGTGCCCACGCGCCGTCATGCGTCGTCGTGAGTGGCTGCGCGTGAAACCCACGCGCCTGCTATAGTACCTTCGTCCCAACCCGTATCTCTGTAAAAAGGGTCTGGTTGGCCCACGAGATGACCCGATCTGTTCTCTATCAATTCGACATCAATTCTTTCAATTGAACATTCAAATAGCATCGTTTGAGGTCCAATTACAGTTCTATAAACTTAATTATAGGATTTCTTACCTTAAACCTTAAATTCGAAGATGAACTTTCGAAGAACATATGGGCGCTGTTCAACCTTCGAAGTTCATCAGTCCCACTTGATTTCCTTCAATTGATCCACCAAGAAGCTTCAGTGGACTATGATAAACTCATTTCTCAATCCAATTTCATCGTTTGATCTCCCCAAGATCACGACTCAATCTTTGAATTCCTTCTCTGTCACCAGGTCCGTTCAGAGCCAATTGGACACCAATTTCCTTCGTTCTTTAGGTGATCCTGATCGTGGAAATCCCAGAAGGCTCAAATCGAGCTCAATTTGAAGTTTCAAGACCTATAAATTCAAATTTGATTTTATGGGAGAATTTGAATTCTCATGGTTTTGAGCTTTGGGTTTAGTGGTTTCCTACTTAAATCAGTCCTCTTAATTCCTCCTCACAATCTCAATTCTCTGATGATTTAGTTGTGGAAGGAATTGGATAAGGGAGGAAGCTCAATTCTCTCATCTCTCATGCTCTGTTTCCTGTGTTTGTTCACGGTTTAAAGGAAAACAAAGAGATGACTGAAGACAAAGATGATGCGGGCTGATGCGGGCTGTAATAGAGACCGAGACATCACATACCTCCTCCGGATTCTGGCGTACTCTGAAGCCCCGAGCGGGTAAAAATTGGAATTTCCCTTGTTTGACACTCCGCGTCAGACCGGATCTAGGGCGTCCCGCGTTAATCCCGGGAGGATTGGGACGAGTCCTGACACGCGTGAGGGGTCTTTTGGCGATGACTTTAACATGTGAAATAATCTACTCGATGTAACTCATTTTGGGACTGGTTTCATGTCGATCGGACATCGTTTCGATATAGTTCGGGACGTCCGAACGTTTAGGATCGAGTTTAAAAATAGTTAAAAATTCGGGAAAATTACAGGACTTCAATGAGAGGTTAATAAGGTAGTTAGTAACCCTCTAGTGTGTTTTGGACAGGTTTGGGAGTCCCGGTGAAGGTGATTAGCCCAGGAAGGCGTATGGCACGCATATCGAGGCTGCAACTAGGACGGTCTATGAGTGGACCTTGATTTCTAAACTTTGATGCATGAATAAACTTTTTATAGGTTTTACATGTGTTTTCTATGATTATGATTGGGATATTGGTGATTTACATATTTGCACGTATTTCGAGGCAATTTACGTATTTACACGTAGATCTAGGTTTATAGTTTTACGCTGTGGTTATACATGCTTGTGGTTTCAGTAATGGTTTAATGAAATGGTTTTGGATTTGAAAAGGTAAACTCGGGCATGAGATCCATTTGTTTTGGAAACCCTCAGACTTGAAGTCCATTTAGCTATGTTATCGGGCCAGAGGCCCCAATTAGTTCGTGGATTGATTTCGGATTGGAAATATGGAATCGAGCATGAGACCCATTTGACTTACAAACTCTCGGACTTGGAGTCCATTTGATTCAATAAGGCATCGAGCTCGAGGCCCAGTTGGTTTACTAAATCGTGCTTAAGGTCCATTTGGTTTAGGAAATCAGGCTTGAGGCCTAGTTGATTTACATGATCGGGCTTAAGGCCCAGTTGGTTTACATGATCAGGCTTGAGGCCCAGTTGGTTACGATATTTGGCATGAGTCCCATTTATGGTTTATAAATGTGATTTCGGGTTTGGAGACCCTAAATATATTTGGATTTGGAAAAAGTGGATTTCTGGTTTCATGACGGTTTATGGGGACCGAGCATGGATCCATTGAAAAGTTTGAAAGGTTTTGAGAATGATTTCGAAATGGTTTTTCATATACCATCCTTTATTTAAGGATTGTCTCCTCCGGGGAGGGTCGTTGACCTGGGTGGACCCCGAAGTAGTCACAGAGCACTAACTGAGTGGAGTTTCCCCCATGGGGTACCTTACTCTCAAGAAGGCATATAGGGATTATAACCCCCAGGGAGGGTCATTGATCTGCGGACATTGACCTGGGTGGACCCTGGGAAGACTTGGGATTTGAGACCCCAAGTAACACACGCGTAGCTTTGGTAACCGTGACAGGATTGGTTATATGATATTTGGTGAACATGATTTCTTGGATTTGTGAAATTGTGTTTTGTTAATAGAAAATGGATTTGGGCAATGGCCCACATACTCAGGTTTACGGTTTTGGGTTGAGTTCCCACATATGGCTGATGTGTTCACGGATTTGTGTTTAATGGTTTTGGGCAGGGGCCCGTATAATTTGGATTTACGGAATTTGGGCGGAGACCCCAATAATGGTTATTTGAACATATGATTCGATAAATGGTTTTCGTATGCATGCATGCTTTTTAGTCAAGGGCTCAGACGAAAGCACGGCACATCCCGTGTTAATCTTAGGGGGATTGGGATGGGTCGTGACATCTTAGACTTGACTCAGATTGTAACGACCCGTCCCGAAATCCAGGATTAGATTAGTGACTAATCACGATTAGTGAGGTTAATCGGTGATTAGTTGAGCGAAATCGGACGAACGATGCGAAACGACCATTTTCCCCTTGGAATGGGTAAAACGTTGACTTTTCATTGTGACGGTCAAATAGACTTTGACCGATGACCGTGACATAGTTTGGGACGTCACGAGTTCATAGACAGGTGGCACGTTCAATTCTAACATTCGAGTAAAAAGTTATGACGTTCGGAAATTCAAGGGCATTTTGGTAATTTTTGTTAAAAGGGGCAAATAGTTGACTTTTGGACAAGGAGGTCCGATGGCTGAGGGCCGAGAACCGTTACGTAAATCGAGAAGATACGAATCCGTAGACAGGAGACACGTCAAATTCGGACGTTCGACAGCAAAGTTATGGGTCACGGAAGTTCGATTTCACTATGCACGTCCTTCGAGGCGATGCTGATTTGGAAAATTCTGATTGGCCAGATATTTTTAATGGGACCCATGGATGACTCATCCTATTGGTCAATACCCCTAAATTTTGGATCTCACTAATTAAATATTATTATTTAATTAATTTTATAATCTAATCTTTCTAACACTCAATCTTGGCCCTCCATTCCATTTAATCTTTTAATCCTCACCACTCATCTAATCTATCTTACTTCTCTCATCTGATCAAACATCATTATCTTCTTCTTTGTTCTTCTTCAAACCCGAACCCATATGCACCATTTTCTCCATTTTTCTTCAAACCCAAAACACACACACATCATCACCCTAGCTCACCTTCATCTGTGCTTGTGTGTGAGCGTGAGAGGACTGAGATGATGAGGACACTACGGCCAGAGCCACGGCGGCTCGCGGCGGTGCACGGCCAAGGTAACCCGAGCGGGTAAGTTTCCATTCAAATTCTCATTTAGAGTTTTAGGCATTAGGGATGATTTATGGGGATGGGATGACGATTTTTAGTTCATAGGAGTGCATAGGGATGGCTTTGGACAGCAGGAAGTGGCTGAGCCACCCTAGGGATTGACGAGAAAACAGGGAGCCGTGGCGTTCTTTGTACATGAATGGGTTTACACGGTTTTACATAGCTTTGATAATTAGAAATGAAAGGGTTTGATGTTAGGAGTATATTAGGGTTAAAATGGACAAAAATGGATTAGAAATGGACCAGTTATGGCCTTGAACCGGTCCAGACCGGTTCGGCTAGTCCAAATTGCAGGTGAACTAGTTCAACGATGGGGAAGATGATGAATAGTACCCTGGCGCGTGGGCTCACGCGCAGGAGGTTCCTAGGGCGCGTGGGGGCGCGTGTCGCATATTTTGGGAAAGTGTTCAACATGTGAAATCTTCTATTCGATGTAACAAACATTTTGGGACTGGTTTCGTGTCGATCGAATATCGTTTCGATAATGTTGGGGCATCAGAAGGTTTAGTATCGGGATTAAAAATAGTTAAAAATTCCAGAAAATTACGGGGGTTTAGTGGGAGATTAATTAAGTAGTTAGTAACCTTCTATTACGATTTGGACAGGTTTGGGAGTCCCGGTGATGGTGATTGGCTCGGGAAAGCCGTACGGTATGCAAATCGAGGCGGCAGCTCGGACGGTCTGTGAGTAGACCTTGTTTTCTAAATTGGTGCATGCATAAATGTTTATTATATGTTTTAATACATTTTTTGTGATGTCATGAGTGCATTTGTGTGTGGTTACGTATTGGCACGTATTTCGAGGTTTCGACCCTATACGGTGCCAATACAGGTTTGTATTTCCTTATTGGTTTAAACGAAATGGTTTTAGATTTCCAAAAGGATAAACTCGGGTATGAGACCCATTTGGTTTTATCTCGGGCATATGACCCTATTGATGGCCTTCGGGTCTAAATCATGGTCGCGGGTAGTTCTATGTGCACGGAGACTGACGATACGACGCTCACCTCCGGACTGGGATATGTTCCTTCCGGAGAGGTCATGACGCATGATTCATTGTCAGGTAGCCGAGGGAGGCTCGACTTCGGAGTGCTGACTGTCCAGGATATCGATCGGTGATGAGTGCACCATGATCTTGTGGTGGTCGCGTCAGTTGATTCGTTCACGGTGACATACCAGGATTGAGGGCGGTCCTGGATGGATGGTTGCACACATCACTACGATCGGAGTTGTGACTGACCCTTAGATATCTGGCACGATGCCTAGGTGATGTCATAAGTTTGGGCACGAGACCCAATTATTTTACATTGATGATTTCGGGTCGAGGACCATAGATGGATTTCCAAGTTCATGACGGTTTATGGGAACCGGGCATGAACCCTTGAAAGGTTATTGTGGTACATGACGGTTTATGGCAACCGGGCATGAACCCTTAAATGGATGTTATAGATCATGACGGTTCATGGGGACCGGGCATGAATGTTTATGTTGTGTATATATATGTATGTATATTCATATACCTTCCTTTACTTCTATTATCTCCTCCGGGGAGGGTCGTTCGCCTGGGTGGGCCCCGGAGTAGTCACGGAGCACCGACTGAGTAGAGTCACCCCCTAGTTGGGTTCCTTATTCTCAAGAAGACATGGATCGTAACCTCAGGACAGGTCATTGGTCTACGGACATTGACCTTGGACTCTGAGAGACTTGGGTTTGAGACCCCGGGTAGCACGCGCGTAGCTTTGGAAACCGTGATAGGATTGGTTGTGTGAATTATATGTATATATGATATATATGATATGTGATATGTGATGTGCACATGGATTTGGGCAGTGGCCCGTACGGTTGATTCTTTATGATTATTTCATTATGATTTTGGGCTTAGTTCCCAGTTATGGTTCTTTCGGATAAACGGTTTTCGAATGCATGCATGCTTTTTAGTGAAGGGTACAAATGTCTTCTCGTTAAAATTTTTTTATAAACTCTTGTTTTGTCCACTCACAGCTTTTAATGTTTTGATTTCCCTTCAGGTTGACAGCGGATGTGGACAGCAAAGACCGAGATATCACATACCTCCTCCGGATCCTGGCGTACTCTGATAGCCCGAGAGGGCAAAGGTTAGAAATATCCCTTGTCTGACACTTTGTGTCAGACGGGAGCAGGGTCATCCAGCGTTAATTTCGGGGGGATTGGGATGGGTCCTGTCAGCGTGGTATCAGAGCTTAGCTAGCTCATAGATCCTCAGGATGCTCTGATACTATCAGCGTGCCATCAGAGCATAGGATTTCTTATCAGAGTGAGGTTGTCTCTATTCGAGCAACCGCGAAGCTCTTAGAGTGATGCGCAGGTCGAGGATGTGATATCTCAATGGGCTGCGATTCGTTATCAACCTGATAGTTGGGATGCCGACCCGATAGTTAATAGGATGTCTTGGTTCGGTATTTGATGTCGGGGTTTCCATAGTTCTGTCGTGGATGACAGTGTAGGACCCTACGGAAGGATGAGCGTAACGGTACTTGAGAGTTTGGATCGTGAGACAGTTAGTTGGGATCGTCTTTCACGATGTTGTAGGATCGTTTTGACGATAGTTCGGAATTGTGATCATCTGATGCTCTGATTTGGTTGAGTTAAATGGATTTACTACTCCTGGCAGTTAGCAGCCGGATTCGAGGAATCCTGCTACGTCCCGCAGTTGGGTTCAGAGGAACTCTAGGTGTGATTGTGGAACCCTACTTTAGGGTGTATGGTTCGGAAAAGTGAATTGGCGAGTGGTCTTAACTCCGATGAGACCGTTGTTCGGTCTAGTCATGACAGCTTTAGTGATGGGACTGCACTCTGCAGTCAGGGTTGTACTTATCAGTTAGACCTAGTTGGTTGTCGTACTACCGTAGTTGTGATGGATAGTTGGTACAACTAGGGTCATGGATGACTTGGTAGACGACATTGGTTGAGTCGAGTTACGACTGGTTAGAGTTTGGTTGGATAGGTTACCAGGGTTGGTACTTGTCGATGGAATCCCGAAGTGGGATACAGAGTATTCAGTACGAGCGGTTGATTCCGTTGGATGCAGAGTCTAGATATCGTGATGTCTGGTGTGTAGGTCTGCACGAGTCTGCGGCAGGTACTACTACCGAGAGTGGTTGTAGTTATGGTTGTTGGGAATCGGGGACGTTCAGGGGACGTTTCCTTTTCTCGTATGCATTGTCAGGATGACTGTACCTAGAGTTGTTGGGTACGAGGGAGTCAGAGTTTCTCCCATTCGAGTAGAGGTGCGGGATCGTCACTCAGTATGAGCGGAGATCCAGGGTTGTATGTTTTACACACGGTGTGCTAATGTTAGTGTGTGGATGCCTATGTGCTGTTGTTGATGTTAGTATGGGTAGGTGATGGTAATGTGTGCTGACACTAGTGTTGATGCTTGGGTGCTGATACTGATGCTAGTGTTGGTGATAGTGTGTGGGTACTGGTTACTAGTGCTGGTACCGGTGATTGTGATGACGATGAGTCACGAGTCGGGATGTGACTCCGTCGCGATGAGCATATGTTCGGTATCTGTGGTCCGGGAGTGGATCACGGATAGTGATGGACCGGATTGGATCCAGCGGTAGATAAGACTTGAGGAACGAGTATTGTCATGGGGATTAGCGACCAGCTGGTTAGTTTTGGTCAGAATTGGTCAGATACGGCGGTATGCAGAGATTTGACTGCAGATCACAGCAGGAGTCTGTTGTGACTCTTCAGTTGAACGGTACATAAGATTAGGATTAATTGACATCCTTTTGGATGTACATATACGGTCATAGATGGGCATGTGTCCGTAAACAGTCACACGTGGTTGATGTCCAAGTGTGTTGGTTCCGACATGGTTGGACTTCGGAATCGCGAGAGGTTATGATTGAGGTGATGTGTGGAATGTAGGTTTTCCACATTGGTATTGAGTATTTCGAAGTCATTTGGGTGACTTCTCATGTTCTACCGTGGTAGATGTGGTAGGTGTTGTTGTTGTCACCACTACATTGATCATGTATTGATTGGTGGACCCAGGATTTGTCTTGGGTCTTCAGGAGGAGTTGAGTATATCGAAGTTAGGTGAATGATATTTCTCACTTTCTGCTTGGCGGCAGACGATGTTGGATTACGTGACGTGGTGAATGCAATGAGTTTTGGTTGCATTCACGAATGATCAATGTTGATGTCATCGTGTTGGATCATCCTTGGATTTTCCTAGGTGGAGGGACAAGGATCGATACGAATGTATTGATTGGCTATGACTTAGGTTGTTGTTGTAGTCTGGTTAGTAATGAATGTATGTACCTTGTAAGTGGTTCGAGGTACGATACTGGGCAGGCTTGTCGTGCCTGGTGACGGCATATAGATTATGCCAGTGGTACGTTGGTGAGCGTGTTGGTAGTCGGCTTAGTCCCGATACCATTGGATTAGTCGAGGTCGTGAACTGGACATTGGATACTGTGCACTGGGTCATGGTATTTCTGATGGGTCTAGTTACACACAGGTCGTGTGAGGTGTTGGTAAATGTAAACTCGAGTTGAGTGAGTTGGTGGTTAGTGTCACCACAAGTGAGTATAGTGTCAGTTTTCAACTGGCGATTGTCAAATGGTGACAATTTGTTGGATGTGTCAACGTGGATCGTTGTGTGAGGTCTGATGACTCCCTGTGGGAGCGGATAGCATGATAGATTGGTGATTGAGAAAGGAACCGTCGAGTTGTTGTGTCAACGAAATGGTAGATTTGACAAGTGTTGTCAGTACGGAACTTGTGGTTTCTGTCATTCGACGTGGTCGAATGTAGTCAATGCGACGTGAGTGTTAGTGGTACGTCTGGTTACAGACGAATTTTATGTTGACTAATGGGTGTACTAGAGTACACGTGTTGTGAGGTTCAGATTGCTTTCCACGAGGTGGTTGTGGAATCAGGATAGTTGGAATTTCGAGAACGGAACTAATTAAGGAGGGAACACCGGTTGGAATTTGGTTGGTTGGAATTTTGAGAACGATGAATTAAGGAAGGAAGGTTGTAACGACCGGTCCCGAAATCCAGGATTAGATTAGTGACTAATCACGATTAGTGAGGTTAATCGGTGATTAGTTGAGCGAAATCGGACGAACGATGTGAAACGACCGTTTTGCCCTAGGAATGGGTAAAATGTTGACTTTTCATTCTGACGGTAAAATAGGCTTTAGCCGATGACCGTGACGTAGTTTGGGATGTCACGAGTTCATAGACAGGTGGCACGTTCAATTCTGACATTCGAGGAAAAAGTTATGACGTTCGGAAGTTCAAGGGCATTTTGGTAATTTTTGTTAAAAGGGGCATATAGTTGACTTTTGGACCAGGAGGTCCGATGGCCGAGGGCCGAGGACCGTTATGTAGATCGGGACGATACGAATCCGTAGACAGGCGGCACGTCAAATTCGGACGTTCGACCGCGAAGTTATGGGTCACGGAAGTTCGATTTCACTATGCACGTACTTCGAGGCGATGCTGATTTGGAAAATTCTGATTGGCCAGATATTTTTAATGGGACCCATGGATGAGTGACAAGTGTCACTCATCCTATTGGTCAATACCCCTAAATTGTGGATCTCACTAATTAAATATTATTATTTAATTTATTTTATAATCTAATCTTTCTAACACTCAATCTTGGCCCTCCATTCCATTTAATCTTTTAATCCTCACCACTCATATAATCTATCTTACTTCTCTCATCTGATCAAACATCATTATCTTCTTCTTTGTTCTTCTTCAAACCCGAACCCATATGCACCATTTTCTCCATTTTTCTTCAAACCCGAAACACACACACATTATCACCCTAGCTCACCTTCATCTGTGCTTGTGTGTGAGCGTGAGAGGACTGAGATGATGAGGACACTACGGCCAGAGCCACGACGGCTCACGGCGGTGCACGGCCAAGGTAACCCGAGCGGGTAAGTTTCCATTCAAAATCCCATTTTGAGTTTTAGGCATTAGGGATGATTTCTGGGGATAGGATGATGATTTTTATATTCATAGGAGTGCAAAGGGATGGTTTTGGACGGCAGGAAGTGGCTGAGCCACCCTGGGGATCGACGGGAAAACAGGGAGTCGTGGGGTTCTTTGTACATGAATGGGTTTTACACGGTTTTACATAGCTTTGATAATTAGAAATGAAAGGGTTTGATGTTAGGAGTATATTAGGATTAACATGAACAAAAATGGATTAGAAATGGACCAGTTATGGCCTTGAACCAGTCCAAACCAGTTCGGCCGGTTCAAATTGTAGGTGAACTGGTTCAACGATGGGGAAGATGATGAATAGTACCCTGGAGCGTGGGCTCACGCGCAGGGGGTTCATAGGGCGCATGGGCTCACGCACAGGGGGTTCCTAGGGTGCGTGGGGGTGCCTGTCCCATCTTTTGGGAAAGTGTTCAACACGTGAAATCTTCTATTCGATGTAACGAACATTTTGGGACTGGTTTCGTGTCGATCGGATATCGTTTCGATAATTTCGGGGCATCAGAAGGTTTATGATCGGGATTAAAAAATAGTTAAAAATTCCGAAAAATTACGGGGCTTTAGTGGGAGGTTAATTAAGTAGTCAGTAACCTTCTATTTCGATTTGGACAAGTTTGGGTGTCCCGGTGTCGGTGATTGGCTCGAGAGAGCCTTATGGCATGCAAATCGAGGCGGCAGCTTGGACGATTTGTGAGTTCTCAATTGGTGCATGCATAAATGTTTATTATATGTTTTAATACATGTTTTGTGATGTCATGAGTGCATTTTTTTGTGGTTACGTATTGGCACGTATTTCGAGGTTTCGGCCCTATACGATGCCAATACGGGTTTGTATTTCCTTATTGATTTAAAAGAAATGGTTTTTGATTTCCAAAAGGATAAACTTGGGTATGAGACCCATTTGGTTTTGTCTCGGGCATATGACCCTATTGATGGCCTTCGGGTCTAAATCGTGGTCGCGGGTAGTGCTTTGTGCACGGCGACCAACGATACGACGCTCGCCTCCGGACTGGGATATGTTCCTTCCGAAAAGGTCACGACGCACAATTCATTGTCGGGTAGCCGAGGGAGGCTCGACTTCGGAGTGCTGATAGTTCAGGATATCGATCGGTGATGATTGCACCATGATCTTTTGGTGATCGCGTCGGTTGATTCGTTCACGGCGACATACCAAGATTGAGGGTGGTCCTGGATGGATGGTTGCACACATCACTACGATCGGAGTCGTGATTGACCCTTAGATATCGAGCACGATGCCCAGCTGATGTCATATGTTCGAGCACGAGATCCAGTTATTTTACATTGATTATTTCGGGTCAGGGACCCTAGATGGATTTCCAAGTTCATGACGGTTTATGGGAACTGGGCATGGACCCTTAAATGGATGTTATAGATCATGACGGTTCAGGGAGACCAGGCATGAATGTTTATGTTATGTATATATATGTATGTATATTCATATACCTTCCTTTACTTCTATTATCTCCTCCGGGGAGGGTCGTTCACCTGGGTGGACCCCGGAGTAGTCACGGAGCACCGACTGAGTGGAGTCACCTCGCAGTTGGTTTCCTTACTCTCAGGAAGGCATGGATCGTAACCTCAGGACGGGTCATTGGTCTACGGACATTGACCTTCGATTCTGAGAGACTTGGGTTTGAGACCCCGGGTAGCACGCGGGTAGCTTTGGAAACCGTGACAGGATTGGTTGTGTGAATTATATGTATATATGATATATATGATATGTGATATGTGATGTGCACATGGATTTGGGCAGTGGCCCGTACGGTTGATTCTTTATGATTCTTTCATTATGATTTTGGGCTTAGTTCCCAGTTATGGTTCTTTCGGATAAACGGTTTTCGAATGCATGCATGCTTTTTAGTGAAGGGTACAAATGTCTTCTCGTTAAAATGTTTTTATAAACTCTTGTTTTGTCCACTCACAGCTTTTAATGTTTTGACTGCCCTTCAGGTTGACAGCGGATGTGGACTGTAGCAAAGACCGAGATATCACATACCTCCTTCGGATCCTGGTGTACTCTGATAGCCCGAGAGGGCAAAGGTCAGAAATATCCCTTGTCTGACACTTCGTGTCAGACGGGAGCAGGGTCATCCCTCGTTAATCCCGGGGGGATTGGGATGGGTCCTATCACAGATAGTACGCCATGCAGTTTCCAAGTTAACCTAAGCATGGTGCTATTGTTCATTGTGACTAGTGCCTATCATTTGAGGATTGGTTGTGCCTGGTTATGAGGCTTGTGTGATTTAATCGATGGATTTTTTCCACTGTTGTTATGATGAATTTACTAGACGGGTGAAGATATGGGTATTTTCTTAGACGACCATATCAGGGTGGTTGTATTGTGATTGTTCTCAGACAGCTGAAACTCGGGGTGTTTCCCAAATGGCTAATGCTAGGAGGAGTGACGATTGGTTGTATCTAGTTATGATAATTGTGTCCAAATGTCATTGAATGAGTGGACAAATAGGGATCTTAGAAAGTCTGGGCTTTGGGTTGTCTACAGTTATTTTATGATGTGTGGATCCCACGGTTTATGTGGTTTCGTTGATTTGGAATCTGATTGTTTATGTAACACCCCATAAATTCGAGAAAATAAAAAATGATGATTTTCCCCTGTAGGATAAAAATGCTGAATTTTGGATCGAGAAACCTTTTGGATGTTCTAAAATGACCGTTATAAAGGTCTCGAACTCTTGAATACATAGACAGGTGGTACACCGAAAAAGGAGATCATTTAAGTTTTTATGGGTAAAAAATAGCTGGGGCATTATGGTAATTTTGGTTTGAAGGATCATTTGGTAATTTACTATTTTAACATGTGAATCATGTGTGTTTCATGAAAATTTTAGTATTCTCCCTCCAAAATCCTTCCAACGACCTACATGAGTATAAGTTTACGTGTGTGTGGTGGTTTTGGGAAATCGGTGTGGAGTAACCGAAAAGGAAGGAAAAAATGAAGAAAACTCACCAACCCACATAATCGTGAAGGAAAGAATAGGGTGAAAGAGAGAAATGGAAGAGAAGAGGGAGGGAGGAGGGAAGAAGGAACTGGTGAGGAATAATCAGACCTGAAAGACCAAAAAATATCCTGAGAGGGTTGGAACTCCCCATGGGAAATTTTGGTAGGGAAGCTTGAAAACAAGCTCTTTAATTTTGTCTACGCATCCCTAAGATCGTGATAAGCTATTATTTCGATGGTTAGGACGCAAAAACCACCTAGAAAGGAGGCTATGATGGATGGCCGAGGATGGAAATTGTACACATAAATTTGAGGTAGGTTTTTCCTTATTTAAAGCCTAAAGAACTCTTTCTAGGCTAAAGACGATGAAGATAGTATGTTAGAGAATAAAATTTGGAAGTGAAATAAGCGATATTGATTCAGGTCTGGTCGTCGGGTCGAACAACCCGAGTTGCAAATTCTGCGAGAGGAAGACGATGACTCTGATGCAGGCGAGTGGCCACCACGCGCTGAGAGTTTCCCCGGCGCGTGGCAGCGCGTGCGGCAGAGTTTTTCCGTCCGATCAACACGAAAGATATTCATCTTAAAATTCTGAGTTTATTGGTTCACAATTTGATTTGGTTGGACAATGTTTGAATATATTTCTGAACTTTCAAAGCATTATGTTTACATTTTAATTAATAAATAATCTATGAGGGTTTAACCTAATTAAGGTTAATCTGGTCATTAGAAATCCTTTTAAAGCAAATCGTTTTTATGTGAATTTAACGATAATTGTTTTTTTTATAATTTTATATCAATTTTGGTAAATTTTACGAAATTAATAAGTTTATGTTAAGTTATTAAATCTATTATATTAACCATTTAAATCAAAATTTAAAACATAAATTAGGGAATTATATATCTAAGCATCAGTGGGTAAAAGTGACCTTAAGATGATTGATGTAGGACGTATAATGGTCATGTATTTTATGGGTATGTGATTATATCAAAGTTGTGATACGGTGATGCTACGGCGACTTATATGTGACGATGGTTAAGATCATAATGATAAGTGGATGACATGTAAGTGGTGCCATGACGACATGTTATCTACTTACATGATGAGATATGTGATAATATGATGTTAGAACAATTTGAAGAGTATGTTCTCGATATAATTTTAATCGGGAAATTTAACGTAAAGTAATTTGATTATTATTGGACTTCCATGGTGAAGTAGTGGATTAAAAGGATTTAATAAATTTTAGGTACAAATAACCGACGTTATAAATAGTGATAATTCTTAATACTACAAATAAGACCTGAATGTGAACGAATTAATAGGTTCCACTACTTGACGGGGTTAGTGGGTTGCACGTGGACTGTAACTCCGCAAGGGTGGGTTAAAGTTGGTTCATTTAATAAAATATAGACATGAATAACATTAATAATGTCCCATACCTAACAAGAATTGTCAAACAGACGTAGGACCGGTTCGGTTTTCACCAATATTAGAGACATATTCTGTCAGTTTATGTTTTATTCTATGCATGCATTTTTTACAAAATGGGGGTAAATGTTTATTTTTCTCAAAAAAAAATGTGTTTTTAAATATTTATTTATGTCCACTCACACTTTTTGTTGATTTTGACGACCCTCCAAGTTGTTGTACGAAGATTGGGGCTGATCTAGAGTGCGGAAGCATGCGCAATGAATCACTACAGTTAATTCTTATCTGACAAATATTGAGGGTAGTTTAGTTATTTCAAATCATTTGTCAGGCGGGAGTATGACCGAACACGATTATTAAAGTATTTTAAAAATGGGTTTTGCACTAGAATGTCTTCTTTTCACTTCTTGAAATTGCTACCGGTCAAGATCTCTATTGTAGTGAAATTAGTGGTGTTTTTTCCTGAAACTTAGTTCCATTTAGTGAGTTTCCAAGCACCATATCATCAATGAATCAAAACATGTCATAAGGTATTGATCCATTATCATTAGTACATGATCTTTAGTTCGCCTCTGGGTAGAATTGAATCATGGAAGATTTAGGTGTGAGAAATATACAAACACAAAATCATCACATTTGTGCATATGAGATTGTGTTGTTCATATTCCCATCATGCCCTTAGGTTGTGTTATACCAAAATGAGAGCTCTCTTTGGAGAATTCTACATTTTTTCATAGCACACAACCCGCCCAAATAGGATCACAAAGAATCGTATAAGAACATGACATGGAAATCAACTTGGGTTGAAAACTAGCCAGTTCTTGCACGATTTTAGTTTTACTAATCAATTGCAAATCAATATGAATTAATTAGCATTATAGAAAGCATTGTGTAATCAAACAAAACTCAAGAAAGATCAATCAGTTATTTCTATGTTCAAGATAATGTTTCTATAGGAATACATCAGATAAATAGGAATACAAAGCAGTTCATAATGCATCAAAAACATTGCATCAAACGATCAAAAACTCAATATGCATAATCTGATAAACAACTTCATATCTCAAGCATTCAATCTAAGCAATATTCAACAAACATTAGCGGAAGCAAGAAATTAAGGATCGATAATCATAAATAAACAACAATCAATTGAAGATATACAAAAAATTGAGGCAAAGTTCAGGGAGAAAAATAAAAACCCAAATCGAATTTGGGAGAAAATAGATGCCCTAGCATCTGGTTTTTTTTGTTATTTTTTGTTTTCTATTCGAAGTAGCTGTTGGCTTCCAACGTTTTGATTTTTTAAACGATCACATGCCGTTTTTAAAGTAGCAAATATACGGCTTTGCCGTTTTCAGTCAAATTAAAACCAAAATTTTGAGAAAACAATTATAGGTGCATTAGGTCAAAAAAGGTTTCGACAATGAGAAAGTTCGATTATAATTTATGCAATAGAGATCTTAAAGCATGTTGATGCTCTGATACCACATAATATATAAGAAGGCTATGAACACTCATATCAATCACTTACTTTTGGATGTAATTGTGTATTTAATAGAATAAGTAGTCTTCACATCTCTACCAATAAACAATTATCCTTTACTAATCAGTAGGTCTATAGCTCACTAGAAAGGATAGGATTCCAAAAGACTAACTAATAACAAGGCAATATGTACTAACTTAACATATGTCAATTTCCATATGGAGTTCCATTCTAACACTACAAAAAAAGGATCAATTGCGACGGGTGGCTTCCGTCGTTAAAGGTAAAAAAGCGTCGCAAAATACTATTTACGACGGCTTTGCGACGGGTAAGAATCACGTAGCAACATAGTGGGGTCGCAATGTTCTATTACTTATTACTACGGTTTTCAGTCATCGCCAATATGTTTTACGACGCAATGTTCCCTGTCGCAAAAAGTTAAAATAGTCACACATACGATTATTGTCTAGTATTAAAATTCCTTTTAGGTACAATACTAGCCTTCACAAGTAATATGTTTGTGACTATTGTTGATTGTCGCAAGAGATATAGAGCAAAATGAAAGCATTGCTCATTCAAGAAGCCAAAACCAACATATTTAATTCAAATAATTAATAATACATCAAATCTCTTAGTACAAAGCTGATAGTATCACTTGAAGGTGGCATCCCTACATACATAAAAATTACAGTAAGTACATCTTTTCTAAATCAAACTATAAAACCTAAAAATCCATGGGAACGAATGATGCCAAAAAAACTTCCATTTTTCTCTAACGCTGCAAGACTTTAAAAAAACCCTTCATTACACAACCATACACAACGAGCTTCATAGTAAGGTGCTCCAATAAGTGATGATTATTTTCTACTCACTTGTTGAGGTTTGAAATAAGAACTGTAAAAAAAAAAAAAAAAAACTTCAACCACAAACATTTCCTATCAAATGATAAATAATTTTAAAAAATGAATGAATGTAAGTTTTGTTCTCCATTGAAACTCACCTTCAATCGTAAATAACACCAAATCCTGCAAAAAACAAAAAACATAAGAGTGAGTGTCTCATTTCCAATAGAACAAGTTTCTCAATCTAACCAACAAAAAAAAAATCTAAGGCTCCTGCATATAAATAGAATGCATGAAACCTATATACCAAAAATTTAGGCCTTTCCTAGGACCTGCATATGAAACATAGGCATGAAACCTATATACGAAAAATTTAGGCCTTTCCTAGCACCTGCATATGAAACATAGGCAACCAAACAAATCAATAATGCGCACGAGCACAAGATACAGTAAACTGAGGAAACAGAGCTGCAAATATTTCAGAGGATACCTCAAAAAGTATATAGCTCAAGGAAGACTAAGCTAAAAAACATTAAATCAATTCAGGAATTTAGATAAAACCATCATACTCAAATAGAATAAAGAATAGGAACTAGCCCATTGACTGCCTCTCATTCACAATCTCATACAGGTGTCCTAAACATGTCAGAATTTCTCAATCTCAAGCTCACACATTCACCGAGAGTGACAATTTGTACACTTCTCTTTTGACTGCACATTAGAACTGGTTAATATGGCTATCAGTTTTTGAAAAATTTTTAAATGGGGAAAAAAACAGTTCCTTCAAAATACAGCATAGCATTGTTTATATACAGATGCCACAACATAAGAAAAAACTACAGCTGCAACATTGCAAATTTTGTCCAAAGCAAGTCCCAATGAGCAAAGCCATGTAAATGACAACTCAACTACAAAATCAGCTTATAGAGATGAAAGCCATGATTATTACCTCAAAGTCAGATTAAAAGACATCATCATGCCAATTGTATGGCTCCTTCATCTAGAAAGAAAGAAAGAAGCACATTTAAACGACTGTACAAAAAGTCAATTTTGCCTTGAGGCCTAATAAAAGAGCACACTCACGTGATTGTGCATTTCTTGTGGGTCTATTTGAGGAAGTACAGATATTGCCTTCTCTATTGCATGAACCATATCACTAGAATCTGGTCTTGCAAGTACAACCATGTCATATGGTAGTAACTATGTACAGAAAAGGGGTTAGCAATGCTAAAAGGCATCCATGGTTCCGTAAGTTCTACCCAACTAACAGATGAAACATATACTGCAAGAAAAGATGCAAATCTTATCTTATTAACAATGTAGAGAATAATCATTTCAAAGTTCATACCTCTCGGACACCTCCTACACGTGTACTGACTGCTAATAATCCACAACTAGCAGCCTCTAGGATCGCTATACAAAAAACTTATGCTAAAGAACTGCCAAAAGGGTAGAAATCTCATTAAACAAAAAAAGTAAAACAAAGGTAAATGTCATTAGAGCCATAGAATAAGTCGAACAACTATCTATTGGTACAAATTCATCCACATTCACATTAAGATCAAGTGACTACCTATTCCAAGTCCAACTAATCTTAACAGAACCAACATTCAACCCTATTCCGAAGATAAAATAAGTATTGGGTAAAAGAGGTATTTATAGGAGTCGGAGTGATAGTCTTGCATGTGGTGGGCATTGTGGCAACCATTTTCGAAAACAAAGAGACCTAAGTAAACCCAATTACATCAAATAAACAAAAACTAGTATCAGTATCACCACCATTGCAGAACAATAATAAGAGAGCAAACTTTGTTGGAAATGGTAAAACCCATTCGAGAAAATCAAACAGTAGAGTGCATCATTAGCCACCAAATCACACCCAAACAAATGGGATACTTCCTCCACTCTGAAACGAATTCAAAGATGAAAAATTTACACTGGACTAGAGAAATACCTTTCTCAATTGCCTCAGAGCAAGATCAGAATGAATGGAGAACAACAAAAGGAAGGTCTTCTAGTCTCGATAGCTGTAGAGCTGGAGAGCAGAAAGCGAGAGATAAAGAGCGTGAATGATGAGAAGAAGAAGGTGGAAAGGTCCAAGGGCAGATATGAAGAGTATAGTTGTCGATGAGATCGAGGGAAGTGAGTGATTCAAAGCTCCGCCCAAATGAAATGCAACAACAACAAGAATGAATCATTGATCAATCTAATAGCAACGTTAGCTATAATATAAAGCAACAAAGCCGAATTGAATTGATACACGAACCCTACAATGGGAACATCAGAAAGGAATCCTCAATTGCTAGTCAATTTAATAAAAAAACGATTAAACTCAAACAACAGGAGATTAGATGAAAGAATTAACATACATACCTGATGGTGCTTCCAAGATTCTTCTTGAGCTTTGATTAAATCGATTACGACGAAGGTCGTGCGCTCCAAGAGTGGAGACGAAGTCGCGCTGCTCTAGAGGAAGACCGAAGACGAAAGTCGTGCGCTCCAAGAGGGGAGACGAAGGCGCGGTGCTCACCCCTTTTTCCTTTTGCTAGATCAATTTATTAGCATGAATGTGCGAGACGAAGGTGCGTTGCTCTTGAAGAAGACTGAAGACGAAGGCCATGCGCTCTAAGAGTGGAGACGAATCAGCGCCCTTTTCCTTTTGCTAGATCAATTGATTACCATAGAGAGTGGTTGTGCGGTGTGCAGCTAGGTTTGTTCATTTTCACTTTTTCAGCCAGGAAAAAAAATTGATAGAATTGGAGGGGTAAATATATTGTTTTTGCGACCGAGAGAGAAGGGTTTTGTTATCTTTTCACGACCCTCATTGCGATGGTACTAAGCATGGCATCGTGAATGTTTTCGCGCAAATGACTAGCACTCAAAATCACTTCTATTTGCGACGGCCGTGTCCTCCGTCGCAAAAAGCCCTTTTTTTTGTACTATGGCTTGAACTTTACAAATTAAGTGATTAATCCATACTCAAATTCTAGGATACGGAGCATCAGACAAAACTCTATTAGGCATCTTTAAATGCATAGTCTGGAATACTAGAGCTTATGTGAAAATATAATAACTCGCGTGATTAAGATCGAGTAGTTACTCAAACAAATTTTTATTTTTCAGCTGGTATAAAAATATTAATATCAAAATTATAGCAAGGGGCTGATCGTTTTGTTACAAGCATGATGTACGGCATTTTCCAAAGACAAGGTATAGCATCTCACTCAAGTTTGAACATGTATTATATTTTGTAGGGCCCTGAACTCTTCTATAATCATGATTTTCACGGATTAACTGTGTTTCCGTTACGTTCCTGCTAAGCTAAGCATAAAAGATTATGTCACAAAAAGAGAAAGGTTGTTTTCTGGTCAAATCCCTAATTTGTGAAAAATATAAGTATTATAAAAAATTTCGTAATATCCTTAAAATTTTCATCGATATATTTATATTTTGAAGTCGCAATATTATTAAAATAGTAGAGAATAAACATACTCGTATTTAAAAATCTTGATATAAAAATAAAAGTGAAATATTAATATATCTATCGTTTAGCTCGGCGGATTATCGTCATATGCCGGGCTACACCTTTACTCGAAGAGGCATGTTCGACGCAGTTGGCCCCGCAGAACTACACCGGGCAAATATTAGCCCGGCGGAGCTGCGCCGGGCAAATATTAGTCTGGTGCATGGTGAGGTTTGCTCGGCGAAGCCCCTCTGTCTGGCAAATAGTATTTTGTTGTAGTGACATAACTTTGCTTCAGCTTTAATAGTCGTCCAAATGGCATCATGGGGCTCTTCAATCTTGAATATATGCTCCTCCAAAATTGCAGTATGTCCATACATTATTATTAGCAATTTAACTAGCAAACTGTTAAATTGTTAATGCTAGTGGCTGGCGCAAGAATATCTTCTTTTTTCAGCTCAGGTTCATTATGTTTGTGCTTAAACACCTAATGACCATTACCATATGAAGATCACGAAAACAGCACATTCATGTATTACGTACGTATTTACGATTCATCAACAATATTTCACAAATAGAAAAGAAAGAAAAAAATACATCATTAATTAATTGATCATCATCAAGACATGAAGCCGCTCATAAAATAAACTAAATTATTAATTAGGTCAAGCCATCATTCGACGGAACTCGTTAAAATCAAGCACCCCATTACCATCAGTATCAAAAACTTGAATCATAGTGACACACTCATCATACGACTTATCGTCTCCAAGCCTATGCAACATCCTCTGTAAACTTGCAGGGGTTATGACCCCTTTCTCCAACTCAAACATCTCAAACGCCTTCTTCAAATCTTCATCATCGTCATCTTCACCACCCTTGCCTCTCTTCATCAGCTGCAAAAAATCTCCAAAGTCCAACAGGCTGTCCCCGTCAGCATCAAGATCACCAATCACGCCCTCCGCCTCTTCATGCGACATGTGCTCCCCTATCGACCTGAAATAGGCTCTCAGCTCCCACGCCGATATTTTTCCGTCCCCGTCTCCGTCGAAGTGCCGGAAAACTTCTCTGAGCTCGTGGTCCTTACTGCTTGCACGTGCAGATCTAGGACTATTTTGTCCGGTTGGGGTTGGGACAGTACTAGCTGGGGACATGGGAGAGTTGGGACTAGGCGAGCAGCTGGTGCTTGATTTACTAGATGATGATCTTCGACCGGGGAAGCTGAGCTTTAAGGTTTTGTTAGAGAACCATCTGGAGGGTTTGGAAGCTGCCCTGCCAACAGCAGTTGTTGCCATTGGTGGAAATAAATTATCAGAGAGAGTAGGTTATTGCTATTGGTTGGTATAATTCTGAAGTGTGGGAGACATATGCATGAAATATATGTGATATATATAATGGTTTCACCTGCATCTGATTCAATTTCTTTAAAGGGTTTGAAGTAGTTAATGGGAGGTGCGGTGAAATTGCAGGGCTGAGGAAAACAATGAGGAGGACAGAGACTTTTTACTTTTAGGTGGAGAGGAAGCTGCATGGCAACTTCCTCAAGGGTCCAAAGAATTGATTGTTCACTGACATTTGGATGATTCCCATACGCTTTGATTTAGATGGGTATAGAGTTTGAAAATTATTAAATGGCACTCCTAGTAAAACAGTTAATTGATTAATTTTAAATTGTTATTTATCTAACCATTTAAATTTGAAAGGATTAAAGTCAAATGGTTTGAGAATCTAAATCACTTCATTAGTAAAAATTTGGATTTGGATTTTCATTGTTTTGGAAATCCGATAAATCCAAACTAAACTGTTCATATATTTTATTAATTTTTATTGATTCTTAAATCTATGATAATACAAAATAAAAAAAAATAAAAAAAAAAGATACCCAAATATACCTGTATACCCAAATAACAGTATAGTAAGAGATTATTAAGTGGTAATAATGTTTGTTTGATAAATCTTAATATATTGGTAACGTTTGCAATCCAATTATTTGCAAGCTTAATATACAACATTTTAAGTATTGATTATTCTACTGTTTTTGTATTCTTGTTTTTTATATATATCTTTGCTTCTTCTTCTTTTTATGAATAAACGGTTTCATTTCTAATTTTAGAAAATCTAAACTGTATCAAACAGTTAAAATTTTAATAGTGTGGATTTGGATATTGTCAATATTTGTATCGAATCTCACATTGCCCACCCCTATACATAATGACAGGACTCTCCCCGTAATCACTCTCGATTAGCATGTGAGGACTTGCTCCCGTCTAACACGTCATATAAAAACCTCAAAGTATCCTCCATATTTGCGTATGTATACTTACCACGTGTCAGACAAGGAATAAGATCTCCAGAGTACGCAAATTTACGTGATGCCTCAGCCTTCACACAACCCGCGTCAGCGATCAACCTGGAGGGTGTCAAAACCAATAAAAAGTGTGAGTGGACAAAAACAAAAGTTTGGAAAACTCTTTTCCAAAATCAGATATTAAACCCTCAGTTTAAATAAGCTATGCATGCATTGATTTTAGAAATAAAACATCAGTCTTAAAATACGTGCAAAAATGAGAAAACTAGTGCATGAGAAAACCAATAATGTCATAAACCTTACCAACATGAAACCATATCAAATATCATTGCATATACGATTAAACCCAAGCACATACTCAACAAAATAAAAGGCCAGTCCTGTCAATATCTCAACAATGACATGATCACATTAGTGCAGAAGTATACCAATCACACGGCATCAGCCATACCGAAATACCCAACATACCGAACGACTGTTGAATCATCATATTCAGGTGTACTATCGGTAGGCTAATATTACTCGAGACCTACAGAGTATTACCTCGACGTCCGAGTGGGGACCGGCTCAGGCACTATGGAGCATTACCTCGACGTCTGAGTCACGGTCCCAGTATCAGGAACTACGGAGCATTACCTCGACGTCTGTGACTACTTGCAAGTCTTAGGAACTACGAAGCTTTACCTCGATGTCCGAGACTACCCATCACAATATCGGTCTCGAGAACTACGAAACTTGACCTCGACGTTCGAGACCATTCGACCCGTCGACATCTCGAGGAGGGTCTCCACATCACATCTCACATCAAAATAATCATCACACATCATTACTAACATCACAACAGTCACAATTCTGAGGAATCACATTTCATATCATATATCAAATATTCACAACTAATCTTATCACAAGTATCCAACGATCACACTACCATGTCCCCAACCAAGTTCAACATTCAAGATCAGACTCAAAACTTGGGCCTAAGCCCCAAATCACAAATACATCCAAAGACTTCGTAAAACAAGTTATTAAATATACATAAACTCATGTACAAACCCATTTTACCAAACACGGTCAAAATCATATAACATATCGTAATGGGGGGTAAGCCATCTCCCCAAAACTCAATAAAGATCTTGGGTAGAATAAACCCAATTTCCTCGCAAAATTCGTTATTTAGATATTTATAAACATTTGTAACATTCCCAAAATCCATATAAATAGTGTCAGGACCCGACTCATCTAGCACCATATTGTCCGTTTTGGGCCTCGCCCTCACGGTTTTGTTTTCGGGAGCTCATGGTGAAACTTCCCAGGGGGTCACCCATCATGAAATTGCACCAGCCTCAACTCGCTTAACTTTGGGGTTCCAATCCCCCTCAAAGCCACTTGAGCTTCCAAAAGGCCTAGTTTAGATCAGAGTTGCGCAACGGCACCCTCTATCTAACCCTATATTGTCCTCTTTGGGCACACCTGCGCCCGGAAGGTTTTGTTCCTGGGAGCTCACTGTGCAACTTCCCAGTGGGTCACCCATCATGGGATTGCACCAGCCTCCACTCGCTTAACTTTGGAGTTCCCCCGGAATCCAAAGCCAGTGAGCTCCCAGAAAGCCTAGTGCTAGATAGGTGTGTGTCTACACCTTTAAGGCACACCACCATCCCCTCCCAGACCATTCCCCCTCGCAGGAATGTGGGATTGTTCACCGTTCCCTCCAGGACACGGGTCTTACAAATAGTACGTAAGGAACCATAAAGAAATTCTCATTATAAATCATATAAAAACCATATAAAAAACATATAAAACTATATACAAATGCATGCATAGAATTAGGAAAAACAAAGTTCACTCACTGTACCACCGCTCGCTCCAAACACAAGCCATAAGCAATCTAAATCCTCCAAGACGTCCGTACCTGTAAAAGTCATACTCGAGGGTCACTAAAAATCAATATAAGCCCATACGATAAACCCTCACAAACCCCGGGACCGAAAACGCATCCCGAACACGCTTCCCGACTAGAAAAACTTCCAAAACACCAACCAAATGATCTCCGATTGACCTGAAACCACAACCATTGGAATCAGGACGTCGAAATATTTTGAATAAGTTTGATTTGACTTCGAAATTCATGCTCACGTGCCCACATGCACCGATCAAAGTTTTGTCAACGCCAGTCAACGCTGACGTCACTGTTGACATCACCTGTTGATGTAAGCGTGGAAACCTGATAGCTTCTGACATCTTCCACATGGCAACCTATGATTGGTGCCATGTGTCACTCTTTAACACATACCACATGTTACTTGCTGACGTGAAGAGGTCGTCACCTGCTAACGTCAACATTGCCACGTCAGCCTCACAAGTCCCTGACAAGTCGCCACGTGGCATCACCTGATTTACCACGTGGCCTGATGGCGGTGACATGGATTTCCATGTTATTGTCTCCTTCCTCTAGCCATGTCAGCCCTATCCATGTAATGGGTCATTCGACCCGAAAGCCAACCAGATTCTAACTTTTCCATTTTTCAACCGTTTTCTACCCTTATTTCACCAAACTGCTTGTCTCTCTCCCATGAACAATTCTATGGCATCAAAACTGCAAAACGTACCTTGATTTCCCCAGTGAAACCTGGACTTCACGGTTTACTTCGAACACGTCCTCAGGACGATCCCAGCACCCTTCCTTCATGTTTCTTGGCTCGTTCGACTTGAACAACCACAGAGAAGACACCCAGGTCCTTAGTTTAGGGTTACAATGCCATAAAATGAAAGCCCAAAGATTCAAGCTCACGGGTCAAGAGTCACGGGTTTACCTTTTCTTTCTAAGTTGCCAAGCAGCTACCATGGCTCCACCGTCTCACTCAGTCTCGCCCTCACCCTCAGCCTCACTCAAGCTCATCACGACAAAAGAAATGAGAGATGGAGATGGTTGAATGGTGAAGGATGGGGTTTTCAGGTTACATGGGTGCAAAGAAATAAAAGAGGTGGTGCAAGGGATAAGGATTAGTGGATGAGTGACAAGTGTCACTCATCCATTTAACTTGGAGATAAATATCATAACCTACAAAATAACAAATGTCAACTTACCTCGTAACTCATGTAGCCGTAAAATTTGATGAAATCGTTCTAGGCCCGTAATTCCATCATACGACATCCAAATTCGACGTGTCGCTTGTTTACATAATCGTAAATCCGTTATCTATGCAACGGGTCTCAATCAACGTGCAAAAAGTCTCCCAGGTCAAAAGTCAACATTTTGACTTTGACCACAAAGATTCAACCCTTTGACTAGGGACAAAACAGTCATTTTCCAATGCTTCGAAAGTCCGGGCCATTACACATAACGCATAAAATTCATCTGAAATACTATGAGTGAAATACTATGAGTAAATGATATGATTCAAATTTATTATTTTTATGGTAGAATATGAATAAATATTTATTTATATAATAATATGTAGATTGAGTGTAAATGGTACCATATAATATCTCTCTTTGTAGCTATTTAAAAAGATCCATCTCAGTCGATAAGAAACTTGATATGCAGATCTATAGTCTCACATTCAGGCTTCGATAACATAAAAAGTTAGAATAAAATATATTTCTATAAAAAAAATAATAACCTCTCTTAGAAAACATCATATTTACCATGTGTTCGTACCGTAACAAAATAAATATTTATGAATCTAATTATGTTTAAGAAAATTTGGCTAATATTATTGGTGTATGTGTATTTCAATACACTCTAATATACGATGGGAAATATTCGATCCAACTCTAGTAAATGGTTAAGTGCTGAATTTGACTCTTACAATTAAGGTACAATATATAGCATAAAACATTTCCCGAAATTCTACTCTCATAAGAGACAAATTGTAGGATTGACTATAATAAAACACAAGATATACCATAAAAAAAATTCTGGAAGCATGCCAATTGTTGACGAGTGAGTTAGGCCCGACAACTCCAGAGGCCCACGGGGGATGAGATATGTAACGACCCAAAAATTATTTTATTTGCGATTTCTATTAATTAATGCAAAATAACCATTTTGCCCCCTGGTGGGGAAAAGTTGACTTTTCACCCGGAAATCTTTTTGGACTTTGACCTATGACCATGACGTAGATCGGGACATCACGAGTCCGTTGATAGGCGGTACGTCGAAATAGGACGTTGAACGAGGAAGTTATAGTTACGGGATCGAAATCGGTTATTTAAACGTCTCGGGATTCAAATTAATTAATATAATAATTTGATTGGTTGGAGAATAAATGTGGGCCCTTGGATGAGTGACAAGTGTCACTCATCCCATTGGTAGGTTTCCCTAATTCATGGATCTATGTTTGATTGGTGGATTATTTAATTCATTTCCTCACATCTCTCTTCCTCCCATTCGACCATCATCTGATATTCTCCCTAAAAACTAAACACGCATATACAAACTGCACAAACACCATAACCCGACCACCTTATCTTTAGCTCTTATCGTGGTCAGCTGAGTGAGACCCAGAGGAGCTGACGGAGGCGACGGTGAGGCTGAGCACGGCGGAGCTACGGTGGAGAGATGAGAAAAACTCGAAACCTGAAACTTTACTTTCGACCCAAAAATGGAAGTTGGGTTTCTAACGTTTTTTTATCAACTTGATGGACCCTAATGTATTCAAGGGACTAAGGCGAGCAGGATGAGCTTGATTTCAAAGCGGACGGTGGCCGGAACTGAGAGTTATCGATGAGGGAAGTACGGGTTACTGTTCATCAGAGTTACAGGTGAGATCTAGTCCTTTTTTAGTGTTTTTAATCGTGTAGAACTCTTACTGGGACTGAGACGAACACCTAGGAAGAAACTAGAAGTAAAATGGTTGAGAAATGGAGAAATGGTGGCTGGGTCAAATTGCGGGTCTACTCGAACCGATTGCAGACTGACGGGTTGACCCATCCAGAGGTAAGGGATGATGACGTTAGCATGCTGACGTCATCATGTTAGATCTGTCAGACCAACAACCAATCCACGAGTGACACGTGTCACATGTCACTGCCCAGTCAGCACTGACATGTCAGTGACGTGGCCCAATCAATAGCTTCCACATGTCACTGACATGTCAGTGACATGGACCAACCAGTAACTGACACGTGGCACTATTAGAGCCTGACACGTGGCAGTGACATGGACTAACCACATATTGACATGTGGCACCTATCAGACCTAACAGCTGTCAGATGACGTCAGCAGGCGTTGATCGTTGACTTCCAGCGTTGAGTTTCAGTTGACCCACACGTGGGGGCGCTTGAGGGCAATTTTTGAGGTGGGATCGGCACCATTTTTAAGGTTTTGACGATACGAATCCAATGGTGGTGGTTTCATGCCGATTCGAGATCGTTTGATTGGTCAAAATTAGGTTTAACGCCTTATGAAGCGTGTTCGAGCCACTTTCCCGTGCTGGTACTATTCTGGGGTTTTATGTTTGAACTTGTAGAACCCATTAGTGACCTTTGGATGTGTTTAGACAGTTTTAGGCGGTTCATTTACGCAACAAGGACCGTGTGTGAGTGGGCTTTTGATTTCGAAATGATTGCATGCATAACTATTTTTACTGTTTTACTTTATGATTTGGATTGGACTATTTTGGATATTAAATTATGGTGTTTTACATGTATTACGATGTTCTGAGTATGAGACCCGTCTGGATATTATATGGATTTGTTTTCGGAGTAAATCAGGGATTTCAGAGGATTTCTATATTATCGTACTGTACATACCTACCTTATAATTTCGGTTTCCTCCAAACGTCTCGTAGTATCCTAGAGTTGTGACGGCGCACTGCCTGAGAGGGGCTGCCCCGAGGGGTAGCTCAGGATCAGGAGTGCAATTATGGATATTACCCCGGGTAGTGATCGGGGAATACCCGAACACTGGTGTACCTAGGGGAGTACTCGGGATTGAGACCCCGAGTGGCACGCTTAGCCTTAGGACCGTGACATTATTAGGCATCTGGGATGTCGGGGTTGGGTTTTACAGTGCACTATTATTATGTTTGTTTTCCCTATTCGGTTATATATATGATTATATGATTTTATGTTTCAGTTACGATTATCTATGTTTTGACCCAATGCATGCCAGTTTGAAAACGGAGTGGTAAAACCTTATTATTATTATATTGTTGTTAAACTGGTTTTAGAAACACTGTTTATTTTCGGCCTATTCACTCTTTATTGTTTTCTTGACTCCTCTAGGCCGTGTTACCGAGGTAGAGGAGGACCCAGAGTCTGAGGCATAAATTTCGTCGTTGCGCACTTGTACGCCCTGTTGGGTTAACCTGACATTGTGCTCACATTTGGTATTTGTACTATCCCTGGTTTGACAATGTAGAACTCTAAACTCGTATATTTGACTTTATTCATGTTATTTGAAAAACTTTAAGCTCGTTAAGGGTATTTTCGATATTTTAGGGTTATTGTCAGACGGGAGCAAGGCACATCCCCGGGTGGTCCCAGGGGGATCAGGATGGGTCCTATTAAGATACCTCCTAGGTTCCATGAATGGGGTAGTCGAATCTCCTCTAATTATGGTGGTAGATGGCTTGAACAGCATATCTTCGGTCCATGTGAGTGGTCATTCTGCACCTCATATTGAAGTACCTAATAGGAAATATGACAAACAAGAAGAAAAGGAAAAGGAATACCAAGTTTGGGAGGTTGGTGTGGCTCTTGGGAGGTTGGTGTGGCTCCCCCCACTTGATCTCTAATGCCTAAGTAAGTATGTGTTTAAAGAGAAGGCAAATTCTAGTATGAGAAAGTGTTTTGCCATATGTTTGCCTACTTGAAGTTAGAAATATAATGTGGAATTAGGGGAGTATTTATAGGGATGGAAAATGAGTAATACCTTCATTGTCTGAGCAGTGGTACTAATCGCAAGACAATAGTATCAGTTGTGGGGCAGTGTGGTATCAGTCATGGGACAGTAGTACCACATGTATGGGATTTTGTGTCACTGAAGAGAACCAACTTATGAGTGAAATTTGTCCCTAGGATGATGCCTAGGGTTTTGGAAGTTGGAGTACTCATGCCCAAGTCTCATGGGATAATGTGAGGGGACCTTTTGACGCAAGACTTTCTCTGAATGTGTGACTAGTGTCCTCATTTATGACTAGAGTCAAAATGGTGCCAAGATCTGTCTGTCACGATACGGTACCATTGGTCGAGCGCTACCTTGGTCGGTGCTTGAGCGCTACCTTGGTCGGTGCTTGAGCGCTACCTTGACGACATGGTACTGCTGGTTTAGGGCTACCCTAGTGGGTACACTGGTAGATGTGGTACCCATGGAAGGGCACTACTTTGATTAGGGTGGTCAGCGCCTTTGTCTTTTTGGGCTTGGGCCTAAAGTGAGCTTAGTGATCTTGGGCTGGTGGTTAGTCTATTTAGTGGATCATAAGATTTGTCTTTTAGTGAGTCTCAATCAAGTTCTATTAGATAGTCTTTGCCAAAATTCAGTTTGGCTTATAATGGCTATCAACATGAACAAAAAAACGAAAGGAATTGTTTTATGTTGGCGCAAGCTCCCCATTCACGTTGGAATTTGGTTATGAATAATATATACTTAACTACTTGTCTTCTTTCTCTTTAATGCCTTTAAGTAAGGTTCATGGAGAATTCAAAATAGCATATTTAACCAAAAAAAGAAAGAATACAATATAGCTTGTAGTTAACAAAAAAAAAACAAAATAGTACAATATAGTTTTCAGCCTGTTTGGCCTACAAGTGTACAACTTACGATGGATACATAATAAATGTGATATCTACAAAATTTCTACGCTCTTTGTTGATACCATATCAACCAACCAAACTCAACACGATCAGCAGCACCATAAACATGTGTTCTGCCACCAGGTGATCTACAATCACACCAATTGGCAGGGTTGTCTTCATATAGGAGGCAGTGCACACAAACACCCTCAGGGCAAGCCTAGGATGTAACGTTCCGGAATTGAGAAAATAAAAATGACCATTTTGCCCCTGAAAGTCAAAGTGTTGACTTTTTTACTAAAAGTCAAAATGTTGACTTACTAACCGAGACATATTTTAGATAATTTCACAAGACCATTATGAAGGTATCAGCTTCTTGAGTGCGTAGACAAGCGGAATACGAAAAATTAAGTTTGAATAAAATCGTTTGAGGTCTAAATTGTATAGGGGTATTTTATTCATTTTGATAAAAAGGGTAATTTGGTAATTTCACAATTGTGACATGTGAATTATGTGTGGGGGGCTAGAAGCATCTGGTCATTTCCCTCCCACTCCCTTCCACTGACATACTACAATGATATATGGTGTGAGTGTGGTGTTTTGGTGTGCTCGGGGGAAAAAAGCCGAAATGATGAAAAAAAATTTTAAAAAAAACAAGAGAGAGAGAGCTAGTGAGGGAATGAAAAGAAAGAAGAAAATATGCAAGAAAGAAAGAGAGGAGGAGAAATTGATGGGGTCTGGTGGAAGAAATGAGGGGGACAAGGAGGAAATTGGGGGAAACTCGTGAGGTCCATTTTTGGATATTTCAGGTTTCCTAGTTTTGATTGAGGAAACACATAAACAAGTGGTCATAATGCTCTCTTGGAGGACTTACGAACATTCTGTGACAAATTGGAATGATTTTAGAGCCTGGGATAGTTGTATCAAGGAGCTTGGTATCATGGCTGAAATCCTTGAAGGTAGGAATGCATGATAGAGGTAAGGTTTCTCGATTCGGAAACCATAGATCCATTTCTGAGTTTAAGACGATTTGATTTGATAAAGAACATGAAAGAAATCGACATAAAACAAAGAGGATACAACTAAGTCAGGTAGCTAGCGCGGGCGACCCAAACAGAAAGACCCTCAAGAGGTTGAAGGCAACTTATGCGCGTGCGCGTGAGGCACATGCGCATAGGTTGTCCTCAGCCTCTACTGGTGCATGTAAGCGCGTGAGCTGGCATTTGGAATTACAGTCAACATGAAAAATATTAAGGTAGTCTTCCTGAGTTTAATGGGCCAGGTTTGAGTTAATTAGACATCGTATGAAGAAATTATGGTCGTTCAAAATTTTTATGGTTTATTTTCATTTCCCTAATTAATCTTGAAATTTGGGATAATTAAGAACTTAAGTTATAAAAATATTGTGTTGTAAATGAATTGATATTGGTGAAATATGGTGAATTAAAACTTGAGGAAAGGGTGAAGGAATATGATTATGTTATTAACTATAAGGAAAGGTTGTTAAGGATTTTCACTATAATGTTCATGGTAAAATTTTAAGAATATTAAGGAATAGTAATCAAATTTAATAAATGTTAATAATATAAAATTTAATGTATCAGACTAGTAAAAACCACCACTTGTTGGGGAAGTGGGAGGTAACCCCAAAAAGGTGGCTTTAATTTGGTCAATTAAATAAAATATGGGTAAGGTCCCTTGTCTAACAAGAGTTGTCAGATGAAAATAGGACCAATCTAATTTTCATAGAATTTAGGGATGGGTCCTGTCATAAGATCTCGCTCTCTCTCTCTCTCTCTCTCTCTCTCTATAAAGACCCGTCCCAAATTTTCGGGATTAATTAAGATTAAACCAAGGATTAGTGAGGCTAATCGGGAATTAGTCGAGGATCATCGGACGTTCAAGCAGAAATTGCGATTTTGACCCTAGACAAAGGCAAAAAGTTAACTTTTGACCCGAGAGGTCCATTGCACGAGGATGGAGGATCGTTACGTAGATCGAGTCAATACGAGTCTGTAGACAAGTGGCACTTCGAAATCGAACATTCGACGGGAAAGATACGGCGGCTCGTTTTACGAGCCAAAGTTGACTTTTTTCTTAAGTATGGGCCCAGATATTTTGGTCAGGCCCAATGGATGAGTGACAAGTGTCACTCATCCATTGCCCCATTCCCTTCATTCATGCATATCTCTCTCATTCCCCTCATTTTGTGCATCCAACCCATAACCATTCCCAAAAACCCATTTCAATCTTCTTGCTTCAGGACTGGAGGCTGAAAGACAAAGTGATTGAGAGACCGAGTGGATGCCAGGGACGGCAGGACCGCCGTGGACAACAGAGGAAGACACAGGAAAGGTGAACCCAATACCTTTTTAAATTCAAAAAGTCTAATTTCATTTTGGGACGTGTAGGATTGGTTTTGATGATTTGGTTGGGTCTTTGGAGCTCATACAAGATGGTAGGGATGGTTTTGGGACAGCGGAGGATAGTGGAACCGCCCTAGACAGAGGCTAGAAACTGGGTCGTGAATGTCGAACTGCACAGGTAAATTTCAGGGAATTTTTGTGTATTTTGTGTCCATAGATCGATTCCTGAGGACTGGACGATCTTGTAGGAAGCAACGGCTTCGAAAACGGACCAGAAACGAAGGAATTAGAATCGGGTCAGGGTCGCGGATCTGCGTGACCCAATTTAGGGAAATGGGCTGACCCGGACAAAGTTTAGGGGTGATGATGTCATCAGTTGACGTCATCATCTATCAGATTGTCAGGTGACGTGGTTCAATGGGGGATGGACACGTGGCAGTTGTCAGTACCGAGTCAGCCTGACATGTCAATGACGTGGACCAATCAGATGGTGCCACGTGTCATTGACATGTCAGACATGTGGATCCATGAGCTGCTGACACGTACTACTGTCAACTGACATGTGTCAGATGTCAGATTGTCAGAGATGACATCAGCAGTTAAGGTTGACTTTGACCGTTGACCGCTAACGTCAGTGTTGACTTTTTGGTCAACGTTGACCGTACCTTTGACCCGAGCGTGGGGGCGTATAGGCATGTATTTCAAGGTGGAACTAATACCATTTTTAAGGTTTAAACGATACGAATCCAATCATGGTGGTTTTGAGTCGATCGGAGATCGTTAGATTGGTCAAATTGATATTTAAAGCCTAGGGACGGGTGTCCGAGACACGTTGACTTTTTCTGGAATGTTGGGGATTCTTGATTAGGACTTGTCTAGGTTGGTAGTAACCTTTGAGTTTGTTTTAGACCGGTCCGAACGACCCGGAGTGGTCGGATTAGCCCAGAGAGGCTTATGGCGCGCTTATCAAGACGCAGCTTGGACGATCTATGAGTGGACTTTATTTTATGAATATGATGCATGCATAAATATTTTATATTTGTTTATGAACATGATTTGAGATGTCATGAGTGCATGTGATTTTAATATGAATTTTTTGGCATTTTCGAAGGAAAATGCGTTATTGCACGTAGTTCGAGATTTTTGTTTTATATGATATTTGGGCTTCGGCCGAGTGTAATACGTGCTTGTGTGTTATGTGATTCCGAAGGTTTCACAGAGAGGTGTGGAACCGAGGAACTGATTTACGATTTTGAAGATTTTACGGAGATGTGTGAAATCGAGATTCGGACACGAGTCCCAATTGAACATGATTTGAATGTGTTTTGGAAATAAGAAAAGGTTTTTGGATTTGAAAATATCTTTCAGGCATATGACCCAGTTGATTTAAGGTTTGACTTAGAGTATAGTCAAATGTGAGATAAGTCAGGCGGTGACCTAGTTATGAGTTTTACGAAAGATATTTCGGGCATGAGACCCAGTTGCTGATTTTATAGGAATCCTGGGCTATGAAGTGTCGTTGGACACTGGATTTTCAAGCTTTGACCTATTTGGTGATGTTCCGTGCTTGAGGCCTTATTGATGATTGTATTCGGGTGAGTCCCGGATGATATGACGCTCGCCTCCAGACTTCATATGTTCCTTCTGGAGAGGTCACGATGCACTGCTTGTTGTCGAGCAGCCGCAGAAAGCAATGACCGAGGGAGGCTCGACTTAGGAATGCTAATGTTATCCTCTGAGTTCGATCGGCGATGTGTTTGCGATGATCTAGAGAGGATCGCGGCGAGTGATGTGTTCACGGCAACATGCTAGGATTGTGAGCAGTCCTGAGCTATACGCACATGTGCTAAGATTAGAATCGTGACTGACATTGAGGATGAGATGTGTTCCCACGTGTTCTATGGTTTGGGCTGAGGTTCTATATGTGTTTTCGATTTTGGGCTAAGACCCTACTAAGGTACTAGTTTCGATTGATAAGCATTTTTCACTGTGTTTGATTTGGGAAACAATACATCTTGCTTCCGAGAAAGTATTTTAAATAACTATTTTATGATGCATGCATGCTTTTACGTGAAGGGTATAAATGTCTTTTCGATTAAATGATTTTTATAAACTGTTGTTTTGTTCACTAACAGCTTTTATGATTTTAATACCCTTCAGGTTGATCGCGAATGCAAGCTGTAGTAGGGATCGAGACATCACATGCCACCACCGATCCTGGCGTACTCTGGCTAACCACAAATGAGTGATGAGTTTATCCCTAGTCTGACACGCAGTGTCAGATGAGAGTAGGCACGTCTCACGATAATCCAGTGCGATTAGGATGGGCCCTATCACTCTCTCTCTCAACACGCAAACCTGACTAACTGTCTTTAACACACCACAACTAGGAAAGTTCGCTTAGGATACATAGATCGAGGCGTGCTAGCCGACATCTAGATGAAGACGTCCAGATGACGACATCAAATTAAATCAAACAATGTGTTTTATAGCCTCCATGAAGATCATGTTGACTAAGCTCCATGTGTTTATCATGATCTGACTGACGTCGAGGTTGGCGATGAGGGCTTGGATGACGATCGAGTTTTCATGTAGGTAGATTACCCCTCGCTCATCCTCCTCTGAAAAGGAAATGGTTTCCCAGCCGGTATTCCTAATTTTCCTAGCATGGCCCTCCTCGATATGGAATACATGCTGATTGTGAAGTGTAGCGTGGAGTAAGTTCTTCTTGGCTCGGTTGGATGCCAAGGGTGATGAGATGGAGGGGTCGTCACTGATCATGTCGATCTGAGGGTGACCTGGCTATTGAGGTGAATTTTGTAAGAACTGATTGATTTTACCATCTCAGACGAGTGCCTCCACTAGTACCTTGAAAACCACGCACTAGTTGATGTTGTGACCATTGTATTTGTGGTACTAACAATATGTGTCAGTGTTCTTCGTTTGTCGGCCCGTTGTTAGTGCCTAGCTAGCGTGGGGATCATGTTCTCGACATTCATGGGCACTTTCTCGTAGGAGGTTTTCAGGATGGTGTACATGTCATACTTCGACCAAGGAAGTGGCTGCTCAGTATGAGTGTCGTTTGGCAGATAATCTAGTCGGTGTTGTTCTTGGGGATTATTGTGGTTGCCATGGTTATTCCCCTTCTTTCTTCGGCTGTAAGAGCTGGATTAGTCTTTCATTTTCCCGCTCGGGAAGTGTTGGCTGTGATTCTGACCTGATGTTGGTTGCTGGGGTGGGGGTTAAGTGTTGGAGTTTCTCGGTCGGTATGTGTTGATCGAGTCTCCAGCGCTGGGCCGTTAGGTGTTGGCTGGTGTAGCGCCTCCTTGTTAGTCAGCACTTTAGCCTTAGCGTGAATCGTATCCTGTTTCATGATTTCATTGTAGGTAGACTAACCTTGAGTATGTACGGCGTACCTGAAGGGTGATTAGCGCAGACCGACCTTAAAGGCAATGAAGGCTGTCTTGTCATCCGTCTCCGCACACTGAGAGTATTTGTACCTGAACCGAGCGGCATATTTCTACAGTGGATAGGTCTCTTCTTGTTTCAAAAGGAATAGGTCCTCGGCTGAGAGTAGATGGTCGGTCTGGATCATGAACTAGATGACGAAGACTATCTAGAGATACTCGAAGGAGGTTATGGTGCTAGACTCCAGATAGTACAACTAAATGGTCGCGGTCTTGGTGAGGGTAGAGCTAAAAACGAGGCACCAAGCTTTGTCAGACAGATTCTTGAGAACCAACGCCGATCGTTAGTTGTTGAGATGGGTCATGGGGTTTACCTTGCTTGTGTAGAGAGGGATTTTAAGCACCTTGATCTTGTGATCGTGCTCGTACCGGTTGATCCTATTGGTGAATGGGCCCGGGCTGGTCTTGTCCCAAGTCGGTGTAAGGGGTGGCCCTTTCTCGGCCTCAAGGGTCCTCACTCAGTCTAGAAGTTGCTAGACTAGCAGGTCAGCACTAGGGACTTCACATCCCGATGGAACTGTAGATAGCTCAGCCCTGCCAAGCTCACATTCCCCTGGGAAAACGAGTCGCCACTGATGGAGCAGACCGTTTGGGTGCCCTTCAAGGTCGATCTACGGTAGCCCCCCACATCGAGGAACCAACCCATGTGTCTATCACAGGGGGTGCTGACTCATCCTAGGAAGTTACCAGTATACAACGATCTAACCGACCTCCCCAAAATACTTGATCCAAAGGACACAGGGGGGCCTCCCCCCAACAAGACTACTATTGACTTGTCCAACATGCTGACTATTAGAGCCGAAGTAAGAGAGTAGTCGTTGACCAGAGGTAAACATTGATGTGGTATTGGTCTAAGGGAACTCTGACACCCAAGTCAGTGTGGGTTTGTGTGTATAAGGAGTGAGTGGTGAATAGTAATTTATAAGTATATGTGAATAGTAAACGCTTTATTACCTTTATTGGGAAAATGACCCATTTTGTATGGGTGCGAGAGTGATAATAACAAAGTTATTTGTATGAGTGTGAGAGTGATAATAACAAAATTATTATGATGTGGGAGAATGTGCAATCGTAGTGAGGCTGGCACGTGTGCTGACGATGGATGAAGGAGATTTGTCTACGTGTCAGATGTTGATCAACCCTTACTCTGGTTTGTTTATTAATGTGGACTTAGGCGCCTTGAGCTTACGAGAGTATATTGAGCTATAGGTATTAGGCCCATTAAATCCAGACTGGTATGGTATCAACACATACCAACCACAAAATTCTACATTAAAAGATTGTTAAACAAGCACTTTACACGGATTAAGAAGTTGATGAAATTGCACCTTATGCTATTGGGATTTCTTTCATTTCAGAAGTTGATGAAATTGCACCTAATCAACTCCATGTATACTATAATTTGATATTACCTTATGCTATTGGGACTTCTTTCATTTCAGAAGTGGATGAAATTGCACCTTCATAGCTGATAAAGAATCTGCCATCGATATGGTCAAGGCTCTAAGGCCCTCGGACTGCTCTTCCAAAGCACCAAACACTATAGGTGCCTTCGAATCCACGTCACCTACATAAGCCAACCAGTCTCATCACAATGCTCTTTACATTGCTGTAATTTTCACTTTATCCTTATTAGCTTGACCAACTTAAACTTCGTAGACTGTTATGGCAAGTGGCAACACCACATTGATGCGCCTCACTCTCTTCCTCTGTCTTATAGGTCAAGAGGCTATTGGGACTGGGTGCACATGTAACTGCCAAAGTTCTAAGTTGATGTATTTTGTGGATTAACAATTTGAAGTCATATGTGGGGAATTCTGAATAATGTGTTCTTCCATTAGCTCTCTCATACTCAGCACCCCAATTTTTCCTAAACCTTTTCTCGCGACACATTGGACTTCTGCTGAGAAGGCCTCCGCCAATATGGTTGAACAAAACCAATAACCCCATACATTAGGGTTGAACAATCAAGTTGGTGCTCTCTTCATTAATTTCATTTCATGTATCAATTAATGAGAAGTTTCAATTTCAACTTTGAAAAGATTCGATGTTGTTTTCATTCTCTTCTTTACCGAACTCGTTAACCAAACCACAAACCTTGTTCATGGGCTTTTGATTCGTTTGTGGATTTAAAGGTTCGGGCCTGGCCTTCTGCAAACACTAGACCACAGGCAAGGACAGCTAGCTTCTTCCTTCCTCACCATACTCATCATACACATACAGACATAATACACTACTTATATGGCCCTTATAAACAGATTTAAAAGTGAAATTAATTTGAAGGCTTGCTAGTTAATGTACCTCGGACATTAATAATATCCTTTTAAATTTTTTTATTTTTTTAAAGTTCGTACCATTTATCCGTTTGAGGCACAACTTTTTTCAAAATAAATTTTTTTTTTTTTTGGCAAATAGGGGAGTCAGGGGGGGGGGGGGGGGGGGGGGGGGGGGGGGGGGGGGGTAATATATATCCCTTTTTTTTGTTATAAAAATTAAATCTGAGACACTTTAATACATACATTAAAATTGATAGAAATACAACTAGTCGATCAAAATATTTTGATAGAGCCCTATAAAACCAAATTCCATAAATGTAGGTCTTTCATATGTATATTTTTTATTTTTTTTTTGTCACAATTTACTAAATAAGTTTTTGAAGTTTTATTGTTATGCTTGTATATTCTTTTCGACGAAAGCAAAATATATAATATAATAATTAAAAAAAATTAACCAATAGCCATATATATATATATATATATATATTCCTGACTCCGGCATAATAAGATTTCTATATTCTGATTTTACGGGAGGTTTGTTTTTAAGTCCCAGCAATGGCTTCGTAGCCAAGTAATGCGTAAGTTAAGCATATCTGATATATGTGCCTTGCTTTCACACAAGTCACAAGATAATAGAAGCTGTTGCTCTCACATGTGTAGTTGTTATTTAATTTAGGTTTAAGCAAAGATCAGTGGCACGTAAGTAACCGTTATTTAAGAGAAAAAAAAATTATCTATATACTGGGTAGCACGTAACTTTCAATAATATTTCCATCTCGGATGGTATCTTCTACTCGTACAATTTTTATTTATTTATCTAATTGTGGTTATATATACGACGTGTATCATAATTATAACCGTTCGACACCTAAATTAGTATAGCAAAAGAAGACAAATAAAATTTGAGTAGTGATTCATATACATAAACAAACTAAATGGACAGTTTATGATGAGGATTTTAATTATTATGTAACTTTAGAAAGTGATGGATGGCCAAAGCAAGAAAATGATTGTAACGAGGATATCCATGCTAATTCAGTACGTTGTAATTAGCTAGTAAGCTCTGCTCTCCTCCCTAATTAAGTGGACCTTTGGGAGACATGAATATATGAAAAAGATAACCAGGCTCCACATGCAATATAATTATATACATCAAAGATCAAAGATGAGAGCTAGAAATCTAGAATATTATGAAATTTGAAAGAGACTCCCACAAAGTTAGCACATGCGCGCTATACATAAAACCTACCATTTGATATGGACTAAAACCGATCATCTTTCTTAATCATATATAGATTAGCTAATCAATTTTATTTATTCAACATTAATTACCTAATTGGTAATTGCGTTTGATTAGCTTTTTCTTTTTCTTTTTCGTTAGAAAAGAATTTAAAACTGCTAGACAACATTTAAATAGGCTAGCGAGGCACCCCATCGACATATACGATTCTTTTGTTGTTAATACATATATTATATGTACGTTGTATCCAAAAGAAAAAACACAGAGATATACCCTGGAAAGGAGAAAGCCAAGTTGGGTTGGGCGGGTAAGAGGAAAATCTAAAACGTTATCTGTGATGGAGCCTGGCATGCAGCAACAAAATGATAATTGATAAGCATGAAACGATATTCAACACACGTACGTGTGCGGTGTGCCATATGATGATTGCCAAGTTGCAGCGGACCGCCGCGGTATTTCTGTCTGGGTAAAGGGATCAGATTTAAAGGAAGGGTTTATTCTCATCTTCACAGCTGTTATCGACCCACATTTTTCGCTTTCGTTTATCTTCTTTGTCCTCTTTCAACTATTCATACTTTTCCTTTTCTTTTCTTTCATCAATAATATCTAATCAAGGACCCCTCGAATCTCGATCGATATGATTGTATAAAATTGTTGCAAAACGACACAAATGTAACTTCTCTCTGAAACTCATAGTCATGGCAGGTTGGCTAGGAAACTTATAATTCAAATGATGCCTTTTAGAAAAGAAGTACAAATACATATATATATATATATATATATATATAGTTTAAGTAGTAATTAGCAGGAATTATATACAGAGGTGCTTGTTAAAGGTGTGAAGCATGAATCTGGACCAATATAGAGGCCAGATTCGAGTGAATATCCATGTATGGGATCGAGATACAAATCTAGATGTTTACTTGTTGGTGCTTTGTCTGCATTATATGGATTGAGTTTTGTGAATTTGGTCATTATTATCGGGTTTGTTCAACATGCATATATGCCTGTTATTTTTTGCCGCGCGCAGTTCTTGATGCATTATCGTTTTCCCTAACTCTGGTGTGTCTTATTAGCATATCGAGCCAATTGTAGTTCATATTAGTTATTTAATTTAGATAGGCACGACATTTTCTCCTATATAGATACATACATCAATGATGGATATCCTACTTTCTGAAAAAACAAAATTATATTTAGCGTACGTTTTGGTATGTGTATGTTTATTAGTCTTCTCCAAGAAAGAAAGAAATTTAGCGTACGTTTTGGTATGTGTATGTTTATTAGTCTTCTCCAAGAAAGAAAGAAAAAAAAGAAAGAAACTGACAAGTATATATATCCATTTTCTATACCAAATTTAAGTACCAAGTAAAAATCCAAAAGGACTACAACTTAAATGCCACCATATATATAAACTTATAGGTGTGGAAGCCTAATCCAAAATTGTCTAAACATAATCGTCTAGAGTATATTTGAATGAGAACTTCAAAAGCGATTTTCAAAATTGTCTAAACATAATCGATCACTTGAGAATAACAAAATCACTAAATAAGCGATTTTCAAAAAAACACCTGCCAAGCTTTATTTATAAATACCATATCGATCACTCATGCATTTAATCATTTACAAATTTCTTAATTAATACTTCATTTGAAATTCTTCATTTTTCAAACTAATTTTCATTAAATTCTTGAAATTTGGAAATTTCTAATCCAAATTCCAATACCAATGCTAGTCTTTCAGAAAATAATAGCGCGCATGCATTTATCAAGAATCAACGCATGCACTAATGAATCCCTTAATTTCTTTCCCCCCTGCATTTCATCACCAACCAAATTCAAGAAAAGACAGAAAGAGAAATCTAACACGTGCATAAATGCATATGATATGAACACACTAACATGAGGAAGGCAACATGCATGGGGCACCCATTTTAATGACCAAATATATCCAAAAAAAATTAAACCATCCATTTTATGTTCATGATATATTAGATCTAGACTATCGTAAGATCTACCCGCACATTATTTTGGAACTATTCAATTGATTATGAACCTAATTTCTATATAAAATGATATATAGAAAAAGATTTAGAATACGAGAAAATGTTCAAAAAAAATAATTAACGATTTAAATACATAATCAATAGCTCAATTTACTGATATGTCGATAAATATTTCAATATTGATACTGATATCGACAATGATCAATCAAAATATTAGAAATGAGACCAAATACTTGGAAAAGGAAAGAAGAAGAAAAAGGGGGCAAAATAACTTTTGAATTGATGATTATTCAAGATGAGGATTATAGCTTTTGAACTATGTTTCCGGATTCCAATTTCAATCAGCTTTAACCCCTCAACTTCATAGAAAACTAAGTCAAGAACATTTGACTTGCATGTTCAATAAGAAATAATAATAAAGTATTTATAAGAGGACCCATCCCCTAATGACGTAAATAACCGTGTCCGGTTCTACTCCCGTCTGACAAGTCAACTGAAGTTCCGAAAATACCCTTCAAGACTTGCCAAACAAGGGATGATTGCACCTGTGCCCACTCATGCCTCCACCTCTCTAATAGCCTCGATCATCGCGCCACGATCTGGAGGGTCCATAAAACAAAAAAGGTGTGAGTGGACAAAGCAAACTTTTATAAATACGTTTACCAAAACACATTCTTACCCTCCAGTTTTCACAAACGTGCATGCATATCATAAAATATGAGTAATAGTGTGAAATTAATCAAGTATGAATAGTGTACCGATAAAATCAAAACATGTTTTCTCATGGTCCGTAAAACTCATGTTCATCAAATCAGTTCACAATATAAAGCATCATGTTATAAAGCATCTGGACACAAATATCAATAAATCACAATACCACCAATCCTCAATATCAAATCTCAATATCCAAGTAACCCGTCACGATATCAATGCAACGAGTGCAAACTCGGTGTCTCGCGTCCGAGTACATCCCTCAGGATCTACGACGTCTGGGGTGATATCAACTCCAGGATCAACGACGTTTGGAGGATATCTTCATAATCCCACGCTCCTGAGAGTGAGCCTCCCTCAGAGCTACTCATCTCCAAGCAGTGGATCGTGACTACTCCAGGATCTACGACGTCTGGAGGAGACTATCAAATCACAGAGGATGGTATATTTGGAACAGTCACCAAATCCAGTAATCTCATTTGAAAACCATTTATGTCTCAAATCAAATCAAAAACATTTCAACAGGGCCTATGCCCGAGACATAGCTTTCACAAAGCAAGTTCCACAAATTCATCATAAAACAGTGTCCAGAATTCAGTTTATAAATCAAAATCATCAATTTAATCATATTCACATGTGACTCCAAATCCGAGTCAAAATCACTATCCAATTGGGTCTCAAGCCCAAAATATCATTTTCACGCAAATCCATGTGATCGCAACTTCAGTTGCCATTTTCATATAAATCCATGAAATCAATACTTGACTCATAACCCGAGTCAAATATCATTTCAATCCTTGACACATAACCCGAGTCCAAAATTCATTTTCAATCCTGGGCCTACGCCCAAAACATCAATTTCATAATTTCTCAAAAATTGTGTCAAAAATAATATAATAATACAGAAAATCGAGAAATCACCAGATTGAAACATCAATCATGTCAAATCATATCAAATCATATAATAAAGCATTTAAATCATATATGCATGCATCACGGTTAGAAAACAAAGTCTACTCACACACACCGTCCAAACGGCCAGCTTCCGAGCTGTACGTTTTGCCGTAAATTCTGGAAATCACAATTCCTGTCCAAAATCATTATCGAGGGTCACTAACACTTCAATATATCACATATAATTTTCCCTAATTTTTCTGGAATTTAAATACGTATTTTAAACGTATATTAAAACATCGGATACTCAGAACACTATCGAAACGATAACTGATTTCCTCGAAATTAGTGCCAAAATGTTCGTTACATTAAATGGGACAAAAGTCATGTTGATCTCATCTCGAGATTCGTGCCCACGCGCCGTCACGCGCCGCCGTAAGTGGCTGCGCGTGAAACCCACGCGCTTGCTACAGTACCTTCGTCCCAACCCGTTTCTCTGGTAAACGGATCCTGCGACTCGCGTAATAACCCTATCTGTTCTCTGTCAATTCAACATCACTTCTTTCAATTGAACATTCAAATAGCTTCGATTTAAGTTCAATTAAATTTCTATAAACTTAATTTCACCAATCCTTACCTTAATCCTTCAATTCAAAGATGAATGTTCAAAGAACATCGAATCACTGTTCATCGTCCAATCTCCACAATTTACCATTGTTTTCCTTCAATTGATCCATCCAAAAGCATCGTGGGATCCTAGTGAACATATTTCCCAGTCCAATTTCATCATTTGATCTCTCCAAGATCACAACTCAACCTTCGAATTTGCTTACTGTCGTCTTGACCGTTCAGAGCAAATTGGGCACCAATTTGCTTCGTTCTTTAGATGATTCTGGTCGTGGCAATCCCAGAAAGCTTAACTCAAGCTCCAATTTGATCCTCAGAGCTCATAGCTCGAATTTCGAATTTTCCCTCCAATCTCCAAAATTTCGATTCTGAGTTTCCAGTCACCCTCACTGTCCCTCGTGTTTTCCTTAGCTAATTTCAATCCTCAATTCTCTCAATCTTTCCCTATAAAGAACAGCTATGGAAGGAATGAATGATACAAGGAAAAATCATGCTCTGTTTTCCCTTGTTTGTTCACGGTTTGAAGGAAACAGAAGAAGAAGATAACTAATGGTGATTAAGAATGATTAGAGATGATTAAAAATGATAAGGCATGATGATGATGTTTCACAGGAAACATGGAGCATAATTTAGGCATCAAAACAAGGGATGGGTGACACTTGTCACTCATCCAAGCGTCCACAAACACTGATCACTATTCACTATTTTAATAATATTTTAATCGAAATCCCGGTTCGTTCGATTAATCGATTTCGCTCCTGTGACCACAACTTCGTCGTTGAACCTCCAATTTCGGCGTGCCGCCTGTCTATGGATTCTTATCGACTCGATCTACGTAACGGTCCTTGGCCCTCATCCATTGGACCTTTCGGGTCAAAAGTCAACATTTCACCCTTACCTTTCAAAATTACCAAAATGCCCTTCTCCTTCGCAGACCCACAACTTTAACATCCGACCTTCGATTGACGCATGCCGCCTGTCTACGGATTCAGTGTCCCGAGACCTACTCAACAGTCTCTTCGGAAAGTCCAAAAAGTGTTTCGATCAAAAAGTCAACTTTCGGCCCTTATGACTAGGGGCAAAATCGTCATTTCCTTCAAATTGTCCAAATTTTCCTTTTTTCGAATTTCCGGGTCGTTACAACCTACCCTCCTTAAAAAATTTCATCCCCGAAATTCCAAATCAGTCGGACCATTACTTCTTCCGATGAAATCTAGGTAATATGAACCAAAAACAAAATCAACCTCAAACCATTCTGGTTCAACCGGATATAAAGCATAATCAAACTTATGCAAACCACAAAACCAGTCCCGAACACTGGGTCAACATCGGGACAAAATTTCTTAGTAGACCCTTGCCCCATGGGCAGTCATACTAAATACTTACTCGGAATACGTAGCCTAGCTCACGTCCGAGTCCACACAATGCAAGAATCACAAGTGTCAGTATTATCATCTCAAACACATGCCATCCACTCATGACATGGTACAATGGCTTAAATCACCAAGCAAAAGTCACTCGGCCGCCATACCAATAACCTCATAGGATCCAATAAAATGGGAATTCATTCCCCTCATTCATCCAACCACACTACCCTCTTCCCTAGGGTAAATCTGTATTCCAAATTTAATCATTCACTTTTGGTATAATGTCCATCACAAGCATTCCCAATTCCTAACTCATACTAGTGACTGGCATCAATTACAATCATTCATCCTATATCTCAAGTCATATTCGTCCTTAATCTTGACTCTAATCCACATCATACACCAAGTATGATTCGACAGCTGGACCCCAGTAGTCCAAATGATCAAAAATCAAGTATTACTCCAATCCCGTGGAGTTCCATCAATAACAGGATTTTACTTATCCTTACATCATCAAACATGTTCAATAGCCGCTCTGAAAAGATACCTAACCTGACCATACGGTCGTAATCACAATATACCCCGACCATCGCCTTAACACACAATATGCCTTTCTGTTTACCATTCATTACCATTCCCGATGGTCGTCCTTTCTAGAGGTATGACCTCTGCATACTCGACCCATAGATCAATATGGTCAATCCCAAACCATGTGGGGGAAAGTAAAACTCCTGAGGGTTTAGCTAGCATCGACAATCCCAGCCCTATGATGCTGCTAAAAACACCTCACTAAATCACAAATCTCATAGTGACACATTAATGTGTCCACAGGAAAGATTAACATCAACATAATCATTTTCCCAAGTTTAACCATACTAAACATGGTTCTCGTTTCAAACATATCTGACTTCCTTCCTAGTCAATCACCACAACTAGTGGTCTTGTAGAGAACCCCTCTACAATCCTCGATGGTATCCAACCAATCTCAAAGCAACTCCTTACCACTATCATAATCTTTAGTTATTTTCCCACTGACCAAGAAGTCTGTTTCTCCCGGGATTCACACTAACCCCAGCCCCTACTATCACATATGTCACAAGTCTACTTTGGTCGACCAAACCTAACACCACTAATTTTTCTCTTAGGATAGTCAATACATTCATCATGCACATCACATGCCCATCCATAGATGTAGGCACACCAACATATTATCCATTATGTTATCATAACCAATCCAACTGTGGTCAGAATACCTGCCTCATCAACTCACAGCCATAACCGGCTCATTTGCCCATCCAAAGGCATCTCCATCGACTAACCTTAGTCATATCAAATTCAAACCTTAGTTTTTCCTCTTTCACTCGTAACTGATCATCATCACACCGATGATACAAATTGGAGCAACCTTGGCCCAATAATCACACTTTTCCAATAGAACCACAAATCATTAGCTCGTGATACAGGATACTTATCCCATACCGTTACCTTATTAAGTTTTCCAATAATCGACATGTAAGCTCGGACCATCATCTCTTTCTCCTCTTTAACAACACTGAGTTCCCCACGGCAACACTCGGCCGAATGAACTCGTATCTGTCAAGTCTTGTACTTGCACCTTCAGTCCTTATGACTTCGTAGGTGTCACATACCAATGTGTTCGAGAAACAACTCGTATACTCGACATGATCTCCAATATCAACTCAACCTCTCATCTTGGAAAAAACCTCAGGAAATCTATTGAACAATCCCTACATCCTCAGCCCTCACTGGGCATCGCAAACACTACCCACAAGTATCACACATGTGCCCAATAAAATTTGATTACCTTTTACCAACAATCCATCAATTCTGAGGGTCAATATCATTCTAGAGAGTAACACCCTCGAGTCTCCTTGAAACATACCCTCTGGTAATCCTAGACTCCACATATCGCTCTCTAATCGACATTCTCAATAGAGGTATCATGAGTCATTAACCAATCCATCCCAAGGATTACGTCCAAATCAATCTAAGTCTAGGAATACCCAATTCAGCCACTAGGCTAGTATCGTCAGTCATCCTGGGTAGCCTCATAAAAGAGGTCTACTCCCTTATATATCTCCAATTTCACCAAATCTAATTACCAAGGTGACCACAAAGATAACATCAAATCTATCATTTTTCGTAACTCCAGTCGGTCACCGACTTCCATACTTTAACAAATCACGGATCTTTCCATATTACAGACATCTCCATATCCATCCAAATGTATAACTCCGTGACACAGAAGTGTAGATAGTCTGGGACCTACCAACTACATATGTCATGACCACAAGTAATAAACATCTAGGTCATCACTCCAGGGCGACTCGAGCCTCCTGTTCAAAATTTATCAATCCTTAGGTACATGGTCCGAACTTCGACCATACCTCCATGGTCCATCATGGGTCCTATCAACTCTTCCCTCGCTTGTCACATCAGCAGTCAGTCCATGTGCCAATCTCTGCTCTATTGTACTCCAACCAGTGCCTCTATCACTTTTCCAATCTATATAGCCATTTCGTTATGATGTGACCAGACGACCCACAAACATGAGCATCACTATGCCATTAACTTTATCACTTTATCTCCCAGTGGACCCAACTGGCGTCCCACTGAACTGGACTATTTCTAAGTCCCAATCTCTGTATACTACGGGTCTCCACCCGAACCTTTAATCACTAAGTGAAACTGACATGACCCATCCAAGTCCATAAGTCCAAGACACAGGGTTAAGCAATACCAATTCATAAACCCATACCCCATCAGTGTCTAACTTTATACTAATCCTTGGCATCCCAGGTGCCAAACATTTCGCAATCACATGGGTCGGTCGTATCAGAAACCATAATCCTATTCAACTTTTCCTGGCTCCTCTCGAGCCCTGATACATTACCATGACTCATCTCGAGTCCTAACCAAAATCCTGATTCATTTTGAGTCCAATCATGACTCCTCTTGAGTCCAATCTCATCTCAATCATCCATACCATACTTGGCATACCCGGTCACCTTGCAATACCGCTGGTAAACCACATCTTATACCACTTATAAAGCCTAAGGTGTAATGACCCGTCCCGAATATCGGGATTGAATATTAATTAATCATGATTTAGAATGACTAATCGGGGATTAGTTGAGTGAAATCGGACGAAACGTGCAAAATGACCGTTTTGCCCCTGGTGTGGGCAAAATGTTGACTTTTAGTTCGGGCGGTCAAATGGACTTTGACCGATGACTGTGACGTAGTTCGGGACGTCACGAGTTCATAGACAGGTGGCACGTTCGATTCCGACATTCGTAGTGAAAGTTATGATGATCGGAAGATGAGGGGTATTTTGGTAATTTGGCATAGTAGGGGCCAAATGTTGACTTTTTGATCGGGAGGTCCGATGGACGAGGGCCAAGGACCGTTACGTAGGTCTCGTCGATACGAATCCAACGACAGGCGGCATGCTGAAATCGGAGATTCGACGACGAAGTTATGGTCACGGAATCGGGCTCGATTAACCGAACGAACCGGAATTAAAATAATATTTTAATAGGAACAGTACCCGGTGACTGTGCACATTCGGATGAGTGACAAGTGTCACCCATCCCCTGAAATCTGGTCCATGTTTCCCTCCCAACACCATCATTACAACATCATCATTTATCCTTCATCATTTCCTCCATTTTCTCCTTAATTCCCTCTTCTTTGTTTTTCTAAACCGTGGACTTTGGGCATCAAAATTGGGGAGAATTGAGCTCCCTTTCACAACCAGCTTCGAGGGGAATTTGAGAGTTATGAGAGTGGATTAAACTGGGAAAACACTGGGGATTAATTGAAGGCTGGAGACTGAGAATCGAAAATTTAGAAAAATTGGGGGGAAATTCAAATACTGGGAATTGAGCCGTGAGGATCGAAATTGAACTCACTTCGAGCTTCCTGGGATCATTACGATCAGAAACGTCGAAAGAACGAAGGAAATTGGTGTTGTTTTGACTCTGAACACACTTGGTGACAGAGGATGAAATTCGAGGTTGAGTCGAGGGAATTGAGGCTTCGATTGATGTAATTGATGTGGGGAATGTGTTCCTGAGGATCCCACGATGCTTCTGGATCCATCAATTGAAGGAAAACGCTGGAGATTGACTGAACTCCATGGTTGCACAGTGACGAAGAATCGAGTTTGAGTCGTGGCGTTTGAGCCACGAATTGATGCAATTGAGTTGGGGAAAATACTTACCTGAGTCCATTGAAGCTTACTGGTTAATCAATTGAACGAAATCAAGAAGGTTTGATGGTTTTCGAAGGATGAACAGTGGCCGGATATCCTTCGATTGATCATCTGTGATCGTGAGGATTGAGGTAATGTTTCATGGAATTATTGTTACAGAACTCTAATTGGACTTAAGTAGAAGCTAATTGATTGATCAATTGATGAATTCAGTGTCGAATTGATAGGATTGGAACCGGGTCTGATCGCGGGGTTAAACGACCCGTTTACCAGACAAACGGGTTGGGACGGTGACACTGTAGCAGGCGCGTGGATTTCACGCGCAGCCACTCACGGCGGCGCGTGGGGGGCGCGTCCGGCCTAGTCTCAAGGTGAGGTCAACATGACTTTTGATCCTCTCAGTGTAACGAACATTTTGACGTTGATTTCGATGAAATCGGATATTGTTTCGTTAATGTTCCGCGTATCCGAAGTTTTGTATTACGTTAAAAATACGTATTTAAATCCCGGAAAAATTGGGGAAAATTATATGTTGTATTTTGAGATGTTAGTAACCCTCTATAATGATTTTGGACAGGAGTTGTGATTTCCAGATTTTACGGAAAAACGTGCAGCTCGGAAACGGACCGTTTTGGACGGTGTGTGTGAGTGGACTTTGTTTTCTAACAGTGATGCATGCATATATGATTTAAATGCCTTATTATATGATTTTATATGCTTAGGCATGATTTGTGTTTCAATCCGGTAATTTCTCGGTTTTATGATTATTATATTATTATTTTGGGCGATTTTCGAGAAATTACGAAATTTGGTAAAAATAATGTTTGGACTTGGTTTATGAGTCCGGGATTGAAATTGATTGAAAATAATGTTTGGACTCGGATTATTGAGTCATGGATTGAAAGATGATGTGGTGACTCGGGAATGAGTCGAGGGTCAATTTTGTGGATTTGTGTGAAAATGGCAACGGAGGTTGCAACGCAAGGATTTGCGTGATAATGATATGTTGGGCATGATAACCCAAGTGAATAGTGATTTTGACTCGGTTTTGGAGTCACTTGTGAATTTGATGAAATTAATGATTTTTGTGATTTTATGATTATTTTAATCAGTCCTTTCGGGCACGTTTTACGAGGTACGTACAAATGATGTTTTGGGCTAGGCCCGGAGTCTAAATGATTTCTAAAATGATGTTTTGACTTGGTTGGTGAGTCAATGATGATTTCCGGATTGTTCTATTGATTTAAATGTGATTTTAACGGTTTATGTGTAAAAAGTATTTTGGGCTTGAGACCCAGTTGAGAATGACCTTGACTTGGTATGAAGTCAAGATTTGATTGAAATGTTTTGGGATGTAATTCCCGGGATGGTGTTCATTGTGATTGTGATATTCCCAGACGGTCGGTGCTTGGGGGGGGATTACCCAGACGACCGGAGCTTGGGGGATGTGATTGTAGGATCGGGAGTTGATCCTATGGTAGTCAGCTTCTCGGATGATACTGAGCCTGGATGTACCACTCGGAGGTGTCTGATCCTGGGGATGTGTTCGCCCAGAGGTGACTGAGCCCGAGGGGGTTGAGCCCAGAGGTGTTTATTCCCGAGAGAGTGACTGGATATTGGCCTACGAGTAGTGCAGCACTTGTGAGTAGTGCAGTTTGATTGATTGTGCACTTGTGAGTAGTGCAGTTTGATTGATTGTGCACTTGTGAGTAGTGCAGATGTGATTGGTGATATTTTATGCACTCGTGAGTAGTGCGGATTGATTGGATTGATATATTTATTGTGCACTGGTAAGTAATGCTGATTGGTATTGATTGTGATGATGTACTGGTATTGAGTACGGGTTTTTGGTCCTTGTGGCCAGGTGATTATGTTTTCACATGTTTTGGCCTGAGAGCCGGGATTTGATGTTTTATAACATGAACTGATTTGGTGAGCATGAGTTTTATGGACCATGGGAAAATATGTTTTGAATTTATCGGTCACTCATGTTTTACGATATGCATGCAAGATTGTGAAAACTGGAGGGTAAGATTGTATTTTGATAAATGTTTTTATCAAAGGTCATTTTTGTCCACTCACACCTTTTCTGTTTTATGACCCTCCAGGCCGTGGTACGACGTTCAGGACTGATCGTGAGGCAATGACAGCAGCAGAAATCCGCGCAAACATCCTTTGTCTGGCAAGCACTGAAGGGGAGTTTCAGACCTTTAGTTGACTTGTCAGACGGGAGCAGGACCGGGCACGGGTTTTGACGTCCAGTTGGGACGGGTCCTGTCATAAGGGATATCCCATCACACTCTAGACTCTGAAACACACATTCCACTTAGGGAATTTATTAAGAATAATCTCATCCCGAGTCCAATCTGCCCAAATGTGCTACCTTTCTAGCTTCTGGGTTCATTCAATCATGGGACCCACATAAATTCTGGTTCACCAGTTAGTAAGTCGCATTGTACACTAATTAACATCTGACCCTCAAACCAGGGTCAATTTCATTCCGAGATCTATCACGAGGTCTCAAATACCCTAATATACCCATCTCACTACCAGGTCGCGTACGAGGGTTACGTTTCGGAGGTATGACGTGGCAACAGAATCAGCAACCTAGTGCTCTGATACCAATTTGAGAGGACCCAACCCCTAAGGACATAAATAACCATGCCCGGTCCTACTCCCGTCTGACAAGTCAACTGAAGTTCCAAAAATACCCTTTAAGACTTGCCAAACAAGGGATGACTGCACCTGTGCCTACTCATACCTCCACCTCACTAATAGCCTCGATCATCGCGCCACGACCTGGAGGGTCCATAAAACAGAAAAGGTGTGAGTGGACAAAGAAAACTTTTATAAATACGTTTACCAAAACACATTCTTACCCTCCAGTTTTCACAAACGTGCATGCATATCATAAAACATGAGTAATAGTGTGAAATTAATCAAGTATGAATAGTGGACTAATAAAATCAAAACATGGTTTCCCATGGTCCGTAAAACTCATGTTCATCAAATCAGTTCACGATATAAAGCATCTGGACACAAATATCAATAAATCACAATACCACCAATCCTCAATATCCAATCTCAATATCCAAGTAACCCGTCACGATATCAATGCAACGCGTGCAAACTCGGTGTCTCACGTCCGAGTACATCCCTCAGGATCTACGACGTCTGGGGTGATATCAACTCCAGGATCAACGACGTCTGGAGGATATCCTCATAATCCCACGCTCCTGAGTGTGAGCCTCCCTCAGAGCTACTCATCTCCAGACAGTGGATCGTGACTACTCCAGGATCTACGACGTCTAGAGGAGACTATCAAATCACAGAGGATGGTATATGTGGAACAGTCACCAAATCCAGTAATCTCATTTGAAAACCATTTATGTCTCAAATCAAATCAAAAACATTTCAACATGGCCTATGCCCAAGACATAACTTTCACAAAGCAAGTTCCACAAATTCATCATAAAACAGTGTCCAGAATTCAGTTTATAAATCAAAATCATCAATTTAATCATATTCACATGTGACTCCAAATCCGAGTCAAAATCACTATCCAATTGGGTCTCAAGCCCAAAATATCATTTTCACTCAAATCCATGCGATCGCAACCTCAGTTGCCATTTTCATATAAATCCATGAAATCAATCCTTGACTCATAACCCGAGTCAATTATCATTTCAATCCTTGACTCATAACCCGAGTCCAAAATTCATTTTCAATCCTGGGTCTACGCCCAAAACATCAATTTCATAATTTCTCGAAAATCATGCCAAAAATAATATAATAATCCAAAAAATCGAGAAATCACCAGATTGAAACATCAATCATGTCAAATCATATCAAATCATACAATAAAGCATTTAAATCATATATGCATGTATCACGGTTAGAAAACAAAGTCCACTAACACACACCGTCCAAACGGCCAGCTTCTGAGCTGTACGTTTTTCAGTAAATTCTGGAAATCACAATTCCTGTCCAAAATCATTATCGAGGGTCACTAACACTTCAATATATCACATATAATTTTCTCTAATTTTTCTGGAATTTACATACGTATTTTAAACGTATATTAAAACTTCGGATACTCAGAACACTATCGAAACGATAACCGATTTCCTCAAAACTAGTGCCAAAATGTTCGTTACATTAAATGGGACAAAACTCATGTTGGACTCACCACCAGATTCATGCCCACGCGCCGTCACCCGCCGCCGTAAGTGGCTGCGTGTGAAACCCACACGCCTGCTACAGTACCTTCGTCCCAACCCGTTTCTCTGGTAAACGGATCCTACGACCCGCGTAATAACCCGATCTGTTCTCTGTCAATTCAACATCACTTCTTTCAATTGAACATTCAAACAGCTCTGATTTAAGTTCAATTAAAGTTTTTGTAAACTTAATTTCACCAATCCTTACCTTAATCCTTCAATTCAAGGATAAATGTTCGAAGAACATCGAATCACTGTTCATTGTCCAATCTCCACAATTTACCATTGTTTTCCTTAAATTGATCCATCCAAAAGCATCGTGGGATCCTAGTGAACATATTTCCCAGTCCAATTTCATCATTTGATCTCTCCAAGATCACGACTCAACCTTCGAATTTGCTTACTGTCGTCTTGACTGTTCAGAGCCAATTGGGCACCAATTTGCTTCGTTCTTTAGATGATTCTGGTCGTGGAAATCCCAGAAAGCTTAACTCAAGCTCCAACTTGATCCTCATAGCACATAGCTCCAATTTCGAATTTTCCCTCAAATCTCCAAAATTTCGATTCTGAGTTTCCAGTCACCCTCACTGTCCCTCGTGTTTTCCTTAGCTAATTTCAATCCTCAATTCTCTCAATCTTTCCCTCTCAAGAATAGCTATGGAAGGAATGAATGATACAAGGAAAACTCATGCTCTGTTTTCCCTTGTTTTTTCACGGTTTGAAGGAAACAGAAGAAGAAGATAACTAATGGTGATTAAGAATGATTAAAAATGATAAGGCATGATGATGATGTTTCACAGGAAACATGGAGCATAATTTAGGCCTCAAAACAAGGGATGGGTGACACTTGTCACTCATCCAAGCATCTACAAACACGAATCACTATTCACTATTTTAATAATATTTTAATCGAAATTCCGGTTCGTTTCGGTTAGTCGATTTCGCTCCTGTGACCACAACTTCGTCGTCGAACCTCCAATTTCGGGCTGTCGTCTGTCTATGGATTCGTATCGACTTGATCTACGTAACGGTCCTTGGTCCTCATCCATTGGTCCTTTCGGGTCAAAAGTCAACATTTCACCCTTACCTTTCAAAATTACCAAAATGCCCTTCTCCTTCGCAGACCCACAACTTTCACATCCGACCTTCGATTGACGCATACCGCCTGTCTACGAATTCAGCGTCCCGAGACCTACTCAAAAGTCTCTTCTGAAAGTCCAAAAAGTGTTTCAATGAAAAAGTCAACTTTCGGCCCTTATGGCTAGGGGCAAAATCGCCATTTCCTTCAAATTGTCCAAATTTTCCTTTTTTCGAATTTTCGGGTCGTTACAATTTACCAATCATAAGAGTCAGGACAAACATAAATATAACACCCATAAACCCACTAAAAACTTGCTCTTGAGTCGTACAGATCATACACATATGACAAACTAGGTATCTATAACGCTCTCGACCACGTGAAAGCTGGGTGCTAAGCCTCACCACCACAAGTCCCTAGGGCTCGAGGACAAGCTAGCACTATTAACTAGTATTTCAAGCAGTACAGGTGAACAATCACATGGAGACTAATATGTGGCTTTTTAGATAGGTGCAGAGATACCAGCGACTCCAAATTGGGTTCAAAACCAATAATCATAATGCTAAGGTCGACCTATGAAGACAACATGCATGTATGTTATACCACTCATAAATCATAGCCTGTTAAAGTAACAAGATACCATAAACATGTAGATGCAGTGATTAACTTAATTCAGCATGCATTAGAATGTACCGTAAACATGGTCAATTAAGACATTTCTAGAAAAGTATCATATAATAACCCATCAAAGTATACTCAAAAAAGTATCATAAAATAGTCATCGTAAAATATGAAAGTTTAGGAAAGGGGTTCACTCACACATAAGGGTGACAATTTTTGACACGATTCGAAACCCGCACGAAATTTATCCGGGTCAACCCGTACGATTAAAATTTCGGGTAAATCTGTTATGACCCGTTTATTAAACGGGTGGGTTTCGGGTCAACCTGTTAACCTGTATAATGACCTAATAACCCATTTAATAAATGAGTATATTTCAGGTTAACAGGTTAACCCGTATATTGACCTATTTAATAAACATGTCATTGCTAACCCATATATCTACCAATTTACCTACCTAAATATCTATTAAATCTTATAATTTAAATAGGTTAAACATGTTAAATGAGTTAAATATGTTAAACGGGTTAAACGGGTCATAGATTAATTGGATTTTGAGTATGACCTATTTATTAAATGGGTTAAACGGGTTACACGGGTCATTAACAGGTCGGGTTCGGGTTGGACATTCTTGACACGATTATTAAACGAGTCGGATTCGGTTGGGTATAAATGGGTAAAACATAATTCATAACACGACACGACCCATTGCCACTCCTACTCACACACTTGTCGAGGAGTTGAAATCACCCAACGTGTCAAGCGATGTAAGTCCAAGCTCATCATAGTCCTTCATAAAACCCGACCAAAACATTACTTTATGAATTTCAAATGAAAATACAAGAAAACTCACTTACAAGAAACCTCCCTTAGATTTTACAAAACAAGGCTAAAATCACTAAAAATGGACTTAAGCATACTTAAAATGATAGAAAGTCCTTGATATTAGGCCTACGTGAAGTCGTGGTCTGAAAAACAGTCTCATATGCTAGTGAAAGGCTAGAAAAATACCTCAAGCACCGCCACACGTTGGCTAGAGGTTGAAAAACTGCCTCACTCGCTGGCCAGAGGTCGGAAAATCACCTCACGTGGTCGCGCGCCCACTTGCGAGTCACACCTGCTAAAATATTCTAAAGAATAGTGCTGAAATATTCCCTGAAATAATTTTTTTATAGTGCCATTGAGACTTAGCAGTGGACTAACGTTGACTTAACATTAACTTAACATTCAATGATAGTTAATTAACGGTTGACCACAGTCGCTAGAGCTTCACTAGAGATTACAATCGAAACCACCACCGTCAACGGTTACCGAATTCTAGATTTTTCATTGGAGAAATGTGACGACCCGGACATTCAAAAAGGGAAAAGTTGGAAACTTCGGGGAAAATGACGATTTTGCCCCCGGAATTGGGCGAAAAGTTGACTTTTAATTTGAGCGGTCAAACGGACTTTGACCGATGACCGTGACATAGTTCGTGACGTCACGAGTTCATAGACAGGTGGCACGCCCAATTCCGACATTTGAAGAGAAAGTTATGACGTGCGGAAGTTGGTAAAAGGGGCTGAAAGTTGACTTTTTGATCGGGACCATGTTTGGACTTTCCGGAAGTACCGTTGGATAGGTCTCGGGACGCTGAATCCGTAGACAGGCGGCATGCGTCAATCGGAGTCCGAACGAAAAACTTATGGGTCTAGAATTATGAGGGGTATTTTGGTAATTTATGTTAGTAAGGGTAAAATGGTAATTTGACTGGGTTTAATCGATTAGTACGGTTGATGGCTGATTCAGCCACTTTGATGAGTAGCTTATGTCTTTGAGTGACATCTGTCACCATTAGAGGGGAATTAGTGGCAATTAATTGGATGACTAATGACTAAGGTTAGCCCATTGAATGACACTTGGCCCTTTAATATCATGATTAGTGGCTGTGTGCTTAGTTACCATGTGGTGCAGGTGTATGTGTGTAGTTGAAGGAAACAAAAACAGAGAGGGCACCCTATACCTCCACACAAAATCCAAAATCTCTTCTTCTCTGATTGATCCCAATTTAGAGCGGGTGAAAAGGAAAAATTTGAAAGGAAAGGGAGAGGATGAGACTGGGAGAAAAACGAGAGAAAATGGGGGAGAAATGCCTAAGAACCCGAGACCCTTCAATTGCTTCAAAAATTCGAATTTAGTTTTTTAGCTCGAGATGTTGTAAACTAAGATTGAAGTAAGTTCTCTGGGGTCGTTCTGAATGGAACCAACTCAAATTCGACGACAATTGGTGTCGTTTGGACCTAGAACGGACATGGCGGACTTCAGAGATTTTCGAGCTTGGGTTGAGTGATTCGGGGCCACTTCGTGTGCAATTGACTTCGAAATCATCTTTAGCATGATAAATTAATGATATTTTGGGCTAGGCCCGGAGTCAAAATAATTTCAAAATGGATATTTTGATAAATTAATGAGTTAAGAATGATTTCTGGATTATTATAATGTTTTCTATGTGATTTTACGGAATTACGTGTAAAGCATATTTGGGCTTGAGTCCCGGTTGGTAATGATTTGACTTGGATTGAGTCATGGATTGATTGACATGTTTTGGGATATAATCCCGGATGGTTTTTCCTTGTGATTGTGATTGTGACTATGGATGCCCAGACGGTCGGAGCTAGGGGATTACCTAGTCGGCCGGTGCTTGGGGATGTGATGGTATGATTGTGAGTTCTTATGGTAAGCCAACTTCTCGGATGCGACTGAGCCTGGATGTACCACTCGGATGTGTCTGAGCCTGGGGATGTGTTCGCCCAGATGTGACTGAGCCCGAGGGTTGAGCCCAGATGTGTCTGATTCCGAGAGTGTGGCTGGATGTTGGCCTACGCGTAGTGCAGATGTGACAGTGTGATGGTTTGTGCACTTGTGAATAGTGCGGATTGATTGATTGAGTAATTGATTGTGACCTTGTGCAGAGTACTGTTTGATGTTGCGTACTGGTATTGAGTACGATTTTTGGTCTGTACGGCCAGGTGATTATGTGTTCGTATGTTTTGGCCTGAGAGCCAGGAATTTGATTTGTTATGTGGTATGGCTGGAAGGCCAGTGTTGGTGTTTCATATGTTTTTCCCTATGCATGCATGATTTGTAAAACTGGAGGGTAAAGGATGTCTTTTCAAATGTGTTTTAACGAATATATTTTTGTCCACTCACACCTTTGTTTTTGATGACCCTCCAGGCCGTGGCACAACGTTCGGGGCTGATCTCGAGGCGGAGGCATGAGTGGCAGTTATCCCTGGTTTGACAGGTGCTGAAGGGTACTTTCGGGACTTCAGTTGACTTGTCAGACGAGAGCAGGACCGGGCACGGTTATCGAGGTCCAGTTGGGACGGGTCCTGTAACAACCCGTCCCGAGAGCCGGGATTAGTAGAGGGATTAAGGTGTGGTTAGTGAGGTTAATCGGTGGTTAGTTGGTCCCGATAAGGTCATTAGTAGCGAATGACGATTTTGCCCGAACCAGGCAAAAATGTTGACTTTTCTTTCAGGTGGTCAATTGGGTATTGACCAGTGACCAGGACGTAGTTTAGGACGTCACGAATCCATAGGCAGGTGGCACGCCTGATTCCGACATCCGAGGAAGAAGTTGTGATGTTCGGAAGGTTGGGGGTATAAGTGTAAATAGGGGGGAATAGTTGACTTTTTGGATAATCGAGTTTTGGTAGGTTGACCTAGGATGGTTAGGTAGCTTTCGTCGTCCTGAGTTTGATGACAGGCGGCACATATGCATCGGACGTACGAGGCGAGAGTTACGGGTCTAGGAAGTTTTGGTAAAACCGTAAAAATGTGTAAAACAGGAGGGTATTTTGGTCTTTTTGGTTTTGGGGATTTGTGCAGAGAGAAAGGAGATGGACGGCTGGGGTTTAACCAAGTGGGATAAGGATTGAGTGGATGGTGACATGTGGCCAATGTGGAGTGGTTTCTGGGACGTTCTCTTGTGCGCGCACAACCCAAATATTTGGGGTGCACTCGTGCAACCCGTGCAGTTATTGGATACACAGAGAAACAGAGTGAGCTTGTGAGGAGAAATTGAGGAGTGATCGTGGCTGGTGATGAGTTCTGGTGAGTGAGGGAGGAACAAGAGACTGAAGGGAGGCTGGTGGTCGTGAATTGGTGGCGCAATCGTGCACGGCGGCACGGCGGAGGTGCGGAGAAGTTTTGGGGGAAACAGGGAGCCTGAGAGTTCGAGGTGGTGGCTACGCCGTGAGGTGAGGCAAACCAAGGCGAGGGGAGGCTGAGGAGGTTGCAAGGAGTCCAACGAGCACCGTGGTAGGCGGCGGTGCGCACGGCGGAGCTGCAATCGAAAGGTAAGCTTCCTTGCTCTGTTTTCCCGTGAAAGTTCATTTGGAAAGTCGTGAGGTTTGGCTGAGAGTCGAGAGGTTAGAAGGTCAGGGTGATGTTCAGGAGGGTCCTAGGTGTCGACTAGGATGGTCGCCGTGACGGGGCCGTACACGGCGGGGCTCAGGCAAAGATGAGCACTCTGGTGCTCTGTTTGGCCGTGAAAGTCAAACGGTGAGTCGACGAGTTTGGGGGTGAGTCGAGGGTAACGGAGATTGGTTCTAGGTTCAGTAAAGCCTTAGGGATCGTCTGGTTTCGCCACCGTGACGGGGGGTGACCGGAACAGGTGAATCGTGAAACATGGAAAAAGGGGCCGTCTGGTTCAAGCTTCAGTTGTGAAGCTGGGAGTCGAATCGAACCAAGAGAGTGTGGGGAATGGATTCGTGGTGTCTGGACGAAGCTGCAGGAGAAGAGAGGGAGTGAATTGGTGGCCGGACGGTGGAGAATGCTTCTCGCCGGTCCAAGCCACGGCGGCCGGTTCAGCACAGTCATCTCGAGGTAGGGGATGTACTGTAGCTGGCGCGTGAGGGCCACGCGCAGCCACTTTGGGCGGCGCGTGGGGGCGCGTACGGCGGCGGATGGGAAAGTGGTCAACATGGTTTTTTGACCAGGAGTTGTGGTGAGTTCAATGGAGTTGGTTTCGAGTCAATCGGAAGTCGTTTGAGTGTAGTTCCGCGAGGGTGAATGTTTAGGGTCCCGGGTTCTAGGTCTTCGGTTCGGGGATTTTTGAGGGAATTTAGGTGAGTGTTTGTAGACGTATTAGTGACGTAATTTGACGGTGGTTGACAGGATCGGGATTTCCCGAGGAAGCCGAGGAACGGGCTGGATGTTCGGGACGCGAGTAGGGCTCAGTACTGTGAGTGGACCCCTTCTCTAAACTCGAGCATGCATAACTGTTTTCTATCATTGTCTTATGGCTTTTAATCATTATTCTATGTTTATCGAATATGTTTTGGTTGATTTTGCATGACTGCACGTTTTTAAGAATGTTCGGTTTTTAGCACGTTTTACGAGAAAGTGGTTTGTTTCTGAAATGGATGCAATGATTTTGGGATTTCAATTGATAAGTGGTTTTCATTGGTTATAAAGGGATTTTGCAACATGATTTCGATAATAAAGGTTTTCGGTTTTAGAAACGGATTTCGGAAATGGAAGTTTGTTTTAAAGTGGGAAAGTGGATTCCGGATTTGGGTTCGGAATGACGGTTCTGGATGCCGGAAGGGCATCGGACCAGTGATTTCGGATTCAGGTTTGGATGTGGATTTGGAAAAGGTTTTCAAATGGTTTTGGGATTGGATTTGCTGGATCTGGATATTGGGTTTAAAGACCCGGATATATGTGACGGGGGACCGGCCGGATTGAGTTTAAAGACTCGGGAGTTTAAAGACTCGGATATATTGATTTTCCCCCGTAGGCCTTGAGTTTAAAGACTCGGGAGTTTAAAGACTCGGATATGATTAAGGCCTGGATTGAGTTTAAAGACTCGGGAGTTTAAAGACTCGGATAGGTCCAGCAGGTTTGATCGGGAAATGATGATTTGAGCTTTATGGTTTATAATACGGTTTTTGATACTCATGCTATGATTTCTATAACTGTTTTATAGTGTTTCTGTTTCTTATGATGTTTGATGAGAATTGATTTATAACTGTGTTAATAACTATTGGTTGTGCATGTGATTTTCAAAACGGAGGGTTAAAATCGGTTTTCTGATAGCTGTTTTAGAACTTTTCTTTTATTATGGTCCACTCACACTTTTGTTTTGACTTGCCCTCCAGGGTGTGGAGTGAGCACGGGGTCTTGACGTCGAGGCAGTGTCCGAGGCATAGAAGGGACGTGAGGGATCCCGGAATAGTTTTACAGACTTCCGAGTGCGTGTAATTTGTCAGTTTTTATCTTCCTTGTGTTTTCGTACTATGCTCTGTAAACGATAACGTCGGGATATTTTGTTTAATTACTCCTGCGTCTGACTGAGTTTGCGCGAGTTTTACTTGGGGGTTGTGTCGGGGAGTCAGACGGGAGCGGGATTTACCTCGGGTTTCGGGGTGAAACCGGGGTGGGTCCTGACAGGTCCTGTCAAGAAATCCAAGATTTCGACGAGATCTAACTTCCTCAATATTGGTCCAAATTCAACATGCAATACATTAATTATGCTTTATTCAATCCCTAGAGTACGAATGACCAACTTCCTTGCTTAGAAAATACATGTCGACGTTAGTAAGTGATCAAAAGGTCACGATGGTTCCTAGTTTACACAGAATCAGATGAGCCCACACTATCATCGTGCGTTTTTCAAACCAACATGATGTCTCTTTAGAATATTGCTCTAAACAAGGCGGCTTGAATGGTGTGGATTTGTGTTCAAGAGGTTACCTCAATTTATTCAATCTCTCCAAATCGTTCTCGAACCCAAAACAGGTCGAGTTCTCCCATTTGGGTCATGGTGGTCCTCGGGTTTTCTTGACTAGTTCGACGACCACGAAAAGTCGAGGCGGAGTTGTTGATGTTGTCTGGTTCTTAGTTCGAGTCGCCTGGATTGTCGTTGGTGCTTTCGCTTCGATGTCGTGAACATTGTTGTCCTCCCTGTGGATAAAGGGGAGATCAACGGCAAAGGGGAAGGTGACGATGGCTCTGCTACTCGGGCTTGTGGAGATGATAACCGATGCTGGTGTTCGATGAAGGTGTGAATTCTCGGCCTCGTGGTGATTTCGTTTTGTTTCTCCACGGGTTTGAGGAAAGGGAGAGTACATATCACATGAATAGAGTTAGTGAGGGAGAAAGAGGTGTTAAAATCATATAAGAATTGGGCCTATAGAACTTAATGGGCTCATTAATTGTTTTGGGCTAAGGTACACCTACTCACACCCAACACAATTAGAGTAGCCCAAAAGGCGAAGTAGCTAAGGCCCAACAAACTCGTAGGGATAGTTTGGTAAATTCTCGATTTTATATTTCTAGTTTTTGTTACTAATTATTCAATCAGTATGTATCTCCTCATTCTAATTAAAATAAAGGATTATACTTGGATTCCACCTTTGGGGTACTTTCTCGTACCAGTATTTTGATTTATCGAATTTCTTTTGATTTATCTAATTGTATTTGTACATATATCATAATCAAAACCGTTCATTCTTTAAATTATCATTTCAAAATTATATTTATAAGTCAATAAGAATTGGAGTCGTTTAGCCAATTATACACATTAAATAAATCAATAGTTTTAGTAACAATTAAAATCTTCATGAAAAATCGTTCATTTAATTGATACATATGAATGGCTAAATAATCTCTAATTTATTTATTTATTATTTATAAATAATCTTGAAATAATAATTTAAAAATTAAACAATTTTAATTATAATATATTTATTAAGACAATGAGATCAATAAAAAAATGATAATACAAAAAGGTACTATCATAATAAAATGACAATATAATCATGAAAGAAAATATCTCAAATTAAAATCTTACTAAAATAAAAAAGAAAATACGGCGAACTATGTTTACTTTCTCCACATTCGATCTATTCTCACTCTCAACTTCAGGCAGGCTATTATTATAACAGGATGTCCATTAATGATCGAATAAAATATTACAAACATCATCGGCCGGTATGCGGTGAAACGAAAATGATCGAGAAAACAAAATATACATATATTTATAACAACGGCTACCGATCCTCAATTGAAGAATGGCGACATGTCAATGACATCCTTGTATGCATCTGCACTTTAATTAAGTCTTTAATTTTGTACTGAGTTCAGTATGGGTGAATATAAATTCGTTAAAACTGTTAACTGATCTGATTCAAATCGTTATTTATTCAATGATTTAAGTTTAACCGAATAAATGTTAAACGGTTTGAGAATCCAAACCGTTCCGTTAGTAACAGTTTCGATTTGAATTTTCATTTTGGAAATCCGTTAAATCCAAACCGAACCGTTAATAAATATATTAATTTTTAATACAAAGTAAAATAATAAAAATAAAAAGATACTCAAATATATCCAGATAAATACATGTATACCCATATAAGAGTATAATAAAAAATTATTAAGTGATAATGTTTGTTTGAAATAGTGGTAATGTTTATAATCCAATCTTACGCAAACTTATTTTGAGTATTGATTATTTTGTTGTGTTTTTTATATCATTGCTTTTTATTTTTAATATTCGTTTTTTTTAATACCTAAACGGTTTCCAACTGTTTCGATCCAAACCGATCCGTTAATAACAGTTTAGATCGAAACGATTTATTTCTAATTTTAGAAAATCTAAACCGTATCGAACCCTTAAGATTTTAACACTTTAGATTTGGATATTGCCAATATCCGTATCAAATCGCACCGTATCCACCCCTAGTTATCAGTTATCTAGACCGCCAATTCCATCGTGTCGGTTATGCAAGCATGAAGGGATGCATTTCCCATTCAGGTATTTTTTTTTTTTTAATCAATCCCATTCAGGGATTCATTCCTCCATTTATAAACCTACATAGCTTACTAATACTATTATGATTATCATACCCTAATATATACTTCATTTCTTACAACGCATGACGATCTAAGCTTCACTCGGGCGGGGGGGGGGGGGGGGGGGGGGGGGGGGGGGGGGTGTATGTTGGTGGTGGAAAGCAGAAGGGGACAATAATTTGAGTGTTGTCCTTATTTTTTCGTCTTCTGTTGGAAGAGAAAAGCATCATAAAAAAATATGCTCAACAGAAACAGACTTCCTTTGTACGTGTACCAAAGTTTTCTTTTACGTACTGAAATATTCCAGAAAATATTTATATATAGACCATTTTTAAATCATGTGTTATGACAAACAAAATTCATGAATACAATAACGATCTATTTGTATTAATTAATACCAGTTTTAACTCACAAATGTACATAGTCTTTCTAACGTTGCCTTAATTTTTTTACTTTAATTTTTTTTTTCCCTACAAACAGTCACTCATACTTCTTAGAGCATCATACGCATATCACATACCAGATGTGCAGCTTTGCCCCCATCTTACATATTTACAATTTGACCCATAAAAGACAAAACCTTAACCTTAATTAACAAAAGACGCGTGTCACTCTCTCTCTCTCTTTAAAAACCACCTTATATATTCATCATCTCATCACAATTCACTAACTTGCATAAACAAAACCCAGCCTCATCAAAAGGCAGCGGAGAGAAATGTCTCTCTCTTATTGCGCAGCTGAGAACAAGCCCTGCCTCCGGTGGGTCCAAAAATACTTCAAGGACTGCCTCTGCAACCTCACCGATGAAATCTCATTCGTATTTGGCCTCGTCAGCTTGATTTGCTGGGGTGTCGCCGAGATCCCTCAAATCATCACTAATTTCCACTCCAAGTCCAGCCATGGCGTCTCCCTCGCCTTCCTTCTCACTTGGGTTGCCGGGTTAGTAATTTCCCCAACAATTAACCACCACCAACTACATCTTAAGTCATGCTTAACCCACTAGTAATTTTTATTTAATCATAAAACACGTACAGTTAATTATGTATGTACCATGTCAATTTTTTTTTTCTTCAAATTTAATTTCTTCCACGTGAGTTTATTTTGTTTTTTGTTGTTGAATATATAGGGATATATTTAATCTAATGGGATGTCTTCTGGAACCAGCAACGGTGAGTGAAACCCATACTTTTGTTACGTTGCCAATCTTAGCCTGGTGGTCCACAAAACCACCAGATTTCTCATTGGCTATGGCGAAAGCCGATATCTTTATTTTTCTATGAGCTACCATGTCTGCCTCGTCCATATCGATCTCCATCATACACTTGTCAGAATTTTTCTTTTCCCCTTCACTTTCATTAATCGATCTCTGCTCCGTAAAAATATATTTATGACATATATATTATTATTTGATGCAGTTGCCGACTCAGTATTACACAGCTCTGGTAATTCATTTCATTTTTACCTTTCTAACTTTTATTACTTTTTCTATTTCTCATTACTGCACCTGTATGTTAGAGCATTGATCTCACAACAAGACATGACCTAAAATTGCTTCGTAAGTATTGTCCAAAATTTTCCCACTAACTAAAGTAATTAATATACAGTACGGTCGATTTCTCATTTCTGTGTGTCAATAAAATCTTGTGGGAAGCTTTTAATTAACCTGATTATAAATAATCGTGAAGTAGCTAGGGTCCTTAAGTACTTAATTTAGTTCTATGAGCATTACTAGCTAGTCGTTAATTAGTATTCATATGTCACCGTACTTTTGTCCTTTTTCTCTTAATTATAATTAATTAACTTTTTAAACAGCTCTACACAACAAGTACTGTAGTATTAGTGTTGCAGAGTGTGTACTACGACTACATCTATGCATGGTGGAAATGTGGAAAAATCACGGCTACCGAAGAGGTACACAATTTTACTATATATTTTCAATTTTACTGTAGTATTAGGATATTTTGAACTTTGAACACGCGTGTTAATTTTTAGGAAGAAGAAGAGAAGAAGAAACCATTGAACCCTAATAACCTGGGTGATTCAGGCATTCCAATACCAAGTGCTTCACCCAAACCCACACCGAGAAGAGAGTTCTACTATACGTATGTAATCATCACATCATAATTACTTAATTTGGTACTACTTAATTATGATTGTAAATTAAATTAAACCGCCGCTAGTTTTTTGTATAAACTTTCTCAGGTCAGCAAGATCATTGGCTGGCAGTGGAACTCCGCCGTTTCGAACCTATATGAGTGTGGCTAGAAGTGGTCCTTCTACCATGGCGGTAGACAGTGATTCGTCATCGGAGGACGAGGCAGCTCCGGTGACATCCATGTACTCAACAACCCAGCCTAGGCCAATCCCAAGATCGGTGAGCCAAAACAATACCAACATGAATAATTAACTTACTAGTGTGATATCATAACTCATACGGAGTTGACGTGTTAATTAAGGACAAAATGAAGAAAAGTTGAGATAGTAGTGCATGCTATTTTTCATGTTTTAAACTCATTTTGTTTTCGATGTCCATTATTTTGTCTAATTCCAGGTAGCTGGTTATGGAACATTTCTTGCTACATCACTTAACTTGCCCTCACAAACAAAAGCTTTGACACAAGTATACATAGGAATTACTGGGAGGAAGCTTTTACAGGTATGATATATTGTCAATTTTCACTAATGCAAATTACGTTATCAGAACATTACGTAATCTTTAACGGCCACATAATTTTATAAATATTTGATCATATAATTAATAATTTAAATTTACAGTTTGACAGCACGTTATTACAAGAACATCACCCAATGGAGCATAGTGCTTTTGGGCAGTGGTTGGGGTGGCTAATGGCTTCTATCTACATGGGCGGCCGCCTCCCTCAGATATGGTTAAATGTAAGTGCATATTTTTGGAATTTTTACCAATAATTTATCAAATTTTGTCCTTTAATAATAAAGTTAAAACCACTTGTTTGATTCTTAATTAGATGTTAAATCAGATGGATTGAGAACGAAAATATATAGTAAAGTGTTTTAATCCATCAAATCTCTGTCATTATCATGCTTTTGTTTTTCACTCTCTTTTTTACCCAGCACGTACTATTTCCCCACTTTAATTAGTTTGTTTGGACGTTTCTAACCATGTTGTGTAATTTCTATTGCCCAGATTAAAAGAGGAACTGTAGAGGTATGATGCATTTATCCTTTCCATGCGAGTCATTTTATTTTACCGTAGCACGTATATATTAATTTATAAGATATAATAAAGGTTAATCCATATGTTGTAATAGAGTAGTATATTTGTTGAAACTTTTATATATGTCTGTATTCCCAGGGTTTGAATCCTCTGATGTTCGTCTTTGCACTAGTTGCAAATGTGGCTTATGTGGGAAGGTTGGCAAACTCTCTCAACCTCATCGTATCCATATCCTTATTCTATATATTATTTATTTTGTTATTTTATTAATTATTGATGATGTTGGTTTTGCCTTCGTCCAATATTAATCTTGGGCTTCGTAACTTAATTATGCAGCATACTTGTAAGAACCATAGAGTGGGACAGCATCAAAGCCAATCTGCCATGGCTGCTCGATGCTGCAGTATGCGTGTTACTCGACTTATTTGTATCCTTTTCTAACTGGGTAATTTCCTCTAACAAATCATACATCCGGCCATATGCATTTTTCAATCGCATTATTCGTTACACGATCACATATGCAAGTTTCATTTGTAAGAGATGTCGTTTACAACGTGAATGAATACATATATATACCTTAACGTGGATAAACTTAGATAATATTGCAGTACATATATTACAAACACTCGAATAACAGAGACGAATCAGAAGAGTACACATACTATAAGGAAGGAAATAAAGATGTGACTTCTTGAATATGCATTGCATATATGCACGCCACCAAATGCCAATCCATCAAAATCAGAATCTTGACCATAATTAGCCTTTATGTCATTTCCTTGGTATTACTTTTGTTTAGGCTCTATGTTCTTCTAATTCGAGTGAATGATCATCGTTTGTATCTTCTTTGTTTTAAATTAGGGATAATTTTATTCGGCCTAATATTTAGTTAGGAATTAATGTGAGAAGTAATGTCCATCCAAAAAAAAAAAAATTAATGACAAGTAGCGAGTTCCAAGCAAAAGATTAAATTATGTGGCTACAATATTGGTCTCATATATTGATGATTGCTCTTTTTTACCACATGAAAAGGCTACTTTCTTCAGCGGCGGTCGATCGTGTAGAGACTAGAGAGTGGACAAAAATAGAAGTTAGTGCGTCTCTCTCTCTCTCCCTCTCTCTCTATATATTGTGAGTGGATAACAAAAGTATTAAGCAAATCAAGCGTAAAGATATATGACAGATGTCTAGGTTAAATTGCAATAACAGAAATGAAATTGGAGGACAAGGTAAATCATCATTGTTTAACACACATTAAAAATGATAGAGGAGGATCGATCTAAACTTCATTGCTCATTTTTAGTCACACTTGGGCAGTTAGGATATCAGCTGTCTTATACGAGGATCTTAGGATCTAGTGAAACATAACATCTTTAAAAGCCACACATCACGCTTTCAACTTGGACAGAATTGGGAACAATTCCCAGTTTCCTTGCTCATTGTTGCCAGATAAGCAACTGATTAAAACTTTGGAGTCCGACTCCATGATTATGTGCTTGTAATTTCTAGCCTGTGCTCGCAAACATCCATTTAAAACGGCCCAAGTTTCAGCAACCAAAACGGAATTAGCCTTCAGTTGAGCACTTTCTGCAGCAAAGGAAAGACCCCTCGTCGTTTCGACTTTCGAATAACAAACACCAGTCCCTACCGTAGCGTTAACACGGGTCCATGACGCAGCATAGTTTATCATCACTAAAGAGAAAACAAGCAGCCGCAAAGCACTGCAGCAGCCCCTCTTTCTAGCGCAAATTTTCATATTGATGTAGTTTTTACACAAGTTACTAATCATTTTTTATTTACCCAAAAAAAAAAAAAAAAGTAATGCAGCAGGGCAATCCAAGAGCTTTGCAAGAGGAATTTGACGCTGCACCGCCAACCGAGCATTCCAGAACTCCCCAACCTGATATAAAATTAATTTGATAATACTTCGGGGGTCAAAATTTTTCCTTTAAAAGATTAACTTGCAGTGATGCTTCCAAATCTCCCAAGAAGAAAATGCAATGATAGAACATGTCCATTTGGGATCGCCATTTCTTTGAAAGTTCCCCTCTCCCCCCTAGATTTTATTTTTTTGCACTAGAAGATCCATTTATGAACAATTTCCATCCAGCCTCCTTATTCCATATATCCAATGCTTTATCTTCGGTGGGAGCAAGAACTGCATCTTTTGAGGCCCTACAAGCATCATGAACCAGCCTTCAAAAGATAATTTTTTTTTTTGTTCTTCCATACTTATAAAAATCTCATTGATTCCTACAAACAGCAGTAAGTTATTATTGAAGTTCGAAGGATGAATCCCAGGAGCACGGGAACTGCAGCTTCAGGTAAAGTTCTTCACTCAACTTCACACTCTTCACACACTAGCTGAATTGAATCGAGGCTAGCTCGTTGGTTTAGGTTAGAATGAAATGTGTTTGATTGTTTACTGTTTCATTGATCAAATGAGGAAGATGATGATGATTGAATGGTGTGTGTGCAATCACTACTCTCTGATGCACACAACCTGTTTGCTAAAATTCCTCACACGATTTTAGTACACTTGTTCACTCTGAAATCTTCTCTGTATATTTCATTCCATTCAACTTGTTTCCCATATGCACATCACTCGTACATTTCACACACCTCACAGCTTAGATGCTCTCACTCAACATCTAATAGAAAACTGACACCTAGCTAGTTAGTTACAAAACTTTGCAATCAAGTAAACCACTCCTCTCTCCTCACGGTTACATCACAGGTCACACACACACGCATTTGATTACTCTAAAGCTTCTAGACTCACTTGTCCAGCTGGCAACCTGTCCATGTGGCAGTTTACACCTCAACAACCCCTCCTAAACTGTTCACTGGACATACTCCTAGCAAACCCCGTAGGTAGTTGAATCTAGCTTTAGGCAGAGGTTTGGTGAAGATGTCTGCAATTTGATCTTCAGTCCTGCAGTAAAGGAGTGTAACATCTCCATTCTGTATAGCCTCCCTTATGTAATGCACCTTCCTGTTTATGTGTTTAGTTTTCTGATGGAAAACAGGATTTCTTGCCATAGCAATGGCAGATTGATTGTCACACATTAAACTTGTAGCTACCACCTGTTCTTCCCCAAAATCTTTTAGGACAAACCTTAACCAAATGGCCTGTGTTGTTGCTTCACAAGCACTAACATATTCAGCCTCTGCTGTAGATAGGGCAATACTTGATTGCTTGACTGAGGCCCATGAGAAAACTCCACTCCCAAAGCTGAAAGCATACCCTGAAGTACTTTTGCTATCATCAATCGATCCTCCCCAGTCACTATCACAGAAGCCAAGTAGGATTGCAGCATTTCCTTTCTTGTACTCTAGACCATAGTTCAAAGTCCCTTGCACATACCTAAGAACTCTCGTTGTTGTTCCAAAGTGCTTCTTAGTAGGATTGTGCATGAACCTGGCTAGGAGACTTGAGGCATACATAATGTCTGGTCTGGTGGCAGTAAGATACAACAGACTGCCCACAATCTTTCTGTATTCTTGTTCATCTGCAGCCCCACTTCCATCTTCCTTCTGCAGTTTGTCATTTGCTGCAAGGGGGGTTCCTGCAGGTTTGCAGTTTTTCAGTCCAAACTTGTTGAGTAGTGTCTGAGCATATGTTCGTTGATGAATATAGATGCTAGACTGAGACTGTAGGATTCCCATTCCAAGGAAATGGTGAAGTAATCCTAGATCAGTCATCTCATACCTCCTCATCATTTCTGATTTAAATTCCTGCATCATTCCCTCACTGTCACCAGTATAGATAATATCATCAACATATATTGATACAATCAAGGTTCCCACATCTTGATTAACTCTGAGATATAAGGTTGCTTCACTTGTGCTCCTCTGAAAACCACATCTAAGTAGATAGGAGTCGATTTCCCCATACCAGGCCCTAGGAGCTTGCTTCAGCCCATACAAAGCCTTGTAAAGCCTGTAGACTTTCTCCTCCTGTCCCTTAATCTCATAACCTTCAGGCTGATGCACATACACTTCTTCCTGTAAAACACCATTCAGGAAGGCTGATTTGACATCCAGTTGATACAGCCTCCATTGCTTCTGTGCAGCCAATGCAATCAGTGTTCTGATTGTATCTAATCTGGCCATAGGGGCAAAAGTCTCATTAAAGTCGATCCCTGGCTTTTGAGAGTATCCCTTAGCAACCAATCTTGCTTTCTGCTTCTGTACTGAACCATCAAGATTCAGCTTGGTTTTATAAACCCACTTAACTCCAATGATTGGTTTATTAAGTGGTTTCTTAACCAACTCCCATGTACCATTCTTTTCTATCATTTCAAGCTCATCTTCCATAGCTTTCTGCCATCATCTGTCCCTTGCTACATCTTGATAGTTTTCAGGCTCAATGATACTCATATGACACCTTGCATACACATCACTTAAGTCCCTGTACTTAGGTTGAGGCATCTCTGGAGAATCAGGATCGGAAAGGTTCTGATCAACTGATTCCTCATGATCTTGTGCTTGTTCAACAGAATCCTCATTCAATGCTTGAACCTGTCCTTGATCATGATCAATTCCTAATTGCCTCACAGATAACCCCTCATTTCCTTCTCTTGTTCATTCCATCTCCACTTTGTTCCTTCATCAAACTCTACAGTTCTGGATATCACAATCTTGTTAGTTTCCAGGTTATAGAGCCTATATCCCTTTTCACAGCTCCCATAACCCATGAACACACATTTAATCCCTTTCTTGTCCAACTTCTGTCTTAGTTGATCTGGAACATGTGTATAGCAAACACATCCAAAAACTCTAAGGTGTTTGACACCTGGTTTTCTCCCTGTGAACTTTTCAAATGGTGTCATGCCATTTAGTGAGCTTGTTGGACATCTGTTCAGAAGGTAGCATGCAGTGTTTATAGCTTCACCCCAGAACTTGTTAGGAACATCCTTCTCTTGCATCATTGACCTGGCCATTTCCACCAGAGTCCTATTCTTTCTTTCTGCCACACCATTCTGCTGTGGTGAGTATGCAACAGTTAACTGTCTGCATATTCATGTTTCTTCACAGAAAGTCTGAAACTCCTGTGACATGTACTCTCCTCCTCTGTCACTCCTGATCCTTTTGATCTTATATCCACTCTGCAGCTCCACCATCTTCCTGAACTTTTTGAAAACACCAAGTACCCCTGACTTGTGTGTGAGGAAGTATAACCAGCACATCCTGGTATGGTCGTCTATGAAGGTAAGAAAGTATCTGTTTCCACTATTTGTTGTCTCCTGCGTTGGTCCACACACATCTGTGTGAATCAATTCCAGTGGATCAGATGCTTTCCAAGTGAGATCTTTGTCAAACTGCTCAACATGCATCTTCCCGGCCACACACCCTTCACAGACTTCTCCTTTAGCTTGCAGGATAGGTAATCCTACCACCATATCCTTTTGTTGTAGCAGCTTCAAACTCTTGAAGTTTAGGTGTCCAAACCTCCTGTGCCAAAGTTCAGAGGCTTCATTCACTGTGGCTCTCATTGCTACTGGGTTAACAGATTCAAATGACAAAGGAAAACATCTATTCCTGGTCATTTGAACCTTAGCAACTTTCTGAGTCATGGAACTGTCCTCATAGATGTCCACAGTTTGGTCCCCAAACATCAGGAAGTACCCATGTTCTATCATCTGTCCAATACTCAACAGATTTTCATCCAGTCCTGGTAAGAGCATCACTTCTTTGATATGCCTCTCTCCCTGTTTAGTCTGTACCACCAGTGTGCCTTTCCCCACTGCCTGCACAAGATTTCCATCTCCCATCTTCACTCTTGCTTTTACAGTTCTATCTATATCAATCAACATAGATTCCTGCCCTGTCATGTGATTACTGCAAGCACTGTCAAGATACCATTTATTGCAATCCTTGACTGCTGCAGCATTGCAAGCATAGAACAGATTAGGTGATGGATCTGTAATTTCTTGTGCCAAATTTCCTGCTGGCTTCTGTGTACAATCTTTAGCCATATGACCAAACTTTTGACAGTTGTAGCACTTGACACCACCCTTGAACCAACAATTTCCATAATGATGCCTGTCACACTTCTTGCAGAGAGGTTTTGTCCCTAGATATTCACCCTTACTAGTACCAGCTCCTGAGTTAGGACCAGCACCCGATCCCTGATTTGAATTGAACCTTACTGAACTGTTCTTCTGGTTCCAGTTCTTAGTAGGCTTGAACGGTTTCTTAGCTTTCCAACGATCAGTGCCATGACTTGGCCTGTTTGTCACAGATAGACTAGCTAGGGCTTTATCTAAACCTCCATCTGTATGCATCTCCAACCTTTGATCAAATGCCCTTATTGAGGCCACAACACTCTCAACATTTACAGTGTCAATGTCCCTGGTTTCTTCAATAATAGACACTATAGGATCAAATGGTTTGGTAAGACTGATCAGAATCTTTTGAGCTGAACGTTTTTCAGTGATATCCTCTCCATAAGTTCTCATGTTATTCACTATTGCATATAATCTTGACAGATACATAGATAATGTTTCATCTTCCTTCATTCTTGCATACTCAAAATCTCTTCTAAGGGATTGTAGTTTAACTGACCGTACCTTGGAATCTCCTCTGTATTCTCTCTGCAAAACATCCCAAGCTTCTTTAGCTTTGACCTCATTCTGAATTCTGGGAAAAATCTCATCAGTGACTGCATTCTGAATCATGCTTAATGCCTTAGCATCCTTGACACGATCTATGTGAGTTGGTCTGATTTCGGTTTGTGCAGCAGGTTGTGTAGCAGAATTCTCACCAGTGACTTCAGTTGTCCTTGGTGACTCTGGACTTCCAATCTCAATGTACTCCCAGAGATCACAAGCAAGTAGAACTGTCCTCATCTTTACTCTCCAGAAGTCGTAGTTACTCCCATTGAAGAGTGGGATCTTCAAGTCACCTCCATGACCTGCCATTGCAGATGCAGCTTCAGACGTCAAATGCGATTGCTTCTTCTTCTCCACTCACGCCCCAGATGCAGATCAAGCCTGCTCTGATACCATATTGAAGTTCGAAGGATGAATCCCAGGAGCACGGGAACTGCAGCTTCAGGTAAAGTTCTTCATTCAACTTCACACTCTTCACACACTAGCTGAATTGAATCGAGGCTAGCTCGTTGGTTTAGGTTAGAATGAAATGTGTTTGATTGTTTACTGTTTCATTGATCAAATGAGGAAGATGATGATGATTGAATGGTGTGTGTGCAATCACTACTCTCTGATGCACACAACCTGTTTGCTAAAATTCCTCACACGATTTTAGTACACTTGTTCACTCTGAAATCTTCTCTGTATATTTCATTCCATTCAACTTGTTTCCCATATGCACCTCACTCGTACATTTCACACACCTCACAGCTTAGATGCTCTCACTCAACATCTAATAGAAAACTGACACCTAGCTAGTTAGTTACAAAACTTTGCAATCAAGTAAACCACTCCTCTCTCCTCACGGTTACATCACAGGTCACACACACACGCATTTGATTACTCTAAAGCTTCTAGACTCACTTGTCCAGCTGGCAACCTGTCCATGTGGCAGTTTACACCTCAACAGTTATCGTTTGTTCTGATCGAGACTCCGGAGGTTGTTCAACTAAAAACACCCCTATTCTTATGTCAGTTTTGATAGAGAAATTACAAGAGTTTAAATAGTATTAAATCTAATTACCTTTGAAAGTGAAATGTACGTCTCTATTTATAGAGAAATCTTGTGAGTTTTGGATTGTTCTAATTGGTCGATCGATTTTGTAATTAATATAATTCTAATAAAATATATTATTTAATAATTATAATTATTATTCATTATTAGGAATAATAACGATGATAATTATAACAATTTAATATTAATAATAATTGTTCATTATTAAGAATAATAACAATTAATCATCAGGAAGAATATTAATATCATTAAAGTTTTAACCCGATTAAATAATATATTTAGTTAGTAAATATATTATTTAATGTGTGAGTATTTGTGAGCCGTTAAAATTATTATTAGGGGCAATTTGGACATTTTGAGAATTATGAGCCACATGGTAGCTCCATCATTTTCAATGATTTATGGTTCTACAAATGCCCTCATATCGCTTAAGAGTTAAGGGAATACTAAGGGATGTAAGTTTTTAGTAGTCCCAATGAATCATATTTGGAGTAGGACTTCGCTTTCTCTTGTATTGTTCTTGTATCGTAAAAAAATTCACTGGGTTATATATATATATAAAACTTGGTTTGGTTGGTCTTGATTGATGGTTCATTCGAAATTAATTACCTAAATAATGAGATTTAATTTCAAGTTGAAACTGAGTTTGTAAATCTCAAAAGTAACTCCATATAAAGATCAGGAATCATGAGAATTACAGTTTCTTCCACTTTGAAATAAGGAGGCAGTCAATTTCTTCTCTATTAAATATTTTTTCTCCTTCGTTATTTCCTTTTCTTTTGTTTAAGAGGGTTTGTTGGTAGCCTTCACTCCCAAAAGCTCGTGTCGTCTTTCTTCCTTATATTGATGCAACATGGCAGTTGGCAACATGAGAGAGAAGTGAGAAAACTTGAAAAAGGTTTAAATTTTTTCTTATTTAATTTTCTTTCTATCTGTTGTGATAGAAATGTTGATGGCCTACAGAGATAGAGAAGATCAAGGCTGCAGACAGAAGGTGATCTTGGCGCGCTAGGGGTTCGTCAGTGCCTTATGGTTGGTGAGTGTCAAGTGCTGGCAGCGTGTGTGGAATCGGTGAGTGAGTGATGCAGAGGATTCCAGGCAGTGCTAGTTGATCATGTTCTGGAACTCATGACTACGCCTTATGCGTGGTGATTTGAAGGAGTAGGCGACTGTTGAAGGCTGGCGAGTGTGAGCATGTGGGTGATTTTTTAAGCCTTCTCCGCTTTTTTACTCATGTTTTTTTTTATTAAAAATGTACTTTGACGTCGGTATGTGCACTTTAACGTCAATATGCTTTTTTCTCGGTTGGCGCGAGCATGTGCGGTAGTTGATCACATTATTATATATAATGTAGATGTGGATTGACCGTCTGAGCATACTGTTGCTTTTGTTGTGACATTTTCACCGCATACGCAACATTTAAAAATGGAAAGAATATTCTATTTTTTTTCTTATACTGTCAAAGTGACAGTTTGGCTAATTGGGAACAAAAGCCTTTTATTTTTTTTGGATTATTTTTTTTTTGGTGCGTTCGGCTCCTCCTGCTTATATATATATATATATATTATATAAGAAATTAATTAATTAGTTTCTTCATCTGAAAATTGCTGCTATCCATGAGAAGAACAACAAACATAGACTTGACTTGCCTCCTAAGAATAATTCAAGTCCTGAAATGCCTTTTTGTTGATACCATGATGAACAAAATAAATCAAGTCAGAACCATTCGACACATATCTCTTAATCCAATCAGAAACTAGTCTAATCGGCACTTACCAGGTGGTTTGATCAAGCCGGCCTTGATCAGGTTATCTGGCAGTCTCAACACGCAGCGACTCCTTTCTAGGTCGCTTAACTTTTGCCGGACCAACTCACATGCCTTATCCTCCTCTGCGCTACATTTCCCTTTGAAGGAACCTACACAAAAATAACACCATTATTCTCTGACTAGGCACAACTAGACGATAATCGGCAAGAACAAAAAATCTACGATGTCAATCGGCAGGCATAACAACCTACCGACTAAAAATGTGTTTGTATTCACTCCCTTGTGACACGACCCATCCCAATCCCCCCCCCCCCCCCCCCGGGATTATCGTGGGATGTGCTATACTCTAGTCTGACACGAAGTGTCAGACAAGGGATAACTCAAATCCTCAGCCCGTTCAGGGCTTCCAGAGTGCGCCAAGATCGGTGGAGGATTCCGATGTCTCGGTCTCTGTTACAGTCCGCATCCGTAATCAACCTGAAGGGCATTAAAACCATTAAAAACTGTGAGTGAACGAAAATCACTAATTTAATAAAAACACATTTCAAAAGAACACATTTATGCCCTTCACTAAAAAGTATGCATGCATTCGAAAACCAATAATCAAACCATTTAACTTAATTAAAACATTAGGGCTTTAGCCCAAAACCATAAATCCAAGTAAGTGGGAACTCAACCCAAAATCGTAAATCCAAACCATGTGGGTCCCTGCCCAAATCCATTAACACCGAAAACCAAATCATAAATCCAATAAATCCGAAATCCAAATACATAATCCAGTAAATCCATAAATCACAATGCCATCAAATACCGTTATGTGGTCAGGACCCGTCCCAAATCCCCCAGGATTAACGCGGGACGTGCTTGCTCCTGTCTGACACGAAGTGTCAGACTAGGGATAATTCTGACTTTAGCCCACTCGGGGCTTGTAGAGTGCACCAGGATTCAGAGGAGGAGTGTCATGTCTCGGTCTCTACTACAGCCCGCATCCGCAATCAATCTGAAGGGCATTAAAAACCACAAAAGCTGTGAGTGGACAAAACAACAGTTTATAAAAACAATTTATAAAAAAGACATTTATGCCCTTCACTGAAAAGCATGCATGCATTTGAAAGCCATTTATCAAACCATTTCTCAAATCATTAAACCATTAGGGCCTTGGCCCAAAACCGTAAATCAAGTACATGGGAACTCAGCCCAAAACCAATCCGTAGGGACTCAGCCCAAATCAATACACTTGGGTCTCAGCCCAAAACCATTTTCTGTAAAACATCATACATATAAATATATATATATATAAGCCATAGTCAGCATCTCATATGCCCAATCAAGAACCCGTCATGATATATCTAAGTATGCATACTACTCGGGGTCTCACTCCGAATCTACCCACAGGATCTACGACGTCTGGAGGACTGTCTGCGGACCCAGTCGGAGACTATACCATATCTCTCACTCCTGGAATATGCTCCCTCTTGGAGTCACTCATTCCAAGTAAGGGATCGTGACTCTCCAGGATTTACGACGTCTGGTGGAGACCAACCATACAAGAGGGTATATATATTTTCAAAATACTTTTTTTCAAATCATGGTTCAACTGGGTCTCATGCCCGAGTGTCTCAACAAGATTCCTCGAATCCGATTCAAATTCAAATCTCACAAGCCTCAGCCTAAATCCATATTTCAATATGGTCTCAACCCCGAATTCTCATTTCATAAACCACAACTGGGACTTAAGCCCGATTTCACGATTCAACGGGGCCTCAAGCTCGATTTCACAACAAACTGGGCCTCAAGCCCGATCACAAATCAACTGGACCTAAAGCCTGAATTAGTAAACCAACAGGGCTCTCGGTCCGTTCATATACTCAAATGGGCCTCCAGCCCAATTTCTCATCAAATCAAAGGAACTCTAAGTCTGATGGTTTCCAATTCCAAATGGGTCTCATGCCCGATTTCACATTTCCAAATCCAAAACCAATTCATCAAACCATCATAGAAATACCAACACGTATAATCACAGTATAAAATCGAAAACCTCGAAATACGTGCAAATACGTAAATACTAATACACCACAAACAAATGCACTCATGGCAACACAAAACATGTTCATAAAATCATATAAAACATTTATGCATGCATCAATTTAGAAAACAAGGTCCACTCACAGACTGTCCAAAGTTGCGCCTCGATACGCGCGTCATAAGCATTTTTAGGGCCAATCACCATCTCCGGGGTTCCCGAACCTGTCCAAATCATATTAGAGGGACACTAAAAACCTCATGAACCTCTTATTGAAGCCCCGTAATTTTCCCAAATTTTTAGCTATTTTTAATCTCGATCCTAAACTTTCGGACATTCCGAACTATATCGAAACGATGTCCAATCGACTCGAAATCAGTCCCAAAATGTTCGTTACATTGAATAGATGAAATTACATGTTGGACACTTCCCCAAAATGTGGCCCACACGCCCTCATGCACAGCCCAAAGGGCCTGCGCATGGGAGCCACGCGTCTGGCACTGTCATCTTCAACCTTCGGCAGACCGGGTCCGAACCGGTCTACTGGTTTTTAGTCCGACCGGACCGACGGAACAGGTCCAGTCCCATGCCTCTCTCATTTTTTATCTGATTTCATCCCTTCCAATTCCAATCTCTTCCTCTTTTCATTTCTTATCATCCTACATGATAAAAACAAAGAAAATGGGCTTGTAAATTACCTGGTTGGATCGAAGACCATGCGCTGTTTTTCCTCCTCTGTTTTCTGCCGTCTCCGACCACCCCAGCCACCGTTTTTGATCCTCCTAGACTCGTAGGGATCCCATGAACATCATCTACCCATTAGAAACCTTCCAAAATTTACAGAACTAAAACTCAAAATTTGAATTAAATGTTTCTCGGGTTACCTTCCTTCCGTGGTTCCACTGCCGCCCACGGAGGTTCAGGCCGCACCCAGCCACCGTCCTCATCACTCACAGCCTCAATCTCAGTCTCTCAAGGCCCTCAGCCAATCGATAAGCGGAGGGGGTGGTTTGTGGTGAGGGGTTCGAATGAGATCGGGTGAAAACCCGTTGAAATTGAAATGGAGATATGCATGCATCTATTTAAGGGAAGTAATAGATGGGTGACACTTGTCACTCACCCATTGGGCCTTGGGAAATATCTGGGCCCCACACTAAAAGTCAAAAGTCCATTTGCCTAGTAAAATGTGCCACCATAAATAGTTCTCGAAATCTTTTGTGAACCGTAACTTTCTAGTCGAACGTCTGATTTTGATGTGCCGCCTGTCTACGGACTCGTGACGTCCCGATCTACGTCACGATCATCGGTCCTCGGGCATCGGGCCTCCCGAGATAAAAAGTCAACTTTTTACCCTCGTTTAGGGGTAAAATCGTAATTTCGCCCTGAACGTCCGTTAATCTTCGGCTAATCTCAGATTAGCCTTGCTAATCCGTCATTAGTATTAATTAATCCTTAAAATTAGGGACAGGTTGTTACTAGCTTCCCCCCTTAAAGAGTTTTGGCCTCAAAATTCAAACCGACCTAATTCTACAACCAAACTGTGGAATCCAATCACGTCCCCCACACGGGCACTCTCGTGTGAAAGTACACGTCCGTCACAAATGCCTTATTCATCGGTACTCGCTGTCACCGGAGCCTCCAAAGCTCTAACTCATTCTCGAGAAACTACACGTCAGGTCGTACGTCTCACTCGAGACGTCGACACTCGTCGATCTCGCCTGTCACCCACTCTGATAGGTCGGTTATACTAAGTTTTCATTCAAATGGCTTTTTAGTCTACCACTCTGACACGTTCCAACCTACAACCATCAGGATAAAATACGTACTTCCACTAAGGGTCATCACATCCCAGCTGACATCCTGTTCAGCATCCAATCAGATGATCATCCTCTAGATTCCACCATCACAATGACACGAATCCCATCTCGCAGGTCATCTTCAAACTTGTGGCATTTACCGACCTCGGTACCCATACTGACTCTCCTTAGAGTCCCATCAATCTATACCAATCCGAACTCGTCACACACCGATCAAATTCATCACCATCATATGTCACAATCATCGTGACCAACTGGAAACTTCCGGTTCTACTGCGCTTTCGTTGCGCTACTCTGATCTTGACTCGGTCTCGCGTCCTCGTATCGTATCTCACATCGCTCAGCGATCTACACTGACATCTTAACTCATCTTGAGTCTCAATTGTCGTACTACTCACCCTGTCGATACACAATCGACGTCTCACCCATCCTGGGTGTAATTGGACCCCATCGAACACTTGTCTCAGCAGAGATAACACTTCTGCACTATAGGGTTCCTTTAGTCATCCACGACTTGAGCCTCTCACTCACATCAATCACTGAACCCTACCAATCCACTCTGCTGGAGCACACAATATCTCATCACTTTGTGGGAACACATCCGAACATAATCCTCGTTGAACCGTCACTATCGGATCTACTCTGATCGCCATCTCATGTCCATCTAGGACTCTATCCCTTCGACGAAATATGCATACTATCGGGGAACTCTCAACCCGACATACTGATTGACAGTGGCCAATCCCATTGTCCAACGTGCACAACACACTATATACCTTCTGAGTTACCTCATCATATCGATCATTAAGATCGTCATCACACTACTCAATCTGACTTACCTCGGTTCACAGAGGTTCCACTGCCTTGGATACTCACTCGCCACATCTAGTGATGCTAAATACCTTCTGCTTTTCCAGTCATTCCAATTATACCTCTTTTGTCTAATCGCTACCCAGTCATCTCAACCACTATTGGGACAGTGTCCGCGCTAGTTCAACCACCCCTGGGTTCCGCCCAGTTCATCTCCATCATATCTGTCATCTTGACATCATTCCCAAGAATTTTACACTAGCCGACGAATCCTCCTTGTCGTGTAGTGGTAGAAACCAACCATGAGGACATCACGACTGAGATACCCTCAGCTCGTGGCTTGTCGTCTCTCCTCGTTATCATCATCGCATGACCGCCACATGTAGTGTGAATCAAACCAATCCTAAAACCCTGCTCATACCGAGCAATCGCCAACTATCTCTGCTCGGGTCGGAGGGCTTTGCCTCCCTCATATCTCATGACCTTGGGTATGACCATTCCGAAAATTTATACGAGAAAATGAATGTTCCCCGAACGTCCTCGATTCTCAACAACCATCATCAAATCCACCCTCGATGGTGGTACTGACCACGAGCTCGTGCAGGCACAACACACACACATCACCACCGAGGCTCCGAACCTATGCGGTTAACTCACCGCCAGCACCAACCGCTCAACACACAACATCCACCGATCGGTCCACCTTAGGATCCAGTCGACAAGTACCACTCTCCTAGTCACCCGTCCAATCAACCATCAACTAGGGTTATCACAAACCCGGCTGCTCATTGCAGCACGTCCATCCTGACCAATCCTCTCGGCGCCAAAAAGTCATCATACCCCAATACTAGTGTCCAATCAACCAGTAACCAAAATCTGAGGATCTTGTCCCCTCGTAACGCTACGGCTCCTAGCCGCTGGCCTCCACAAGAACTTGGCCATACTTCATGCCTAACACTACACAACCGCTACATGCGCAACTGCATCCTACCACGCCACACCACAACTACTCTGGGACATCCCCTGCCAGTCGACATCCCCCGGGATTCGACACACCGAAACATGGCCTCTCATGCCAAATAGGATCAACGTTCCTATTCCAACCAGTCCTCATCACTCACAACCTCAGTCTCAGTCTCTCAAGGCCCTCATCCAATCGATAAGGGGAGAGGGTGGTTTGTGGTAGGGCTGTTAATCGGGACGAAAAAATCGACCATTTTACCGAACCGAATTGGACTGTACCGAAAAATAACCGTACCAAATAAAACCGTAACCGAAACAAAAAAACCGAACCGAACTGAAAAGGAATCGGTTCGGTTTCGGTTTTCACTACCTATAATACCGAATAACCGAACCGAACCGAATACTGAAAATATCCCTAACCGAACCGGACCGAATAGGACCGAACCGAACCGAATTCCCTAAATTTATTAAAACTACGTCGTTTTGGGGGTGGGGGGTTACTTTCCTAACCCTAGACTTTCTGATCTCCTACCTTTACCTTAGTACCCCCGGCCCCCGACTCCCGAGTGTCGACGACTACTTCCAAAATCCAAACCAAAGTTTGAAACCCTAACGTCGATTCCATCGAAGTATCGAATACAACCGGACCTTCTGTCTTCAGGCCTCAGTCCCGTCTTGGTGTCTCCGTTTCGTCATCGGCGTTTCTCAGTCTCTGTCGCCGATTCCATTGAAGGCTCACGACGGCGATTGCATCAAGGCATCAAGCGCGCACGGTACGACCGCTCACGGTATAATGTTATATACTAATTAGTATAATTTTCTTTCTTTGTCTGAACAAATTGGCGTGTAGTTGGCATTTTCTTGTGGAAATTGCATGCATTTCCTTCAATCCAGTTTCATTATTCAATTTTGTTTGTAGGATTCAAGGAAGCTTCCCTGTCCCCTTGATTTGATTATGATGTTTTAATCCAAGTTAATAATTTGTCTATGATAAGAAATGATAAGAATGGGAAATGAGTATATAAAATGGGTATATATACGTGTATCGTTCACCTGCTATATATACGTGTATATAAAATGGGAAATGATAAGAATATATATAGGAAGGTAGCCAAAGATTGGTAGGTTTGTGAATGAGATTGCCACTTATTTAAGCTCACCATTGTGATAGCTTTGATATTACTTATTTTCCCTTAAGGTAATCAAAGGTGTTACTTATTGGCTGAAGTTTAACAGTTTAGGATTTAGGGTCTTAGAAAGTTCGGGATGAGGTGTTTGGGTATAGAGTTGGTGTGGTGTGAGAGGCTGAGAGCTTATGGTCTAGGGGAATTACCCGAGCTGTAGAACTCGTAAGCTGCTACATTCAAAGTTTTCCTTTATTTGGTTTCTTTTCATTTTTCTTGTTTTAATTGAGCTGAAATATTAAAAAAATCTTAATTTTCTCCTGTTCTATAATAACATTGCTACTTGCAATCGGGTTTCGTTAAGTTTTCTGATCAGATCTGGTTCTTCTGTGAGCTCTATCACTCATTTATGACGGACTTGTAGAATTATCCGTTCTTTACTTTGCCTCTTATTGGAAATTCTTTACTTTGCCTCTTATTGGAAACAATTAATTTTCTCCCTAATAATGTTATATACCCTCATTTTCATCGACAGCTCTGATGCCTATATTTTTTTGGATTATTTTTTTCTTTTACTTGTCCATTTATCTTTGAAGTCTTTTGATGCCTATATTCTTTCATTTTAACCTTTTTCCCTTCTTCAGGGGAAAAAACTTCTGGTGTTTGGAACAACAAGTGAACTGGGGTTCTTAGATTCAATCGGTTTTTGTGATACCTTCTCTGTCACTTACAATGTACCCACGTTAAAGACACAGGACGCAAAGCAGGTAGCCATATTGTTGTTTCCATTTTGGTTTTCTTCCCCTATTTGGATTTATTTTTTTTATTTGTTTGTCTAATATTGTTGTTGGTAAGAATGCCGCTTAGTCAAAGCTTTGTTGGTGGGAAGATGGCTTCCAGTTCGACTAGTGCTAGTGGTAGTACTAGTGCTACTGCTACTGCTTCTGCTAGTGCTGCTGCTTCTGCGGGTTTAAATCGTGAGGAGGTAGGTTTAAATCTGGTTCTGCTCTGTTTAGGTGCTTCTGCCTTCTGCTGCTCTGTTTCTGGCATTCTGCTATGTTTATGCTGTGTTTTGCTTTGTTTATGCGTTGTTTCTGCTCTGTTTAGATGCACTGCAGAAGGTTTTCTGGTCAATGTATGTTTGTTGCGGTCTAAGTGTTTGTGGGGATGATTCTTTTTTAGAGCTTTTACATTATTTCTCATAAAAATTGTTACTAGAAATATAAATTTCGATTTTATATGTTGACTTTTGAGGCTGGCTATAAACCATTAAACTCTCCCAAATGTAGATGATCTACTTTTTGTTGCAGTAGCTAACTATATTGGAAGATCTCGATGCCTATTTGGTGCTTTAGGCTTGTTTTTCTTTCTAAATAAATACTAATACATGTGTTTATTTCACTGTCAATATTGAGATTGACGTACTCAACATTGAACACCTACTTGAATAAAATTAGTTTCTAATATCCGGGCAGATTGTTGTTTATATGTTGTTATGCAATATTTTCTGCTGTGCTTTTTAGTGTCCATGATAGTGTACTGAATCTGTTTTATTTTGTAGGTGGACCCTTTTGATGAGTTATCATCACAAGAAGCTGACCAAGGGTTGGAAGGCAGCACTCCAATTGATGATAATGCTACCGAGCTTGATCCTCTGGATACTATTAAGAAAAGGCAGCGAGCCAATATATGGGAGCACTTCGAAAGGTACAAAACTCCCTCCGGTCAAATTAGGGCTAGGTGTAAATATTGTGTAGACCGTAACTATGCTGCTGATTCTGCTAAGAATGGAACTAGGGGTTTGATTACTCACTTACAGAAATGTCTTAAATATCCCCCTAATATGGTAGCGAAGAAAAACCAGAAAGTTTTGTCTGTTGAAAAGCCCACAGAAATGGCTGTTGGGTTTAGTCAAAAGGATATCACCAGTTCATTTGTTGAGATGGTGATTGTAGATGAGTTGCCCTTTTCCTTTGGGGATGGTAAAGGGTTTAGGAACTTCATGTCAAAAGCTAGTCCTCGATGGAAAGTTCCATGCCGACAAGTAGTTGCTAGAGATGTGCTAAGCATGTATTATACTGAAAGGCAAAACCTTAAAGAATTGATGAAGTCTTATAGGATTTGCATAACTACTGATACATGGACTTCCCTTCAAAACATCAATTACATGGTTGTTACTGCTCATTTCATTGATGTTGATTGGGTTTTGCATAAGAAAATCATAAATTTTTGTGTGATTCCAAACCATAAGGGGGATACAATTGGGAGGCTTTTGGAGGAATGCATGTGTGAGTGGGGTATTGAGAAGCTGCTAACTGTTACAGTTGATAATGCTTCTGCTAATGACTCAGGGCTGTCTTATCTGCTTAGGAGAATGAATGCATGGAAATCTCCTATGGCAATTTTGAATAATGGGTCCAATATGCATGTTAGGTGTATTGCTCATATTCTGAATTTGATTGTCAATGATGGATTGCATGAGTTGAATAGCTGTATTCAGAGTATTCGTAATGCAGTTAGATATGTAAGATCTTCCCCTAGTAGGCTCGAAATGCTTAAAAAGTGTGCAGAGAAGGTCAAAGTGGACAACAAAGGGTTGGTGGTATTGGATGTCCCAACTAGGTGGAATTCCACCTATTTGATGTTGGAAACAGCTCTTAAGTTTCGTAGAGCTTTTGAAAGACTAGTAGATGATGATCCTAGTTATGTAGCTCACTTTCATAGTGATAAAAGGGTAGGACCACCAGGAGATTATGATTGGGAAGTAGCAAAAGTGTTTGCTGATTTTTTGAAACCCTTCTATGAAATAACTTTGAGAGTATGTTGCTCCAAAACACCTACCATCCATAGTGCCTTTCAAGATGTATTTCAAACTTATGGTCTGTTGCATGATGAGACGAGTATGTTGTTATCTGGCATTGTATGTAGCATGCAAGCCAAATATGACAAGTATTGGGGGGAATTGGAGAATTTGAATCAATATTATTTCATAGCTCTTATTCTAGATCCCCGCCATAAGTTGGAAAGGGTTGAGGATTTTTTGGAGTTGTTGTTTGAAAATGCTAAGGGCAAGGTTGCAGACATCATCACTCAAGTAAAGCAATTATTGACTAGTCTTTATAGCATATATGAAGGCGAGAGTGGTAATGGGACAAGAAGTTCAGGAGTTGGTGGTGGTAGCTCTAGCTCTACTTCAATAGTGACAGAGAGAACGGTTTCTTCAACTATGGACAAGAAATTTGAAGAAAGGTTAAAGATGAGAAAAGCAGTAAAGATTGGTAGGATTTCTAATGATATCGATAGGTATTTATTAGATCCTATTGAAGATGTGGAGGATTCAAAGTTCGATATTTTGGCTTGGTGGAAACTGCTTGGGGTCCCCAAATACCCAATTTTGTCACTACTTGCACGGGATATTCTAGCCATACCGGTTTCCACAATAGCTTCTGAGTCATGCTTTAGCACAAGTGGGAGGGTGATCAATTCATATCGAAGCTCGTTGAGTCCTCAAGTGGTGGAAGCTTTGATTTGTACTCAAAACTGGCTTTTAAGTGTTAATGTTGCATTACATTTGGAGCCCACTATTGAAGAAGTAGAGCATTACCAAGCAATAGCACAAGGTAAATGTTCTATATAATTTATAATTTGTGCTTATTAGTACTTAGTAGTTATTATGAATTTATATAAATGACTAACTTTTTTTGTGTTATATGTAGAAATGTCAACCGGTGGAGCTATGTTGCCTCCAAAATCAAATCCTTAGAAGACTTCAAGGTTGTAATTTGTTTTAATGTTCGGAACTTTGTATTCATTTTTATTTGTATTTTCCATTAAGGGTTGTAATTTGTATTATGGAGTATGGACTCCGATAAATTGACGTTTGAAATTTGCATTGTATTGTATTTTGTATGTGGATGAAAACTTGAAATTAGAAGATTAGGATACAAATGATGAAATGAGGCAGAAACTGCCTAAATTTGGGCAGAAACTAATCTGTTTTTTTAAGTAGGGAATGGGGGCAAAATCGAACCGGTTCAGTACTGAACCGGTTAAAAAAACGAACTGGATTACCGAAATGGGGCAAACCGGACCGAACCGCAATACCGAACCGGATTACCGAACCGAAAGATTCGGTAAAACTGAATAATTACCGAACCGAAAGATTCGGTAAAACCGAATAATTACCGAACCGAACCGAATTATTCGGTTTCGGTACAATTCGGTATCACCATCCAAAACCGAACCGAACCGATACCGAATTATATTTCGGTTCGGTTTCGGTTCCGGCAAAAAAAACCGAACCGAATAACCGATTAACACCCCTAGTTTGTGGTGAGGGGTTCGAATAAGATCGGGTGAAAACCCGTTGAAATTGAAATGGAGATATGCATGCATTTGTTTAAGGGAAGTAATGGATGGGTAACACTTGTCACTCATCTATTGGGTCTGGGGAAATATCTGGGCCCCACACTAAAAGACAAAAGTCCATTTGCCTAGTAAAACGTGCCGCCATAAATAGTTTCTGAAATCTTCCGTGAACTGTAACTTTCTCGTCGAAAGTCTGATTTTGACGTGCCGCCTGTCTATGGACTCGTGACGTCCCGATGTACGTCAAGGTCTTCGGTCCTCGAGCATCGGACCTCCCGGGTCATAAGTTAACTTTTTGTCCTCGTTTAGGGGCAAAATCGTAATTTCACCCTGAACGTCCGTTAATCCTCGGCTAATCCGTCATTAGTCTTAATTAATCCTTAAAATTAGGGACGGGTTGTTAAATACCAATCCTCGGCATCCTATAAGCCTGACGTCCTAAATGTCATGTCACGGTCCAAGCTATACGTGCTACCCGGGGTCTCAACCCGAGTCAATTTCTGACGTCCTATATGTCTAACGTCCCAGACTGATAGCAATCCTACTCCTAAGTCACTATACGGTCCGGTTGCTCTGTAGAGTGACTTCTTGCAAGCAATGTGACGTGATTACTCCATCGTCCCAGACGACTGGAGGAGACAATCCATAGATATAAGGATGGTATATGGAAAACCATTTCATAAATCATCTCAAACCATTCATATGGGCCTACGCCCGAGATTTCCATAAAACCATCGTAATCCACAAATCCGATTTCATAAATCCAAAACCATTTATGAGTCCTCGACCCAAAATCACATTCAAAAAACACAATTGGGCCTCATGCTCGATTTCGTAAATTGACTGGGCCCCTGGCCCGATTCCTCATTCAATCAAATGGATTCCAAGTCCGATAGTTCGTAAACCAAATGGGTCTCAAGCCCGATTCCATATTTCCAAATCCAAAACCATACCATTGAACCATTATTAAAACCATAAACCTCGATATACGTGCAAATACGGAAAATATCTCAAAATACGTGCAAATATGTAAATCACCAATACCACAATCATCATTATATGTAAAGCATATAAAACAGTTATGCATGAATCACAGTTTAGAAAACAATGTCCACTCACAGACCGTCCTACGCTACTACCTCGATATGTGTGCCATAAGCCTAACCTGGCTAAATCACAGTCCTCAGAATATCCGAACCTGTCGAAATCATACTAGAGGGTTACTAACCACTTCAATAACTTCTCATTAAAGCCCCCTAATTGTTTGGTATTTTTAAACGTATTTAACTCGATCCTAAACCTTCGGACATCCCGAACTATATCGAAACGATGTCCGATCGACTCGAAACCAATCCCAAAATGTTCATTACATCAAATAGATGAAAACACATGTTGAACACTTCCCCAAAAACGCCCACACGGGACACCCTAAGACGCTGCGCGTGGTGCCCACGCACGCGGGACACTGTTCATCTTCAACCTGCGATTAAACCAGTTTAGACCGGTTTCTGCAAATCTGGTCCGCCCGTACCGGCGGGGCAGGTTCACAGTCATTTTTAACCCTTTTTCAGTCTCTTTTGTTCCTACACCTTCGTCTAACCATTTCCAGTTGATCTAGCTACTCAAATCATTTAAACCAGGTCTATAACGTACTTTCCCGATCGATGAACAACCGGCCAACCTCCCACTTCTGTTTCCAGCCACCTCAGACCACCGCCGGCCTCGAAATCAATCCCAAGCACCTCCTATGACTTCCCTAAAACACTTCCAATCATTAGAATAGAGCAACAATCACCAAATTCTATTTTCCAATTTTGAACTCAAAACTCACCGTTCACGGTTTCCCGCCCACCGTCCACGTCGGTCGACGCCGCTAGCACCACCGTCATCGTCTCACTTCTCACTCTAACTTCCATTCACAGACCGAGGATGATAGATGAGGAATGGAGGGTGTGATATAGGAAGGGGTTCACGATTTTCGGTTCTCCTCCGCCGTGGTCACCGTCATGGCTCAGGCTGTCCCTCAGCCTCATTGTTCACAGTCTCACCATCCCGTTCATTCACTCAGTTCCATGACCTCTCACATGAACACAAAGGATGATAGGGCAATGAAGTGGTATATATGTTTGTTTGGGGTGAAAATGAAGATGGTGCACGAAAAGGAAGAGAGAGATAAGGAGGGAGAAAAATAATAAAAGAATATAATTATATCTTAATATAAAACCATCCAATCAGAATTGAGATCCAAAATTTGGGGGAGATGGCCAATGGGATGAGTATCCAAGGGCCCCACACTAATTAATTAGCCAATCAGATTTAGTCATATAATTTGCGCCTCGAAATGCGTGAATAGTCCAATTTTACTTCCCGTGACCATAACTTCCCTGTCGAACATCCGATTTCGACGTGCCACCTGTCTACAAACTCGTGACATCCCAATCTACGTCACGGTCATCGATCCTTGTATATTTGACTCTCCAAGTCAAAAGTCAACATTTTACCCAATTTCAGGGGCAAACGGTCATTTTATACCGTCCGTTTGAATTCACTCAACTAATCCCCAATTAGTCATTCTAAATTCATAATTAATTAATATTTAATCCCGATATTCGGGATGGGTCATTACACCTTGCTTGATCAATATCCCCTTCCCAGACACCTAGCAGAATGGATGCCTCTAACTCTTCTTGGAGGTCAGAATGTTGGTGATGAACGTCCCCTCGGGCTGATTTGCTAACACACCCCATATGCACCCACTTAGGGCCATTCTTCTACTTTTTGAATCGGTATAGATGGAAAAGCTAACCCGAACTCAATTTTGGCAGACCACACAGTCAGAATTTTGTGTATAAGCTAATCAGCGTAATCCAGTTGTTCATGTTCTGCCAAGATATCTTCGAGCCATGGGTGCAACGAAAACTATACCCTATGATCGAAGCCATCCAAGTAGAACAAAATAGACCCTTCTGATGGCTCACTTGATCTTGATCCTCTCAGCGGTAGTGTCATCTCAAATTCTATCGGCACGTTGTAAAGGGTCTCAGAACTTATCCAAGTTTGCTTGTTGAATGGTGTTAACTTCGTAATCCACCGCGTAGTTAGACTTTATAATTGGAATGGCATCTTGCATACTTCGCTCAACGTTCGACTCAATCTCCAATCCACTTCTCGTATCACCCTCTTCTCGTTCACTGTTCACTTCAATCACAGAAGCTTGCGACACAGAGGCTCTCTGATCGGCACCATCCATTTCCTCTATATTTTTCCTTTGATTGGCACCCTTACTCTGCCCTTCTACACTTCCTTCGGCAACCTTAATACTACATCTAAGCTATCTAGTGAAGAAGACGATGCAGAGCTACTTCCAGTCAATGAGGACCCAGTAGTAGTTGATGAAACATTCCTATCACTAAGATCATCACTTGCCCAGCGAGAAAGTGTTTCACCATCAATGGTTTGTTGGGATCTGTCCCCATATCCACTAATTGACTCGGACTCTGTCATCTACAAATACAAAATAGAAGGAAACTACAACTAAGTGTACCGCTAGTACTACAAACGAAACAAATTCACAAGAAGGGAAAGAAATTTACCTTAGGTTTTTACTAATCAGAAAAAACGGGATGTGATCGGATGTCAACTTCCGAGCAAATCCAATCGGTAATTGGAAAATTCAATCGGGTAGCAATGCAGTGCTCTGATATTATCTTTTCCAAAAATGGAAAATTGAGGAATTCCATCTCATTTTATAAGCGACTGATGTACCTTGAGATGCGAAATGATAATCTGAACGGTGCCATGCATCTACTACACTGTTCCTACATACTTACCATTTGTACGAGTATGTACATTCTATGTATTCCCAAAAAATGTAATGACTCTCGACAACTCGAAATCACTCAAAAACACGAAGTTTGCTTCGATCAGCAAGCAGACACATTGCACCCGATCAGACACTTCATGTGAAGTACCCTCAGAAGTCAAACTTTTGATCGGTTAGCAGGTACATTATGATCGATCGGAAGTATCTGACGAGGCAGAGGTATGAATGATAAGACGAATATCCCTTATATGACAAGTGTAAGGGTAATTTTGGTATTGTGGTTTACTTGTCGAACGGGAACAAAATTGGATGCGATTTTCGAGACATTTTAGAAATGGATCCTGTCAACTTTGTATCAAAACTAATGTTTTGAATTGTATTTTTCATGCCTCCGAGATGTGAGCCCCATGCACCGCTTGGTGATGAGACGAGTAGGTAAGCCCAGATAGTTATAGAGTTGTAAATGGATTTGGATTACTAGGTTGAATTGTGAATGTTATACTCCTTTATAGGAGGAGTTGTGTGGGAATTGTATGGGTTTGGATAATGTGTAAGGTTCAGGAGTGAAAAGCAATAGTATGTATGGGTTAAATGGACGAATAAGTTTTCTAGTTGAGTAAATAATTGAGATGTTGAAATGATGGAAAGATCATTTTGTCGGATTTGATGAAGTATATCAGGATTGTGACACAGGACTTTAACATGGATTAGGATTATGGGTTAAGATTCGGACAGAGACGAACGAAAAGGGTCAAGGCTTGAGAGGGAGTCGAAATGTAACGACCCGTCCAGAAATCCTTGATAAGATTAGTGACTAATCACAATTAGTGAGGTTAATCCGTGATTAGTTGGGGCGAAATCGGACGAACGATGCGAAATGATCGTTTTGCCCCTGGTGGTGGCAAAACGTTGAATTTTCAATCGGGCGGTCAAATAGACTTTGACCGATGACCGTGACGTAGTTCGTGACGTCACGAGTTCATAGACAGGTGGCACATTCAATTCCGACGTTCGAGGAGGAAGTTATGACGTTCGGAAGTTTAGGGGCATTTTGGTAATTTTAGATAAAAGGGGGTCCAATATTGACTTTTTGACCAGGAGGTCCGATGGCCGAGGGCCGAAGACCGTTACGTAGATAAGGACGATACGAATCCATAGACAAGTGGCACGTCGAATTCGGACGTTCGACGGCGAAATTACGGTTCACGGAAGTTCCCGGTTACTATTCACGACGACACGTTTTACGAGACAAAAGTGCAGTTTGTCTCTAGTGGGCCCAGATATTTAATGGAGGCCCAATGGATGAGTGACAAGTGTCACCCATATAATGGACAATATAATTCATTCATGCACCAAACCATTCACTGTGCATCCATTTTCCATTTTTCCCTCCAACCAAACCCGATCTCATTCCTCTCCTCTGTGCAATCCAAACACCAAACCCTTAATCCCAAATACTCCTGGAGAGAACAGAGAGTGAGAGAGGAGGCCAGAACGGACTGGATGGTGGCGAGATCGGGGGCCGCCGTGCACGGTGGTCGTGGACCCGCGAAGGTAAAAATTTTACCTTCAAATTTCATTTTCGGGTTTTAGGTGTTAGGGCTGAATTCTAATGATTAGGATGAGTTTATTGAGGTTGTAGGAAGGCGTAGAGGGTGGTTTGGACGGCGGTGAAGGCATGAGCAGCCCTGGGTGCAATCGGAAAAATTGGACCGATTAGGGGAAGATTGGACGGACGGGTTTTGTGGGGTTTTTCCTAGTTTTCTTGATTAGGATTGATAGGAAATGAAGAAATAGGAATTTAGGAATTGGAATGGAGGAAAACGGATGAAAAATGAGGGAGAAGGAGGCCTGGACCGGTTACGCCGGTCCAGTTGCAGGGGTTGGACCGGACCGGCTATGAGAGGTTGAAGGTGGTGACGTGGCATGATGACGTGGCACCTGTCAGATTGTCAGGTGACGTGGACCACTCATCAGCCGACGCGTGTAACATGTCAGTGCACAGTCATCACTGACATGTCAGTGACGTGGTCCAATCAGGGGCTGACACGTGGCACTGACGTGGACCAGTGCCGTGATGACACGTGGCACATGTCAGACTGCCACGTGGCACTGACAGCACAGTGACGTGGACCAATAGGAGCTTGACACATGGCACCTGTCAGAGTCTGACATTTCAGACCTGACAGCTGTCAGATGACGTCATGCTGACGTCAGCGATGACATCAGCAGGTACTGTAGCAGGCGCGTGAGGCCCACGAGCAGCCACTTCAGGCGGCGCGTGAGGGCGCGTGGTAGGGAATTTGGGAAAGTGTTCAACACAGGAAATCTTCTCGGTATGTTTCGGGGCATCGGAAGGTTTAGGTTCGGGATTAAAAATAGTTAAAAATACTGGAAAATTACGGGAAAATTACGGGGCTTTAGTGGGAGGTTAATTAAGTAGTTAGTAACCTTCTATTACGATTTGGACAGGTTTGGGAGTCCCGGTGATGGTGATCGGCTCGGGGAGCCGTATGGCACGCAAATCGAGGCGGCAGCTCGGACGGTCTGTGAGTGGACCTTGTTTTCTAAATTGGTGCATGCATAAATGTTTATTATATGTTTTAAATGCTTGTTTGTAATGCCATGGGTGCATTTGTATGTAGTTACGTATAAGCACGTATTTCGAGGTTTCGGCCTTATACGGTGCTTATACGGGTCTGTATTTCTGTATTGATTTAAATGAACTGGATTTGAATTTCAAAAGGATAAACTCGGGTATGAGACCCATTTGGTTTTGTCTCGGGCATATGACCTCAGATTCCGGGCACGGTGCCCAGCTGATGTCTTATGTTCGGGCACGAGACCCAGTCACTTTACGGCTTTGATTTCAGGTCAGGTCAGGGAACCTTAAATGGATTCCCAGGTTCATGCCGGTTTATGGGAACCGGCATGAACCCTTGTTATGGCATCATGGTTCATGACGGTTTATGGGAACCGGCATGAACCCTTGTTGGTTATTACGGTACATGACGGTTTATGGGAACCGGCATGTTACCTGATTATGGATATTATGGATCATGACGGTTCAGGGGAACCGGTCATGAATGTTTATGTTATGTATATATATGTTCATCTACCTTCCTTTACATGTTCTATTATCTCCTCCAGGGAGGGTAGTTGCCCTGGGTGGACCCCGGAGTAGTCACGGAGCACCGACTGAGTGGAGTCACCCCCCAGTTGGGTTCATTACTCTCAGGAAGGCTATGGTTTCTATTACCTCGAGTAGGATCAGTGGTCTGCGGACATTGACCTTGACTTTGAGAAGACTCGGATTGAGACCCGGGTAGCACGCGCGTAGCTTTGGAAACCGTGACAGGATTGGTTGTGTGAATTATATGTATATGTGATGTATGCTATATATGATATATGATGTGTGTTTACACAGGTTTTGGGCAATGGCCCGTATGGTTAGTTTCTTATGATTTGGGCTGAGTCCCTTATGGATTTGGGCAGTGGCCCGTGTACTTGATTTCATTATGGTTTTTCTGGATAAATGGTTTTCGAATGCATGCATTCTTTTTAGTGAAGGGTACAAATGTCTTCTTATTAAATGTTTTTATAAACTCTTGTTTTGTCCACTCACAGCTTTTAATGTTTTGACTGCCCTTCAGGTTGACATCGGATGTGGACTGTAGCAGAGACCGAGATATTACATACCTTCTCCGGATCCTGGCGTACTCTGATGGCCTGGGAGGGCAAAGGTCAGAAATATACCTTGTCTGACACTTCGTGTCAGACGGGAGCAGGGTCATCCCGCACTAATCCCGGGGGGATTGGGATGGGTCCTGTCACGAAAGATTATTGATTTTAGTCTTGGATATGGAATGAAGAGTCGAAAACGACTTAAGGTATTTTGAGCTGAATAACTATACTCTTGAGGTGGAAGTCATATGGAAACTTGGTAATGTAGATATACCTCGGGGGATATTGAATTTTTTTTTAGTCAAATATCAGTTAAATATCAGTTATTATTTGGTTTTTCTTGGTCAGGGACTAGTCAAATATCAGTTATATTAGGTAGTATTTATACGACTTGAAGGATGCGTAAGGTTATTTTAGTTATGATTGTGTGGGATCTCAGAATTTCTGATGATTAACAGAAGTTGTGATTTAGTAACAAGAAGAAATTGGTAAATTTATTAACTTTCGGGAAACTCAATTATCCAATTTGAGTATGGACATGAAGTTGGTTTAGTTCTAAAATTTCGAGAAAATTTTTTTTTTTTTAGGAGGGTAGGTTGTAACGGCTCCAATCACAAGAAAAAGTAAGATTGGCAAATATAAAGGAAAATGATGGTTTACCCTTTTAACGTCAAATAGTTGACTGTTTTATCCTGACACTTTTTGGACAATTGGTGAGTACTGTCACGTAGGTTTCAGTGTCCTGAGTTCATAAACAGGCAGTATGTTGAAATCGAAGATCGTATGAGGTTAACACAGGTAAAAAATGATCAAGGACATTTTGATGGTTTTCTCGCCAAGGGTATTTTGGTCATTTTACTTGATAGATATTTTGTGAAAGTCACACTTGTCTAGAAACTTCTGGGTTTTTCCCTTTCTATTTGTCCACCGAATTATATGCCTATAAATGTGTGTTTTGTGTGTGGTGTTGGAGAGTTCGGTGGACATGGACCAAAACCCATAAAAAACCTAGAACAAGCCACATCGTCATGGAGGAAGAACCTAAAAGATAAGAGAGACGAATGAGAGAACTAGGGAGAGAAAATAAGTGGGAAAGATGAGGAGGAAATTGAGAAAACAGGGAGAGATGTCCAGGCCTGAGATTTGGTCGAGAGCCCGTGAAGCCAAGTTTTTGGCTATGGGTCGTGGTTTCATTTCAAGGCCTTCTAGCACTAAACCAAAGATACTAGGAGGTTAGATGAGTCCTTAAGGTTATTTTGGACAATAGATAGGTATGGTTCTGTGGTCAAAGAAACTTCGTCACTTTCGTGTATCCATCAGAAGGCAGCCTTTTCGAGGGTTCCTTAGGGACCGATTCACTCTATGTAGATTGAATGAACGCATAAAGAAGGAAGGGTGTTGGAACCTTGGCCGAAGATCAAGCACTCAAAACCATATTTTGAGGTGAGTTCTTCCTAGTTTAATATCATAGAACCTTTATTGGTATGATTTAGAGTGATTGGGACAAAGAAAAAGTGAAAAAGGAAAAAAGAATATGGGTTTCTGGACCATATTGACCCGACAACCAGACAACCGAGTCTGCTATACAGAGGAAGACGATGAATAGTGGAGGCGCGTGAGGCCCACACGCAGCGACTTCTGGTGGGGCTTGCCACCATATCACGTCTTTTGGTCAACATAGTTTTTATAGATTTCGATGTTACGAATCCAACGGTGCAAGTTTCGAGACGATCAAAATATTGTCTTGGGGTAGTTTCGACTGTTGGAAAATTTAGGCATTGTTTTAATTCGTTGAAAATCCCCAAAAATTGTGGGATTAAATATAAGGAAATTAGGGACGATAAGTAACTTTAGACATGATTTTATGACAACAGGTGACGCTTTCGAATTTTATGGGAGGGCGTGCTCTTTGGTTTGATTGCGTGTACGATGTGTGAGTGGACGTTTAATTTTATTAAAATATTATGCATGCATATTTACTTGTTTTAAATGATTTTCTATGCGTTTATGGTGATATTTTGTTAATTATCAGTTTTCTATTATTTTTAAACGATTTTACGAAAATTACTTTATTGCACATTTTACGAGATTTTATTTTGGATTACGTTTTCGGATTTCGTTCCGATTGTGGATTTGGATTGAATGTGGTTTGTGACTTGAGATATTGTGATGTTGGATTATTGATTTTTGTATGATTTTTGGATGGTTTTATGGATGTTATTTTGATGGCATGTTTTAGGAGGTTTCGTGTTTGTGTTGTGTTTGAGTTTACGCTCGGATTTTGAATTGTGGATTTGATTTGTGATATTGAGATATGATATGAGTATGTGGGTTCTGGATATTCTTGGTATGTGAAGTGTTGTGATGATTGTGGATAACCTTCCTCAAAGTGCTTGTTGGTTAGTAGTCTCAGACGTCGAGCAAGTCTACAGATCTTGAGACTGGTATAATGCTGACTCAAATGTCGAGTAGGGCTCCAAATGTAAGACCCGTGTCCTGGAGGGAACGGTGAGCAATCCCACATTCCTGCGAGGGGGGAATGGTCTGGGAAGGGAATGGTGGTGTGCCTTAAAGGTGTAGGCACACACCTATCTAGCATGAGGCCTCCCTTGGCTGCACTGGTTAAGGTGGTTACCTTCCAGGCGTGAGGTCTTGGGGTCAAAACCTTGCGGGCGCAGGTGCGCCTAAAGAGGACAATATCATGCTAGATAGAGCGTGCAGGTGCACGTCTCTGGTTTAGATGAGGCCTTTTGGGAGCTCAGTGGCTTTGGCGGGGATTGGAACCCCAAAGTTAAGCGAGTTGAGGCTGGTGCAATTCCATGATGGGTGACCCCCTGGGAAGTTGCACCGTGAGCTCCCGAAAACAAAACCGTGAGGGCGAGGCCCAAAGCGGACAATATCGTGCTAGATGAATCGGGATCTGACAGAAGAGGGTCGGGTCCTGACAATTTGGTATCAGAGCCAGACCCCGACCGAGAAGTGTGCCAGCGAGGACGCTGGGCCCTAAGGGGGGGTGGATTGTAAGACCCGTGTCCTGGAGGGAACGGTGAACAATCCCACATTCCTGCGAGGGGGAATGGTCTGGGAAGGGAATGGTGGTGTGCCTTAAAGGTGTAGGCACACACCTATCTAGCATGAGGCCTCCCTTGGCTGCACTGGTTAAGGTGGTTACCTTCCAGGCGTGAGGTCTTGGGGTCAAAACCTTGCGGGCGCAGGTGCGCCTAAAGAGGACAATATCATGCTAGATAGAGCGTGCAGGTGCACGTCTCTGGTTTAGATGAGGCCTTTTGGGAGCTCAGTGGCTTTGGCGGGGATTGGAACCCCAAAGTTAAGCGAGTTGAGGCTGGTGCAATTCCATGATGGGTGACCCCCTGGGAAGTTGCACCGTGAGCTCCCGAAAACAAAACCGTGAGGGCGAAGCCCAAAGCGGACAATATCGTGCTAGATGAATCGGGATCTGACAGAAGAGGGTCGGGTCCTGACACCAAATCCCGAGTCAATTCTCACTCAGACGTCAAGTTGGGCTCCAAATCCTGAATGAGTGAGGATTACACTCGGACATCGAGCTGGGCTCCAAATCCCTAGTAGCTAGCCTATTGGTAGTGCAGTGAATGTGATGACTGATATTATGCATCAAGGATGGGTTGGATGTGTATGGTTTTATGTGATGATGGTCTTGGACTGGTTGTATGTGGTTATGTTGCTTGGATTGTTGTTTTCGATTGCATTGGATTGATGCTGTGATTGTTATGGATTTTTATGTGTATTTCGAGATTTTGGTTTATTGTCTGTTTTTACTCAAGGTTTGTTAGTTTTCATGTGCATGCATAGTTTTATAAAACGGAGGGTAAATGCTAGATGTTTTCGAACTATATTTTTAAAATATTTATTTTTGTCCACTCACATGGTTTTCATGGTTTTCTAAACTTTCACGGTCGTTACATGAAGTTCGGGTTGAACGAGATGCGGATGCCTGAATGATAAGACAAATATCTCTAATTTGACAAGTGTGAGGATAATTTTGGTACTGTGGATTCCTTGTTAAATGAAAGCATGACCATACGCTATTTTCGAGACATTTTAGAAACAGGTCCTGTCATGTTTTATATGATGCCAATTTATATTTTTCAGGGAATATCCATTCCGAGCTCCGCAGAACAATCCCATTCAATGAGCGGAAATGGTATTTGAATTTCTTAATCTCATATGCTATTATTTACTTCTCCTTGGACTTTAACATATATTAATGTTCCATTTCAAGCTCGAGATTAGAGGTGGCAATGAGTCGTGTCGTGTCGAGTTCGTGTCGTGTAATAAATTTTGTTTGACTCATTTATGCTATCCGGACCCGACCCGTTTAATAATCGTGTCAAGAATGTCCAACTCGAACCCGACCTGTTAATGATTTGCGTAACCCGTGTAACCCATTTAATAAACAGATCGTACTCAAAACCCAATTAACATATGACCCGTTTAACCTAGTTAACATGTTTAACCTATTTAAATTATAAGATTTAATAGGTATTTAGGTAGGTAAATGAGTAGATATATGAGTTAGTAATGACACGTTTATTAAATTTGTCAATATATGAGTCAATATACGGGTTAACCTATTAACCCGAAATCTACCTATTTATTAAACGAGTTAACATGTCATTATACGGGTTAACAGGTTGACCTGAAACCCACCCGTTTATTAAACGGGTCATAATAAGTTGACCCGACAATGACCCGAAATTTTAATCGTGCGGGTTAACTCGAATAAATTTCGTGCAGATTTCAAATCGTGTATCTAATTGTGTCAAAAATTGTCACCGTTACTCGAGATACCAATTTATTTACTTATATGTATTGGGCTTTAGTTACTTAATTTTACATATTCAAACCGGAGTTCATATTATCAAACTTAGCTATGTTACTTTTAATTTAAAGAGCATTATTAATAATTTTATTATTTGGGAAATCAGATGTGTTGTTGGAGTTTGACTTTTCCACAATTTCTTATGATACAATGAACATATGTACATATTCTGCATCTACAGTTTTTGTCATTCCTCTTCATCTCACATATTTTCCTTCATCTTCAAAATTATTTTCCAAATCCTCGACATCACGTACGCTACCTTGCTATTAAATTCCCAATTCATATCACTCAAAAGTTAATAAGGAAAAAAAAAAAGATACAACATAAAATTAGAACCGCTCAAAAATTCAAATACATATAATGATATAATATAACAAGAAAATGTCGTTATAAGATTGTCAACATGTATTAACGCCTCTGTACAGTATGAAAAAAAATTCCATCACCAGATGAAATCTTGCTCATCAGTTACCGTGAGTCATGACGCACATCTGGCATAGTCCTCTCTCTAGCTTCACTGATCAAAATAAAAAGGAAGGAAAAATAATTTTCCCATTATGATTATTAGAAATTTAAAAATAATTGTCGGCGTCAATGAATTTGACCAAAAAAATAAAACGAATTTGATGATTGCTCTAAATTTATAATTATCAAGCCTCCAGCGCGTAGGGCGTCGCTAACAGATCATAGGGGGCCCACAGAGCATCCAATGGGCAAGGCCGGTTCGCGTCCAGCCTCACCCAAGGCTTCCCTTTCCCGCTCCAATGGAGCAAGCTAACCGGTCCCGGGTGCAAATCCCGACACAACCCGCGAAAATTGTCGCCGCCCAGGCCGTGCTGGTTCCATCGGTGGTTCACCGCCGCAATGTTGCCGGCGAATACCAACAAGAACGGCGGCAGAGACCCGAGCTCGTAGATCCGCATCCGCTTCTGGAGCTCCATCCACTCCACGATCCGATCGGTGTACCCGCCGGATCTCCACTTGTCTAAATCAATGACCATTACGCCGGTGTTGAAGTAGCAGGCCCTGCGGTTCTCGAATGTGAGGGAGAGGGTCGGGTTGGCCCAAAACGACGGCGTAAAGTAGGTGGTGAAGTTGGCGTTGCAGTATTCCGGTGCAGCGAGGACTTGGTTGGCCTCGAGGGGGGTCGATGCTAGCTTGGATATATCGTCGACAAGTATTAGGTCGGAATCGAGGTACACGACTCGGCGGACACATCGCGGCAGGAGATCGGCGAGGTAGTTGCGGGCGTAATTGAGGGGGCAATCCAGTGCGGAGCGGATCGATGTCGAAATGAGTCCCGCCACGGCCGAGTCATCGAAGGCGTAAACGTGGAATTTCAAGTACGGGAATGACGTGGCGATGGTTTGCTGGAGAAGTTGAGAATTGGAGGAAGATGAAGAGACAAAGTGAAAGATTATGTTTTCCGGGCAGGAGGAGTGTTGGAGGACGGAGAGAATGGCGGCCATTGAGCCGCGGAGGTAGGCGGCGTCGAGGGTCATTGCGACATGAACAGCCCCGTCGGAGCACACGGTGGTGGAGTAGTGGTGGTTATCGAGGGTGGGGCAGGCAGCTGAGTTGTAAAACTTCGGTGCTTCTCTGAATCTTTGAGGTGCGGAAGTGGCGAACGGTTGCCTGAGTGTAGCGGAGATAGTAGTAGTGGAGGCATTGGCGGTGGTAAAGAGAAAGATGAGAATGGTCAAGAAAGCGCACATGATAAAAGATTTTGGGTTGGGAATGAAGGTGTGGCGGTGGGTGCGATTTGAGGGGGATTTAATTTTTGAAAAGTAGAGAGAGAAAGAAAGTGAGTGTTTGGAGGGAGAGAGACGAGAGTTCTGCGTTTTGTGCGTGGCTTTGAAACCAAGTTGGCTTTCACGGAGAGAGAGATAGAGAGCTGGTACTGGGAACGGAAGGCAAGTCAAGGAAAGAAAATTGAATGTGATTATGCTTGAAAAGAAAACAATGGGATTATGCTTCTTCCTTGTATGTGATTTTGTACCAAATTTATTTCCAACCACCAATATATTTGGCAATATGCCATCAACTTCAACGACATTACTAACTAGCGTAGGTATCACTCTCATATAATTGATCTCCTATCACCACACTAGCAATAATCTTAATGATGTATTAATATTTTATGCTAATTACAATAAAAATGTAAAAAAAAAATATATAAATATATATTTGTGTATTAATTTATTTTTTAAAAAAATGAGCGACTACTTTTGGGTTCTATAAGAGCATATCTACGGGGGGACTTTTGGCCAGGGCAAGGCAGCTGCTGACCTCTAGCCCTTGAGTTTCAGTTTCTAATGGAGTGCAGGATGGTCTGGGTAAGGCTTTCCCTGAGTCTATTCTGGCCTCGCCACATGCCCGGACTGTGCAGTTGGCCCACCAAGTAAGAGCAGCCTAACAGTTACTTTTCTTGTCACCCACAATCAGAATTCAGGAAGAATAACAAAGCAATCAAACCCTAGAAATCAATCTAAATGAACAAATTCAACAAAACCCAGAATGATCAAAAAGGCAATTCACAATCACAAACAATGTTTCAATTCAACTCAGCTAACCCCCAATTCGTACAACCCATATTTTAAAATTGAAATACAAGTGACTCACCGCCACGGCTTGACCAGTGTCGTCCTCTTCAGTTCTTCATCACGAGCCACCTCTCCATTGCGGCGCTGCCGTCTCTTAGACTTACCCAGATGCGAATTAATTCACCGTCGGTTGGTGACACTTCCATCGCGTTGGGGACGACGCACCTTCTTCTCATAATCTTAGGTATTAAGTCCTTCTTCGTCTCTCTTGAAATCTGTAATCAGGGATTGTAGATGGAGTCGATGAGTGTTGCCTGTAAGAAGTTTGAGTATAAGTTGATGGCTTGTGATGCAAGTGTCATGGATATTTAATGACTAGGATCCCAATAGAGTCTAAAATTGATGAAAAATCTCCTAGTTAAGGATCCTTGTATGGGAAGGTGAAGGAATTAACATGATTGGTACCAAACCTAGTTTGTTTAGGACTTCTAATCATTGTATGATAGGTGCATTGATTAAGGAGTCTTAGGAAGATATAAAAACGGATTGATCTCTGCTCTCTCAGTGTGTGTACATATAAGGTTTTGAGTCTTCAAACCTATCTAAGGCTAAGCACTTCGGTTCTGAAAGAGAGGAGAAGATCAGTGCGGGTGCACAAATTGTGTTGCTGGTGTCGAGTCCTTCTTGCTGCAGTAATGGCTAAACCAGGTTCTATTCATGACCCAACTCATGTTTATATATACTTGCACTTAATTCTGAATCAATATACTTGTGATCTTTGTTGTTGTTTGGTTAAGTAATTTTTAAACTATTTACATGTGATATCAGAGCACCTAACGTACTCATAGGTCCAAATCATGTGTGTTGATTCAAAGAAAAACTGGGTTTTGCCTCAGGATTTTTTGGTATTAAACCTTTTTTGATTGTATCCTTAAAAAAACGACATGTCGTTTACTTTAAAATTTTGATGACCGTTGGTCGCCAACGGACATTCGCTTTTCTTCTCCTCGAACAGCCGAAATCCAGACATGAAAAACCCTTTTCTTTTTCGCGATGATTGGGTTGGTACAAGACGAGGAGAGAATCCTTATTCAACTAGAAAATATCTTCTTGCGAAATGGTGGATGATCATTGAGAATCTTAAAAGCCTTCAAAACTGCAATTCGCTGGTAATTTTTGTTTAAATTGTGCAAACTGTTTTGACTGCCTTGTTGATTGAATAAATCTTAGAACACCCGTGATTTCTTAATATTCATTTTTTATCTGAATGGTTGATATATTGGTATGTGTTTGTAATCGGTTCATATTTACCCTATGTTGATACCTCTTGACCTGTGTAAAACATGAATGAGTGTTTTAGTCTTACTGAATGCTAAAACACAAAAAGGAAAATACTTCAAGAGAATGAGTGTATGTCTCTTGAATGTCCATTTGATCCCATGATCAAACCGGATGATGATTGATTCACATGGTGAGTAAAATCGATTCATGTAATCAATGTAGTTCATCGACAAAGATGAGGTTGATCCTCACCACAGTGATGATCAATTGTCCCTTAAATCGATCAGATGAATGTAAAGCCGAATGAATCATATTGAACCCTGATTTCTTCACAGAGAATCAAGAGTAGTGATTTGAGTAGTGACTGACTGTTTAAATGATTGGGAGTAGCCCATTACATCCGCACACATGTGAATGTGTTAGGTTGTTCACAATCTCATAAACTTGTCACCTGAGACCTAGATAATCATCCACAGATGTTTATTGTTTGTCTTGTTAACATATGAGGATTCATTAAGTTTGAATGTTGCATGAATGCTACATGACTGTAAACCAGGATGTTTGACAATCAATTTCAATGAAATTGAAACATTGACTAGGAACAACTACAAGAGATGGAGGTCTTACCTGGAATTTCACCTGGGGTATGCTGGTTTGGACCTGGCCCTATTGGAACCTCAACCTGCTACACTCACCAACACCAGCACTAAAGAAGAGAGGGATTACTTCAAAGAATGGAAGCACTCGAACAGGTTGTCTCTCTTTTGCATTAAGAAGTCTATGCAGGATAATGTGAGGGGAGCCATTAAGGTGTAGGGTGACTCAGCAAGGGAATACTTGGATGTTGTGGCTACAAAATACCAAACCTCTGATAAGGCAGATGCTAACTTTCATCTATCTGAATTGGCTAGCATGAGGTTTGATGGCAGTGGGAGTATTCGTGATCATCTAATGAAGATGGTTGAAATGTCAGCAAAATTGGCAGATTTGAAGATCCCCATCAATGACCAGTTCTTAGTTCACCTGGCCCTCAACTCCCTGCCTCTAGAATATGGCACACTGAATGTGTCCTACAACCTGTAGAAGGACAAATAGGACATTAATGAGATGATCACTCAGTGTGTTCAGGAAGAACTTCGACAAAGAAAGGAGAAAGCATCTCTTGTCAACATGGTGTACCTAGCCAAACCTAAGAAGCCTGCACCATTGGGTAAGAAGTTCAGAACCCCTTATCATAATAGTGGATCTGCTGTAGTAAATCACCAACCCCTAAAGGTTAATCAATCTCACACCTTCAAAAGAAAAAAAACAAGATTTCAAATGCTATTTTTGTAAGAAACCAGGACATGCCAAGAAGGATTGTGCAGATTATAGGGCCTGGAAGTCCAAGAAAGCTAAAATGTTTTCCAAATTGCATATTTTTGTTTGTTTTGATTCAAATCTGGTTTTTACACCTCAAAACTCTTGGTGGTTTGACACTGGTTGTTCTGTGCATATCACTAATTCATTGCAGGGGTTCACAAATTTGACAAACCCCAGTAGATTGGTTTACAAAGTTTTTGTTGGGAATAGATCCAGCAGTGTCAAGCTAAAGTTTTCATCCAATCATGTTTTAGAATTAAAAGAAGTACTCTATGTAGCTTCTATGAGAAGGAACTTAATTTCAGCTTCTAGTTTAACTCGAGAAGGTTACTGTTTTGCTAGTAATCTTGATACAATTTCTTTTTACAAGTTCAATAATAAGAATGAATTACTTGGCACTGCTTCTTTGATTGGTGACATGTGGAAATTGAATTGTGCAGTGATGCATGAATGTTTTTTTGTTGGTCTGTCAGGATCTAAAAGTGTTTTGCTTGATGAAAACTCATTTATGTTATGGTATAAACGTTTAGGACACATTTCCAAAGAAAGAATCTAAAGACTAATAAAAATGGGTTGCTACCAAATCTGACTCCAACAGACTTGTCTGTTTGCATAAACTGCATTAAGGGTAAAACAACCTACCCTAGGAAGAAACATGCATCTAGAAGTACACACCTACTTGAAATCATCCACACAGATGTGTGTGGACCATTCCCTTTTAAAAAAATTTGTGGAAATTCTTACTTTGTAACCTTCATTGATGACTTTTCAAGGTTTACTTATGTTTATCTGATCTCTGAAAAGTCTGATGTTTTAAAATGCTTTAAGGTTTATAAACTTGAAGTTGAAAACCAACTTGACAAAACCATAAAAATTGTGAGATCTGATAGGGGTGGTGAGTACTATGGCCGATTCACTGAAAAGGGTCAACATATGGGACTTTTTGCTATATATTTACAGGAACATAAGATAGTGGCCCAGCGCACAACTCCATATAACCCACAACAAAATGGAGTGGCAGAAGGAAGAATAGGACCTTGATAAACATGGTTCGAAGTATGAAGTGTAGGGAAAACTTACCAGATTTCTTATGGGGAGAAGCTCTTATGACAACCAACTATGTACTCAATTGTGTCCCTAGTAAGGCTGTCCCTAAGACATCTTTTGAGCTATGGATAAGGTGGAAACCAAGCCTAAACCATCTGTACATATGGGGGTGTAAGGCAGAAGCTAGATTTTGTAGCATAGTGAAAGGAAGTTGGATAGCAGGACTGAGTCCTACTTCTTTATTGGGTATCCAAAAAAGTCCAAGGGTTATAGGTTCTACTGCCCTCATCTCAACACAAGGATTCAAGAGTCTCACAATGCCAATTTTTTGGAAGACTATGGCAATGACCATTTGGTTATTGACAACTCTGAGTTTGATGAAATCATAGCACCAGATCAGGCTTTCACTGAGGTGTCACAGCCTAACCTAAGCATGCCCTTAATCCCTGGTCCTCAACTCCCATCCTCTGGTCATATGGACATCTCAGAACCACCAGAACCCTCACTCCAACCACTGGATCAAGCATTCTCCACACATGAGCTTCCAGAACTGGGGAATGATGATACAACACTTCATCCACAACCTGAACCAAGAAGGTTCTCAAGGTCTAAACGCTATGCAATCCCACCAGATTATTTAGTGTACTTACAGGAGACAGAACTTGGTTTTGGGGATGATCAAAACCATTCTACTTACAAAGAGGCCATGGCCAACCCTCATGCCACCTTGTGGAAACAGGCAATGGATGAGGAATGTCAGGACCCGTCCTTAATCCCCCCGGGATTTACGAGGAACGCTCCTGATCCCGTGTGACACGGAGTGTTAGACCAGGAAAAATTAAAACCTTTAGCCCGAAGGCTTCCAGAGTACGCCAGGATCCGGAGGAGGTATGTGATATCTCGGTCTCTAATATAGTCCGCACCATATCCAACCTGAAGGGTATTGAAAATAGAAAGATTGTGAGTGGAAAAAAAGTAACAAGTTTCGTAAACACATTTTATAAAGACCTTTATACCCTTCACTAAAAAACATGCATGCATAGTAAAACCATTTATCCAATCACATATGTTTAAACAACCATATCCATACGGGCTTCTGCCCAAAACCATTTACAGAAAACCATAACATAGTAAACATATGTGGGATCTCGGCCCAAATCCATTTACAGAAATCTAGAACATAATAACCATATGTGGGATCTCAGCCCAAATCCATTTATCATCGTAAAACACAATTTCCTAAACCAGTTGAAATCATGTTCATCCATATATTTCATATCACCAATCCTGTCAGGGTAATCTAGAGCTACGCGCGTGCTACCCGGGATCTCAAATCCAAGTCTCTCTAGGGTCCACCCTGGTCAATGTCTGTAGATCAATGTCCCTCCTTGGAGGTTACGAACAATGGCCTTTCTGAGAGTAAGGAACCCAACTGGGGGGCAACTCCACTCAGTTAGTGCTCCGTGACTACTCCGGGTCCACCCAGGCCAACGACCCTCCCCGGGGGAGAGAATCATATATAAAGGATGACATACGAAAAACCTTTTGAAATCATTCTTTAAATCTTTCAAGGATTCATGCCCGGCTCCCATAAGTCGTCATGAACCATAAAATCCTTTCAAGGGTTCATGCCGGTTCCCATAAACTGTCATGAACCATAAAATTCTTTCAAGGGTTCATGCCGGTCCCTATAAACCGTCATGAACCATAAAAACCATTTATGGGTCCCTGACCCGAAATCACAATCTTAAAACATATTTGGCCCCTAAACCCAAATCCACATACAAACTGGACCTCAGCCCCGATTCGAAAACCAACTGGGCCTCTTGCCCGATATCGTAACTAAATGGGCCTCTTGCTCGATATAGTAAACCAAATGGGCCTCATGCCCGATATAGTAAACCAAATGGGGCTCGTGCCCGATACGTAAGTCAACTGGGCTCCGAGCCCGATTCGTAAACTAACTGGGCCTCCAGCCCGATACGTAAACCAACAGGGTCTCTGGTCCGATGCCTCATTAAATCAAATGGACCTCAAGTCTGGGAGTTCGTAACTCAAATGGGTCTCGTGCCCGATTCCATATTCCCAAATCCAAAATCAATTTAAGAATCGATTGGGCCTTCGGCCCGAGAACGTAACTAAAAAGGACTTCAAGTCCGAGGGTTTCCAAAACAAATGGGTCTCGAACTCGAGTTTACCTTTTCAAATCCAAAATCATTTCATTAAACTATTTCCAAAACCATAAGTACGGAAAATCTGAGTAAAATAAAAAACCTCGATTTACGTGCAAGCACGTAAATCACCTCGAAATGCGTGAAACCATATAATTCACCAATATCCAAATCAACATGATAGAATCATATTCATAAACCATATAAAACATGTATGCATGCATCACAGTTTATAAATCAAGGTCCACTCACAGACCGTCCTAAGATGCCACCTTGGTTTGCGTGCCGTAAGCCTCACTGGGCAAATCGTCATCACCGGGACTCCCAAACCTGTACAAATAAATCTAGAGGGTTACCAACTACCTTATTAACCTCTCATTGAAGCCCCGTAATTTTTCCGAATTTTTAGCTATTTTAAATCTCGAACCTAAACCTTCCGATGTCCCGAACATTATCGAGACGGTGTCTGATTGACACGAAACCAGTCCCAAAATGTTTGTTACATCGAATAGAAGATTTCATGTGTTGAACACATTCCTATAAAGTGGGCCATGCGCCCACATGCACCTCCTGAAGTGGCTACACGTGGGAGCCGCACGCCTCTGTTCATCTTCTTTTCAAATCGACTAAACCAGGTTCTCTGGTTCTGAACCGGCCGAATCGGTCTGGACTGGTCCAGGGCCCAAACTTGTCCATTTCGGTCCATTTTGTTCCCTTTTTAATCCTAGAGTTTCCTAACATCAAACCCCAAACCTTCTAGCCATTAAACACACCGAAAATAGAAGGAAAACCGTACCTCCATACGTCGACAATGGCGACGGCGACTTCCTCCGCCGTTCACCGTCCTTCCCGGCCATCCCAGCTTCCTTTCTTGCTCTCAAATGGTTCCTACGACCTCCAGAAACCCAGTTCTATTAATGAAAATCACCAAAACCCTTTAGAACTCATTTTCCAATTTTTGAAACCAATACCTCACAGGTCGAGTTCCTCCGCTGTGGACCGCCGCCGTGGCTCATCACCGTCGTGCCCTCATCATCTCAGTCTTTCCCTAACTCTCACAAAACCATGAGGACGTAGATATGGTGCTAGTGTGATGTGGTGTGGTGTTTGTTTTGCTCATGGAAATGGAAAAAATGGAGGTTTCGGGTTTATGGGAAAATAGAGAGGATGGAGGATATCTGATGAGAGTGAAATGAGATAAACGGGGAGTATGAGAGTTTAGTTGAAATGGATGGTTAGGATTGAATGGTGGGTGAGGTTTAATTATAAAATAATAATAATAATATTTAATTAACTAGATACACAAATTAGGGGTTTGGGCCAATGGGATGAGTGACACTTGTCACTCATCTACGGGTCCCACCTAAAATATCTACCCAATCAGAATAAAGCCACCTCATCAATGCCTCGATATACATGCATAGTGAAATTGAACTTCCGTGACCCATAACTTTCCCGTTCGAAGTCCAATTTTGACGTGCCGCCTGCCTATGGATTCGTATTGTCCCGATCTATGTAACGGTCCTTGGCCCTCGGCCATCAGACCTTCCAAGTCAAAAGTCCACTATTTGCCCCTTTTTAACTAAATTACCAAATTACCCCTGAACTTCCGAACGTCATAACTTCTTCCTCGAATGTCGGAATCGAACGTGCCACCTGTCTATAAACTCGTGACGTCCTGAACTACGTCACAGTCATCGGCCAAAGTTCATTTGACCGCCTGAACAAAAAGTCAATGTTTTGCCCACGCCCAATCGCAAAACGGTCATTTTGCATCATTCGTCCGATTTCGCTCAACTAATCACCGATTAATCTCACTAATCCTTATTAGTCACTAATCTAATCTTGGAATTCGGGACGGGTCGTTACAAGGAACTTCTGTCGATGGAGAAGAATAGGGTAAGGGATTTGATTGATCACCAACAGGACATCAAGCCAATCGGCTGTAAATGGGTATTCAAGACAAAACGTGACTCAGATGGAAAGATTGAGAGGTGAAAAGCAAGACTTGTTGCTAAGGGTTTCACTCAGAGAGAAGGTATTGATTACATGGACACGTTCTCACCTGTCTCTTCCAAAGATTCCCTGAGGATTCTCATGGCCTTAACAGCCCATTTTGATATGGAGCTACATGAAATGGATGTTAAGACAGCCTTCCTCAATGGTGATCTCACTGAACACATATTTATGCAACAACCTCCTGGATTTATTGAAAGGGGGAAGGAATCCATGATCTGCCAACTCAAGAAGTCCATATATGGTCTGAAACAAGCCTCACAGCAGTGGTATCTCAAGTTTGATCAGGTGGTCACTAACTATGGGTTTACAGAGAACAAGCTGGATGATTGTATCTACCTCAAGGTCACTGGATCAAGGTTTATTTTTCTAATCCTATATGTTGATGACATTCTCCTAGCCAGTTCTGACTTACAATTGTTAGAACATACTAAATCGATGTTATCTGCACATTTTGAAATGAAAGATCTGGGTCCAGCACATTTTGTTCTAGGGATAGAGATAATGAGGGATAGACAGAGGAGGCTCTTAGGACTCTCTTAGAGGAACTACATTGAAAGGGTCCTCAAAAGATTCAATATGGAAAGGTGCTCCAAATGAGAGGTCCCTGTGAATAAAGGCGACAAACTACACAAGGACCAATGTCCTCGGAATGATTTGGAAAAATTAATGATGCAAGACAAACCATATGCATCTCTAGTGGGCAGCATAATGTATGCACAGGTGTGCACCAAACCTGATTTGGCTTTTGCTGTGAGTTTGTTGGGTACGTTTCAAGCAAATCCAGGAGTAGCTCACTGGACAGTTGGGAAAAAGGTTCTCAGATATCTCCAAAGAACCAAAGACTTCATGATGGTATATGGTAGAACCAATAACCTTGAGTTAGTAGCCTATTCAGATTCTAATTTAGCTGGTTGCTCTCTAGACAAAAAATTTACTGGTGGTTACATTTTTATGATGACAGAAGGGGCAGTATCTTGGAAAACTGCAGAACAAACCACGATTGCCACATCTACTATGCAAGCAGAGTTCATAGCTGTATATGAAGCTACCAAATAGATAATGTGGCTCAAGAACTTCATGGAATAGCTTGTAGTGATCGACTCAATCAGCAGAACCATTACCCTCTATTCTGACAACACGTCAGTTGTTTTCTTCTCTAAGAACAATAGAAGGACATCTGCCACACGGTTAATGGAGGTGAAGTATTTACTGGTTCAAGAAAAGGTCAAGGAAGGGATTATAGAGGTGATTCACCTGAGCACCAAGTTGATGCTTGCTGATCCTATGACAAAGGCACTACCAGTAAATGAATTCAAAGCTCATGTTGCCAACATGGGGCTTATTGCCTCTTTTGATTTAATTAATTAGTGGGAGTAAGGTGTTCTAATTTGTTTATTTTAGTTTTTTTTGAACTGTGGAACTCATATGTGTTTTTCAATACCGGACTTGATTAATTCATAAAGGGAAAAGGCAATGGTAGTAATTGTGTTTGAATGTTTGGATCATTGTTACTTTGGTTATGTATTTGGCTTAAATGAATTCCCAGTAAGTTTCATGATTTCTGTTAAGGAATGATCAAAACATGGGAGCATTGTTGATGCAGTGCTTGCTGGTTCTATTTTATATCAGGAATTACAGCATTGCGCTGTTGTCATGTGCTCATAGTGGCTATGAGGCAATGATGCAGAGTTGCATCAAAGCTCTCATGATTCTGTGAGTATGGGACAAACGTGACATCTGTGAATAGGATTCAGTTGAGTTAATTTTGGATTCTGTGATCACTTTTGGGATGAGTCAGTTGTGAACTTGCAGGGCCTCTCTTATAGTCAAGTGGGAGAATGTAAGAAGTTTGAGTATAAGTTGATGGCTTGTGATGCAAGTGTCATGGATATTTAATGACTAGGATCCCAATAGAGTCTAAAATTAATGAAACTCTCCTAGTTAAGGATCCTTGTACGGGAAGGTTAAGGAATTAACTTTGCTTAGGACTTCTAATCATTGTATGATAGGTGAATTGATTAAGGAGTCTTAGGAAGATATAAAAACAGATTGATCTCTGCTCTCTCAGTGTGTGTGCATATAAGGTTTTGAGTCTTGAAACCTATCTGAGGCTAAGTACTTCGGTTCTGAAAGAGAGGAGAAGATCAGTGCGGGTGCACAGATTGTGTTGCTGGTGTCGAGTCCTTCTTGTTGCAGTAATGGCTAAACCAGGTTCTATTCATGACCCAACTCATGTTTATATATACTTGCACTTAATGCTGAATCAATACACTTGTGATCTTTGTTGTTGTTTGGTTAAGTAGTTTTTAAACTGTTTACGTTGACTCTATCTTTCACTCTCCCCGTCTTCAACCTTCATGTCTTTCTCCATTTTTGGAGCTCTATGAGTTTGGACTTCTTCATTTTGTACCCTTTTGTCTCTCACGATCTCACACTCTCACCTATTAATGTTAAATATGTTATTAAATGGAATTAAAGGAAATGAAGAGTCGTGAGACTATTGGAAAGTTTGGACGATGGACCAATCAAATGAAACATGTAAAAGTTTAGTTGTTTGCATACACAATCTCTCACTATGTAGAGTACAACTAATTACACATTTTCATAATCTCATACCATTAACATTTAAAAGAATAAAGACAATTACAATTTTAATTGTCTTTTGTCTCTATAATTTAAATTGCTAATGGACCACACATCCATTACCATTAAAATAGAACTATTTTATTAATTGCGCTCACCAAGTTACCATAATTAATTAATTACTTGCACTTTAATAATTCACATAAAAATTTGAATTCCTACCTCTTATCTCTCCCCATTAGAAACACTAAATCTTGTCTTGGGCAAAATATTATGAATTGTGGAACCCAAAAACATCCAAAAATTGTGGAGCTGCCATGTGGCTCATAATCCCCAAAATGACCAAATTGCCTAGCAATAACACTCATCATTTGAAAACACCCACATATTAAATACTCTATTTACCAGCTAAATACGTTACTTAATCGGGTTAAAATCTCCGTAATATTAATATTCTCCCCGAGAGTTAATTGTCATTATTCTTAATAAAGGACAATTAAATATTGATATTAAAATACAGTAATTATCATTATTATCATAATGAGCTATTATTATAATTATTAAATAATTAAATATATTATTTATTAATTACAAATTCAACTGACCAATCAGAACGCTCCGAGGCTCCCAAGATTTTCCTATAAATAGCGGAGCACATTTCATTTCCAAGGTACGTCGATTCTTCGCTTCGAAGTATATCATTTTCCTCTCTCAAAGCTAACTTAGGCATCAGAGTGTTCTTGGTCGAATAACCCCCCGAGTAAATCGATCGAGGCAACGATAGCTAATTGTTTGCTATTTGCAGGAATTGTGAGGACTTTTCACGGCGGGTTCGATTTTTGATTCAACAATTGGTGCTTTCATTGAGAGTAATTGAGGAATACTCAGAAGAAGCTCTCTCGTTTGTTCATCGTTCTTCAACGGTGTTCATTGTTCTTCAGGAAATTGTTCATCGTTCATCTTTCTTCGTTCGTCGTTCATCGACATTGTTCGAAGATTTTGAACGTTGTTCAAATCATCCATCAACAAGCTTTCCAGCTCAAGATTCTTTTTTTCGACATGGCTAGGGTTCGTCGATCCGTTCACTCAGCTGGAGAAGGTGTTTTTGCCTCAACTGCTCAGACGAGGAATGAGGCTCGCATAGAGACACCGGAGGAGCGTCCAATTCGACCCAGGTGGGTGTCCATAGATGCACCCATGGAGACGCTAGGAGGAAGGCCAACCTTCAGCTTCGGTGCATTCTCCTCACCAGCTAACCAAGTGCCCGCACTAGGGGAAAGAGCTTCGACTTTGCAACAGGCGGACGGGCAGTTGGTGGGAAATGCATCACGACGTGATCAGCCCATAACAAATATGGACCTAAGGGACTTTCTGGAGGGACGTCACGAAGTCTCAGGGAAAAGTCACCACCAACCTCCCCAGGACAACTTGGCGCATCAAGTTGAAAGGTTGAGCAGCCAAGTTCAACTTCAGTTAGAGCTCTTGCAGCGACTCCTGGCAGAAAGATCAGTCCAAGAGCCAGACAGACATTCCACGTCACGAGGAAGACAAGAGAGTGCTCCAAGGCGACCTGGGAAAGAACCGATTCATTGCCGAACAATGTCACGAGACACTTCGCTAAGCGACTCCGGTGAAGAAAGTCATGATCGCCGAGCAAAGAGCCCACAACGCCTAAGGCCATCAGTACATGAGCGGCTAGGAAGTAGGATTGGGGCAATTTCACGGGTGGAGCGCTCACAACGCTCACATGGGAGTAGGGGGCAACATCAGGCTCAACACAAAGACCCAAGACAATCTGCCAATGGCAGTGAGAAGGAAGATGAAGCCTACTCCCTTGCACGGTCCCGGAGATCAAGGGGAGAAGCTCAAGGAGGCTCTCGGCGATTAGCACAAAATGACTCACCGCCTCGGCAAGGTGCGTTGCGGGCTAATGATGTTCAAAGAATGTTGGACAGGTACCTTCGTGCTCAACGAGATGGCGATCTAGAGGACGATCTGCGTCGCCAGATACAACTATCCACGCCTTTTGTAAGGGATATTGAGGAGGAGCCATTCCCTCAAAGGTTTGCAACGCCAAACTTCACTCCATTCAAAGGAGCCTCCGACCCGGTAAAGCACATAGATTATTACGGGGAGTCATGGTCCCCCACAGGCATAACGATGCGCTTATGTGCAAAGTTTTTCAAGCTTCTCTTCAAGGCTAAGCCATGACTTGGTTTAATCATCTCCCCTGAGGTCGATTGCATCCTTTGAAGAGTTAGCTCTAGCATTTGTGAAGGAGTACGCACAACTTCGGACAATCAAGGTGAAGGATGACCATCTTTTCTTTGTCCGAAAGAGAGCAAAAGAAACTTTGCGACAATACATACGAAGGTTTTGCGAAGAGAAGTCTCGGATTGTCGGCTGTAGCGACCTTGTTGCGGCAATGGCATTTAAACAAGGACTCCCTCGGGACAGCCAGCTTTACGGGGACATCGTCATGAGTAATGCGCGAAGTCTCACCAAAATGCTTTTGCTAGCAGAGTGGCATGCAAGCTGGGAGGACGAGAAGAACGCCACCCATACTCAAGACCATGCTGGGGCTAGCGAAAAGGCCTCCAATAAAGATGAGTCCCATGGAAAGTTTACGGCTGGAAAGTCCAACAAGCGTAAGGCAGGAAAACCTTCCCAAACACCAGATATGGGGAAACCTAACTTGCAGCTATCTTTGCCAGTCCATCAGATTCACAATGAAATTAAGGACAAGCCATGGTTTAAGAAGCCGGAGCTAGTCAAAGGTGATCAAGAGAAGGCTGATAAAACAAAGTGGTGTGCCTTTCACGAGTTTTGTGGGCATAATATCGGAAAATTCATATCGTTCGAGAGATATCTCCGGAATCTCATCAAAGAAGGACATTGTACTGAGTACGTCAAAAGGAAGGCTGTGGATTAACCAGCTGACAAATGACCGAAGGAACCTGCAGCAAACATGATTCGCATCAATACCATCATAGCTGAATCGGAGTTGCTAGGAACCACCTCCAAGCAAAAGAAAAGAAAGATCCGAGATGCACTGGCCGTCTCTCAGGTCTCCCATGTTTCCACCCCCGGAGTGGCCAACGACCTTGTCCTTGGTTTCTCTTTGAAGGACAAGGTAGAACTTGACTGGCCACATGATGATGCTTTAGTCGTGTCAATCCAGATCGCTCATGCTCAAGTTGATCGGATTCACGTTGATAAAGGGAGCGCAGCAAATACCCTCAGCCTGGATGCAGCGCGCAAGATGGGGTTAGAAAGCCTCACAACAAAAAGAGCTGTCCCGCTCCGAGGTTTCAATAGGTCGACCTGCATGACCATAGGCACTCTCCAGCTGGATGTACATTATGATCCTGTAGTCACGTCCCAAACTTTCTACATCATGGACAAGTACTCTCCATATAATGGAACTTTGGGAAGGCCATGGCTTCACAAGATCCTCGCAACCACGTCAAGCCTTTACCAGAAGATTCGGTTCCCTATTCCCGGTGGTGGAATCGGGGAGATTAAAGGCGATCAGGCGATGGCTCGGCGGTGCCTCACTGAAGAGCTAAAGGAGGTCAAGGAGGCAGAGTTTGTTCCCCATGCAGGATCATCCACTGGGGGCAAGCCTACTTCTTCGTTTCCCAAATAGCAACTAATCACGGGTCAAGATCCAGACATTCATGAGGAACTACCAACTCCAGAAGGATGGCAGCCGGAGGATGACGTCACCCTCATCAAACTTGACCCTCAATATCCTGAGCGAGAAGCCCGCATTGGTGCTCGGTTGAGTAACACAGAAAAATAAGAACTCATAGCTTTCCTGCGTGAGGAGAAAGAAGTTTTTGCTTGGTATCCGTCTGACATGCCGGGGATTGATCCTACCATCGCTTGCCACAAGCTGAACATCAATCCCAACCACAAGTCGGTCAAGCAGAAAAGACGCAATTTTTCCCCCGAGAAAATTGCTATCATCCAAGAGGGGATTGACAAGTTACTCGTTGCTGGATCCATTGAAGAAGTTCCTCACTCTGAATGGCTAGCAAACGTCGTACTTGTCAAAAAAAAGGAAGCAGGACGATGGAGAGTTTGTGTTGATTACACCGATCTCAATCTTGCGTGCCCAAAGGATAACTATCCTCTGCCCAGAATCGATCTCTTAGTGGACTCAACTGCAGTAAATGAGCTCCTAAGCTTCATGGATGCATACTCGGGCTATAATCAAATTTTCATGTTTGAAAAAGATAAGGACAAAACTTCCTTCGTCTTCGACCGAGGTGTGTACTGCTACAAGGTCATGCCATTTGGTCTCAAGAATATGGGTGCAACGTACCAGAGGCTCGTCAAAATGAAGCTCAACCCTCTGAAGTGTACATTCGGGGTATCAGCAGGAAAGTTCTTGGGGGTACCTTGTGAATCAGCGTGGGATCAAAGAAAATCCGAAGAAAATCAAGGCGATTCTCGAGATGAAGTCCCTATCAAGTCTGAAGTAGATTCAAAGTCTCACTGGACGAGCAGCAGCATTGAACATGTTCTTGTCCAAGTCAATTGACCGATGTCGACCTTTCTTCCAAGCAGTAAAGAAGGCATCCAGAGATAAGTGGGATGAAGGTTGTGAAAGAGCATTTCAAGATCTCAAGGCCTACTTGACGTCTCCATCGCTGCTATCAAAACCCAAAGATAACGAGGACCTATTTCTATATCTGAGGGTCTCTGATGTTGCAGTAAGCTCTGCACTTATCCGGGAAGAGAATGGGATTCAACTGCCTATGTTCTACATATCCAAAGCCCTTCTTGATGCTGAGACACGATATCCGAAATTCAAAAAGCTGATCCTCGCATTACTGGTTACCACAAAGAAGTTGAGGCCTTACTTTCAAGCTCATCGAGTCATCGTCATGATAGAGTATCCACTTCGTTCGTTACTTCATGCACCCGACGCATCGACACGGGTAATGAAATGGTACATAGAATTGAGTCAGCATGATTTGCTCTATCGTCCACGAACAGCTGTCAAAGGCCAGGCGTTAGCGGATTTTGTTGTGGAGTTCACACCAGCGTCACTGGAAGGAAGCAATAGCAATAAGTTTGGTAATGCCCCCAGGAGCGCTAGCACTTCCCTGTCACAAGATCATGGAGACAGTTCCTCTTCTCTGCAACCCTCAACATCCAATCATCTATGGAAGCTCTTTGTTGATGGTTCCTCGAACCAGAAGGGGGCAGGAGCGGGGATTGTCCTTATCACTCCTGATGGCTCAATAATGGAACAGGCAGTACAGTTTGGATTCAAAGCTTCTAACAATGAAGCGGAGTATGAAGCTTTGATTTGTGGGCTCACACTTGCCAAGGAGTTGGGGGTCAAAAAACTTGCTATTCATTCGGATTCGCAGCTGATCACTAACCAATCGATCGGTGAATATGCTGCGCGTGATGCACGGATGCTCAGATATAATAACAAGGTCCAGAAAATGCTTGCGTTTTTCTCGGTTTTCACTTTTCATCAACTTCCACGAGCCGAAAATACATAAGCAGATGCGTTGGCCAATCTAGCCTCATCACTTGACTTTCGTTTCAAGCGCTCAATCCCGATTGAGTATCTCGAGGAGAGGAGTATTGATGTGAAGGAGATTGAAGTAAGACAAATTGATTCATCTCCAAGCTGGAAATATCCTTTTATCAACTATCTAGAGCATGGAACGTTGCCTGATGAACGATTAGAAGCCCGCAAAGTCCAGATGAAGGCTGCACGATACTATGTTGACAAGGGCCGACTCTTTCGAAAGTGCTTCACAGGGCCGAACTTGCTATGTTTGAGGCTTCCGGAAACGTTGAAAGTCTTAGTTGAAATTTATGAAGGACATTGTGGGAATCACTCTGGTGGAAGATCGCTTGCTCAAAAGACGCTTAGTGCAGGATTTTACTGGCCAACTCTGCGCTAGGACGCCTTGCAATATGCCCAGAAATGCGGCAAATGCCAAAGGTTCAAACCTAACCAATTGGCCCCACCGGAGGAGTTGCATGCACAGACAAGCCCTTGGCCATTCATGCAATGGGGAATTGACATCGTTGGACCGCTCCCAAGCACTCCAGTTCCAAGCAAGAAGTATTTGATTGTTGCCACTAACTACTTCACCAAATGGGTGGAGGCAAAGGTCTTGGCCACCATAACTCAAGCTGATGTTCAAAAATTCATCTGGAGCCAGATTATCTGTCGATTTGGACTTCCCAAGGTTATTCTAACAGACAATGGAACTCAGTTCACTGGCGCCATAATCAACGAGTTTTTTGAGTCTTGGAAGATCAAACATTTCACTTCAACTGCATATTACCCCCAGGGTAATGGCCAGGCAGAAGCTTCAAACAAGACGATCCTTGACTGTATCAAGAAGCGACTCGATGATAAGAAAGGCTTGTGGGAGGAGGAGTTAGATGGCACTCTCTGGGATTACCGTACCACTCCGCGTCGTGCAACAGTAGAGTCTCCATTCACCCTTGTATACGGCACTAACGCGGTCATTCCTCCACAATTTTTTGTTCCAGAACCCTTTACCGAGCTCGATGATCCAGCAGTCAACTCCATTGCTATAAGAACTTCACTTGATCTCAACGAGGAATTAAGAGAGCAAGTGGTGAAGCGCATCTCCAGCTACCAGTAGCAAGTGAGAAGTTCCTACAACAAGAAGGCTCGGCTTTGGCACTTTCTCCCAGGTGACCTTGTTCTCAAGAAAAAGTTTACAACACCCAATCGCCCAGGGTCTCAAAAACTGAAGTCCCCATGGGAAGGACCTTACCGAATCTACCAAGTAGGCGGAAATGGAAGCTACACCTTTGAGAAAATGGACGGAAAGTTAGTGAGTGGTTCCATGAACGCTCATCACCTCCGAAAGTATCATGTGTAATGCAAACTAGAGCTCAAAAGCTAAGCTAGTCATTGTTTTGTGCAAAGTATAGACTTTATTTTCAAGAATGATGTATTTAAACTTATCAATAAAGATATCAAGTCATTCCTAGTTCACCTATGTGTTATTGTACATTCGGCAAGTTCTCAAAGCCTTCTTCCGGGAAGCATCCAAAGCCTTCTCCCGAGAAGCACCCAAGCCTTCTTCCGAGAAGCATCCAAATCCTTCTTCCGAGAAGCACTCAAGCCTTCCTCTCGGAAGCACTCAAGCCTTCCTCTCGAAAGCACTCAAGCCTTCCTCTTGGAAGCACACAAAGCCTTCCTCTTGGAAGCACTCAAAGCCTTCCTCTCGGAAGCACTCAAGCCTTCCTTTTGGAAGCACACAAAGCCTTCATCTTGGAAGCACACAAAGCCTTCCTCTCGGAAGCACCCGAAGCCTTCCTTCAGGAAGCACCTCAAGCCTTCCTCTTAGGAAGCACCCAAAGCCTTCATCTTGGAAACACCTTAAGTCTTCCTTATGGAAGCACGTCAAGCCTTCTCTTAAGAAGCATAAGCCCTTCCTTGAAGGAAACACCAATGAAAATGCTAATAAAGTTAGTTAAACCCAACATTAAAAGCCCATGGCTACAACAGGGGGCATTTGATAAGCAAATAAGTTTGGGATACATCAAATAGTTGGAAAAATTTGACAAAGAGCCGGGAGGACAAAATTCTTCATAAATATTGTTTTCATTTATTCATTCGAAAAATGGTTGGCTAATCACATCTTGATTGCTCAAGCCAGTTATTCAATACAAAAATGAAAATGCAATCGTCAACATACACATGTAAAGACACTACGGATGCAAGTCTTCAAAACTCATTGATTTTCTAAATTCTTCCCACTATTCTGCTGATAGTAGGGAAGTGTCGTTAAAAAACGATTCAGCAGTCTCAGGGGCAGCTTCCTTTCTGGTCTCGGTCTGAGGCACTGGGTCCGGTTCCGGTGCAGGCTCGTATTTTTTCTCCAGCTCTGGTTCCCGCTCTTTGGTGGTGATCCCACTGCAGCTTGCCATGTCCAACTTTTGCGCCTCATTTTCTTTTTGGCACAAAGTTGTGGGGGCATGTGGTGGCAGTAAATGGTCGTGTCTCGGAAGCCTTCCAATCTTCAGATTCTGGACTTCCACCTCCAAAAGTTTGATTTTGTCATCAGAGTCCTGCAAATTTCTGCGCAGCAAAGTGACCTCATCTCGGGAAACATCTCACTCATTCTCTATCAGCATCCTCTCTGCACGGCTTGTCTCCAGCTCACCCACTTTGCCTTCCAATGTATGGATTCTTCCGACCAAGACTTCTTTGTTTCGTCTAGAGTGATCTCGCGCTTCTCGAAGGCGTTTATATTCGCTCTTCATTTGCTTGTTTTCATCTTCCAAATTAGCATTTCCACGAAGCATGTCAACTAACTTATGGGCCCCAGCTTTCGCAATCCTAAGGTCTCGGACTACCTTATCGTAAGCTCCTTGTGGAACAGTTTTTTCAGTTCCCACTGCTAGGATGGGGGCACCTATCACATCAGGAGTCTTGGATGACGACCGTGTCTCCTCCACTATTCGATATGGGCCTTCATCCCTCAATGCTTCGGTCACTTCAAGGGAAGTGGGAATCGCCTTCAGCTTCTTAAGTTGTTTGGCTGCATCATGACAAAGACCGTATGAGGTTTTGCGCTTGCTAGATGACTCTGCAGGACTAGAATGGTCGGGCTTGGAAGGAATCTGATGATCATGCTTTCTCTCCAAAGAGCCAATGGGTCCTTGCTTGTTGTTCTTCTTCTGGGTAACGGGTTTTTTCAAGCGCAGTAGAGCGCTTAGCCACTCCTTGATTAGGATGTCCGAAGGCCTTCCGCCATTCATGTCTCTGAGTGGAGAAAGTAGCCAGCTAATGTCTCGAAACTCTGGAGGAATTTTCAAGGCCATGTCAATCTTTTTGAGATCAGGATGACCTTCAAACCCGCTATACAGCTCATCGAACATGCGGAAGTGCGAGGCAATCCTCAGGTCTGGGGAGGCAAGTTTGTCCCATGCGCCACCAACTTCGATGCAGTTGAATCTGTACGTGTTGTCATCAAACTCGGTCCTAAAAAAAATAAAGAAAATGTATGGGACCCGCTGGTTACAGCAGTAAAAAAAAATAAAAAAAATTTTCAAATAAAACCGCCACGTGCTAGCCCGGGAACGAGTAGCAGAGGCCCAAGCAGTCCATCCTAACATCACCGAGCAGTCATAGGTGTGGTGTGATAGCCGTGGGACCCATCTTTGTCACTCCACTCAGCACGCGACATATGTCCCGACTCTGACCTTCCGATCAGAGCCCCTTGTGAAAACTCGCCACGTGGCGCTGCTCCCAAAGCTTCGACGCAGCACCTCCAGACAGCAGCCGACGCGTGGCAGGCGCTAATTGGTACTAGCAGGGCCTCAGAAAGAGGCGGGCCCGCCTACCTGGCCAACCAGTAAGCGTCGAGCAGGTGTCCAACATCTGCAGCCTTCACCGACAGCCCCTGCAAGTGGTTTCTGAGCCACCAATCAACGCGTCGCACGTGGCAACAACTGCAGCCTTCACCGACAACCCCTACAAGTGGTTTCTCAGCCACCAATCAACGCGTCGCACGTGGCAGCTTGCAGTTCACCTAACAACACCTGTCGGCGCGTGGCGCGGACGCACCAGACGCGACCTGACGTCCGACCGTCCCACTCATCACTCTCGCGCCACGTGTTCGATTTTGGACCGCTCCATCAGCTGTTGTTGCTCCATTTAAATTGGCCAACCAATCAATCCAGACTCTTTTGTTTTTGGTCCACAAACCAAGTAATCCATGTCATTACCAAGTCCCGATTACCAGCAAAAAAATATGCAAAAAAATGATATAAAAAACAAATGAACGAATATCAAAAAGAGAAGAATGTGGGGACTTACACACGACACATCCTCAAAATTGGCGTCAAGATGTTTCTCCTCTCACTTCAAACGGCAAAAGTCTCCTCCCTCTTTCCGAACTAGACAAAACATAAAGCAAGGTTAAACCCATCTGCCCTACAACTATCTAAATAAATAAAAAGGGAGCCACCCGAAATTTAATTTCATTAAAATTGGAATTCATTCCATTTAATTAAAAAGAATTTCACTTAATTATACTTAATTGGCATTTATTCTGTTAATCAAAATAAATTTCATTTAGTCACATTTAATTAAAATTTATTTTGTTTACCTAAATTGAATCTCATTTAATTAAAAGTTGACTATATTCTTTTTCCATAAAGATTTAGTTCAAAACAAAAACGGAAACACACCAATTTCCAACTCAAAAAAAAAAAAAATATATATATATATATATATATATACATACACCTTACTAATTTAGTTATGGGTTCAGCATTTTTCTTCGACACGAGGAGCAAAAAAACAAAAGAATTCCAAGAATGTACATTTCTTCGGATTCCTTGAATCCCTAAGCGATGTGGGGGCATTTATGGAACCCAAAAACATCCGAAAATTGTGGAGCTGTCATGTGGCTCATAATCCCCAAAATGACCAAATTGCCCCTGACAATAACACTCATCATTTGAAAACATCCACACATTAAATAATCTATTACCAGCTAAATACGTTATTTAATCGGGTTAAAATCTCCGTAATATTAATATTCTTCCCGAGAGTTAATTGTCATTATTCTTAATAACGGACAATTAAATATTGATATTAAAATACAATAATTATCATTATTATCATAATGAGCTATTATTATAATTATTAAATAATATATTTAATAATTAAATATATTATTTATTAATTACAAATTCAACCGACCAATCAGACGCTCCGAGGCTCCCAAGATTTTCCTATAAATAGCGGAGCACATTTCATTTCCAAGGTACGTCGATTCTTCGCTTCGAAGTATATCCTTTTCATCTCTCAAAGCTAACTTAGGCATCAGAGTGTTCTTGGTCGAACAACCCCCCGAGTAAATCGATCGAGGCAACGATAGCTAATTGTTTGTTGTTTGTAGGAATTGTGAGGACTTTTCGCGGCGGGTTCGATTTTTGATTCAACATGAATAATATCTTTTGAGGGGCTAAATCTTACTTTTAGCCACTTACCCTTACCTAAAACTTTAATTAAAAAATAAAAATAAATACGTAAAAATTTGTAGTAGTTGTATGGAATACTAATTAGGGATTAACGATGGTGGTTGTATGAATTAAGAAACTTCAATCTTGTGCCCCTAGCCACATTTAGTGTAGGTGAGGTTTCCACTTGAGGGAAAATTTCATTCTCAGCGTATTCTTCTATGTAACGTTATATATGCATATATGAATATTGTATATATACACAACTCCCAAAATAATTGATTTTATTTAATACGTACGTGTTCAATGAATACAAATATACAAACCTCTCCCACCAAACACATTATCCATGCTCCAAATTAAATTGAAATAAAAAAAAAATTATGTAGCAAACATGATACGAATTTACTAAAACTACTTCTTGGATTGAATGTAAATACAATTGTACTCATTCACGAATCCCCACAGAAACACTTGATGTCTCACGAGATGGGGGCATTCCGAAAATTACAATCCCAAATTTGCGTTTGCATTTTGTGCCACCTCATTAGATTGCACGACCTGCTATTTGTTGGCCATTAATGAATTAGGATACGCTAAATCTAGAAGACACTTTCTCGCCACCTAGCCCTGTGAATGGGCCTAAAGGTGCCACCTCGACTCATGGCCTTTATTAAAAGGGCAAAATACTGGTTCATTTTAAAAGGGGTAGAGATCGACGAGCAAGCTAGGAAAAAAAAAAAACAATAGTAGAAAGTGATTTGTCTCCTTGTGATCCTTCTAACACTTTTTTAGTTTTTCTAATGATAACGCTTGGATTGCATTAGGAAAGAAAATATCAAAACTCTACACTTTTTTTTTTCTTTCTAAAGTAGTGATGTGATATGGTGGAATTCAAAATTATGCAAAAATTATGAAATTGCAATGTGACTTATAATTCTCAAAATGTTTAGATTGCAAATGACAATGTCATTAACAATTTATAAATACCCGCACAATAAATAATGTATTTTCAGCTAAGTACATTATTAAATCAGATTAAAAGTCTAAATAATATTAATTTTCTCCGAGAAATAATTGGTAATTATAACAATAAAACATTTGTTGTTATTACTAATTATCATTATTATCATAATTATAATTAACATTAATTATCATCATTATCATTATTGTCATAATGAACAATTATTATAATTAATAAATAATATATTTTAGTAATAATATATTATTTATTAATTACAAATTTGACCGACCAATCAGAATGCTCCGAGGCTCCCTAAGTTTCCCTATAAATAGCGAAGCTCATTTCATTTCCAAGGTAACTTATTTCTTCGCTTCGAAGTATTTCCTTTTCCTCTCTCAAAGTTGACTTAGGCATCAGAGTGTTCTTCGTCAAACAACCCCCGGGTAATCGATCGAGGCAACGATAGCTAATTGTTTGCTGTTTGCAGGAATTGTGAAAACTTTTTGCGGTGTGTACGATTTTTTATTCAACAATTAGTGATTGCATTGAGAGCCGATTGAGAAATACTCATAAGGAGCTCTCACGATCGTTCATCATTCTTCAACGGTGTTCATCTTTCTTCAGATTTTTGTTCATCATTCATATTTCTTCGTTCGTCGTTTATCTACATTGTTAGAAGATCTTGAACGGTGTTCAATCATCCAACAAAAACTTTCCGTACAAAAATTTCTCTCAAATCAACGTGGCTAGGGTTCTTCGATCCTTTCGATCAACTAGATAAGGTGATCGATTAGATGCTCGCAAAATCCGGATGAAGACTGCACTATACTATGTTAACAAGGGCCGACTTCTTCGAAAGTGCTTCACAAGGCCAAAATTGTTTGAGGCATCCTGAAACATTGAAAATCTTGGCTGAAATTCATGAAGGGCATTGTGGAAATCATTCTGGTAGAAGGTTGCTTGCTCAAAAGACGCTTAGTGCATGCTTTTATTGGCTAACTTTGACAGGACCCATGCTTAATCCCTTAGGATTAACGTGGAATGACTTGCTTCCGTCTGATACCACGTGTCAGACTATGGGATATTACCGTGACCCATTCAGGGTTTCTAGAGTACGCAGCTTCATATGATGCCTTGGTCTCTATTACAGCCCGCATCCGCGATCAACCTGGAGGGTGCCAAAATCAACAAAAAGTGTGAGTGGATAAAAATAAAATGGTTTGGAAAACCAAATCCAAAATCATCATTTTACACTCCATTTTATAAAGCATGCATGCATAAACAATTAAATCATTATTTTCCAATAAAACATTAAAATTAAAACACATATGAAAACAAATGCTTTCATCGTAAAACCAATACATGTGAAAATATCTGGACACGAAGCAATAGATCCATAAAAACTGTAGGGGAATTGGTTAATCCGAACGACATCACCAAAAACTCATAATGCCCATATCTCGTTCGGAAAGCTGTTTTTGCAATGTCTTCCTTCTTAATTCTCAATTGATGATATCCATACCGTAGATCAATCTTAGAAAAATATCTAGCCCTCCTCAACTGATCATATAAACCATCAACTCGGGGTAGCGAATACTTGTTGCGTATGGCTACCTTATTAAGCTACCTATAGTCAATACATAGCCGTAAACTACCATTCTTCTTCTTTGCGAATAGAACTGGGGCTCTCCAGGGTGTAGTACTCGATCAAATAAGATCCATATCAATCAATTCTTGTATTTGTAACTTTAATTCCCTTAATTCCACTAGAGCCATCATGTAAGGAGTCTGCGATACCGGTCGGGTACCAGGAAGCAACTCAATAACGAAATCGACCTCCTTATGAGGTGGTAACCTAGAAAACTCGCTGGGGAACACATCAGGAAATTCCCGCACTATTGGTATATTCTAAAGATCTTTTGACTCCTTCTGGATATCCAATACATAAGCCAAATAATCTTGGCAGCCTTTCCTTAACAATCTTTCTACTGTTAGAGTCGATACAGTTCTAAGGGAGTAACGCATCACAACTTCCCTAAAAAACCACTTCTGGTAAGCCAAGACTTTGTAGTACCACTTTCTTATCATAAAACTCAATCGAAGTCTGATGCGTCGTAAGCCAATCCATCCTCAATATCACGTCAAAATCATGCAAGTCCAAGAGAATCAGATCAGCCATAAGACAATTTCCCTAAACTTCCACTAGAATACCCTGAATCACCTAGTTCACTATAACCATACATCCCCTGTGGGGGTACTAACTTCCATTTCACCACTAAGATAAGACACCTCCATATTCATCAATACAGTAAACTTCCGAGAAACAAAAGAATGTGTAGCCCCGGGATCAATCAAAATACGTCCAACATGATTAGAAATAAGTAGTGTACCTGCCACAAAGCCCTGGTGCCTCTCGAGCCTCCTGCCGAGTGACAACAAAAACTCTAGCTTGTGGTCCCGAAGGTTGACCATGTTCTCGCAAACTACTCCCGATTCTAGTAGTCTGTGTCTGACCTTCTACAGATGCACCAGAAGTCTGATCTTGATCTTCCATCTCTTGATCCGTCACACTGCCACCCAAATGAAGCAGATAGTTCCTTTGTATGTGTCCTGTCTCTTCGCAATTAAAACAATGAGTCACAGAAGGCTGCGTCGGCCTCCTCTCCTGTCTACTAATAGACTGAACAGAAGCTCTACTAGATTGACCTAACATATGAAATCTCGACCCAGAACTTTGAGCGCCTCTCAACCCAGTCCCTCTGCTACCGTGGCCTGAACGATAACCACTAGATGATCCCGAACTCAAGACAATCCTCCTCGGGGCTCTCTAGCTAAATGTACTGGTATATGGGCGTTCATACCTCTGTTCAGCGCCTTGTTGTCGCTCTCTCAAACCAGACTCCATGTAAGGACCCGTCCCAGAAGTCGGGATTATGGATGTGTTTAGTAACGGAGTAGTGAGCTTAATCGGTGGTTAGGTGGTTACTTTTGGACCTTGGGCGTAGAATGACGATTTTGCCCCTAGAACGGGCAAAAATGTTGACTTTTAGTTCGGGTGGTCAATTGGACATTGACCGATGACCGTGACGTATTTTGGGACGTCACGAGTCCGTAGACAGGTGACACGCCCGATTCCGACATCCGAGGAGGAAGTTATGATGTTCGGAAGGTTGATGACATTACCGTAAATTGGTTAAACGAAGGGGGAAAAGTTGACTTTTCGTACTGCAAGGTTTTTACACGTAGACTGAGGATCATTAGGTAGATCTCGTCATCCTGAGTACAACGACAAGCGGCATGCCTTCATCGGACGTCGGACGAGCGAGAAAGGGGTCTAGAACGGCGAAGGGCAAAATGATAATTTTGACTCACAAGGGGCATTTTGGTCTTTTTGCACATTGGGAATTGTACAATCTGATGAGGACAAGTGTGCAGTGTGTATGGGATATTTTTGGAATTGGGACCACAGGAGTTGGACACGTGGGGGTGGTCTAGTGGGTTCTAGGAGTTTTGCACGGTTCAATTAAATGGTTGTTTGTGTTTTGAGTCGTGCTTGAGAGGGGAAAACAGAGACTGGGATTGATAGGAAAATTGATCGATTGCAGTGTGTGTTTGTGTGTTCTGGTGATCGAGTGAGTGAGTAGAGACTAAGTGAGAGTTAGTGAGTGAGTTGTGAGGAAGATTGTGTGAGGAAAACTTGTGTGTGTGCGGGGTGAGTTTTCAGGAAAACAGAGTGGTGTCGAGGGAGTTTGGTGGTGGTGTTGCCGTGCTTTGATTACTCGTGGCTGCTGGTGGTGTTCAGTGACCGTAGTGGAGCCTTAGGGACCCAGTGGTCGGAAAATCACCTCACGTGGTCGCGCGCCCACTTGCGAGTCACACCTGCTAAAATATTCTAAAGAATAGTGCTGAAATATTCCCTGAAATAATTTTTTTATAGTGCCATTGAGACTTAGCAGTGGACTAACGTTGACTTAACATTAACTTAACATTCAATGATAGTTAATTAACGGTTGACCACAGTCGCTAGAGCTTCACTAGAGATTACAATCGAAACCACCACCGTCAACGGTTACCGAATTCTAGATTTTTCATTGGAGAAATGTGACGACCCGGACATTCAAAAAGGGAAAAGTTGGAAACTTCGGGGAAAATGACGATTTTGCCCCCGGAATTGGGCGAAAAGTTGACTTTTAATTTGAGCGGTCAAACGGACTTTGACCGATGACCGTGACATAGTTCGTGACGTCACGAGTTCATAGACAGGTGGCACGCCCAATTCCGACATTTGAAGAGAAAGTTATGACGTGCGGAAGTTGGTAAAAGGGGCTGAAAGTTGACTTTTTGATCGGGACCATGTTTGGACTTTCCGGAAGTACCGTTGGATAGGTCTCGGGACGCTGAATCCGTAGACAGGCGTCATGCGTCAATCGGAGTCCGAACGAAAAACTTATGGGTCTAGAATTATGAGGGGTATTTTGGTAATTTATGTTAGTAAGGGTAAAATGGTAATTTGACTGGGTTTAATCGATTAGTACGGTTGATGGCTGATTCAGCCACTTTGATGAGTAGCTTATGTCTTTGAGTGACATCTGTCACCATTAGAGGGGAATTAGTGGCAATTAATTGGATGACTAATGACTAAGGTTAGCCCATTGAATGACACTTGGCCCTTTAATATCATGATTAGTGGCTGTGTGCTTAGTTACCATGTGGTGCAGGTGTATGTGTGTAGTTGAAGGAAACAAAAACAGAGAGGGCACCCTATACCTCCACACAAAATCCAAAATCTCTTCTTCTCTGATTGATCCCAATTTAGAGCGGGTGAAAAGGAAAAATTTGAAAGGAAAGGGAGAGGATGAGACTGGGAGAAAAACGAGAGAAAATGGGGGAGAAATGCCTAAGAACCCGAGACCCTTCAATTGCTTCAAAAATTCGAATTTAGTTTTTTAGCTCGAGATGTTGTAAACTAAGATTGAAGTAAGTTCTCTGGGGTCGTTCTGAATGGAACCAACTCAAATTCGACGACAATTGGTGTCGTTTGGACCTAGAACGGACATGGCGGACTTCAGAGATTTTCGAGCTTGGGTTGAGTGATTCGGGGCCACTTCGTGTGCAATTGACTTCGAAATCATCTTTAGCATGATAAATTAATGATATTTTGGGCTAGGCCCGGAGTCAAAATAATTTCAAAATGGATATTTTGATAAATTAATGAGTTAAGAATGATTTCTGGATTATTATAATGTTTTCTATGTGATTTTACGGAATTACGTGTAAAGCATATTTGGGCTTGAGTCCCGGTTGGTAATGATTTGACTTGGATTGAGTCATGGATTGATTGACATGTTTTGGGATATAATCCCGGATGGTTTTTCCTTGTGATTGTGATTGTGACTATGGATGCCCAGACGGTCGGAGCTAGGGGATTACCTAGTCGGCCGGTGCTTGGGGATGTGATGGTATGATTGTGAGTTCTTATGGTAAGCCAACTTCTCGGATGCGACTGAGCCTGGATGTACCACTCGGATGTGTCTGAGCCTGGGGATGTGTTCGCCCAGATGTGACTGAGCCCGAGGGTTGAGCCCAGATGTGTCTGATTCCGAGAGTGTGGCTGGATGTTGGCCTACGCGTAGTGCAGATGTGACAGTGTGATGGTTTGTGCACTTGTGAATAGTGCGGATTGATTGATTGAGTAATTGATTGTGACCTTGTGCAGAGTACTGTTTGATGTTGCGTACTGGTATTGAGTACGATTTTTGGTCTGTACGGCCAGGTGATTATGTGTTCGTATGTTTTGGCCTGAGAGCCAGGAATTTGATTTGTTATGTGGTATGGCTGGAAGGCCAGTGTTGGTGTTTCATATGTTTTTCCCTATGCATGCATGATTTGTAAAACTGGAGGGTAAAGGATGTCTTTTCAAATGTGTTTTAACGAATATATTTTTGTCCACTCACACCTTTGTTTTTGATGACCCTCCAGGCCGTGGCACAACGTTCGGGGCTGATCTCGAGGCGGAGGCATGAGTGGCAGTTATCCCTGGTTTGACAGGTGCTGAAGGGTACTTTCGGGACTTCAGTTGACTTGTCAGACGAGAGCAGGACCGGGCACGGTTATCGAGGTCCAGTTGGGACGGGTCCTGTAACAACCCGTCCCGAGAGCCGGGATTAGTAGAGGGATTAAGGTGTGGTTAGTGAGGTTAATCGGTGGTTAGTTGGTCCCGATAAGGTCATTAGTAGCGAATGACGATTTTGCCCGAACCAGGCAAAAATGTTGACTTTTCTTTCAGGTGGTCAATTGGGTATTGACCAGTGACCAGGACGTAGTTTAGGACGTCACGAATCCATAGGCAGGTGGCACGCCTGATTCCGACATCCGAGGAAGAAGTTGTGATGTTCGGAAGGTTGGGGGTATAAGTGTAAATAGGGGGGAATAGTTGACTTTTTGGATAATCGAGTTTTGGTAGGTTGACCTAGGATGGTTAGGTAGCTTTCGTCGTCCTGAGTTTGATGACAGGCGGCACATATGCATCGGACGTACGAGGCGAGAGTTACGGGTCTAGGAAGTTTTGGTAAAACCGTAAAAATGTGTAAAACAGGAGGGTATTTTGGTCTTTTTGGTTTTGGGGATTTGTGCAGAGAGAAAGGAGATGGACGGCTGGGGTTTAACCAAGTGGGATAAGGATTGAGTGGATGGTGACATGTGGCCAATGTGGAGTGGTTTCTGGGACGTTCTCTTGTGCGCGCACAACCCAAATATTTGGGGTGCACTCGTGCAACCCGTGCAGTTATTGGATACACAGAGAAACAGAGTGAGCTTGTGAGGAGAAATTGAGGAGTGATCGTGGCTGGTGATGAGTTCTGGTGAGTGAGGGAGGAACAAGAGACTGAAGGGAGGCTGGTGGTCGTGAATTGGTGGCGCAATCGTGCACGGCGGCACGGCGGAGGTGCGGAGAAGTTTTGGGGGAAACAGGGAGCCTGAGAGTTCGAGGTGGTGGCTACGCCGTGAGGTGAGGCAAACCAAGGCGAGGGGAGGCTGAGGAGGTTGCAAGGAGTCCAACGAGCACCGTGGTAGGCGGCGGTGCGCACGGCGGAGCTGCAATCGAAAGGTAAGCTTCCTTGCTCTGTTTTCCCGTGAAAGTTCATTTGGAAAGTCGTGAGGTTTGGCTGAGAGTCGAGAGGTTAGAAGGTCAGGGTGATGTTCAGGAGGGTCCTAGGTGTCGACTAGGATGGTCGCCGTGACGGGGCCGTACACGGCGGGGCTCAGGCAAAGATGAGCACTCTGGTGCTCTGTTTGGCCGTGAAAGTCAAACGGTGAGTCGACGAGTTTGGGGGTGAGTCGAGGGTAACGGAGATTGGTTCTAGGTTCAGTAAAGCCTTAGGGATCGTCTGGTTTCGCCACCGTGACGGGGGGTGACCGGAACAGGTGAATCGTGAAACATGGAAAAAGGGGCCGTCTGGTTCAAGCTTCAGTTGTGAAGCTGGGAGTCGAATCGAACCAAGAGAGTGTGGGGAATGGATTCGTGGTGTCTGGACGAAGCTGCAGGAGAAGAGAGGGAGTGAATTGGTGGCCGGACGGTGGAGAATGCTTCTCGCCGGTCCAAGCCACGGCGGCCGGTTCAGCACAGTCATCTCGAGGTAGGGGATGTACTGTAGCTGGCGCGTGAGGGCCACGCGCAGCCACTTTGGGCGGCGCGTGGGGGCGCGTACGGCGGCGGATGGGAAAGTGGTCAACATGGTTTTTTGACCAGGAGTTGTGGTGAGTTCAATGGAGTTGGTTTCGAGTCAATCGGAAGTCGTTTGAGTGTAGTTCCGCGAGGGTGAATGTTTAGGGTCCCGGGTTCTAGGTCTTCGGTTCGGGGATTTTTGAGGGAATTTAGGTGAGTGTTTGTAGACGTATTAGTGACGTAATTTGACGGTGGTTGACAGGATCGGGATTTCCCGAGGAAGCCGAGGAACGGGCTGGATGTTCGGGACGCGAGTAGGGCTCAGTACTGTGAGTGGACCCCTTCTCTAAACTCGAGCATGCATAACTGTTTTCTATCATTGTCTTATGGCTTTTAATCATTATTCTATGTTTATCGAATATGTTTTGGTTGATTTTGCATGACTGCACGTTTTTAAGAATGTTCGGTTTTTAGCACGTTTTACGAGAAAGTGGTTTGTTTCTGAAATGGATGCAATGATTTTGGGATTTCAATTGATAAGTGGTTTTCATTGGTTATAAAGGGATTTTGCAACATGATTTCGATAATAAAGGTTTTCGGTTTTAGAAACGGATTTCGGAAATGGAAGTTTGTTTTAAAGTGGGAAAGTGGATTCCGGATTTGGGTTCGGAATGACGGTTCTGGATGCCGGAAGGGCATCGGACCAGTGATTTCGGATTCAGGTTTGGATGTGGATTTGGAAAAGGTTTTCAAATGGTTTTGGGATTGGATTTGCTGGATCTGGATATTGGGTTTAAAGACCCGGATATATGTGACGGGGGACCGGCCGGATTGAGTTTAAAGACTCGGGAGTTTAAAGACTCGGATATATTGATTTTCCCCCGTAGGCCTTGAGTTTAAAGACTCGGGAGTTTAAAGACTCGGATATGATTAAGGCCTGGATTGAGTTTAAAGACTCGGGAGTTTAAAGACTCGGATAGGTCCAGCAGGTTTGATCGGGAAATGATGATTTGAGCTTTATGGTTTATAATACGGTTTTTGATACTCATGCTATGATTTCTATAACTGTTTTATAGTGTTTCTGTTTCTTATGATGTTTGATGAGAATTGATTTATAACTGTGTTAATAACTATTGGTTGTGCATGTGATTTTCAAAACGGAGGGTTAAAATCGGTTTTCTGATAGCTGTTTTAGAACTTTTCTTTTATTATGGTCCACTCACACTTTTGTTTTGACTTGCCCTCCAGGGTGTGGAGTGAGCACGGGGTCTTGACGTCGAGGCAGTGTCCGAGGCATAGAAGGGACGTGAGGGATCCCGGAATAGTTTTACAGACTTCCGAGTGCGTGTAATTTGTCAGTTTTTATCTTCCTTGTGTTTTCGTACTATGCTCTGTAAACGATAACGTCGGGATATTTTGTTTAATTACTCCTGCGTCTGACTGAGTTTGCGCGAGTTTTACTTGGGGGTTGTGTCGGGGAGTCAGACGGGAGCGGGATTTACCTCGGGTTTCGGGGTGAAACCGGGGTGGGTCCTGACAGGTCCTGTCAAGAAATCCAAGATTTCGACGAGATCTAACTTCCTCAATATTGGTCCAAATTCAACATGCAATACATTAATTATGCTTTATTCAATCCCTAGAGTACGAATGACCAACTTCCTTGCTTAGAAAATACATGTCGACGTTAGTAAGTGATCAAAAGGTCACGATGGTTCCTAGTTTACACAGAATCAGATGAGCCCACACTATCATCGTGCGTTTTTCAAACCAACATGATGTCTCTTTAGAATATTGCTCTAAACAAGGCGGCTTGAATGGTGTGGATTTGTGTTCAAGAGGTTACCTCAATTTATTCAATCTCTCCAAATCGTTCTCGAACCCAAAACAGGTCGAGTTCTCCCATTTGGGTCATGGTGGTCCTCGGGTTTTCTTGACTAGTTCGACGACCACGAAAAGTCGAGGCGGAGTTGTTGATGTTGTCTGGTTCTTAGTTCGAGTCGCCTGGATTGTCGTTGGTGCTTTCGCTTCGATGTCGTGAACATTGTTGTCCTCCCTGTGGATAAAGGGGAGATCAACGGCAAAGGGGAAGGTGACGATGGCTCTGCTACTCGGGCTTGTGGAGATGATAACCGATGCTGGTGTTCGATGAAGGTGTGAATTCTCGGCCTCGTGGTGATTTCGTTTTGTTTCTCCACGGGTTTGAGGAAAGGGAGAGTACATATCACATGAATAGAGTTAGTGAGGGAGAAAGAGGTGTTAAAATCATATAAGAATTGGGCCTATAGAACTTAATGGGCTCATTAATTGTTTTGGGCTAAGGTACACCTACTCACACCCAACACAATTAGAGTAGCCCAAAAGGCGAAGTAGCTAAGGCCCAACAAACTCGTAGGGATAGTTTGGTAAATTCTCGATTTTATATTTCTAGTTTTTGTTACTAATTATTCAATCAGTATGTATCTCCTCATTCTAATTAAAATAAAGGATTATACTTGGATTCCACCTTTGGGGTACTTTCTCGTACCAGTATTTTGATTTATCGAATTTCTTTTGATTTATCTAATTGTATTTGTACATATATCATAATCAAAACCGTTCATTCTTTAAATTATCATTTCAAAATTATATTTATAAGTCAATAAGAATTGGAGTCGTTTAGCCAATTATACACATTAAATAAATCAATAGTTTTAGTAACAATTAAAATCTTCATGAAAAATCGTTCATTTAATTGATACATATGAATGGCTAAATAATCTCTAATTTATTTATTTATTATTTATAAATAATCTTGAAATAATAATTTAAAAATTAAACAATTTTAATTATAATATATTTATTAAGACAATGAGATCAATAAAAAAATGATAATACAAAAAGGTACTATCATAATAAAATGACAATATAATCATGAAAGAAAATATCTCAAATTAAAATCTTACTAAAATAAAAAAGAAAATACGGCGAACTATGTTTACTTTCTCCACATTCGATCTATTCTCACTCTCAACTTCAGGCAGGCTATTATTATAACAGGATGTCCATTAATGATCGAATAAAATATTACAAACATCATCGGCCGGTATGCGGTGAAACGAAAATGATCGAGAAAACAAAATATACATATATTTATAACAACGGCTACCGATCCTCAATTGAAGAATGGCGACATGTCAATGACATCCTTGTATGCATCTGCACTTTAATTAAGTCTTTAATTTTGTACTGAGTTCAGTATGGGTGAATATAAATTCGTTAAAACTGTTAACTGATCTGATTCAAATCGTTATTTATTCAATGATTTAAGTTTAACCGAATAAATGTTAAACGGTTTGAGAATCCAAACCGTTCCGTTAGTAACAGTTTCGATTTGAATTTTCATTTTGGAAATCCGTTAAATCCAAACCGAACCGTTAATAAATATATTAATTTTTAATACAAAGTAAAATAATAAAAATAAAAAGATACTCAAATATATCCAGATAAATACATGTATACCCATATAAGAGTATAATAAAAAATTATTAAGTGATAATGTTTGTTTGAAATAGTGGTAATGTTTATAATCCAATCTTACGCAAACTTATTTTGAGTATTGATTATTTTGTTGTGTTTTTTATATCATTGCTTTTTATTTTTAATATTCGTTTTTTTTAATACCTAAACGGTTTCCAACTGTTTCGATCCAAACCGATCCGTTAATAACAGTTTAGATCGAAACGATTTATTTCTAATTTTAGAAAATCTAAACCGTATCGAACCCTTAAGATTTTAACACTTTAGATTTGGATATTGCCAATATCCGTATCAAATCGCACCGTATCCACCCCTAGTTATCAGTTATCTAGACCGCCAATTCCATCGTGTCGGTTATGCAAGCATGAAGGGATGCATTTCCCATTCAGGTATTTTTTTTTTTTTAATCAATCCCATTCAGGGATTCATTCCTCCATTTATAAACCTACATAGCTTACTAATACTATTATGATTATCATACCCTAATATATACTTCATTTCTTACAACGCATGACGATCTAAGCTTCACTCGGGCGGGGGGGGGGGGGGGGGGGGGGGGGGGGGGGGGTGTATGTTGGTGGTGGAAAGCAGAAGGGGACAATAATTTGAGTGTTGTCCTTATTTTTTCGTCTTCTGTTGGAAGAGAAAAGCATCATAAAAAAATATGCTCAACAGAAACAGACTTCCTTTGTACGTGTACCAAAGTTTTCTTTTACGTACTGAAATATTCCAGAAAATATTTATATATAGACCATTTTTAAATCATGTGTTATGACAAACAAAATTCATGAATACAATAACGATCTATTTGTATTAATTAATACCAGTTTTAACTCACAAATGTACATAGTCTTTCTAACGTTGCCTTAATTTTTTTACTTTAATTTTTTTTTTCCCTACAAACAGTCACTCATACTTCTTAGAGCATCATACGCATATCACATACCAGATGTGCAGCTTTGCCCCCATCTTACATATTTACAATTTGACCCATAAAAGACAAAACCTTAACCTTAATTAACAAAAGACGCGTGTCACTCTCTCTCTCTCTTTAAAAACCACCTTATATATTCATCATCTCATCACAATTCACTAACTTGCATAAACAAAACCCAGCCTCATCAAAAGGCAGCGGAGAGAAATGTCTCTCTCTTATTGCGCAGCTGAGAACAAGCCCTGCCTCCGGTGGGTCCAAAAATACTTCAAGGACTGCCTCTGCAACCTCACCGATGAAATCTCATTCGTATTTGGCCTCGTCAGCTTGATTTGCTGGGGTGTCGCCGAGATCCCTCAAATCATCACTAATTTCCACTCCAAGTCCAGCCATGGCGTCTCCCTCGCCTTCCTTCTCACTTGGGTTGCCGGGTTAGTAATTTCCCCAACAATTAACCACCACCAACTACATCTTAAGTCATGCTTAACCCACTAGTAATTTTTATTTAATCATAAAACACGTACAGTTAATTATGTATGTACCATGTCAATTTTTTTTTTCTTCAAATTTAATTTCTTCCACGTGAGTTTATTTTGTTTTTTGTTGTTGAATATATAGGGATATATTTAATCTAATGGGATGTCTTCTGGAACCAGCAACGGTGAGTGAAACCCATACTTTTGTTACGTTGCCAATCTTAGCCTGGTGGTCCACAAAACCACCAGATTTCTCATTGGCTATGGCGAAAGCCGATATCTTTATTTTTCTATGAGCTACCATGTCTGCCTCGTCCATATCGATCTCCATCATACACTTGTCAGAATTTTTCTTTTCCCCTTCACTTTCATTAATCGATCTCTGCTCCGTAAAAATATATTTATGACATATATATTATTATTTGATGCAGTTGCCGACTCAGTATTACACAGCTCTGGTAATTCATTTCATTTTTACCTTTCTAACTTTTATTACTTTTTCTATTTCTCATTACTGCACCTGTATGTTAGAGCATTGATCTCACAACAAGACATGACCTAAAATTGCTTCGTAAGTATTGTCCAAAATTTTCCCACTAACTAAAGTAATTAATATACAGTACGGTCGATTTCTCATTTCTGTGTGTCAATAAAATCTTGTGGGAAGCTTTTAATTAACCTGATTATAAATAATCGTGAAGTAGCTAGGGTCCTTAAGTACTTAATTTAGTTCTATGAGCATTACTAGCTAGTCGTTAATTAGTATTCATATGTCACCGTACTTTTGTCCTTTTTCTCTTAATTATAATTAATTAACTTTTTAAACAGCTCTACACAACAAGTACTGTAGTATTAGTGTTGCAGAGTGTGTACTACGACTACATCTATGCATGGTGGAAATGTGGAAAAATCACGGCTACCGAAGAGGTACACAATTTTACTATATATTTTCAATTTTACTGTAGTATTAGGATATTTTGAACTTTGAACACGCGTGTTAATTTTTAGGAAGAAGAAGAGAAGAAGAAACCATTGAACCCTAATAACCTGGGTGATTCAGGCATTCCAATACCAAGTGCTTCACCCAAACCCACACCGAGAAGAGAGTTCTACTATACGTATGTAATCATCACATCATAATTACTTAATTTGGTACTACTTAATTATGATTGTAAATTAAATTAAACCGCCGCTAGTTTTTTGTATAAACTTTCTCAGGTCAGCAAGATCATTGGCTGGCAGTGGAACTCCGCCGTTTCGAACCTATATGAGTGTGGCTAGAAGTGGTCCTTCTACCATGGCGGTAGACAGTGATTCGTCATCGGAGGACGAGGCAGCTCCGGTGACATCCATGTACTCAACAACCCAGCCTAGGCCAATCCCAAGATCGGTGAGCCAAAACAATACCAACATGAATAATTAACTTACTAGTGTGATATCATAACTCATACGGAGTTGACGTGTTAATTAAGGACAAAATGAAGAAAAGTTGAGATAGTAGTGCATGCTATTTTTCATGTTTTAAACTCATTTTGTTTTCGATGTCCATTATTTTGTCTAATTCCAGGTAGCTGGTTATGGAACATTTCTTGCTACATCACTTAACTTGCCCTCACAAACAAAAGCTTTGACACAAGTATACATAGGAATTACTGGGAGGAAGCTTTTACAGGTATGATATATTGTCAATTTTCACTAATGCAAATTACGTTATCAGAACATTACGTAATCTTTAACGGCCACATAATTTTATAAATATTTGATCATATAATTAATAATTTAAATTTACAGTTTGACAGCACGTTATTACAAGAACATCACCCAATGGAGCATAGTGCTTTTGGGCAGTGGTTGGGGTGGCTAATGGCTTCTATCTACATGGGCGGCCGCCTCCCTCAGATATGGTTAAATGTAAGTGCATATTTTTGGAATTTTTACCAATAATTTATCAAATTTTGTCCTTTAATAATAAAGTTAAAACCACTTGTTTGATTCTTAATTAGATGTTAAATCAGATGGATTGAGAACGAAAATATATAGTAAAGTGTTTTAATCCATCAAATCTCTGTCATTATCATGCTTTTGTTTTTCACTCTCTTTTTTACCCAGCACGTACTATTTCCCCACTTTAATTAGTTTGTTTGGACGTTTCTAACCATGTTGTGTAATTTCTATTGCCCAGATTAAAAGAGGAACTGTAGAGGTATGATGCATTTATCCTTTCCATGCGAGTCATTTTATTTTACCGTAGCACGTATATATTAATTTATAAGATATAATAAAGGTTAATCCATATGTTGTAATAGAGTAGTATATTTGTTGAAACTTTTATATATGTCTGTATTCCCAGGGTTTGAATCCTCTGATGTTCGTCTTTGCACTAGTTGCAAATGTGGCTTATGTGGGAAGGTTGGCAAACTCTCTCAACCTCATCGTATCCATATCCTTATTCTATATATTATTTATTTTGTTATTTTATTAATTATTGATGATGTTGGTTTTGCCTTCGTCCAATATTAATCTTGGGCTTCGTAACTTAATTATGCAGCATACTTGTAAGAACCATAGAGTGGGACAGCATCAAAGCCAATCTGCCATGGCTGCTCGATGCTGCAGTATGCGTGTTACTCGACTTATTTGTATCCTTTTCTAACTGGGTAATTTCCTCTAACAAATCATACATCCGGCCATATGCATTTTTCAATCGCATTATTCGTTACACGATCACATATGCAAGTTTCATTTGTAAGAGATGTCGTTTACAACGTGAATGAATACATATATATACCTTAACGTGGATAAACTTAGATAATATTGCAGTACATATATTACAAACACTCGAATAACAGAGACGAATCAGAAGAGTACACATACTATAAGGAAGGAAATAAAGATGTGACTTCTTGAATATGCATTGCATATATGCACGCCACCAAATGCCAATCCATCAAAATCAGAATCTTGACCATAATTAGCCTTTATGTCATTTCCTTGGTATTACTTTTGTTTAGGCTCTATGTTCTTCTAATTCGAGTGAATGATCATCGTTTGTATCTTCTTTGTTTTAAATTAGGGATAATTTTATTCGGCCTAATATTTAGTTAGGAATTAATGTGAGAAGTAATGTCCATCCAAAAAAAAAAAAATTAATGACAAGTAGCGAGTTCCAAGCAAAAGATTAAATTATGTGGCTACAATATTGGTCTCATATATTGATGATTGCTCTTTTTTACCACATGAAAAGGCTACTTTCTTCAGCGGCGGTCGATCGTGTAGAGACTAGAGAGTGGACAAAAATAGAAGTTAGTGCGTCTCTCTCTCTCTCCCTCTCTCTCTATATATTGTGAGTGGATAACAAAAGTATTAAGCAAATCAAGCGTAAAGATATATGACAGATGTCTAGGTTAAATTGCAATAACAGAAATGAAATTGGAGGACAAGGTAAATCATCATTGTTTAACACACATTAAAAATGATAGAGGAGGATCGATCTAAACTTCATTGCTCATTTTTAGTCACACTTGGGCAGTTAGGATATCAGCTGTCTTATACGAGGATCTTAGGATCTAGTGAAACATAACATCTTTAAAAGCCACACATCACGCTTTCAACTTGGACAGAATTGGGAACAATTCCCAGTTTCCTTGCTCATTGTTGCCAGATAAGCAACTGATTAAAACTTTGGAGTCCGACTCCATGATTATGTGCTTGTAATTTCTAGCCTGTGCTCGCAAACATCCATTTAAAACGGCCCAAGTTTCAGCAACCAAAACGGAATTAGCCTTCAGTTGAGCACTTTCTGCAGCAAAGGAAAGACCCCTCGTCGTTTCGACTTTCGAATAACAAACACCAGTCCCTACCGTAGCGTTAACACGGGTCCATGACGCAGCATAGTTTATCATCACTAAAGAGAAAACAAGCAGCCGCAAAGCACTGCAGCAGCCCCTCTTTCTAGCGCAAATTTTCATATTGATGTAGTTTTTACACAAGTTACTAATCATTTTTTATTTACCCAAAAAAAAAAAAAAAAGTAATGCAGCAGGGCAATCCAAGAGCTTTGCAAGAGGAATTTGACGCTGCACCGCCAACCGAGCATTCCAGAACTCCCCAACCTGATATAAAATTAATTTGATAATACTTCGGGGGTCAAAATTTTTCCTTTAAAAGATTAACTTGCAGTGATGCTTCCAAATCTCCCAAGAAGAAAATGCAATGATAGAACATGTCCATTTGGGATCGCCATTTCTTTGAAAGTTCCCCTCTCCCCCCTAGATTTTATTTTTTTGCACTAGAAGATCCATTTATGAACAATTTCCATCCAGCCTCCTTATTCCATATATCCAATGCTTTATCTTCGGTGGGAGCAAGAACTGCATCTTTTGAGGCCCTACAAGCATCATGAACCAGCCTTCAAAAGATAATTTTTTTTTTTGTTCTTCCATACTTATAAAAATCTCATTGATTCCTACAAACAGCAGTAAGTTATTATTGAAGTTCGAAGGATGAATCCCAGGAGCACGGGAACTGCAGCTTCAGGTAAAGTTCTTCACTCAACTTCACACTCTTCACACACTAGCTGAATTGAATCGAGGCTAGCTCGTTGGTTTAGGTTAGAATGAAATGTGTTTGATTGTTTACTGTTTCATTGATCAAATGAGGAAGATGATGATGATTGAATGGTGTGTGTGCAATCACTACTCTCTGATGCACACAACCTGTTTGCTAAAATTCCTCACACGATTTTAGTACACTTGTTCACTCTGAAATCTTCTCTGTATATTTCATTCCATTCAACTTGTTTCCCATATGCACATCACTCGTACATTTCACACACCTCACAGCTTAGATGCTCTCACTCAACATCTAATAGAAAACTGACACCTAGCTAGTTAGTTACAAAACTTTGCAATCAAGTAAACCACTCCTCTCTCCTCACGGTTACATCACAGGTCACACACACACGCATTTGATTACTCTAAAGCTTCTAGACTCACTTGTCCAGCTGGCAACCTGTCCATGTGGCAGTTTACACCTCAACAACCCCTCCTAAACTGTTCACTGGACATACTCCTAGCAAACCCCGTAGGTAGTTGAATCTAGCTTTAGGCAGAGGTTTGGTGAAGATGTCTGCAATTTGATCTTCAGTCCTGCAGTAAAGGAGTGTAACATCTCCATTCTGTATAGCCTCCCTTATGTAATGCACCTTCCTGTTTATGTGTTTAGTTTTCTGATGGAAAACAGGATTTCTTGCCATAGCAATGGCAGATTGATTGTCACACATTAAACTTGTAGCTACCACCTGTTCTTCCCCAAAATCTTTTAGGACAAACCTTAACCAAATGGCCTGTGTTGTTGCTTCACAAGCACTAACATATTCAGCCTCTGCTGTAGATAGGGCAATACTTGATTGCTTGACTGAGGCCCATGAGAAAACTCCACTCCCAAAGCTGAAAGCATACCCTGAAGTACTTTTGCTATCATCAATCGATCCTCCCCAGTCACTATCACAGAAGCCAAGTAGGATTGCAGCATTTCCTTTCTTGTACTCTAGACCATAGTTCAAAGTCCCTTGCACATACCTAAGAACTCTCGTTGTTGTTCCAAAGTGCTTCTTAGTAGGATTGTGCATGAACCTGGCTAGGAGACTTGAGGCATACATAATGTCTGGTCTGGTGGCAGTAAGATACAACAGACTGCCCACAATCTTTCTGTATTCTTGTTCATCTGCAGCCCCACTTCCATCTTCCTTCTGCAGTTTGTCATTTGCTGCAAGGGGGGTTCCTGCAGGTTTGCAGTTTTTCAGTCCAAACTTGTTGAGTAGTGTCTGAGCATATGTTCGTTGATGAATATAGATGCTAGACTGAGACTGTAGGATTCCCATTCCAAGGAAATGGTGAAGTAATCCTAGATCAGTCATCTCATACCTCCTCATCATTTCTGATTTAAATTCCTGCATCATTCCCTCACTGTCACCAGTATAGATAATATCATCAACATATATTGATACAATCAAGGTTCCCACATCTTGATTAACTCTGAGATATAAGGTTGCTTCACTTGTGCTCCTCTGAAAACCACATCTAAGTAGATAGGAGTCGATTTCCCCATACCAGGCCCTAGGAGCTTGCTTCAGCCCATACAAAGCCTTGTAAAGCCTGTAGACTTTCTCCTCCTGTCCCTTAATCTCATAACCTTCAGGCTGATGCACATACACTTCTTCCTGTAAAACACCATTCAGGAAGGCTGATTTGACATCCAGTTGATACAGCCTCCATTGCTTCTGTGCAGCCAATGCAATCAGTGTTCTGATTGTATCTAATCTGGCCATAGGGGCAAAAGTCTCATTAAAGTCGATCCCTGGCTTTTGAGAGTATCCCTTAGCAACCAATCTTGCTTTCTGCTTCTGTACTGAACCATCAAGATTCAGCTTGGTTTTATAAACCCACTTAACTCCAATGATTGGTTTATTAAGTGGTTTCTTAACCAACTCCCATGTACCATTCTTTTCTATCATTTCAAGCTCATCTTCCATAGCTTTCTGCCATCATCTGTCCCTTGCTACATCTTGATAGTTTTCAGGCTCAATGATACTCATATGACACCTTGCATACACATCACTTAAGTCCCTGTACTTAGGTTGAGGCATCTCTGGAGAATCAGGATCGGAAAGGTTCTGATCAACTGATTCCTCATGATCTTGTGCTTGTTCAACAGAATCCTCATTCAATGCTTGAACCTGTCCTTGATCATGATCAATTCCTAATTGCCTCACAGATAACCCCTCATTTCCTTCTCTTGTTCATTCCATCTCCACTTTGTTCCTTCATCAAACTCTACAGTTCTGGATATCACAATCTTGTTAGTTTCCAGGTTATAGAGCCTATATCCCTTTTCACAGCTCCCATAACCCATGAACACACATTTAATCCCTTTCTTGTCCAACTTCTGTCTTAGTTGATCTGGAACATGTGTATAGCAAACACATCCAAAAACTCTAAGGTGTTTGACACCTGGTTTTCTCCCTGTGAACTTTTCAAATGGTGTCATGCCATTTAGTGAGCTTGTTGGACATCTGTTCAGAAGGTAGCATGCAGTGTTTATAGCTTCACCCCAGAACTTGTTAGGAACATCCTTCTCTTGCATCATTGACCTGGCCATTTCCACCAGAGTCCTATTCTTTCTTTCTGCCACACCATTCTGCTGTGGTGAGTATGCAACAGTTAACTGTCTGCATATTCATGTTTCTTCACAGAAAGTCTGAAACTCCTGTGACATGTACTCTCCTCCTCTGTCACTCCTGATCCTTTTGATCTTATATCCACTCTGCAGCTCCACCATCTTCCTGAACTTTTTGAAAACACCAAGTACCCCTGACTTGTGTGTGAGGAAGTATAACCAGCACATCCTGGTATGGTCGTCTATGAAGGTAAGAAAGTATCTGTTTCCACTATTTGTTGTCTCCTGCGTTGGTCCACACACATCTGTGTGAATCAATTCCAGTGGATCAGATGCTTTCCAAGTGAGATCTTTGTCAAACTGCTCAACATGCATCTTCCCGGCCACACACCCTTCACAGACTTCTCCTTTAGCTTGCAGGATAGGTAATCCTACCACCATATCCTTTTGTTGTAGCAGCTTCAAACTCTTGAAGTTTAGGTGTCCAAACCTCCTGTGCCAAAGTTCAGAGGCTTCATTCACTGTGGCTCTCATTGCTACTGGGTTAACAGATTCAAATGACAAAGGAAAACATCTATTCCTGGTCATTTGAACCTTAGCAACTTTCTGAGTCATGGAACTGTCCTCATAGATGTCCACAGTTTGGTCCCCAAACATCAGGAAGTACCCATGTTCTATCATCTGTCCAATACTCAACAGATTTTCATCCAGTCCTGGTAAGAGCATCACTTCTTTGATATGCCTCTCTCCCTGTTTAGTCTGTACCACCAGTGTGCCTTTCCCCACTGCCTGCACAAGATTTCCATCTCCCATCTTCACTCTTGCTTTTACAGTTCTATCTATATCAATCAACATAGATTCCTGCCCTGTCATGTGATTACTGCAAGCACTGTCAAGATACCATTTATTGCAATCCTTGACTGCTGCAGCATTGCAAGCATAGAACAGATTAGGTGATGGATCTGTAATTTCTTGTGCCAAATTTCCTGCTGGCTTCTGTGTACAATCTTTAGCCATATGACCAAACTTTTGACAGTTGTAGCACTTGACACCACCCTTGAACCAACAATTTCCATAATGATGCCTGTCACACTTCTTGCAGAGAGGTTTTGTCCCTAGATATTCACCCTTACTAGTACCAGCTCCTGAGTTAGGACCAGCACCCGATCCCTGATTTGAATTGAACCTTACTGAACTGTTCTTCTGGTTCCAGTTCTTAGTAGGCTTGAACGGTTTCTTAGCTTTCCAACGATCAGTGCCATGACTTGGCCTGTTTGTCACAGATAGACTAGCTAGGGCTTTATCTAAACCTCCATCTGTATGCATCTCCAACCTTTGATCAAATGCCCTTATTGAGGCCACAACACTCTCAACATTTACAGTGTCAATGTCCCTGGTTTCTTCAATAATAGACACTATAGGATCAAATGGTTTGGTAAGACTGATCAGAATCTTTTGAGCTGAACGTTTTTCAGTGATATCCTCTCCATAAGTTCTCATGTTATTCACTATTGCATATAATCTTGACAGATACATAGATAATGTTTCATCTTCCTTCATTCTTGCATACTCAAAATCTCTTCTAAGGGATTGTAGTTTAACTGACCGTACCTTGGAATCTCCTCTGTATTCTCTCTGCAAAACATCCCAAGCTTCTTTAGCTTTGACCTCATTCTGAATTCTGGGAAAAATCTCATCAGTGACTGCATTCTGAATCATGCTTAATGCCTTAGCATCCTTGACACGATCTATGTGAGTTGGTCTGATTTCGGTTTGTGCAGCAGGTTGTGTAGCAGAATTCTCACCAGTGACTTCAGTTGTCCTTGGTGACTCTGGACTTCCAATCTCAATGTACTCCCAGAGATCACAAGCAAGTAGAACTGTCCTCATCTTTACTCTCCAGAAGTCGTAGTTACTCCCATTGAAGAGTGGGATCTTCAAGTCACCTCCATGACCTGCCATTGCAGATGCAGCTTCAGACGTCAAATGCGATTGCTTCTTCTTCTCCACTCACGCCCCAGATGCAGATCAAGCCTGCTCTGATACCATATTGAAGTTCGAAGGATGAATCCCAGGAGCACGGGAACTGCAGCTTCAGGTAAAGTTCTTCATTCAACTTCACACTCTTCACACACTAGCTGAATTGAATCGAGGCTAGCTCGTTGGTTTAGGTTAGAATGAAATGTGTTTGATTGTTTACTGTTTCATTGATCAAATGAGGAAGATGATGATGATTGAATGGTGTGTGTGCAATCACTACTCTCTGATGCACACAACCTGTTTGCTAAAATTCCTCACACGATTTTAGTACACTTGTTCACTCTGAAATCTTCTCTGTATATTTCATTCCATTCAACTTGTTTCCCATATGCACCTCACTCGTACATTTCACACACCTCACAGCTTAGATGCTCTCACTCAACATCTAATAGAAAACTGACACCTAGCTAGTTAGTTACAAAACTTTGCAATCAAGTAAACCACTCCTCTCTCCTCACGGTTACATCACAGGTCACACACACACGCATTTGATTACTCTAAAGCTTCTAGACTCACTTGTCCAGCTGGCAACCTGTCCATGTGGCAGTTTACACCTCAACAGTTATCGTTTGTTCTGATCGAGACTCCGGAGGTTGTTCAACTAAAAACACCCCTATTCTTATGTCAGTTTTGATAGAGAAATTACAAGAGTTTAAATAGTATTAAATCTAATTACCTTTGAAAGTGAAATGTACGTCTCTATTTATAGAGAAATCTTGTGAGTTTTGGATTGTTCTAATTGGTCGATCGATTTTGTAATTAATATAATTCTAATAAAATATATTATTTAATAATTATAATTATTATTCATTATTAGGAATAATAACGATGATAATTATAACAATTTAATATTAATAATAATTGTTCATTATTAAGAATAATAACAATTAATCATCAGGAAGAATATTAATATCATTAAAGTTTTAACCCGATTAAATAATATATTTAGTTAGTAAATATATTATTTAATGTGTGAGTATTTGTGAGCCGTTAAAATTATTATTAGGGGCAATTTGGACATTTTGAGAATTATGAGCCACATGGTAGCTCCATCATTTTCAATGATTTATGGTTCTACAAATGCCCTCATATCGCTTAAGAGTTAAGGGAATACTAAGGGATGTAAGTTTTTAGTAGTCCCAATGAATCATATTTGGAGTAGGACTTCGCTTTCTCTTGTATTGTTCTTGTATCGTAAAAAAATTCACTGGGTTATATATATATATAAAACTTGGTTTGGTTGGTCTTGATTGATGGTTCATTCGAAATTAATTACCTAAATAATGAGATTTAATTTCAAGTTGAAACTGAGTTTGTAAATCTCAAAAGTAACTCCATATAAAGATCAGGAATCATGAGAATTACAGTTTCTTCCACTTTGAAATAAGGAGGCAGTCAATTTCTTCTCTATTAAATATTTTTTCTCCTTCGTTATTTCCTTTTCTTTTGTTTAAGAGGGTTTGTTGGTAGCCTTCACTCCCAAAAGCTCGTGTCGTCTTTCTTCCTTATATTGATGCAACATGGCAGTTGGCAACATGAGAGAGAAGTGAGAAAACTTGAAAAAGGTTTAAATTTTTTCTTATTTAATTTTCTTTCTATCTGTTGTGATAGAAATGTTGATGGCCTACAGAGATAGAGAAGATCAAGGCTGCAGACAGAAGGTGATCTTGGCGCGCTAGGGGTTCGTCAGTGCCTTATGGTTGGTGAGTGTCAAGTGCTGGCAGCGTGTGTGGAATCGGTGAGTGAGTGATGCAGAGGATTCCAGGCAGTGCTAGTTGATCATGTTCTGGAACTCATGACTACGCCTTATGCGTGGTGATTTGAAGGAGTAGGCGACTGTTGAAGGCTGGCGAGTGTGAGCATGTGGGTGATTTTTTAAGCCTTCTCCGCTTTTTTACTCATGTTTTTTTTTATTAAAAATGTACTTTGACGTCGGTATGTGCACTTTAACGTCAATATGCTTTTTTCTCGGTTGGCGCGAGCATGTGCGGTAGTTGATCACATTATTATATATAATGTAGATGTGGATTGACCGTCTGAGCATACTGTTGCTTTTGTTGTGACATTTTCACCGCATACGCAACATTTAAAAATGGAAAGAATATTCTATTTTTTTTCTTATACTGTCAAAGTGACAGTTTGGCTAATTGGGAACAAAAGCCTTTTATTTTTTTTGGATTATTTTTTTTTTGGTGCGTTCGGCTCCTCCTGCTTATATATATATATATATATTATATAAGAAATTAATTAATTAGTTTCTTCATCTGAAAATTGCTGCTATCCATGAGAAGAACAACAAACATAGACTTGACTTGCCTCCTAAGAATAATTCAAGTCCTGAAATGCCTTTTTGTTGATACCATGATGAACAAAATAAATCAAGTCAGAACCATTCGACACATATCTCTTAATCCAATCAGAAACTAGTCTAATCGGCACTTACCAGGTGGTTTGATCAAGCCGGCCTTGATCAGGTTATCTGGCAGTCTCAACACGCAGCGACTCCTTTCTAGGTCGCTTAACTTTTGCCGGACCAACTCACATGCCTTATCCTCCTCTGCGCTACATTTCCCTTTGAAGGAACCTACACAAAAATAACACCATTATTCTCTGACTAGGCACAACTAGACGATAATCGGCAAGAACAAAAAATCTACGATGTCAATCGGCAGGCATAACAACCTACCGACTAAAAATGTGTTTGTATTCACTCCCTTGTGACACGACCCATCCCAATCCCCCCCCCCCCCCCCCCCCCCCCGGGATTATCGTGGGATGTGCTATACTCTAGTCTGACACGAAGTGTCAGACAAGGGATAACTCAAATCCTCAGCCCGTTCAGGGCTTCCAGAGTGCGCCAAGATCGGTGGAGGATTCCGATGTCTCGGTCTCTGTTACAGTCCGCATCCGTAATCAACCTGAAGGGCATTAAAACCATTAAAAACTGTGAGTGAACGAAAATCACTAATTTAATAAAAACACATTTCAAAAGAACACATTTATGCCCTTCACTAAAAAGTATGCATGCATTCGAAAACCAATAATCAAACCATTTAACTTAATTAAAACATTAGGGCTTTAGCCCAAAACCATAAATCCAAGTAAGTGGGAACTCAACCCAAAATCGTAAATCCAAACCATGTCGGTCCCTGCCCAAATCCATTAACACCGAAAACCAAATCATAAATCCAATAAATCCGAAATCCAAATACATAATCCAGTAAATCCATAAATCACAATGCCATCAAATACCGTTATGTGGTCAGGACCCGTCCCAAATCCCCCAGGATTAACGCGGGACGTGCTTGCTCCTGTCTGACACGAAGTGTCAGACTAGGGATAATTCTGACTTTAGCCCACTCGGGGCTTGTAGAGTGCACCAGGATTCAGAGGAGGAGTGTCATGTCTCGGTCTCTACTACAGCCCGCATCCGCAATCAATCTGAAGGGCATTAAAAACCACAAAAGCTGTGAGTGGACAAAACAACAGTTTATAAAAACAATTTATAAAAAAGACATTTATGCCCTTCACTGAAAAGCATGCATGCATTTGAAAGCCATTTATCAAACCATTTCTCAAATCATTAAACCATTAGGGCCTTGGCCCAAAACCGTAAATCAAGTACATGGGAACTCAGCCCAAAACCAATCCGTAGGGACTCAGCCCAAATCAATACACTTGGGTCTCAGCCCAAAACCATTTTCTGTAAAACATCATACATATAAATATATATATATATAAGCCATAGTCAGCATCTCATATGCCCAATCAAGAACCCGTCATGATATATCTAAGTATGCATACTACTCGGGGTCTCACTCCGAATCTACCCACAGGATCTACGACGTCTGGAGGACTGTCTGCGGACCCAGTCGGAGACTATACCATATCTCTCACTCCTGGAATATGCTCCCTCTTGGAGTCACTCATTCCAAGTAAGGGATCGTGACTCTCCAGGATTTACGACGTCTGGTGGAGACCAACCATACAAGAGGGTATATATATTTTCAAAATACTTTTTTTCAAATCATGGTTCAACTGGGTCTCATGCCCGAGTGTCTCAACAAGATTCCTCGAATCCGATTCAAATTCAAATCTCACAAGCCTCAGCCTAAATCCATATTTCAATATGGTCTCAACCCCGAATTCTCATTTCATAAACCACAACTGGGACTTAAGCCCGATTTCACGATTCAACGGGGCCTCAAGCTCGATTTCACAACAAACTGGGCCTCAAGCCCGATCACAAATCAACTGGACCTAAAGCCTGAATTAGTAAACCAACAGGGCTCTCGGTCCGTTCATATACTCAAATGGGCCTCCAGCCCAATTTCTCATCAAATCAAAGGAACTCTAAGTCTGATGGTTTCCAATTCCAAATGGGTCTCATGCCCGATTTCACATTTCCAAATCCAAAACCAATTCATCAAACCATCATAGAAATACCAACACGTATAATCACAGTATAAAATCGAAAACCTCGAAATACGTGCAAATACGTAAATACTAATACACCACAAACAAATGCACTCATGGCAACACAAAACATGTTCATAAAATCATATAAAACATTTATGCATGCATCAATTTAGAAAACAAGGTCCACTCACAGACTGTCCAAAGTTGCGCCTCGATACGCGCGTCATAAGCATTTTTAGGGCCAATCACCATCTCCGGGGTTCCCGAACCTGTCCAAATCATATTAGAGGGACACTAAAAACCTCATGAACCTCTTATTGAAGCCCCGTAATTTTCCCAAATTTTTAGCTATTTTTAATCTCGATCCTAAACTTTCGGACATTCCGAACTATATCGAAACGATGTCCAATCGACTCGAAATCAGTCCCAAAATGTTCGTTACATTGAATAGATGAAATTACATGTTGGACACTTCCCCAAAATGTGGCCCACACGCCCTCATGCACAGCCCAAAGGGCCTGCGCATGGGAGCCACGCGTCTGGCACTGTCATCTTCAACCTTCGGCAGACCGGGTCCGAACCGGTCTACTGGTTTTTAGTCCGACCGGACCGACGGAACAGGTCCAGTCCCATGCCTCTCTCATTTTTTATCTGATTTCATCCCTTCCAATTCCAATCTCTTCCTCTTTTCATTTCTTATCATCCTACATGATAAAAACAAAGAAAATGGGCTTGTAAATTACCTGGTTGGATCGAAGACCATGCGCTGTTTTTCCTCCTCTGTTTTCTGCCGTCTCCGACCACCCCAGCCACCGTTTTTGATCCTCCTAGACTCGTAGGGATCCCATGAACATCATCTACCCATTAGAAACCTTCCAAAATTTACAGAACTAAAACTCAAAATTTGAATTAAATGTTTCTCGGGTTACCTTCCTTCCGTGGTTCCACTGCCGCCCACGGAGGTTCAGGCCGCACCCAGCCACCGTCCTCATCACTCACAGCCTCAATCTCAGTCTCTCAAGGCCCTCAGCCAATCGATAAGCGGAGGGGGTGGTTTGTGGTGAGGGGTTCGAATGAGATCGGGTGAAAACCCGTTGAAATTGAAATGGAGATATGCATGCATCTATTTAAGGGAAGTAATAGATGGGTGACACTTGTCACTCACCCATTGGGCCTTGGGAAATATCTGGGCCCCACACTAAAAGTCAAAAGTCCATTTGCCTAGTAAAATGTGCCACCATAAATAGTTCTCGAAATCTTTTGTGAACCGTAACTTTCTAGTCGAACGTCTGATTTTGATGTGCCGCCTGTCTACGGACTCGTGACGTCCCGATCTACGTCACGATCATCGGTCCTCGGGCATCGGGCCTCCCGAGATAAAAAGTCAACTTTTTACCCTCGTTTAGGGGTAAAATCGTAATTTCGCCCTGAACGTCCGTTAATCTTCGGCTAATCTCAGATTAGCCTTGCTAATCCGTCATTAGTATTAATTAATCCTTAAAATTAGGGACAGGTTGTTACTAGCTTCCCCCCTTAAAGAGTTTTGGCCTCAAAATTCAAACCGACCTAATTCTACAACCAAACTGTGGAATCCAATCACGTCCCCCACACGGGCACTCTCGTGTGAAAGTACACGTCCGTCACAAATGCCTTATTCATCGGTACTCGCTGTCACCGGAGCCTCCAAAGCTCTAACTCATTCTCGAGAAACTACACGTCAGGTCGTACGTCTCACTCGAGACGTCGACACTCGTCGATCTCGCCTGTCACCCACTCTGATAGGTCGGTTATACTAAGTTTTCATTCAAATGGCTTTTTAGTCTACCACTCTGACACGTTCCAACCTACAACCATCAGGATAAAATACGTACTTCCACTAAGGGTCATCACATCCCAGCTGACATCCTGTTCAGCATCCAATCAGATGATCATCCTCTAGATTCCACCATCACAATGACACGAATCCCATCTCGCAGGTCATCTTCAAACTTGTGGCATTTACCGACCTCGGTACCCATACTGACTCTCCTTAGAGTCCCATCAATCTATACCAATCCGAACTCGTCACACACCGATCAAATTCATCACCATCATATGTCACAATCATCGTGACCAACTGGAAACTTCCGGTTCTACTGCGCTTTCGTTGCGCTACTCTGATCTTGACTCGGTCTCGCGTCCTCGTATCGTATCTCACATCGCTCAGCGATCTACACTGACATCTTAACTCATCTTGAGTCTCAATTGTCGTACTACTCACCCTGTCGATACACAATCGACGTCTCACCCATCCTGGGTGTAATTGGACCCCATCGAACACTTGTCTCAGCAGAGATAACACTTCTGCACTATAGGGTTCCTTTAGTCATCCACGACTTGAGCCTCTCACTCACATCAATCACTGAACCCTACCAATCCACTCTGCTGGAGCACACAATATCTCATCACTTTGTGGGAACACATCCGAACATAATCCTCGTTGAACCGTCACTATCGGATCTACTCTGATCGCCATCTCATGTCCATCTAGGACTCTATCCCTTCGACGAAATATGCATACTATCGGGGAACTCTCAACCCGACATACTGATTGACAGTGGCCAATCCCATTGTCCAACGTGCACAACACACTATATACCTTCTGAGTTACCTCATCATATCGATCATTAAGATCGTCATCACACTACTCAATCTGACTTACCTCGGTTCACAGAGGTTCCACTGCCTTGGATACTCACTCGCCACATCTAGTGATGCTAAATACCTTCTGCTTTTCCAGTCATTCCAATTATACCTCTTTTGTCTAATCGCTACCCAGTCATCTCAACCACTATTGGGACAGTGTCCGCGCTAGTTCAACCACCCCTGGGTTCCGCCCAGTTCATCTCCATCATATCTGTCATCTTGACATCATTCCCAAGAATTTTACACTAGCCGACGAATCCTCCTTGTCGTGTAGTGGTAGAAACCAACCATGAGGACATCACGACTGAGATACCCTCAGCTCGTGGCTTGTCGTCTCTCCTCGTTATCATCATCGCATGACCGCCACATGTAGTGTGAATCAAACCAATCCTAAAACCCTGCTCATACCGAGCAATCGCCAACTATCTCTGCTCGGGTCGGAGGGCTTTGCCTCCCTCATATCTCATGACCTTGGGTATGACCATTCCGAAAATTTATACGAGAAAATGAATGTTCCCCGAACGTCCTCGATTCTCAACAACCATCATCAAATCCACCCTCGATGGTGGTACTGACCACGAGCTCGTGCAGGCACAACACACACACATCACCACCGAGGCTCCGAACCTATGCGGTTAACTCACCGCCAGCACCAACCGCTCAACACACAACATCCACCGATCGGTCCACCTTAGGATCCAGTCGACAAGTACCACTCTCCTAGTCACCCGTCCAATCAACCATCAACTAGGGTTATCACAAACCCGGCTGCTCATTGCAGCACGTCCATCCTGACCAATCCTCTCGGCGCCAAAAAGTCATCATACCCCAATACTAGTGTCCAATCAACCAGTAACCAAAATCTGAGGATCTTGTCCCCTCGTAACGCTACGGCTCCTAGCCGCTGGCCTCCACAAGAACTTGGCCATACTTCATGCCTAACACTACACAACCGCTACATGCGCAACTGCATCCTACCACGCCACACCACAACTACTCTGGGACATCCCCTGCCAGTCGACATCCCCCGGGATTCGACACACCGAAACATGGCCTCTCATGCCAAATAGGATCAACGTTCCTATTCCAACCAGTCCTCATCACTCACAACCTCAGTCTCAGTCTCTCAAGGCCCTCATCCAATCGATAAGGGGAGAGGGTGGTTTGTGGTAGGGCTGTTAATCGGGACGAAAAAATCGACCATTTTACCGAACCGAATTGGACTGTACCGAAAAATAACCGTACCAAATAAAACCGTAACCGAAACAAAAAAACCGAACCGAACTGAAAAGGAATCGGTTCGGTTTCGGTTTTCACTACCTATAATACCGAATAACCGAACCGAACCGAATACTGAAAATATCCCTAACCGAACCGGACCGAATAGGACCGAACCGAACCGAATTCCCTAAATTTATTAAAACTACGTCGTTTTGGGGGTGGGGGGTTACTTTCCTAACCCTAGACTTTCTGATCTCCTACCTTTACCTTAGTACCCCGGCCCCCGACTCCCGAGTGTCGACGACTACTTCCAAAATCCAAACCAAAGTTTGAAACCCTAACGTCGATTCCATCGAAGTATCGAATACAACCGGACCTTCTGTCTTCAGGCCTCAGTCCCGTCTTGGTGTCTCCGTTTCGTCATCGGCGTTTCTCAGTCTCTGTCGCCGATTCCATTGAAGGCTCACGACGGCGATTGCATCAAGGCATCAAGCGCGCACGGTACGACCGCTCACGGTATAATGTTATATACTAATTAGTATAATTTTCTTTCTTTGTCTGAACAAATTGGCGTGTAGTTGGCATTTTCTTGTGGAAATTGCATGCATTTCCTTCAATCCAGTTTCATTATTCAATTTTGTTTGTAGGATTCAAGGAAGCTTCCCTGTCCCCTTGATTTGATTATGATGTTTTAATCCAAGTTAATAATTTGTCTATGATAAGAAATGATAAGAATGGGAAATGAGTATATAAAATGGGTATATATACGTGTATCGTTCACCTGCTATATATACGTGTATATAAAATGGGAAATGATAAGAATATATATAGGAAGGTAGCCAAAGATTGGTAGGTTTGTGAATGAGATTGCCACTTATTTAAGCTCACCATTGTGATAGCTTTGATATTACTTATTTTCCCTTAAGGTAATCAAAGGTGTTACTTATTGGCTGAAGTTTAACAGTTTAGGATTTAGGGTCTTAGAAAGTTCGGGATGAGGTGTTTGGGTATAGAGTTGGTGTGGTGTGAGAGGCTGAGAGCTTATGGTCTAGGGGAATTACCCGAGCTGTAGAACTCGTAAGCTGCTACATTCAAAGTTTTCCTTTATTTGGTTTCTTTTCATTTTTCTTGTTTTAATTGAGCTGAAATATTAAAAAAATCTTAATTTTCTCCTGTTCTATAATAACATTGCTACTTGCAATCGGGTTTCGTTAAGTTTTCTGATCAGATCTGGTTCTTCTGTGAGCTCTATCACTCATTTATGACGGACTTGTAGAATTATCCGTTCTTTACTTTGCCTCTTATTGGAAATTCTTTACTTTGCCTCTTATTGGAAACAATTAATTTTCTCCCTAATAATGTTATATACCCTCATTTTCATCGACAGCTCTGATGCCTATATTTTTTTGGATTATTTTTTTCTTTCACTTGTCCATTTATCTTTGAAGTCTTTTGATGCCTATATTCTTTCATTTTAACCTTTTTCCCTTCTTCAGGGGAAAAAACTTCTGGTGTTTGGAACAACAAGTGAACTGGGGTTCTTAGATTCAATCGGTTTTTGTGATACCTTCTCTGTCACTTACAATGTACCCACGTTAAAGACACAGGACGCAAAGCAGGTAGCCATATTGTTGTTTCCATTTTGGTTTTCTTCCCCTATTTGGATTTATTTTTTTTATTTGTTTGTCTAATATTGTTGTTGGTAAGAATGCCGCTTAGTCAAAGCTTTGTTGGTGGGAAGATGGCTTCCAGTTCGACTAGTGCTAGTGGTAGTACTAGTGCTACTGCTACTGCTTCTGCTAGTGCTGCTGCTTCTGCGGGTTTAAATCGTGAGGAGGTAGGTTTAAATCTGGTTCTGCTCTGTTTAGGTGCTTCTGCCTTCTGCTGCTCTGTTTCTGGCATTCTGCTATGTTTATGCTGTGTTTTGCTTTGTTTATGCGTTGTTTCTGCTCTGTTTAGATGCACTGCAGAAGGTTTTCTGGTCAATGTATGTTTGTTGCGGTCTAAGTGTTTGTGGGGATGATTCTTTTTTAGAGCTTTTACATTATTTCTCATAAAAATTGTTACTAGAAATATAAATTTCGATTTTATATGTTGACTTTTGAGGCTGGCTATAAACCATTAAACTCTCCCAAATGTAGATGATCTACTTTTTGTTGCAGTAGCTAACTATATTGGAAGATCTCGATGCCTATTTGGTGCTTTAGGCTTGTTTTTCTTTCTAAATAAATACTAATACATGTGTTTATTTCACTGTCAATATTGAGATTGACGTACTCAACATTGAACACCTACTTGAATAAAATTAGTTTCTAATATCCGGGCAGATTGTTGTTTATATGTTGTTATGCAATATTTTCTGCTGTGCTTTTTAGTGTCCATGATAGTGTACTGAATCTGTTTTATTTTGTAGGTGGACCCTTTTGATGAGTTATCATCACAAGAAGCTGACCAAGGGTTGGAAGGCAGCACTCCAATTGATGATAATGCTACCGAGCTTGATCCTCTGGATACTATTAAGAAAAGGCAGCGAGCCAATATATGGGAGCACTTCGAAAGGTACAAAACTCCCTCCGGTCAAATTAGGGCTAGGTGTAAATATTGTGTAGACCGTAACTATGCTGCTGATTCTGCTAAGAATGGAACTAGGGGTTTGATTACTCACTTACAGAAATGTCTTAAATATCCCCCTAATATGGTAGCGAAGAAAAACCAGAAAGTTTTGTCTGTTGAAAAGCCCACAGAAATGGCTGTTGGGTTTAGTCAAAAGGATATCACCAGTTCATTTGTTGAGATGGTGATTGTAGATGAGTTGCCCTTTTCCTTTGGGGATGGTAAAGGGTTTAGGAACTTCATGTCAAAAGCTAGTCCTCGATGGAAAGTTCCATGCCGACAAGTAGTTGCTAGAGATGTGCTAAGCATGTATTATACTGAAAGGCAAAACCTTAAAGAATTGATGAAGTCTTATAGGATTTGCATAACTACTGATACATGGACTTCCCTTCAAAACATCAATTACATGGTTGTTACTGCTCATTTCATTGATGTTGATTGGGTTTTGCATAAGAAAATCATAAATTTTTGTGTGATTCCAAACCATAAGGGGGATACAATTGGGAGGCTTTTGGAGGAATGCATGTGTGAGTGGGGTATTGAGAAGCTGCTAACTGTTACAGTTGATAATGCTTCTGCTAATGACTCAGGGCTGTCTTATCTGCTTAGGAGAATGAATGCATGGAAATCTCCTATGGCAATTTTGAATAATGGGTCCAATATGCATGTTAGGTGTATTGCTCATATTCTGAATTTGATTGTCAATGATGGATTGCATGAGTTGAATAGCTGTATTCAGAGTATTCGTAATGCAGTTAGATATGTAAGATCTTCCCCTAGTAGGCTCGAAATGCTTAAAAAGTGTGCAGAGAAGGTCAAAGTGGACAACAAAGGGTTGGTGGTATTGGATGTCCCAACTAGGTGGAATTCCACCTATTTGATGTTGGAAACAGCTCTTAAGTTTCGTAGAGCTTTTGAAAGACTAGTAGATGATGATCCTAGTTATGTAGCTCACTTTCATAGTGATAAAAGGGTAGGACCACCAGGAGATTATGATTGGGAAGTAGCAAAAGTGTTTGCTGATTTTTTGAAACCCTTCTATGAAATAACTTTGAGAGTATGTTGCTCCAAAACACCTACCATCCATAGTGCCTTTCAAGATGTATTTCAAACTTATGGTCTGTTGCATGATGAGACGAGTATGTTGTTATCTGGCATTGTATGTAGCATGCAAGCCAAATATGACAAGTATTGGGGGGAATTGGAGAATTTGAATCAATATTATTTCATAGCTCTTATTCTAGATCCCCGCCATAAGTTGGAAAGGGTTGAGGATTTTTTGGAGTTGTTGTTTGAAAATGCTAAGGGCAAGGTTGCAGACATCATCACTCAAGTAAAGCAATTATTGACTAGTCTTTATAGCATATATGAAGGCGAGAGTGGTAATGGGACAAGAAGTTCAGGAGTTGGTGGTGGTAGCTCTAGCTCTACTTCAATAGTGACAGAGAGAACGGTTTCTTCAACTATGGACAAGAAATTTGAAGAAAGGTTAAAGATGAGAAAAGCAGTAAAGATTGGTAGGATTTCTAATGATATCGATAGGTATTTATTAGATCCTATTGAAGATGTGGAGGATTCAAAGTTCGATATTTTGGCTTGGTGGAAACTGCTTGGGGTCCCCAAATACCCAATTTTGTCACTACTTGCACGGGATATTCTAGCCATACCGGTTTCCACAATAGCTTCTGAGTCATGCTTTAGCACAAGTGGGAGGGTGATCAATTCATATCGAAGCTCGTTGAGTCCTCAAGTGGTGGAAGCTTTGATTTGTACTCAAAACTGGCTTTTAAGTGTTAATGTTGCATTACATTTGGAGCCCACTATTGAAGAAGTAGAGCATTACCAAGCAATAGCACAAGGTAAATGTTCTATATAATTTATAATTTGTGCTTATTAGTACTTAGTAGTTATTATGAATTTATATAAATGACTAACTTTTTTTGTGTTATATGTAGAAATGTCAACCGGTGGAGCTATGTTGCCTCCAAAATCAAATCCTTAGAAGACTTCAAGGTTGTAATTTGTTTTAATGTTCGGAACTTTGTATTCATTTTTATTTGTATTTTCCATTAAGGGTTGTAATTTGTATTATGGAGTATGGACTCCGATAAATTGACGTTTGAAATTTGCATTGTATTGTATTTTGTATGTGGATGAAAACTTGAAATTAGAAGATTAGGATACAAATGATGAAATGAGGCAGAAACTGCCTAAATTTGGGCAGAAACTAATCTGTTTTTTTAAGTAGGGAATGGGGGCAAAATCGAACCGGTTCAGTACTGAACCGGTTAAAAAAACGAACTGGATTACCGAAATGGGGCAAACCGGACCGAACCGCAATACCGAACCGGATTACCGAACCGAAAGATTCGGTAAAACTGAATAATTACCGAACCGAAAGATTCGGTAAAACCGAATAATTACCGAACCGAACCGAATTATTCGGTTTCGGTACAATTCGGTATCACCATCCAAAACCGAACCGAACCGATACCGAATTATATTTCGGTTCGGTTTCGGTTCCGGCAAAAAAACCGAACCGAATAACCGATTAACACCCCTAGTTTGTGGTGAGGGGTTCGAATAAGATCGGGTGAAAACCCGTTGAAATTGAAATGGAGATATGCATGCATTTGTTTAAGGGAAGTAATGGATGGGTAACACTTGTCACTCATCTATTGGGTCTGGGGAAATATCTGGGCCCCACACTAAAAGACAAAAGTCCATTTGCCTAGTAAAACGTGCCGCCATAAATAGTTTCTGAAATCTTCCGTGAACTGTAACTTTCTCGTCGAAAGTCTGATTTTGACGTGCCGCCTGTCTACGGACTCGTGACGTCCCGATGTACGTCAAGGTCTTCGGTCCTCGAGCATCGGACCTCCCGGGTCATAAGTTAACTTTTTGTCCTCGTTTAGGGGCAAAATCGTAATTTCACCCTGAACGTCCGTTAATCCTCGGCTAATCCGTCATTAGTCTTAATTAATCCTTAAAATTAGGGACGGGTTGTTAAATACCAATCCTCGGCATCCTATAAGCCTGACGTCCTAAATGTCATGTCACGGTCCAAGCTATACGTGCTACCCGGGGTCTCAACCCGAGTCAATTTCTGACGTCCTATATGTCTAACGTCCCAGACTGATAGCAATCCTACTCCTAAGTCACTATACGGTCCGGTTGCTCTGTAGAGTGACTTCTTGCAAGCAATGTGACGTGATTACTCCATCGTCCCAGACGACTGGAGGAGACAATCCATAGATATAAGGATGGTATATGGAAAACCATTTCATAAATCATCTCAAACCATTCATATGGGCCTACGCCCGAGATTTCCATAAAACCATCGTAATCCACAAATCCGATTTCATAAATCCAAAACCATTTATGAGTCCTCGACCCAAAATCACATTCAAAAAACACAATTGGGCCTCATGCTCGATTTCGTAAATTGACTGGGCCCCTGGCCCGATTCCTCATTCAATCAAATGGATTCCAAGTCCGATAGTTCGTAAACCAAATGGGTCTCAAGCCCGATTCCATATTTCCAAATCCAAAACCATACCATTGAACCATTATTAAAACCATAAACCTCGATATACGTGCAAATACGGAAAATATCTCAAAATACGTGCAAATATGTAAATCACCAATACCACAATCATCATTATATGTAAAGCATATAAAACAGTTATGCATGAATCACAGTTTAGAAAACAATGTCCACTCACAGACCGTCCTACGCTACTACCTCGATATGTGTGCCATAAGCCTAACCTGGCTAAATCACAGTCCTCAGAATATCCGAACCTGTCGAAATCATACTAGAGGGTTACTAACCACTTCAATAACTTCTCATTAAAGCCCCCTAATTGTTTGGTATTTTTAAACGTATTTAACTCGATCCTAAACCTTCGGACATCCCGAACTATATCGAAACGATGTCCGATCGACTCGAAACCAATCCCAAAATGTTCATTACATCAAATAGATGAAAACACATGTTGAACACTTCCCCAAAAACGCCCACACGGGACACCCTAAGACGCTGCGCGTGGTGCCCACGCACGCGGGACACTGTTCATCTTCAACCTGCGATTAAACCAGTTTAGACCGGTTTCTGCAAATCTGGTCCGCCCGTACCGGCGGGGCAGGTTCACAGTCATTTTTAACCCTTTTTCAGTCTCTTTTGTTCCTACACCTTCGTCTAACCATTTCCAGTTGATCTAGCTACTCAAATCATTTAAACCAGGTCTATAACGTACTTTCCCGATCGATGAACAACCGGCCAACCTCCCACTTCTGTTTCCAGCCACCTCAGACCACCGCCGGCCTCGAAATCAATCCCAAGCACCTCCTATGACTTCCCTAAAACACTTCCAATCATTAGAATAGAGCAACAATCACCAAATTCTATTTTCCAATTTTGAACTCAAAACTCACCGTTCACGGTTTCCCGCCCACCGTCCACGTCGGTCGACGCCGCTAGCACCACCGTCATCGTCTCACTTCTCACTCTAACTTCCATTCACAGACCGAGGATGATAGATGAGGAATGGAGGGTGTGATATAGGAAGGGGTTCACGATTTTCGGTTCTCCTCCGCCGTGGTCACCGTCATGGCTCAGGCTGTCCCTCAGCCTCATTGTTCACAGTCTCACCATCCCGTTCATTCACTCAGTTCCATGACCTCTCACATGAACACAAAGGATGATAGGGCAATGAAGTGGTATATATGTTTGTTTGGGGTGAAAATGAAGATGGTGCACGAAAAGGAAGAGAGAGATAAGGAGGGAGAAAAATAATAAAAGAATATAATTATATCTTAATATAAAACCATCCAATCAGAATTGAGATCCAAAATTTGGGGGAGATGGCCAATGGGATGAGTATCCAAGGGCCCCACACTAATTAATTAGCCAATCAGATTTAGTCATATAATTTGCGCCTCGAAATGCGTGAATAGTCCAATTTTACTTCCCGTGACCATAACTTCCCTGTCGAACATCCGATTTCGACGTGCCACCTGTCTACAAACTCGTGACATCCCAATCTACGTCACGGTCATCGATCCTTGTATATTTGACTCTCCAAGTCAAAAGTCAACATTTTACCCAATTTCAGGGGCAAACGGTCATTTTATACCGTCCGTTTGAATTCACTCAACTAATCCCCAATTAGTCATTCTAAATTCATAATTAATTAATATTTAATCCCGATATTCGGGATGGGTCATTACACCTTGCTTGATCAATATCCCCTTCCCAGACACCTAGCAGAATGGATGCCTCTAACTCTTCTTGGAGGTCAGAATGTTGGTGATGAACGTCCCCTCGGGCTGATTTGCTAACACACCCCATATGCACCCACTTAGGGCCATTCTTCTACTTTTTGAATCGGTATAGATGGAAAAGCTAACCCGAACTCAATTTTGGCAGACCACACAGTCAGAATTTCGTGTATAAGCTAATCAGCGTAATCCAGTTGTTCATGTTCTGCCAAGATATCTTCGAGCCATGGGTGCAACGAAAACTATACCCTATGATCGAAGCCATCCAAGTAGAACAAAATAGACCCTTCTGATGGCTCACTTGATCTTGATCCTCTCAGCGGTAGTGTCATCTCAAATTCTATCGGCACGTTGTAAAGGGTCTCAGAACTTATCCAAGTTTGCTTGTTGAATGGTGTTAACTTCGTAATCCACCGCGTAGTTAGACTTTATAATTGGAATGGCATCTTGCATACTTCGCTCAACGTTCGACTCAATCTCCAATCCACTTCTCGTATCACCCTCTTCTCGTTCACTGTTCACTTCAATCACAGAAGCTTGCGACACAGAGGCTCTCTGATCGGCACCATCCATTTCCTCTATATTTTTCCTTTGATTGGCACCCTTACTCTGCCCTTCTACACTTCCTTCGGCAACCTTAATACTACATCTAAGCTATCTAGTGAAGAAGACGATGCAGAGCTACTTCCAGTCAATGAGGACCCAGTAGTAGTTGATGAAACATTCCTATCACTAAGATCATCACTTGCCCAGCGAGAAAGTGTTTCACCATCAATGGTTTGTTGGGATCTGTCCCCATATCCACTAATTGACTCGGACTCTGTCATCTACAAATACAAAATAGAAGGAAACTACAACTAAGTGTACCGCTAGTACTACAAACGAAACAAATTCACAAGAAGGGAAAGAAATTTACCTTAGGTTTTTACTAATCAGAAAAAACGGGATGTGATCGGATGTCAACTTCCGAGCAAATCCAATCGGTAATTGGAAAATTCAATCGGGTAGCAATGCAGTGCTCTGATATTATCTTTTCCAAAAATGGAAAATTGAGGAATTCCATCTCATTTTATAAGCGACTGATGTACCTTGAGATGCGAAATGATAATCTGAACGGTGCCATGCATCTACTACACTGTTCCTACATACTTACCATTTGTACGAGTATGTACATTCTATGTATTCCCAAAAAATGTAATGACTCTCGACAACTCGAAATCACTCAAAAACACGAAGTTTGCTTCGATCAGCAAGCAGACACATTGCACCCGATCAGACACTTCATGTGAAGTACCCTCAGAAGTCAAACTTTTGATCGGTTAGCAGGTACATTATGATCGATCGGAAGTATCTGACGAGGCAGAGGTATGAATGATAAGACGAATATCCCTTATATGACAAGTGTAAGGGTAATTTTGGTATTGTGGTTTACTTGTCGAACGGGAACAAAATTGGATGCGATTTTCGAGACATTTTAGAAATGGATCCTGTCAACTTTGTATCAAAACTAATGTTTTGAATTGTATTTTTCATGCCTCCGAGATGTGAGCCCCATGCACCGCTTGGTGATGAGACGAGTAGGTAAGCCCAGATAGTTATAGAGTTGTAAATGGATTTGGATTACTAGGTTGAATTGTGAATGTTATACTCCTTTATAGGAGGAGTTGTGTGGGAATTGTATGGGTTTGGATAATGTGTAAGGTTCAGGAGTGAAAAGCAATAGTATGTATGGGTTAAATGGACGAATAAGTTTTCTAGTTGAGTAAATAATTGAGATGTTGAAATGATGGAAAGATCATTTTGTCGGATTTGATGAAGTATATCAGGATTGTGACACAGGACTTTAACATGGATTAGGATTATGGGTTAAGATTCGGACAGAGACGAACGAAAAGGGTCAAGGCTTGAGAGGGAGTCGAAATGTAACGACCCGTCCAGAAATCCTTGATAAGATTAGTGACTAATCACAATTAGTGAGGTTAATCCGTGATTAGTTGGGCGAAATCGGACGAACGATGCGAAATGATCGTTTTGCCCCTGGTGGTGGCAAAACGTTGAATTTTCAATCGGGCGGTCAAATAGACTTTGACCGATGACCGTGACGTAGTTCGTGACGTCACGAGTTCATAGACAGGTGGCACATTCAATTCCGACGTTCGAGGAGGAAGTTATGACGTTCGGAAGTTTAGGGGCATTTTGGTAATTTTAGATAAAAGGGGGTCCAATATTGACTTTTTGACCAGGAGGTCCGATGGCCGAGGGCCGAAGACCGTTACGTAGATAAGGACGATACGAATCCATAGACAAGTGGCACGTCGAATTCGGACGTTCGACGGCGAAATTACGGTTCACGGAAGTTCCCGGTTACTATTCACGACGACACGTTTTACGAGACAAAAGTGCAGTTTGTCTCTAGTGGGCCCAGATATTTAATGGAGGCCCAATGGATGAGTGACAAGTGTCACCCATATAATGGACAATATAATTCATTCATGCACCAAACCATTCACTGTGCATCCATTTTCCATTTTTCCCTCCAACCAAACCCGATCTCATTCCTCTCCTCTGTGCAATCCAAACACCAAACCCTTAATCCCAAATACTCCTGGAGAGAACAGAGAGTGAGAGAGGAGGCCAGAACGGACTGGATGGTGGCGAGATCGGGGGCCGCCGTGCACGGTGGTCGTGGACCCGCGAAGGTAAAAATTTTACCTTCAAATTTCATTTTCGGGTTTTAGGTGTTAGGGCTGAATTCTAATGATTAGGATGAGTTTATTGAGGTTGTAGGAAGGCGTAGAGGGTGGTTTGGACGGCGGTGAAGGCATGAGCAGCCCTGGGTGCAATCGGAAAAATTGGACCGATTAGGGGAAGATTGGACGGACGGGTTTTGTGGGGTTTTTCCTAGTTTTCTTGATTAGGATTGATAGGAAATGAAGAAATAGGAATTTAGGAATTGGAATGGAGGAAAACGGATGAAAAATGAGGGAGAAGGAGGCCTGGACCGGTTACGCCGGTCCAGTTGCAGGGGTTGGACCGGACCGGCTATGAGAGGTTGAAGGTGGTGACGTGGCATGATGACGTGGCACCTGTCAGATTGTCAGGTGACGTGGACCACTCATCAGCCGACGCGTGTAACATGTCAGTGCACAGTCATCACTGACATGTCAGTGACGTGGTCCAATCAGGGGCTGACACGTGGCACTGACGTGGACCAGTGCCGTGATGACACGTGGCACATGTCAGACTGCCACGTGGCACTGACAGCACAGTGACGTGGACCAATAGGAGCTTGACACATGGCACCTGTCAGAGTCTGACATTTCAGACCTGACAGCTGTCAGATGACGTCATGCTGACGTCAGCGATGACATCAGCAGGTACTGTAGCAGGCGCGTGAGGCCCACGAGCAGCCACTTCAGGCGGCGCGTGAGGGCGCGTGGTAGGGAATTTGGGAAAGTGTTCAACACAGGAAATCTTCTCGGTATGTTTCGGGGCATCGGAAGGTTTAGGTTCGGGATTAAAAATAGTTAAAAATACTGGAAAATTACGGGAAAATTACGGGGCTTTAGTGGGAGGTTAATTAAGTAGTTAGTAACCTTCTATTACGATTTGGACAGGTTTGGGAGTCCCGGTGATGGTGATCGGCTCGGGGAGCCGTATGGCACGCAAATCGAGGCGGCAGCTCGGACGGTCTGTGAGTGGACCTTGTTTTCTAAATTGGTGCATGCATAAATGTTTATTATATGTTTTAAATGCTTGTTTGTAATGCCATGGGTGCATTTGTATGTAGTTACGTATAAGCACGTATTTCGAGGTTTCGGCCTTATACGGTGCTTATACGGGTCTGTATTTCTGTATTGATTTAAATGAACTGGATTTGAATTTCAAAAGGATAAACTCGGGTATGAGACCCATTTGGTTTTGTCTCGGGCATATGACCTCAGATTCCGGGCACGGTGCCCAGCTGATGTCTTATGTTCGGGCACGAGACCCAGTCACTTTACGGCTTTGATTTCAGGTCAGGTCAGGGAACCTTAAATGGATTCCCAGGTTCATGCCGGTTTATGGGAACCGGCATGAACCCTTGTTATGGCATCATGGTTCATGACGGTTTATGGGAACCGGCATGAACCCTTGTTGGTTATTACGGTACATGACGGTTTATGGGAACCGGCATGTTACCTGATTATGGATATTATGGATCATGACGGTTCAGGGGAACCGGTCATGAATGTTTATGTTATGTATATATATGTTCATCTACCTTCCTTTACATGTTCTATTATCTCCTCCAGGGAGGGTAGTTGCCCTGGGTGGACCCCGGAGTAGTCACGGAGCACCGACTGAGTGGAGTCACCCCCCAGTTGGGTTCATTACTCTCAGGAAGGCTATGGTTTCTATTACCTCGAGTAGGATCAGTGGTCTGCGGACATTGACCTTGACTTTGAGAAGACTCGGATTGAGACCCGGGTAGCACGCGCGTAGCTTTGGAAACCGTGACAGGATTGGTTGTGTGAATTATATGTATATGTGATGTATGCTATATATGATATATGATGTGTGTTTACACAGGTTTTGGGCAATGGCCCGTATGGTTAGTTTCTTATGATTTGGGCTGAGTCCCTTATGGATTTGGGCAGTGGCCCGTGTACTTGATTTCATTATGGTTTTTCTGGATAAATGGTTTTCGAATGCATGCATTCTTTTTAGTGAAGGGTACAAATGTCTTCTTATTAAATGTTTTTATAAACTCTTGTTTTGTCCACTCACAGCTTTTAATGTTTTGACTGCCCTTCAGGTTGACATCGGATGTGGACTGTAGCAGAGACCGAGATATTACATACCTTCTCCGGATCCTGGCGTACTCTGATGGCCTGGGAGGGCAAAGGTCAGAAATATACCTTGTCTGACACTTCGTGTCAGACGGGAGCAGGGTCATCCCGCACTAATCCCGGGGGGATTGGGATGGGTCCTGTCACGAAAGATTATTGATTTTAGTCTTGGATATGGAATGAAGAGTCGAAAACGACTTAAGGTATTTTGAGCTGAATAACTATACTCTTGAGGTGGAAGTCATATGGAAACTTGGTAATGTAGATATACCTCGGGGGATATTGAATTTTTTTTTAGTCAAATATCAGTTAAATATCAGTTATTATTTGGTTTTTCTTGGTCAGGGACTAGTCAAATATCAGTTATATTAGGTAGTATTTATACGACTTGAAGGATGCGTAAGGTTATTTTAGTTATGATTGTGTGGGATCTCAGAATTTCTGATGATTAACAGAAGTTGTGATTTAGTAACAAGAAGAAATTGGTAAATTTATTAACTTTCGGGAAACTCAATTATCCAATTTGAGTATGGACATGAAGTTGGTTTAGTTCTAAAATTTCGAGAAAATTTTTTTTTTTTAGGAGGGTAGGTTGTAACGGCTCCAATCACAAGAAAAAGTAAGATTGGCAAATATAAAGGAAAATGATGGTTTACCCTTTTAACGTCAAATAGTTGACTGTTTTATCCTGACACTTTTTGGACAATTGGTGAGTACTGTCACGTAGGTTTCAGTGTCCTGAGTTCATAAACAGGCAGTATGTTGAAATCGAAGATCGTATGAGGTTAACACAGGTAAAAAATGATCAAGGACATTTTGATGGTTTTCTCGCCAAGGGTATTTTGGTCATTTTACTTGATAGATATTTTGTGAAAGTCACACTTGTCTAGAAACTTCTGGGTTTTTCCCTTTCTATTTGTCCACCGAATTATATGCCTATAAATGTGTGTTTTGTGTGTGGTGTTGGAGAGTTCGGTGGACATGGACCAAAACCCATAAAAAACCTAGAACAAGCCACATCGTCATGGAGGAAGAACCTAAAAGATAAGAGAGACGAATGAGAGAACTAGGGAGAGAAAATAAGTGGGAAAGATGAGGAGGAAATTGAGAAAACAGGGAGAGATGTCCAGGCCTGAGATTTGGTCGAGAGCCCGTGAAGCCAAGTTTTTGGCTATGGGTCGTGGTTTCATTTCAAGGCCTTCTAGCACTAAACCAAAGATACTAGGAGGTTAGATGAGTCCTTAAGGTTATTTTGGACAATAGATAGGTATGGTTCTGTGGTCAAAGAAACTTCGTCACTTTCGTGTATCCATCAGAAGGCAGCCTTTTCGAGGGTTCCTTAGGGACCGATTCACTCTATGTAGATTGAATGAACGCATAAAGAAGGAAGGGTGTTGGAACCTTGGCCGAAGATCAAGCACTCAAAACCATATTTTGAGGTGAGTTCTTCCTAGTTTAATATCATAGAACCTTTATTGGTATGATTTAGAGTGATTGGGACAAAGAAAAAGTGAAAAAGGAAAAAAGAATATGGGTTTCTGGACCATATTGACCCGACAACCAGACAACCGAGTCTGCTATACAGAGGAAGACGATGAATAGTGGAGGCGCGTGAGGCCCACACGCAGCGACTTCTGGTGGGGCTTGCCACCATATCACGTCTTTTGGTCAACATAGTTTTTATAGATTTCGATGTTACGAATCCAACGGTGCAAGTTTCGAGACGATCAAAATATTGTCTTGGGGTAGTTTCGACTGTTGGAAAATTTAGGCATTGTTTTAATTCGTTGAAAATCCCCAAAAATTGTGGGATTAAATATAAGGAAATTAGGGACGATAAGTAACTTTAGACATGATTTTATGACAACAGGTGACGCTTTCGAATTTTATGGGAGGGCGTGCTCTTTGGTTTGATTGCGTGTACGATGTGTGAGTGGACGTTTAATTTTATTAAAATATTATGCATGCATATTTACTTGTTTTAAATGATTTTCTATGCGTTTATGGTGATATTTTGTTAATTATCAGTTTTCTATTATTTTTAACGATTTTACGAAAATTACTTTATTGCACATTTTACGAGATTTTATTTTGGATTACGTTTTCGGATTTCGTTCCGATTGTGGATTTGGATTGAATGTGGTTTGTGACTTGAGATATTGTGATGTTGGATTATTGATTTTTGTATGATTTTTGGATGGTTTTATGGATGTTATTTTGATGGCATGTTTTAGGAGGTTTCGTGTTTGTGTTGTGTTTGAGTTTACGCTCGGATTTTGAATTGTGGATTTGATTTGTGATATTGAGATATGATATGAGTATGTGGGTTCTGGATATTCTTGGTATGTGAAGTGTTGTGATGATTGTGGATAACCTTCCTCAAAGTGCTTGTTGGTTAGTAGTCTCAGACGTCGAGCAAGTCTACAGATCTTGAGACTGGTATAATGCTGACTCAAATGTCGAGTAGGGCTCCAAATGTAACACCCGTGTCCTGGAGGGAACGGTGAGCAATCCCACATTCCTGCGAGGGGGAATGGTCTGGGAAGGGAATGGTGGTGTGCCTTAAAGGTGTAGGCACACACCTATCTAGCATGAGGCCTCCCTTGGCTGCACTGGTTAAGGTGGTTACCTTCCAGGCGTGAGGTCTTGGGGTCAAAACCTTGCGGGCGCAGGTGCGCCTAAAGAGGACAATATCATGCTAGATAGAGCGTGCAGGTGCACGTCTCTGGTTTAGATGAGGCCTTTTGGGAGCTCAGTGGCTTTGGCGGGGATTGGAACCCCAAAGTTAAGCGAGTTGAGGCTGGTGCAATTCCATGATGGGTGACCCCCTGGGAAGTTGCACCGTGAGCTCCCGAAAACAAAACCGTGAGGGCGAGGCCCAAAGCGGACAATATCGTGCTAGATGAATCGGGATCTGACAGAAGAGGGTCGGGTCCTGACAATTTGGTATCAGAGCCAGACCCCGACCGAGAAGTGTGCCAGCGAGGACGCTGGGCCCTAAGGGGGGGTGGATTGTAAGACCCGTGTCCTGGAGGGAACGGTGAACAATCCCACATTCCTGCGAGGGGGAATGGTCTGGGAAGGGAATGGTGGTGTGCCTTAAAGGTGTAGGCACACACCTATCTAGCATGAGGCCTCCCTTGGCTGCACTGGTTAAGGTGGTTACCTTCCAGGCGTGAGGTCTTGGGGTCAAAACCTTGCGGGCGCAGGTGCGCCTAAAGAGGACAATATCATGCTAGATAGAGCGTGCAGGTGCACGTCTCTGGTTTAGATGAGGCCTTTTGGGAGCTCAGTGGCTTTGGCGGGGATTGGAACCCCAAAGTTAAGCGAGTTGAGGCTGGTGCAATTCCATGATGGGTGACCCCCTGGGAAGTTGCACCGTGAGCTCCCGAAAACAAAACCGTGAGGGCGAAGCCCAAAGCGGACAATATCGTGCTAGATGAATCGGGATCTGACAGAAGAGGGTCGGGTCCTGACACCAAATCCCGAGTCAATTCTCACTCAGACGTCAAGTTGGGCTCCAAATCCTGAATGAGTGAGGATTACACTCGGACATCGAGCTGGGCTCCAAATCCCTAGTAGCTAGCCTATTGGTAGTGCAGTGAATGTGATGACTGATATTATGCATCAAGGATGGGTTGGATGTGTATGGTTTTATGTGATGATGGTCTTGGACTGGTTGTATGTGGTTATGTTGCTTGGATTGTTGTTTTCGATTGCATTGGATTGATGCTGTGATTGTTATGGATTTTTATGTGTATTTCGAGATTTTGGTTTATTGTCTGTTTTTACTCAAGGTTTGTTAGTTTTCATGTGCATGCATAGTTTTATAAAACGGAGGGTAAATGCTAGATGTTTTCGAACTATATTTTTAAAATATTTATTTTTGTCCACTCACATGGTTTTCATGGTTTTCTAAACTTTCACGGTCGTTACATGAAGTTCGGGTTGAACGAGATGCGGATGCCTGAATGATAAGACAAATATCTCTAATTTGACAAGTGTGAGGATAATTTTGGTACTGTGGATTCCTTGTTAAATGAAAGCATGACCATACGCTATTTTCGAGACATTTTAGAAACAGGTCCTGTCATGTTTTATATGATGCCAATTTATATTTTTCAGGGAATATCCATTCCGAGCTCCGCAGAACAATCCCATTCAATGAGCGGAAATGGTATTTGAATTTCTTAATCTCATATGCTATTATTTACTTCTCCTTGGACTTTAACATATATTAATGTTCCATTTCAAGCTCGAGATTAGAGGTGGCAATGAGTCGTGTCGTGTCGAGTTCGTGTCGTGTAATAAATTTTGTTTGACTCATTTATGCTATCCGGACCCGACCCGTTTAATAATCGTGTCAAGAATGTCCAACTCGAACCCGACCTGTTAATGATTTGCGTAACCCGTGTAACCCATTTAATAAACAGATCGTACTCAAAACCCAATTAACATATGACCCGTTTAACCTAGTTAACATGTTTAACCTATTTAAATTATAAGATTTAATAGGTATTTAGGTAGGTAAATGAGTAGATATATGAGTTAGTAATGACACGTTTATTAAATTTGTCAATATATGAGTCAATATACGGGTTAACCTATTAACCCGAAATCTACCTATTTATTAAACGAGTTAACATGTCATTATACGGGTTAACAGGTTGACCTGAAACCCACCCGTTTATTAAACGGGTCATAATAAGTTGACCCGACAATGACCCGAAATTTTAATCGTGCGGGTTAACTCGAATAAATTTCGTGCAGATTTCAAATCGTGTATCTAATTGTGTCAAAAATTGTCACCGTTACTCGAGATACCAATTTATTTACTTATATGTATTGGGCTTTAGTTACTTAATTTTACATATTCAAACCGGAGTTCATATTATCAAACTTAGCTATGTTACTTTTAATTTAAAGAGCATTATTAATAATTTTATTATTTGGGAAATCAGATGTGTTGTTGGAGTTTGACTTTTCCACAATTTCTTATGATACAATGAACATATGTACATATTCTGCATCTACAGTTTTTGTCATTCCTCTTCATCTCACATATTTTCCTTCATCTTCAAAATTATTTTCCAAATCCTCGACATCACGTACGCTACCTTGCTATTAAATTCCCAATTCATATCACTCAAAAGTTAATAAGGAAAAAAAAAAAGATACAACATAAAATTAGAACCGCTCAAAAATTCAAATACATATAATGATATAATATAACAAGAAAATGTCGTTATAAGATTGTCAACATGTATTAACGCCTCTGTACAGTATGAAAAAAAATTCCATCACCAGATGAAATCTTGCTCATCAGTTACCGTGAGTCATGACGCACATCTGGCATAGTCCTCTCTCTAGCTTCACTGATCAAAATAAAAAGGAAGGAAAAATAATTTTCCCATTATGATTATTAGAAATTTAAAAATAATTGTCGGCGTCAATGAATTTGACCAAAAAAATAAAACGAATTTGATGATTGCTCTAAATTTATAATTATCAAGCCTCCAGCGCGTAGGGCGTCGCTAACAGATCATAGGGGGCCCACAGAGCATCCAATGGGCAAGGCCGGTTCGCGTCCAGCCTCACCCAAGGCTTCCCTTTCCCGCTCCAATGGAGCAAGCTAACCGGTCCCGGGTGCAAATCCCGACACAACCCGCGAAAATTGTCGCCGCCCAGGCCGTGCTGGTTCCATCGGTGGTTCACCGCCGCAATGTTGCCGGCGAATACCAACAAGAACGGCGGCAGAGACCCGAGCTCGTAGATCCGCATCCGCTTCTGGAGCTCCATCCACTCCACGATCCGATCGGTGTACCCGCCGGATCTCCACTTGTCTAAATCAATGACCATTACGCCGGTGTTGAAGTAGCAGGCCCTGCGGTTCTCGAATGTGAGGGAGAGGGTCGGGTTGGCCCAAAACGACGGCGTAAAGTAGGTGGTGAAGTTGGCGTTGCAGTATTCCGGTGCAGCGAGGACTTGGTTGGCCTCGAGGGGGGTCGATGCTAGCTTGGATATATCGTCGACAAGTATTAGGTCGGAATCGAGGTACACGACTCGGCGGACACATCGCGGCAGGAGATCGGCGAGGTAGTTGCGGGCGTAATTGAGGGGGCAATCCAGTGCGGAGCGGATCGATGTCGAAATGAGTCCCGCCACGGCCGAGTCATCGAAGGCGTAAACGTGGAATTTCAAGTACGGGAATGACGTGGCGATGGTTTGCTGGAGAAGTTGAGAATTGGAGGAAGATGAAGAGACAAAGTGAAAGATTATGTTTTCCGGGCAGGAGGAGTGTTGGAGGACGGAGAGAATGGCGGCCATTGAGCCGCGGAGGTAGGCGGCGTCGAGGGTCATTGCGACATGAACAGCCCCGTCGGAGCACACGGTGGTGGAGTAGTGGTGGTTATCGAGGGTGGGGCAGGCAGCTGAGTTGTAAAACTTCGGTGCTTCTCTGAATCTTTGAGGTGCGGAAGTGGCGAACGGTTGCCTGAGTGTAGCGGAGATAGTAGTAGTGGAGGCATTGGCGGTGGTAAAGAGAAAGATGAGAATGGTCAAGAAAGCGCACATGATAAAAGATTTTGGGTTGGGAATGAAGGTGTGGCGGTGGGTGCGATTTGAGGGGGATTTAATTTTTGAAAAGTAGAGAGAGAAAGAAAGTGAGTGTTTGGAGGGAGAGAGACGAGAGTTCTGCGTTTTGTGCGTGGCTTTGAAACCAAGTTGGCTTTCACGGAGAGAGAGATAGAGAGCTGGTACTGGGAACGGAAGGCAAGTCAAGGAAAGAAAATTGAATGTGATTATGCTTGAAAAGAAAACAATGGGATTATGCTTCTTCCTTGTATGTGATTTTGTACCAAATTTATTTCCAACCACCAATATATTTGGCAATATGCCATCAACTTCAACGACATTACTAACTAGCGTAGGTATCACTCTCATATAATTGATCTCCTATCACCACACTAGCAATAATCTTAATGATGTATTAATATTTTATGCTAATTACAATAAAAATGTAAAAAAAAAATATATAAATATATATTTGTGTATTAATTTATTTTTTAAAAAAATGAGCGACTACTTTTGGGTTCTATAAGAGCATATCTACGGGGGGACTTTTGGCCAGGGCAAGGCAGCTGCTGACCTCTAGCCCTTGAGTTTCAGTTTCTAATGGAGTGCAGGATGGTCTGGGTAAGGCTTTCCCTGAGTCTATTCTGGCCTCGCCACATGCCCGGACTGTGCAGTTGGCCCACCAAGTAAGAGCAGCCTAACAGTTACTTTTCTTGTCACCCACAATCAGAATTCAGGAAGAATAACAAAGCAATCAAACCCTAGAAATCAATCTAAATGAACAAATTCAACAAAACCCAGAATGATCAAAAAGGCAATTCACAATCACAAACAATGTTTCAATTCAACTCAGCTAACCCCCAATTCGTACAACCCATATTTTAAAATTGAAATACAAGTGACTCACCGCCACGGCTTGACCAGTGTCGTCCTCTTCAGTTCTTCATCACGAGCCACCTCTCCATTGCGGCGCTGCCGTCTCTTAGACTTACCCAGATGCGAATTAATTCACCGTCGGTTGGTGACACTTCCATCGCGTTGGGGACGACGCACCTTCTTCTCATAATCTTAGGTATTAAGTCCTTCTTCGTCTCTCTTGAAATCTGTAATCAGGGATTGTAGATGGAGTCGATGAGTGTTGCCTGTAAGAAGTTTGAGTATAAGTTGATGGCTTGTGATGCAAGTGTCATGGATATTTAATGACTAGGATCCCAATAGAGTCTAAAATTGATGAAAAATCTCCTAGTTAAGGATCCTTGTATGGGAAGGTGAAGGAATTAACATGATTGGTACCAAACCTAGTTTGTTTAGGACTTCTAATCATTGTATGATAGGTGCATTGATTAAGGAGTCTTAGGAAGATATAAAAACGGATTGATCTCTGCTCTCTCAGTGTGTGTACATATAAGGTTTTGAGTCTTCAAACCTATCTAAGGCTAAGCACTTCGGTTCTGAAAGAGAGGAGAAGATCAGTGCGGGTGCACAAATTGTGTTGCTGGTGTCGAGTCCTTCTTGCTGCAGTAATGGCTAAACCAGGTTCTATTCATGACCCAACTCATGTTTATATATACTTGCACTTAATTCTGAATCAATATACTTGTGATCTTTGTTGTTGTTTGGTTAAGTAATTTTTAAACTATTTACATGTGATATCAGAGCACCTAACGTACTCATAGGTCCAAATCATGTGTGTTGATTCAAAGAAAAACTGGGTTTTGCCTCAGGATTTTTTGGTATTAAACCTTTTTTGATTGTATCCTTAAAAAAACGACATGTCGTTTACTTTAAAATTTTGATGACCGTTGGTCGCCAACGGACATTCGCTTTTCTTCTCCTCGAACAGCCGAAATCCAGACATGAAAAACCCTTTTCTTTTTCGCGATGATTGGGTTGGTACAAGACGAGGAGAGAATCCTTATTCAACTAGAAAATATCTTCTTGCGAAATGGTGGATGATCATTGAGAATCTTAAAAGCCTTCAAAACTGCAATTCGCTGGTAATTTTTGTTTAAATTGTGCAAACTGTTTTGACTGCCTTGTTGATTGAATAAATCTTAGAACACCCGTGATTTCTTAATATTCATTTTTTATCTGAATGGTTGATATATTGGTATGTGTTTGTAATCGGTTCATATTTACCCTATGTTGATACCTCTTGACCTGTGTAAAACATGAATGAGTGTTTTAGTCTTACTGAATGCTAAAACACAAAAAGGAAAATACTTCAAGAGAATGAGTGTATGTCTCTTGAATGTCCATTTGATCCCATGATCAAACCGGATGATGATTGATTCACATGGTGAGTAAAATCGATTCATGTAATCAATGTAGTTCATCGACAAAGATGAGGTTGATCCTCACCACAGTGATGATCAATTGTCCCTTAAATCGATCAGATGAATGTAAAGCCGAATGAATCATATTGAACCCTGATTTCTTCACAGAGAATCAAGAGTAGTGATTTGAGTAGTGACTGACTGTTTAAATGATTGGGAGTAGCCCATTACATCCGCACACATGTGAATGTGTTAGGTTGTTCACAATCTCATAAACTTGTCACCTGAGACCTAGATAATCATCCACAGATGTTTATTGTTTGTCTTGTTAACATATGAGGATTCATTAAGTTTGAATGTTGCATGAATGCTACATGACTGTAAACCAGGATGTTTGACAATCAATTTCAATGAAATTGAAACATTGACTAGGAACAACTACAAGAGATGGAGGTCTTACCTGGAATTTCACCTGGGGTATGCTGGTTTGGACCTGGCCCTATTGGAACCTCAACCTGCTACACTCACCAACACCAGCACTAAAGAAGAGAGGGATTACTTCAAAGAATGGAAGCACTCGAACAGGTTGTCTCTCTTTTGCATTAAGAAGTCTATGCAGGATAATGTGAGGGGAGCCATTAAGGTGTAGGGTGACTCAGCAAGGGAATACTTGGATGTTGTGGCTACAAAATACCAAACCTCTGATAAGGCAGATGCTAACTTTCATCTATCTGAATTGGCTAGCATGAGGTTTGATGGCAGTGGGAGTATTCGTGATCATCTAATGAAGATGGTTGAAATGTCAGCAAAATTGGCAGATTTGAAGATCCCCATCAATGACCAGTTCTTAGTTCACCTGGCCCTCAACTCCCTGCCTCTAGAATATGGCACACTGAATGTGTCCTACAACCTGTAGAAGGACAAATAGGACATTAATGAGATGATCACTCAGTGTGTTCAGGAAGAACTTCGACAAAGAAAGGAGAAAGCATCTCTTGTCAACATGGTGCACCTAGCCAAACCTAAGAAGCCTGCACCATTGGGTAAGAAGTTCAGAACCCCTTATCATAATAGTGGATCTGCTGTAGTAAATCACCAACCCCTAAAGGTTAATCAATCTCACACCTTCAAAAGAAAAAAAAACAAGATTTCAAATGCTATTTTTGTAAGAAACCAGGACATGCCAAGAAGGATTGTGCAGATTATAGGGCCTGGAAGTCCAAGAAAGCTAAAATGTTTTCCAAATTGCATATTTTTGTTTGTTTTGATTCAAATCTGGTTTTTACACCTCAAAACTCTTGGTGGTTTGACACTGGTTGTTCTGTGCATATCACTAATTCATTGCAGGGGTTCACAAATTTGACAAACCCCAGTAGATTGGTTTACAAAGTTTTTGTTGGGAATAGATCCAGCAGTGTCAAGCTAAAGTTTTCATCCAATCATGTTTTAGAATTAAAAGAAGTACTCTATGTAGCTTCTATGAGAAGGAACTTAATTTCAGCTTCTAGTTTAACTCGAGAAGGTTACTGTTTTGCTAGTAATCTTGATACAATTTCTTTTTACAAGTTCAATAATAAGAATGAATTACTTGGCACTGCTTCTTTGATTGGTGACATGTGGAAATTGAATTGTGCAGTGATGCATGAATGTTTTTTTGTTGGTCTGTCAGGATCTAAAAGTGTTTTGCTTGATGAAAACTCATTTATGTTATGGTATAAACGTTTAGGACACATTTCCAAAGAAAGAATCTAAAGACTAATAAAAATGGGTTGCTACCAAATCTGACTCCAACAGACTTGTCTGTTTGCATAAACTGCATTAAGGGTAAAACAACCTACCCTAGGAAGAAACATGCATCTAGAAGTACACACCTACTTGAAATCATCCACACAGATGTGTGTGGACCATTCCCTTTTAAAAAAATTTGTGGAAATTCTTACTTTGTAACCTTCATTGATGACTTTTCAAGGTTTACTTATGTTTATCTGATCTCTGAAAAGTCTGATGTTTTAAAATGCTTTAAGGTTTATAAACTTGAAGTTGAAAACCAACTTGACAAAACCATAAAAATTGTGAGATCTGATAGGGGTGGTGAGTACTATGGCCGATTCACTGAAAAGGGTCAACATATGGGACTTTTTGCTATATATTTACAGGAACATAAGATAGTGGCCCAGCGCACAACTCCATATAACCCACAACAAAATGGAGTGGCAGAAGGAAGAATAGGACCTTGATAAACATGGTTCGAAGTATGAAGTGTAGGGAAAACTTACCAGATTTCTTATGGGGAGAAGCTCTTATGACAACCAACTATGTACTCAATTGTGTCCCTAGTAAGGCTGTCCCTAAGACATCTTTTGAGCTATGGATAAGGTGGAAACCAAGCCTAAACCATCTGTACATATGGGGGTGTAAGGCAGAAGCTAGATTTTGTAGCATAGTGAAAGGAAGTTGGATAGCAGGACTGAGTCCTACTTCTTTATTGGGTATCCAAAAAAGTCCAAGGGTTATAGGTTCTACTGCCCTCATCTCAACACAAGGATTCAAGAGTCTCACAATGCCAATTTTTTGGAAGACTATGGCAATGACCATTTGGTTATTGACAACTCTGAGTTTGATGAAATCATAGCACCAGATCAGGCTTTCACTGAGGTGTCACAGCCTAACCTAAGCATGCCCTTAATCCCTGGTCCTCAACTCCCATCCTCTGGTCATATGGACATCTCAGAACCACCAGAACCCTCACTCCAACCACTGGATCAAGCATTCTCCACACATGAGCTTCCAGAACTGGGGAATGATGATACAACACTTCATCCACAACCTGAACCAAGAAGGTTCTCAAGGTCTAAACGCTATGCAATCCCACCAGATTATTTAGTGTACTTACAGGAGACAGAACTTGGTTTTGGGGATGATCAAAACCATTCTACTTACAAAGAGGCCATGGCCAACCCTCATGCCACCTTGTGGAAACAGGCAATGGATGAGGAATGTCAGGACCCGTCCTTAATCCCCCCGGGATTTACGAGGAACGCTCCTGATCCCGTGTGACACGGAGTGTTAGACCAGGAAAAATTAAAACCTTTAGCCCGAAGGCTTCCAGAGTACGCCAGGATCCGGAGGAGGTATGTGATATCTCGGTCTCTAATATAGTCCGCACCATATCCAACCTGAAGGGTATTGAAAATAGAAAGATTGTGAGTGGAAAAAAAGTAACAAGTTTCGTAAACACATTTTATAAAGACCTTTATACCCTTCACTAAAAAACATGCATGCATAGTAAAACCATTTATCCAATCACATATGTTTAAACAACCATATCCATACGGGCTTCTGCCCAAAACCATTTACAGAAAACCATAACATAGTAAACATATGTGGGATCTCGGCCCAAATCCATTTACAGAAATCTAGAACATAATAACCATATGTGGGATCTCAGCCCAAATCCATTTATCATCGTAAAACACAATTTCCTAAACCAGTTGAAATCATGTTCATCCATATATTTCATATCACCAATCCTGTCAGGGTAATCTAGAGCTACGCGCGTGCTACCCGGGATCTCAAATCCAAGTCTCTCTAGGGTCCACCCTGGTCAATGTCTGTAGATCAATGTCCCTCCTTGGAGGTTACGAACAATGGCCTTTCTGAGAGTAAGGAACCCAACTGGGGGGCAACTCCACTCAGTTAGTGCTCCGTGACTACTCCGGGTCCACCCAGGCCAACGACCCTCCCCGGGGGAGAGAATCATATATAAAGGATGACATACGAAAAACCTTTTGAAATCATTCTTTAAATCTTTCAAGGATTCATGCCCGGCTCCCATAAGTCGTCATGAACCATAAAATCCTTTCAAGGGTTCATGCCGGTTCCCATAAACTGTCATGAACCATAAAATTCTTTCAAGGGTTCATGCCGGTCCCTATAAACCGTCATGAACCATAAAAACCATTTATGGGTCCCTGACCCGAAATCACAATCTTAAAACATATTTGGCCCCTAAACCCAAATCCACATACAAACTGGACCTCAGCCCCGATTCGAAAACCAACTGGGCCTCTTGCCCGATATCGTAACTAAATGGGCCTCTTGCTCGATATAGTAAACCAAATGGGCCTCATGCCCGATATAGTAAACCAAATGGGGCTCGTGCCCGATACGTAAGTCAACTGGGCTCCGAGCCCGATTCGTAAACTAACTGGGCCTCCAGCCCGATACGTAAACCAACAGGGTCTCTGGTCCGATGCCTCATTAAATCAAATGGACCTCAAGTCTGGGAGTTCGTAACTCAAATGGGTCTCGTGCCCGATTCCATATTCCCAAATCCGAAATCAATTTAAGAATCGATTGGGCCTTCGGCCCGAGAACGTAACTAAAAAGGACTTCAAGTCCGAGGGTTTCCAAAACAAATGGGTCTCGAACTCGAGTTTACCTTTTCAAATCCAAAATCATTTCATTAAACTATTTCCAAAACCATAAGTACGGAAAATCTGAGTAAAATAAAAAACCTCGATTTACGTGCAAGCACGTAAATCACCTCGAAATGCGTGAAACCATATAATTCACCAATATCCAAATCAACATGATAGAATCATATTCATAAACCATATAAAACATGTATGCATGCATCACAGTTTATAAATCAAGGTCCACTCACAGACCGTCCTAAGATGCCACCTTGGTTTGCGTGCCGTAAGCCTCACTGGGCAAATCGTCATCACCGGGACTCCCAAACCTGTATAAATAAATCTAGAGGGTTACCAACTACCTTATTAACCTCTCATTGAAGCCCCGTAATTTTTCCGAATTTTTAGCTATTTTAAATCTCGAACCTAAACCTTCCGATGTCCCGAACATTATCGAGACGGTGTCTGATTGACACGAAACCAGTCCCAAAATGTTTGTTACATCGAATAGAAGATTTCATGTGTTGAACACATTCCTATAAAGTGGGCCATGCGCCCACATGCACCTCCTGAAGTGGCTACACGTGGGAGCCGCACGCCTCTGTTCATCTTCTTTTCAAATCGACTAAACCAGGTTCTCTGGTTCTGAACCGGCCGAATCGGTCTGGACTGGTCCAGGGCCCAAACTTGTCCATTTCGGTCCATTTTGTTCCCTTTTTAATCCTAGAGTTTCCTAACATCAAACCCCAAACCTTCTAGCCATTAAACACACCGAAAATAGAAGGAAAACCGTACCTCCATACGTCGACAATGGCGACGGCGACTTCCTCCGCCGTTCACCGTCCTTCCCGGCCATCCCAGCTTCCTTTCTTGCTCTCAAATGGTTCCTACGACCTCCAGAAACCCAGTTCTATTAATGAAAATCACCAAAACCCTTTAGAACTCATTTTCCAATTTTTGAAACCAATACCTCACAGGTCGAGTTCCTCCGCTGTGGACCGCCGCCGTGGCTCATCACCGTCGTGCCCTCATCATCTCAGTCTTTCCCTAACTCTCACAAAACCATGAGGACGTAGATATGGTGCTAGTGTGATGTGGTGTGGTGTTTGTTTTGCTCATGGAAATGGAAAAAATGGAGGTTTCGGGTTTATGGGAAAATAGAGAGGATGGAGGATATCTGATGAGAGTGAAATGAGATAAACGGGGAGTATGAGAGTTTAGTTGAAATGGATGGTTAGGATTGAATGGTGGGTGAGGTTTAATTATAAAATAATAATAATAATATTTAATTAACTAGATACACAAATTAGGGGTTTGGGCCAATGGGATGAGTGACACTTGTCACTCATCTACGGGTCCCACCTAAAATATCTACCCAATCAGAATAAAGCCACCTCATCAATGCCTCGATATACATGCATAGTGAAATTGAACTTCCGTGACCCATAACTTTCCCGTTCGAAGTCCAATTTTGACGTGCCGCCTGCCTATGGATTCGTATTGTCCCGATCTATGTAACGGTCCTTGGCCCTCGGCCATCAGACCTTCCAAGTCAAAAGTCCACTATTTGCCCCTTTTTAACTAAATTACCAAATTACCCCTGAACTTCCGAACGTCATAACTTCTTCCTCGAATGTCGGAATCGAACGTGCCACCTGTCTATAAACTCGTGACGTCCTGAACTACGTCACAGTCATCGGCCAAAGTTCATTTGACCGCCTGAACAAAAAGTCAATGTTTTGCCCACGCCCAATCGCAAAACGGTCATTTTGCATCATTCGTCCGATTTCGCTCAACTAATCACCGATTAATCTCACTAATCCTTATTAGTCACTAATCTAATCTTGGAATTCGGGACGGGTCGTTACAAGGAACTTCTGTCGATGGAGAAGAATAGGGTAAGGGATTTGATTGATCACCAACAGGACATCAAGCCAATCGGCTGTAAATGGGTATTCAAGACAAAACGTGACTCAGATGGAAAGATTGAGAGGTGAAAAGCAAGACTTGTTGCTAAGGGTTTCACTCAGAGAGAAGGTATTGATTACATGGACACGTTCTCACCTGTCTCTTCCAAAGATTCCCTGAGGATTCTCATGGCCTTAACAGCCCATTTTGATATGGAGCTACATGAAATGGATGTTAAGACAGCCTTCCTCAATGGTGATCTCACTGAACACATATTTATGCAACAACCTCCTGGATTTATTGAAAGGGGGAAGGAATCCATGATCTGCCAACTCAAGAAGTCCATATATGGTCTGAAACAAGCCTCACAGCAGTGGTATCTCAAGTTTGATCAGGTGGTCACTAACTATGGGTTTACAGAGAACAAGCTGGATGATTGTATCTACCTCAAGGTCACTGGATCAAGGTTTATTTTTCTAATCCTATATGTTGATGACATTCTCCTAGCCAGTTCTGACTTACAATTGTTAGAACATACTAAATCGATGTTATCTGCACATTTTGAAATGAAAGATCTGGGTCCAGCACATTTTGTTCTAGGGATAGAGATAATGAGGGATAGACAGAGGAGGCTCTTAGGACTCTCTTAGAGGAACTACATTGAAAGGGTCCTCAAAAGATTCAATATGGAAAGGTGCTCCAAATGAGAGGTCCCTGTGAATAAAGGCGACAAACTACACAAGGACCAATGTCCTCGGAATGATTTGGAAAAATTAATGATGCAAGACAAACCATATGCATCTCTAGTGGGCAGCATAATGTATGCACAGGTGTGCACCAAACCTGATTTGGCTTTTGCTGTGAGTTTGTTGGGTACGTTTCAAGCAAATCCAGGAGTAGCTCACTGGACAGTTGGGAAAAAGGTTCTCAGATATCTCCAAAGAACCAAAGACTTCATGATGGTATATGGTAGAACCAATAACCTTGAGTTAGTAGCCTATTCAGATTCTAATTTAGCTGGTTGCTCTCTAGACAAAAAATTTACTGGTGGTTACATTTTTATGATGACAGAAGGGGCAGTATCTTGGAAAACTGCAGAACAAACCACGATTGCCACATCTACTATGCAAGCAGAGTTCATAGCTGTATATGAAGCTACCAAATAGATAATGTGGCTCAAGAACTTCATGGAATAGCTTGTAGTGATCGACTCAATCAGCAGAACCATTACCCTCTATTCTGACAACACGTCAGTTGTTTTCTTCTCTAAGAACAATAGAAGGACATCTGCCACACGGTTAATGGAGGTGAAGTATTTACTGGTTCAAGAAAAGGTCAAGGAAGGGATTATAGAGGTGATTCACCTGAGCACCAAGTTGATGCTTGCTGATCCTATGACAAAGGCACTACCAGTAAATGAATTCAAAGCTCATGTTGCCAACATGGGGCTTATTGCCTCTTTTGATTTAATTAATTAGTGGGAGTAAGGTGTTCTAATTTGTTTATTTTAGTTTTTTTTGAACTGTGGAACTCATATGTGTTTTTCAATACCGGACTTGATTAATTCATAAAGGGAAAAGGCAATGGTAGTAATTGTGTTTGAATGTTTGGATCATTGTTACTTTGGTTATGTATTTGGCTTAAATGAATTCCCAGTAAGTTTCATGATTTCTGTTAAGGAATGATCAAAACATGGGAGCATTGTTGATGCAGTGCTTGCTGGTTCTATTTTATATCAGGAATTACAGCATTGCGCTGTTGTCATGTGCTCGTAGTGGCTATGAGGCAATGATGCAGAGTTGCATCAAAGCTCTCATGATTCTGTGAGTATGGGACAAACGTGACATCTGTGAATAGGATTCAGTTGAGTTAATTTTGGATTCTGTGATCACTTTTGGGATGAGTCAGTTGTGAACTTGCAGGGCCTCTCTTATAGTCAAGTGGGAGAATGTAAGAAGTTTGAGTATAAGTTGATGGCTTGTGATGCAAGTGTCATGGATATTTAATGACTAGGATCCCAATAGAGTCTAAAATTAATGAAACTCTCCTAGTTAAGGATCCTTGTACGGGAAGGTTAAGGAATTAACTTTGCTTAGGACTTCTAATCATTGTATGATAGGTGAATTGATTAAGGAGTCTTAGGAAGATATAAAAACAGATTGATCTCTGCTCTCTCAGTGTGTGTGCATATAAGGTTTTGAGTCTTGAAACCTATCTGAGGCTAAGTACTTCGGTTCTGAAAGAGAGGAGAAGATCAGTGCGGGTGCACAGATTGTGTTGCTGGTGTCGAGTCCTTCTTGTTGCAGTAATGGCTAAACCAGGTTCTATTCATGACCCAACTCATGTTTATATATACTTGCACTTAATGCTGAATCAATACACTTGTGATCTTTGTTGTTGTTTGGTTAAGTAGTTTTTAAACTGTTTACGTTGACTCTATCTTTCACTCTCCCCGTCTTCAACCTTCATGTCTTTCTCCATTTTTGGAGCTCTATGAGTTTGGACTTCTTCATTTTGTACCCTTTTGTCTCTCACGATCTCACACTCTCACCTATTAATGTTAAATATGTTATTAAATGGAATTAAAGGAAATGAAGAGTCGTGAGACTATTGGAAAGTTTGGACGATGGACCAATCAAATGAAACATGTAAAAGTTTAGTTGTTTGCATACACAATCTCTCACTATGTAGAGTACAACTAATTACACATTTTCATAATCTCATACCATTAACATTTAAAAGAATAAAGACAATTACAATTTTAATTGTCTTTTGTCTCTATAATTTAAATTGCTAATGGACCACACATCCATTACCATTAAAATAGAACTATTTTATTAATTGCGCTCACCAAGTTACCATAAATAATTAATTAATTACTTGCACTTTAATAATTCACATAAAAATTTGAATTCCTACCTCTTATCTCTCCCCATTAGAAACACTAAATCTTGTCTTGGGCAAAATATTATGAATTGTGGAACCCAAAAACATCCAAAAATTGTGGAGCTGCCATGTGGCTCATAATCCCCAAAATGACCAAATTGCCTAGCAATAACACTCATCATTTGAAAACACCCACATATTAAATACTCTATTTACCAGCTAAATACGTTACTTAATCGGGTTAAAATCTCCGTAATATTAATATTCTCCCCGAGAGTTAATTGTCATTATTCTTAATAAAGGACAATTAAATATTGATATTAAAATACAGTAATTATCATTATTATCATAATGAGCTATTATTATAATTATTAAATAATTAAATATATTATTTATTAATTACAAATTCAACTGACCAATCAGAACGCTCCGAGGCTCCCAAGATTTTCCTATAAATAGCGGAGCACATTTCATTTCCAAGGTACGTCGATTCTTCGCTTCGAAGTATATCATTTTCCTCTCTCAAAGCTAACTTAGGCATCAGAGTGTTCTTGGTCGAATAACCCCCCGAGTAAATCGATCGAGGCAACGATAGCTAATTGTTTGCTATTTGCAGGAATTGTGAGGACTTTTCACGGCGGGTTCGATTTTTGATTCAACAATTGGTGCTTTCATTGAGAGTAATTGAGGAATACTCAGAAGAAGCTCTCTCGTTTGTTCATCGTTCTTCAACGGTGTTCATTGTTCTTCAGGAAATTGTTCATCGTTCATCTTTCTTCGTTCGTCGTTCATCGACATTGTTCGAAGATTTTGAACGTTGTTCAAATCATCCATCAACAAGCTTTCCAGCTCAAGATTCTTTTTTTCGACATGGCTAGGGTTCGTCGATCCGTTCACTCAGCTGGAGAAGGTGTTTTTGCCTCAACTGCTCAGACGAGGAATGAGGCTCGCATAGAGACACCGGAGGAGCGTCCAATTCGACCCAGGTGGGTGTCCATAGATGCACCCATGGAGACGCTAGGAGGAAGGCCAACCTTCAGCTTCGGTGCATTCTCCTCACCAGCTAACCAAGTGCCCGCACTAGGGGAAAGAGCTTCGACTTTGCAACAGGCGGACGGGCAGTTGGTGGGAAATGCATCACGACGTGATCAGCCCATAACAAATATGGACCTAAGGGACTTTCTGGAGGGACGTCACGAAGTCTCAGGGAAAAGTCACCACCAACCTCCCCAGGACAACTTGGCGCATCAAGTTGAAAGGTTGAGCAGCCAAGTTCAACTTCAGTTAGAGCTCTTGCAGCGACTCCTGGCAGAAAGATCAGTCCAAGAGCCAGACAGACATTCCACGTCACGAGGAAGACAAGAGAGTGCTCCAAGGCGACCTGGGAAAGAACCGATTCATTGCCGAACAATGTCACGAGACACTTCGCTAAGCGACTCCGGTGAAGAAAGTCATGATCGCCGAGCAAAGAGCCCACAACGCCTAAGGCCATCAGTACATGAGCGGCTAGGAAGTAGGATTGGGGCAATTTCACGGGTGGAGCGCTCACAACGCTCACATGGGAGTAGGGGGCAACATCAGGCTCAACACAAAGACCCAAGACAATCTGCCAATGGCAGTGAGAAGGAAGATGAAGCCTACTCCCTTGCACGGTCCCGGAGATCAAGGGGAGAAGCTCAAGGAGGCTCTCGGCGATTAGCACAAAATGACTCACCGCCTCGGCAAGGTGCGTTGCGGGCTAATGATGTTCAAAGAATGTTGGACAGGTACCTTCGTGCTCAACGAGATGGCGATCTAGAGGACGATCTGCGTCGCCAGATACAACTATCCACGCCTTTTGTAAGGGATATTGAGGAGGAGCCATTCCCTCAAAGGTTTGCAACGCCAAACTTCACTCCATTCAAAGGAGCCTCCGACCCGGTAAAGCACATAGATTATTACGGGGAGTCATGGTCCCCCACAGGCATAACGATGCGCTTATGTGCAAAGTTTTTCAAGCTTCTCTTCAAGGCTAAGCCATGACTTGGTTTAATCATCTCCCCTGAGGTCGATTGCATCCTTTGAAGAGTTAGCTCTAGCATTTGTGAAGGAGTACGCACAACTTCGGACAATCAAGGTGAAGGATGACCATCTTTTCTTTGTCCGAAAGAGAGCAAAAGAAACTTTGCGACAATACATACGAAGGTTTTGCGAAGAGAAGTCTCGGATTGTCGGCTGTAGCGACCTTGTTGCGGCAATGGCATTTAAACAAGGACTCCCTCGGGACAGCCAGCTTTACGGGGACATCGTCATGAGTAATGCGCGAAGTCTCACCAAAATGCTTTTGCTAGCAGAGTGGCATGCAAGCTGGGAGGACGAGAAGAACGCCACCCATACTCAAGACCATGCTGGGGCTAGCGAAAAGGCCTCCAATAAAGATGAGTCCCATGGAAAGTTTACGGCTGGAAAGTCCAACAAGCGTAAGGCAGGAAAACCTTCCCAAACACCAGATATGGGGAAACCTAACTTGCAGCTATCTTTGCCAGTCCATCAGATTCACAATGAAATTAAGGACAAGCCATGGTTTAAGAAGCCGGAGCTAGTCAAAGGTGATCAAGAGAAGGCTGATAAAACAAAGTGGTGTGCCTTTCACGAGTTTTGTGGGCATAATATCGGAAAATTCATATCGTTCGAGAGATATCTCCGGAATCTCATCAAAGAAGGACATTGTACTGAGTACGTCAAAAGGAAGGCTGTGGATTAACCAGCTGACAAATGACCGAAGGAACCTGCAGCAAACATGATTCGCATCAATACCATCATAGCTGAATCGGAGTTGCTAGGAACCACCTCCAAGCAAAAGAAAAGAAAGATCCGAGATGCACTGGCCGTCTCTCAGGTCTCCCATGTTTCCACCCCCGGAGTGGCCAACGACCTTGTCCTTGGTTTCTCTTTGAAGGACAAGGTAGAACTTGACTGGCCACATGATGATGCTTTAGTCGTGTCAATCCAGATCGCTCATGCTCAAGTTGATCGGATTCACGTTGATAAAGGGAGCGCAGCAAATACCCTCAGCCTGGATGCAGCGCGCAAGATGGGGTTAGAAAGCCTCACAACAAAAAGAGCTGTCCCGCTCCGAGGTTTCAATAGGTCGACCTGCATGACCATAGGCACTCTCCAGCTGGATGTACATTATGATCCTGTAGTCACGTCCCAAACTTTCTACATCATGGACAAGTACTCTCCATATAATGGAACTTTGGGAAGGCCATGGCTTCACAAGATCCTCGCAACCACGTCAAGCCTTTACCAGAAGATTCGGTTCCCTATTCCCGGTGGTGGAATCGGGGAGATTAAAGGCGATCAGGCGATGGCTCGGCGGTGCCTCACTGAAGAGCTAAAGGAGGTCAAGGAGGCAGAGTTTGTTCCCCATGCAGGATCATCCACTGGGGGCAAGCCTACTTCTTCGTTTCCCAAATAGCAACTAATCACGGGTCAAGATCCAGACATTCATGAGGAACTACCAACTCCAGAAGGATGGCAGCCGGAGGATGACGTCACCCTCATCAAACTTGACCCTCAATATCCTGAGCGAGAAGCCCGCATTGGTGCTCGGTTGAGTAACACAGAAAAATAAGAACTCATAGCTTTCCTGCGTGAGGAGAAAGAAGTTTTTGCTTGGTATCCGTCTGACATGCCGGGGATTGATCCTACCATCGCTTGCCACAAGCTGAACATCAATCCCAACCACAAGTCGGTCAAGCAGAAAAGACGCAATTTTTCCCCCGAGAAAATTGCTATCATCCAAGAGGGGATTGACAAGTTACTCGTTGCTGGATCCATTGAAGAAGTTCCTCACTCTGAATGGCTAGCAAACGTCGTACTTGTCAAAAAAAAGGAAGCAGGACGATGGAGAGTTTGTGTTGATTACACCGATCTCAATCTTGCGTGCCCAAAGGATAACTATCCTCTGCCCAGAATCGATCTCTTAGTGGACTCAACTGCAGTAAATGAGCTCCTAAGCTTCATGGATGCATACTCGGGCTATAATCAAATTTTCATGTTTGAAAAAGATAAGGACAAAACTTCCTTCGTCTTCGACCGAGGTGTGTACTGCTACAAGGTCATGCCATTTGGTCTCAAGAATATGGGTGCAACGTACCAGAGGCTCGTCAAAATGAAGCTCAACCCTCTGAAGTGTACATTCGGGGTATCAGCAGGAAAGTTCTTGGGGGTACCTTGTGAATCAGCGTGGGATCAAAGCAAATCCGAAGAAAATCAAGGCGATTCTCGAGATGAAGTCCCTATCAAGTCTGAAGTAGATTCAAAGTCTCACTGGACGAGCAGCAGCATTGAACATGTTCTTGTCCAAGTCAATTGACCGATGTCGACCTTTCTTCCAAGCAGTAAAGAAGGCATCCAGAGATAAGTGGGATGAAGGTTGTGAAAGAGCATTTCAAGATCTCAAGGCCTACTTGACGTCTCCATCGCTGCTATCAAAACCCAAAGATAACGAGGACCTATTTCTATATCTGAGGGTCTCTGATGTTGCAGTAAGCTCTGCACTTATCCGGGAAGAGAATGGGATTCAACTGCCTATGTTCTACATATCCAAAGCCCTTCTTGATGCTGAGACACGATATCCGAAATTCAAAAAGCTGATCCTCGCATTACTGGTTACCACAAAGAAGTTGAGGCCTTACTTTCAAGCTCATCGAGTCATCGTCATGATAGAGTATCCACTTCGTTCGTTACTTCATGCACCCGACGCATCGACACGGGTAATGAAATGGTACATAGAATTGAGTCAGCATGATTTGCTCTATCGTCCACGAACAGCTGTCAAAGGCCAGGCGTTAGCGGATTTTGTTGTGGAGTTCACACCAGCGTCACTGGAAGGAAGCAATAGCAATAAGTTTGGTAATGCCCCCAGGAGCGCTAGCACTTCCCTGTCACAAGATCATGGAGACAGTTCCTCTTCTCTGCAACCCTCAACATCCAATCATCTATGGAAGCTCTTTGTTGATGGTTCCTCGAACCAGAAGGGGGCAGGAGCGGGGATTGTCCTTATCACTCCTGATGGCTCAATAATGGAACAGGCAGTACAGTTTGGATTCAAAGCTTCTAACAATGAAGCGGAGTATGAAGCTTTGATTTGTGGGCTCACACTTGCCAAGGAGTTGGGGGTCAAAAAACTTGCTATTCATTCGGATTCGCAGCTGATCACTAACCAATCGATCGGTGAATATGCTGCGCGTGATGCACGGATGCTCAGATATAATAACAAGGTCCAGAAAATGCTTGCGTTTTTCTCGGTTTTCACTTTTCATCAACTTCCACGAGCCGAAAATACATAAGCAGATGCGTTGGCCAATCTAGCCTCATCACTTGACTTTCGTTTCAAGCGCTCAATCCCGATTGAGTATCTCGAGGAGAGGAGTATTGATGTGAAGGAGATTGAAGTAAGACAAATTGATTCATCTCCAAGCTGGAAATATCCTTTTATCAACTATCTAGAGCATGGAACGTTGCCTGATGAACGATTAGAAGCCCGCAAAGTCCAGATGAAGGCTGCACGATACTATGTTGACAAGGGCCGACTCTTTCGAAAGTGCTTCACAGGGCCGAACTTGCTATGTTTGAGGCTTCCGGAAACGTTGAAAGTCTTAGTTGAAATTTATGAAGGACATTGTGGGAATCACTCTGGTGGAAGATCGCTTGCTCAAAAGACGCTTAGTGCAGGATTTTACTGGCCAACTCTGCGCTAGGACGCCTTGCAATATGCCCAGAAATGCGGCAAATGCCAAAGGTTCAAACCTAACCAATTGGCCCCACCGGAGGAGTTGCATGCACAGACAAGCCCTTGGCCATTCATGCAATGGGGAATTGACATCGTTGGACCGCTCCCAAGCACTCCAGTTCCAAGCAAGAAGTATTTGATTGTTGCCACTAACTACTTCACCAAATGGGTGGAGGCAAAGGTCTTGGCCACCATAACTCAAGCTGATGTTCAAAAATTCATCTGGAGCCAGATTATCTGTCGATTTGGACTTCCCAAGGTTATTCTAACAGACAATGGAACTCAGTTCACTGGCGCCATAATCAACGAGTTTTTTGAGTCTTGGAAGATCAAACATTTCACTTCAACTGCATATTACCCCCAGGGTAATGGCCAGGCAGAAGCTTCAAACAAGACGATCCTTGACTGTATCAAGAAGCGACTCGATGATAAGAAAGGCTTGTGGGAGGAGGAGTTAGATGGCACTCTCTGGGATTACCGTACCACTCCGCGTCGTGCAACAGTAGAGTCTCCATTCACCCTTGTATACGGCACTAACGCGGTCATTCCTCCACAATTTTTTGTTCCAGAACCCTTTACCGAGCTCGATGATCCAGCAGTCAACTCCATTGCTATAAGAACTTCACTTGATCTCAACGAGGAATTAAGAGAGCAAGTGGTGAAGCGCATCTCCAGCTACCAGCAGCAAGTGAGAAGTTCCTACAACAAGAAGGCTCGGCTTTGGCACTTTCTCCCAGGTGACCTTGTTCTCAAGAAAAAGTTTACAACACCCAATCGCCCAGGGTCTCAAAAACTGAAGTCCCCATGGGAAGGACCTTACCGAATCTACCAAGTAGGCGGAAATGGAAGCTACACCTTTGAGAAAATGGACGGAAAGTTAGTGAGTGGTTCCATGAACGCTCATCACCTCCGAAAGTATCATGTGTAATGCAAACTAGAGCTCAAAAGCTAAGCTAGTCATTGTTTTGTGCAAAGTATAGACTTTATTTTCAAGAATGATGTATTTAAACTTATCAATAAAGATATCAAGTCATTCCTAGTTCACCTATGTGTTATTGTACATTCGGCAAGTTCTCAAAGCCTTCTTCCGGGAAGCATCCAAAGCCTTCTCCCGAGAAGCACCCAAGCCTTCTTCCGAGAAGCATCCAAATCCTTCTTCCGAGAAGCACTCAAGCCTTCCTCTCGGAAGCACTCAAGCCTTCCTCTCGAAAGCACTCAAGCCTTCCTCTTGGAAGCACACAAAGCCTTCCTCTTGGAAGCACTCAAAGCCTTCCTCTCGGAAGCACTCAAGCCTTCCTTTTGGAAGCACACAAAGCCTTCATCTTGGAAGCACACAAAGCCTTCCTCTCGGAAGCACCCGAAGCCTTCCTTCAGGAAGCACCTCAAGCCTTCCTCTTAGGAAGCACCCAAAGCCTTCATCTTGGAAACACCTTAAGTCTTCCTTATGGAAGCACGTCAAGCCTTCTCTTAAGAAGCATAAGCCCTTCCTTGAAGGAAACACCAATGAAAATGCTAATAAAGTTAGTTAAACCCAACATTGAAAGCCCATGGCTACAACAGGGGGCATTTGATAAGCAAATAAGTTTGGGATACATCAAATAGTTGGAAAAATTTGACAAAGAGCCGGGAGGACAAAATTCTTCATAAATATTGTTTTCATTTATTCATTCGAAAAATGGTTGGCTAATCACATCTTGATTGCTCAAGCCAGTTATTCAATACAAAAATGAAAATGCAATCGTCAACATACACATGTAAAGACACTACGGATGCAAGTCTTCAAAACTCATTGATTTTCTAAATTCTTCCCACTATTCTGCTGATAGTAGGGAAGTGTCGTTAAAAAACGATTCAGCAGTCTCAGGGGCAGCTTCCTTTCTGGTCTCGGTCTGAGGCACTGGGTCCGGTTCCGGTGCAGGCTCGTATTTTTTCTCCAGCTCTGGTTCCCGCTCTTTGGTGGTGATCCCACTGCAGCTTGCCATGTCCAACTTTTGCGCCTCATTTTCTTTTTGGCACAAAGTTGTGGGGGCATGTGGTGGCAGTAAATGGTCGTGTCTCGGAAGCCTTCCAATCTTCAGATTCTGGACTTCCACCTCCAAAAGTTTGATTTTGTCATCAGAGTCCTGCAAATTTCTGCGCAGCAAAGTGACCTCATCTCGGGAAACATCTCACTCATTCTCTATCAGCATCCTCTCTGCACGGCTTGTCTCCAGCTCACCCACTTTGCCTTCCAATGTATGGATTCTTCCGACCAAGACTTCTTTGTTTCGTCTAGAGTGATCTCGCGCTTCTCGAAGGCGTTTATATTCGCTCTTCATTTGCTTGTTTTCATCTTCCAAATTAGCATTTCCACGAAGCATGTCAACTAACTTATGGGCCCCAGCTTTCGCAATCCTAAGGTCTCGGACTACCTTATCGTAAGCTCCTTGTGGAACAGTTTTTTCAGTTCCCACTGCTAGGATGGGGGCACCTATCACATCAGGAGTCTTGGATGACGACCGTGTCTCCTCCACTATTCGATATGGGCCTTCATCCCTCAATGCTTCGGTCACTTCAAGGGAAGTGGGAATCGCCTTCAGCTTCTTAAGTTGTTTGGCTGCATCATGACAAAGACCGTATGAGGTTTTGCGCTTGCTAGATGACTCTGCAGGACTAGAATGGTCGGGCTTGGAAGGAATCTGATGATCATGCTTTCTCTCCAAAGAGCCAATGGGTCCTTGCTTGTTGTTCTTCTTCTGGGTAACGGGTTTTTTCAAGCGCAGTAGAGCGCTTAGCCACTCCTTGATTAGGATGTCCGAAGGCCTTCCGCCATTCATGTCTCTGAGTGGAGAAAGTAGCCAGCTAATGTCTCGAAACTCTGGAGGAATTTTCAAGGCCATGTCAATCTTTTTGAGATCAGGATGACCTTCAAACCCGCTATACAGCTCATCGAACATGCGGAAGTGCGAGGCAATCCTCAGGTCTGGGGAGGCAAGTTTGTCCCATGCGCCACCAACTTCGATGCAGTTGAATCTGTACGTGTTGTCATCAAACTCGGTCCTAAAAAAAATAAAGAAAATGTATGGGACCCGCTGGTTACAGCAGTAAAAAAAAATAAAAAAAATTTTCAAATAAAACCGCCACGTGCTAGCCCGGGAACGAGTAGCAGAGGCCCAAGCAGTCCATCCTAACATCACCGAGCAGTCATAGGTGTGGTGTGATAGCCGTGGGACCCATCTTTGTCACTCCACTCAGCACGCGACATATGTCCCGACTCTGACCTTCCGATCAGAGCCCCTTGTGAAAACTCGCCACGTGGCGCTGCTCCCAAAGCTTCGACGCAGCACCTCCAGACAGCAGCCGACGCGTGGCAGGCGCTAATTGGTACTAGCAGGGCCTCAGAAAGAGGCGGGCCCGCCTACCTGGCCAACCAGTAAGCGTCGAGCAGGTGTCCAACATCTGCAGCCTTCACCGACAGCCCCTGCAAGTGGTTTCTGAGCCACCAATCAACGCGTCGCACGTGGCAACAACTGCAGCCTTCACCGACAACCCCTACAAGTGGTTTCTCAGCCACCAATCAACGCGTCGCACGTGGCAGCTTGCAGTTCACCTAACAACACCTGTCGGCGCGTGGCGCGGACGCACCAGACGCGACCTGACGTCCGACCGTCCCACTCATCACTCTCGCGCCACGTGTTCGATTTTGGACCGCTCCATCAGCTGTTGTTGCTCCATTTAAATTGGCCAACCAATCAATCCAGACTCTTTTGTTTTTGGTCCACAAACCAAGTAATCCATGTCATTACCAAGTCCCGATTACCAGCAAAAAAATATGCAAAAAAATGATATAAAAAACAAATGAACGAATATCAAAAAGAGAAGAATGTGGGGACTTACACACGACACATCCTCAAAATTGGCGTCAAGATGTTTCTCCTCTCACTTCAAACGGCAAAAGTCTCCTCCCTCTTTCCGAACTAGACAAAACATAAAGCAAGGTTAAACCCATCTGCCCTACAACTATCTAAATAAATAAAAAGGGAGCCACCCGAAATTTAATTTCATTAAAATTGGAATTCATTCCATTTAATTAAAAAGAATTTCACTTAATTATACTTAATTGGCATTTATTCTGTTAATCAAAATAAATTTCATTTAGTCACATTTAATTAAAATTTATTTTGTTTACCTAAATTGAATCTCATTTAATTAAAAGTTGACTATATTCTTTTTCCATAAAGATTTAGTTCAAAACAAAAACGGAAACACACCAATTTCCAACTCAAAAAAAAAAAAAAAATATATATATATATATATATACATACACCTTACTAATTTAGTTATGGGTTCAGCATTTTTCTTCGACACGAGGAGCAAAAAAACAAAAGAATTCCAAGAATGTACATTTCTTCGGATTCCTTGAATCCCTAAGCGATGTGGGGGCATTTATGGAACCCAAAAACATCCGAAAATTGTGGAGCTGTCATGTGGCTCATAATCCCCAAAATGACCAAATTGCCCCTGACAATAACACTCATCATTTGAAAACATCCACACATTAAATAATCTATTACCAGCTAAATACGTTATTTAATCGGGTTAAAATCTCCGTAATATTAATATTCTTCCCGAGAGTTAATTGTCATTATTCTTAATAACGGACAATTAAATATTGATATTAAAATACAATAATTATCATTATTATCATAATGAGCTATTATTATAATTATTAAATAATATATTTAATAATTAAATATATTATTTATTAATTACAAATTCAACCGACCAATCAGACGCTCCGAGGCTCCCAAGATTTTCCTATAAATAGCGGAGCACATTTCATTTCCAAGGTACGTCGATTCTTCGCTTCGAAGTATATCCTTTTCATCTCTCAAAGCTAACTTAGGCATCAGAGTGTTCTTGGTCGAACAACCCCCCGAGTAAATCGATCGAGGCAACGATAGCTAATTGTTTGTTGTTTGTAGGAATTGTGAGGACTTTTCGCGGCGGGTTCGATTTTTGATTCAACATGAATAATATCTTTTGAGGGGCTAAATCTTACTTTTAGCCACTTACCCTTACCTAAAACTTTAATTAAAAAATAAAAATAAATACGTAAAAATTTGTAGTAGTTGTATGGAATACTAATTAGGGATTAACGATGGTGGTTGTATGAATTAAGAAACTTCAATCTTGTGCCCCTAGCCACATTTAGTGTAGGTGAGGTTTCCACTTGAGGGAAAATTTCATTCTCAGCGTATTCTTCTATGTAACGTTATATATGCATATATGAATATTGTATATATACACAACTCCCAAAATAATTGATTTTATTTAATACGTACGTGTTCAATGAATACAAATATACAAACCTCTCCCACCAAACACATTATCCATGCTCCAAATTAAATTGAAATAAAAAAAAAATTATGTAGCAAACATGATACGAATTTACTAAAACTACTTCTTGGATTGAATGTAAATACAATTGTACTCATTCACGAATCCCCACAGAAACACTTGATGTCTCACGAGATGGGGGCATTCCGAAAATTACAATCCCAAATTTGCGTTTGCATTTTGTGCCACCTCATTAGATTGCACGACCTGCTATTTGTTGGCCATTAATGAATTAGGATACGCTAAATCTAGAAGACACTTTCTCGCCACCTAGCCCTGTGAATGGGCCTAAAGGTGCCACCTCGACTCATGGCCTTTATTAAAAGGGCAAAATACTGGTTCATTTTAAAAGGGGTAGAGATCGACGAGCAAGCTAGGAAAAAAAAAAAACAATAGTAGAAAGTGATTTGTCTCCTTGTGATCCTTCTAACACTTTTTTAGTTTTTCTAATGATAACGCTTGGATTGCATTAGGAAAGAAAATATCAAAACTCTACACTTTTTTTTTTCTTTCTAAAGTAGTGATGTGATATGGTGGAATTCAAAATTATGCAAAAATTATGAAATTGCAATGTGACTTATAATTCTCAAAATGTTTAGATTGCAAATGACAATGTCATTAACAATTTATAAATACCCGCACAATAAATAATGTATTTTCAGCTAAGTACATTATTAAATCAGATTAAAAGTCTAAATAATATTAATTTTCTCCGAGAAATAATTGGTAATTATAACAATAAAACATTTGTTGTTATTACTAATTATCATTATTATCATAATTATAATTAACATTAATTATCATCATTATCATTATTGTCATAATGAACAATTATTATAATTAATAAATAATATATTTTAGTAATAATATATTATTTATTAATTACAAATTTGACCGACCAATCAGAATGCTCCGAGGCTCCCTAAGTTTCCCTATAAATAGCGAAGCTCATTTCATTTCCAAGGTAACTTATTTCTTCGCTTCGAAGTATTTCCTTTTCCTCTCTCAAAGTTGACTTAGGCATCAGAGTGTTCTTCGTCAAACAACCCCCGGGTAATCGATCGAGGCAACGATAGCTAATTGTTTGCTGTTTGCAGGAATTGTGAAAACTTTTTGCGGTGTGTACGATTTTTTATTCAACAATTAGTGATTGCATTGAGAGCCGATTGAGAAATACTCATAAGGAGCTCTCACGATCGTTCATCATTCTTCAACGGTGTTCATCTTTCTTCAGATTTTTGTTCATCATTCATATTTCTTCGTTCGTCGTTTATCTACATTGTTAGAAGATCTTGAACGGTGTTCAATCATCCAACAAAAACTTTCCGTACAAAAATTTCTCTCAAATCAACGTGGCTAGGGTTCTTCGATCCTTTCGATCAACTAGATAAGGTGATCGATTAGATGCTCGCAAAATCCGGATGAAGACTGCACTATACTATGTTAACAAGGGCCGACTTCTTCGAAAGTGCTTCACAAGGCCAAAATTGTTTGAGGCATCCTGAAACATTGAAAATCTTGGCTGAAATTCATGAAGGGCATTGTGGAAATCATTCTGGTAGAAGGTTGCTTGCTCAAAAGACGCTTAGTGCATGCTTTTATTGGCTAACTTTGACAGGACCCATGCTTAATCCCTTAGGATTAACGTGGAATGACTTGCTTCCGTCTGATACCACGTGTCAGACTATGGGATATTACCGTGACCCATTCAGGGTTTCTAGAGTACGCAGCTTCATATGATGCCTTGGTCTCTATTACAGCCCGCATCCGCGATCAACCTGGAGGGGTGCCAAAATCAACAAAAAGTGTGAGTGGATAAAAATAAAATGGTTTGGAAAACCAAATCCAAAATCATCATTTTACACTCCATTTTATAAAGCATGCATGCATAAACAATTAAATCATTATTTTCCAATAAAACATTAAAATTAAAACACATATGAAAACAAATGCTTTCATCGTAAAACCAATACATGTGAAAATATCTGGACACGAAGCAATAGATCCATAAAAACTGTAGGGGAATTGGTTAATCCGAACGACATCACCAAAAACTCATAATGCCCATATCTCGTTCGGAAAGCTGTTTTTGCAATGTCTTCCTTCTTAATTCTCAATTGATGATATCCATACCGTAGATCAATCTTAGAAAAATATCTAGCCCTCCTCAACTGATCATATAAACCATCAACTCGGGGTAGCGAATACTTGTTGCGTATGGCTACCTTATTAAGCTACCTATAGTCAATACATAGCCGTAAACTACCATTCTTCTTCTTTGCGAATAGAACTGGGGCTCTCCAGGGTGTAGTACTCGATCAAATAAGATCCATATCAATCAATTCTTGTATTTGTAACTTTAATTCCCTTAATTCCACTAGAGCCATCATGTAAGGAGTCTGCGATACCGGTCGGGGTACCAGGAAGCAACTCAATAACGAAATCGACCTCCTTATGAGGTGGTAACCTAGAAAACTCGCTGGGGAACACATCAGGAAATTCCCGCACTATTGGTATATTCTAAAGATCTTTTGACTCCTTCTGGATATCCAATACATAAGCCAAATAATCTTGGCAGCCTTTCCTTAACAATCTTTCTACTGTTAGAGTCGATACAGTTCTAAGGGAGTAACGCATCACAACTTCCCTAAAAAACCACTTCTGGTAAGCCAAGACTTTGTAGTACCACTTTCTTATCATAAAACTCAATCGAAGTCTGATGCGTCGTAAGCCAATCCATCCTCAATATCACGTCAAAATCATGCAAGTCCAAGAGAATCAGATCAGCCATAAGACAATTTCCCTAAACTTCCACTAGAATACCCCTGAATCACCTAGTTCACTATAACCATACATCCCCTGTGGGGGTACTAACTTCCATTTCACCACTAAGATAAGACACCTCCATATTCATCAATACAGTAAACTTCCGAGAAACAAAAGAATGTGTAGCCCCGGGATCAATCAAAATACGTCCAACATGATTAGAAATAAGTAGTGTACCTGCCACAAAGCCCTGGTGCCTCTCGAGCCTCCTGCCGAGTGACAACAAAAACTCTAGCTTGTGGTCCCGAAGGTTGACCATGTTCTCGCAAACTACTCCCGATTCTAGTAGTCTGTGTCTGACCTTCTACAGATGCACCAGAAGTCTGATCTTGATCTTCCATCTCTTGATCCGTCACACTGCCACCCAAATGAAGCAGATAGTTCCTTTGTATGTGTCCTGTCTCTTCGCAATTAAAACAATGAGTCACAGAAGGCTGCGTCGGCCTCCTCTCCTGTCTACTAATAGACTGAACAGAAGCTCTACTAGATTGACCTAACATATGAAATCTCGACCCAGAACTTTGAGCGCCTCTCAACCCAGTCCCTCTGCTACCGTGGCCTGAACGATAACCACTAGATGATCCCGAACTCAAGACAATCCTCCTCGGGGCTCTCTAGCTAAATGTACTGGTATATGGGCGTTCATACCTCTGTTCAGCGCCTTGTTGTCGCTCTCTCAAACCAGACTCCATGTAAGGACCCGTCCCAGAAGTCGGGATTATGGATGTGTTTAGTAACGGAGTAGTGAGCTTATCGGTGGTTAGGTGGTTACTTTTGGACCTTGGGCGTAGAATGACGATTTTGCCCCTAGAACGGGCAAAAATGTTGACTTTTAGTTCGGGTGGTCAATTGGACATTGACCGATGACCGTGACGTATTTTGGGACGTCACGAGTCCGTAGACAGGTGACACGCCCGATTCCGACATCCGATGAGGAAGTTATGATGTTCGGAAGGTTGATGACATTACCGTAAATTGGTTAAAACGAAGGGGGAAAAGTTGACTTTTCGTACTGCAAGGTTTTTACACGTAGACTGAGGATCATTAGGTAGATCTCGTCATCCTGAGTACAACGACAAGCGGCATGCCTTCATCGGACGTCGGAACGAGCGAGAAAGGGGTCTAGAACGGCGAAGGGCAAAATGATAATTTTGACTCACAAGGGGCATTTTGGTCTTTTTGCACATTGGGAATTGTACAATCTGATGAGGACAAGTGTGCAGTGTGTATGGGATATTTTTGGAATTGGGACCACAGGAGTTGGACACGTGGGGGTGGTCTAGTGGGTTCTAGGAGTTTTGCACGGTTCAATTAAATGGTTGTTTGTGTTTTGAGTCGTGCTTGAGAGGGGAAAACAGAGACTGGGATTGATAGGAAAATTGATCGATTGCAGTGTGTGTTTGTGTGTTCTGGTGATCGAGTGAGTGAGTAGAGACTAAGTGAGAGTTAGTGAGTGAGTTGTGAGGAAGATTGTGTGAGGAAAACTTGTGTGTGTGCGGGGTGAGTTTTCAGGAAAACAGAGTGGTGTCGAGGGAGTTTGGTGGTGGTGTTGCCGTGCTTTGATTACTCGTGGCTGCTGGTGGTGTTCAGTGACCGTAGTGGAGCCTTAGGGACCCAGTGGACACGGCGGAGCTCACGATGGAGAGCATGAAGCAAGTAATTCCTCAACTTTTTCTCTGTGTACTCTGTTTTTCCGTTTTGGTTCAAACGTAGAGTTGTGGCTTTTGGGGATGAGTCGAAGTGTTCTGTGGGTGCTAATGCGTTCAGTGAGTCCCTAGGAACCTTCTGGTTGTGATGCCGTGACGGGGGGATGCACGGGTGGTCCGAAGTAGAAACATGGGTTTTGTTGGTTACGGGTTCGAGCTTGGGAGGTGAGGTTTAAGGTAGTAATGTCTAGGTTTTAGGATTGGAATTGGTTGCTAGAATGAGGACGAAGAGTTTGGTGGAAAAAAGAATGAAAACGGTTGCAGGAAGGCGGAGAACCGGCCACGCCGGTCCAACACAGTGCACAGTCTCGAGGAAGACGATGAATAGTAACCTGTGCAGGCGCGTGAGGCCCACGCGCAGCCACTTTGGGTGGCCCATGAGGGCGCGTGTTGGCTGTTCTGGGGAACCTTCCAACTAGGTTTTTAGTCTACTCGTTGTAAAGAATCTTTTGGGACAAGTTTCGGGACGATCGGACTACGTTGTTTCGGGTTAGTTCTAAGTGGTCGAAGGTTTAGGGTTCCGTTTCGTAACGTTTAGGATTCAGGAAATTTGGGAAAAATTAGGAGAACCTTCGTTGACGTGTTAGTGACTGGTTTTAGTGACTTGTGACAGGATCGGGAATCCTCGAGGAGGTTGAGGAACGTACAGGACGTACGGGACGCGAGTGAGGTGCCCGGGAACTGTGAGTGGACTTCTTCCTTATAACTCAGCATGCATAACTACTTTTATGTACTTGATTTATGGTTTTATATGTGATTTCATGACTATTGAATATTCTATAACTGTTTTACATAATTGCACGTTTTCCAAGAAATTACGTATTTGGCACGTTTTACGAGGAAAACTTGATTTCTGATTATGATGCCATGATTTTGGGATTTCAAACGATAAATGGTTTTTCAATGATTATAATTGGATTTTTGAGACATGATTTGATGATCAAGGTTTTTCGGTTTTAAAATCGGATTTCGGAAAGCGAGATTTGGTTTTAAAGTTGAAAAGTGGATTTCCGGATTTGGGTTCAGAATGACGGTTCTGGATGCCGGAAGGGCTTCGGGCCAGTGATTTCGGATTCGGGTTTGGATATGGATTTCGAAATGGTTTTCAAACGGTTTGGATTGGATTTGCTGGATCTGGTTATTGGGTTTAAAGACCCGAATTATGTTTGACAGGGGACGGACCCGGATTGGGTTTAAAGACCCGGATTGAGTTTAAAGACTCGGGAGTTTAAAGACTCGGATATACTGATATTTCCCCCCGTAGGCTTGTTGAGTTTAAAGACTCGGGAGTTTAAAGACTCGGATTATATTGAGGCCTGGATTGAATTTAAAGACTCGGGAGTTTAAAGACTCGGATAGATCCAGCAGGTTTGATCGGATAATGATATTGGTATCTTATGCTTTACTGCTAATGTTTTATAACGCTTCTTATACTGTGTTTATGTTGCTGCGGTTTCTATAATGAAAATGATATGATTTATAAATGTTTTTCAAAAAATGGGTTATGCATGCATGTTTTCAAAACGGAGGGCCAAACCCTGGTTTGTTTAATAAACTGTTTTTGAAACTCTTTTTATTTCTAGTCCACTTGCACCTTCTGGTTTTTATTTGCCCTCCAGATCGTGGAACTAGCGCGGGAGTTTGACGTTGAGGCAGAGTCAGAGGCATAGAGTGACTCCGGAGTGTTTTCAGTTTTTCCGTTGTGCATGTAGTACACTTTCCGTTTTATTTTTGTCTTTTTGTACTATGCTCGGTGTAACTGTTGATCCTTGGGTGTTTTAAATTCTCCTTCGTCTAACAATATAATTTGTGGTTTTCGTGAGGTTTTGTTGGTCTTTGTGTTGGGTTGTCAGACGGGAGCAGGGTTCACCTCAGTTATCGGGGTGATAATCGGGGTGGGTCCTGTCACTCCACCCGAATAGCATCATCAGATAACTCCTGCAGGGTAGCAAAGGAGCCCACTGTAACTACATCCCGAATCTCATCTTGTAAACCTATCTCAAACCAAAGATATTTATCCGCCTCATTCGTCACCATTGTTGGAACAAATCAAGACAAGGTCAGGAACTCCTGTTCATGCTGAGTCATCGTTAAATTCCCCTGCTAAAAATGCAAGAACTCTATCTCCCGTGCATCTCGATAAGATTGGGGGTAGAACTGATGTAGAAATCTATCTTTTAAAGCATCCCACGTCACCTTATGGGCATCCCAGCCCGTAAACTACAGCCCCCGCCACCACTGGTACGCTAGCTTAGTCAGCTGAAATGTGGCAATAAGCCCGATCCTAAAACCTTCATTTCTAACCCGTTTTCCTCTTTTATTCGACCAAACTAACCTAATCATTCTCTAGAATAGATCGACAGACTCAGAAACATAATAAAACATCACGATTTCATACCTAAGCCTTCAAAAAACCTTTCCAGAATCTAACTTGGTTTTCCAGTTATTCCCACGTCCCCAACTTCTTCCCAGACACTGTAGATGTTTGCACGGCCTCCTGGAACTCCCCTAAAATCCTAACTTGACACTCTTCCTCTGAAAATCAAGCTCGAAAACCATTTCAAATTTTCCAGTTTTTTTTTTGTCTCTCTCTTGGGTTCCCTTTCCTTCACACACACATACACACACACACTCTCTCTCTCTCTCTCTCTCTCACTCTCTCTCTCTCTCTCTCTCTCTCTCTCTCTCTCTCTCTCTCTCTCTCTCTCTCTCTCTCACTTCCAAGTTCCCTTGTTCTCTCAATTCCTTTTCTTTCTTCTCCTTTCTTTCTTCTTCCTCTCTTCTGGTTCTCTCGTTTTTTGTTGTTGTTCTCACAGCCAAGTCCTCCAAATCAAAGCAGACCCACACATTCTCTGAGGAAGTGTTTGTATAAATAACTCACTTATCTCTATGTATTTAACTTTGTTTTCTATTCACTCCATCCAAATTCGTACAAGGATAAGAAGTCCTACACGTACAAGGATAAAACACAAAACCTTGAAAGAAAGGAAATGAAAAAATAGAATTAATATAAGATGTGGTATTTAATTATATTCCTGTTAGGCACACAAATATATTGGTTTTGCAAATAGAGGATGGTGAGGTACACATCATTAAATGGCATGTGCAGTTTATGCTACACATGTCCTTCAATTATATAAGCCGTTAGCCTTATAACATGAAAACATGGAGAAGCCAGTTCCGCTTTCAACGATGTTACACAAACATTAAACAATGCATGCATCATGCATGTGCGACATGCCCACTGACCCCACATCACAAACGCACAAAACCACTTTAATTCCAATTATTAGGTTAACTCGTCAAACCTGGTAATAGCATGTTTATATAACAGACTAGCAGTATTTGCGGATATGTACTTATAGACGTATTGATATATGTTGTCGGTAGAGTACTGTTTTTGTACGCCCTCAGCATACTCATAGCATATGCATTTCTTCGATTTCATTTGTCGATGGTCGAGGATTTGTATTGTATCTTCGTCGTTAAAGCAACACTTTTTACTATAAATACCCATAAATTACTCCAAATATTTGACTTCTTCCTATAATCTATGAATTTTCTTAATTACCCTCCAAAACATGCCCAAAAAATAAAATAAAACTCACCATGCCCCCTTTTCATTTATTCTTCTGTTGATAGGGCAGCTTGATTTTTTTTTTTTAATTTTTTTTGACCTTTTTGGGCAAATTTGGGGTTTAAATGAGAAGAATCACAGCACAAGAAAACTGAAATTTTTGGGTCAATTCTTGAACATTGAAAGGCCTAAAAATAAATTGAGTCCATCATCAAATAATGAAGATAATGAATGTATTCAATACATATACGTACTTTTCAATATTAACTGAATCAACCACTGTAGACCGAGTGAAGAGTCACCGACACTACAATTAATAAGGGCCTAAAAGGGCATTCGAAATTGCATGGTTGTGGCTGGCTCTAACTCACGGGTTTCGCCAGTCCATACTCTCTCTTTTTGTAAATCAAAATTGGTGGATGGAAAAAAACTTGTGTGTCCCCCTAAGAAGGCGGCTGCAATTGCTGTTGAAGAGTGAAAATTTTGTTTGGTTGGGTACTTTGTTGACAAACAGTTGCCATTCTCGGCAGTGAATATTCTTGTTAGGAAGGTGTGTGCTAATTGGGGTTTTTTGGAGGTTCTTGTTAATGATAAATGCTTCTATTATTTTAAATTCAAGGATGAACATTCATGTGCCTCTGTTCTTGATGCTGGGCCTTGGCATTTGTCAGGGTGCCCTATTTATCTTACCCATTGGAAGACCAGGCTTGTTCTCACCAAAACCTGCCACACCAAAGTGCCTATTTGGGTTAGGTTTTATAATGTTCCTTTGATTAGTGTTGGTTTCTGGAATGTTCGTGGGCTGAATGCAGCTTCTCGGCAGCTTGAGGTTAGAAAGTTTATTCTTGCTAATAATTTGTGTATTGTTGGTTTGTTGGAAACTAGGGTTAAGTTTCCGAGTTTTACTGGAATCTCTTCCTTTATTCTTCGTAATTGGAATTTTTGCAATAACTACTCTCATCACTTCAATGGGAAAATTTGGTTAGGCTGGGATCCTAATGTGGTTCTGTTGTATGTCCTGAGTATTTCTGATCAGGTGGTGAACTGTCGTGTTCAGGTTCTGAGTTCTGGTACTACGGTGTTTCTTTCTATGGTTTATGGGCCGAATGTTGACTCTACTCGTTTAAGGTTATGGGAAAGCCTTAGTTCCTTTGCTGATAATTTTGGTGAGGCTCCTTGGCCTGTTTTGGGGGACTTTAATATTACCAGATTTCTTAATGATAGTGCTGGGAGTATTGATGGCCGTAGGGGGCCTATATCCGCTTTCAATGATTGTTTAAGGGAGGTGGGTCTTGATGATTTGGGGTATAGTGGTAATCACCTTACCTGGTGTAACCATCAAATTGGTGGGTCTCTTATTAAGCGAAAACTTGACTGGGCCTTGGCCAATGAGGCATGGCTATCTATTTTTCCTAATTGCTCTGTGAAGTTCCTTAACCGTGAGTTTTCGGACCACTGCCCTGGTTGTATTGATTTTGGTCTTCCTAGATCTAACCACATGCCCCCTTTAAGTTCGTTGATTTCTATGTTGACCAGCCTGATATTCTTGATATTGTTCAGCAAGCTTTTGATTCCTCGTGTCATGGTACGTACCAATACCGTTTGGTTCGGAGGTTAAAGATCTTAAAGGAGGCTTTGAAGCGTATTAATCGATGGCTTAATTCTGATGTCTCTGAGTAGGTCTTGAAAGCTAGGGTGGATCTTGATGATTGTCAGACCTTGTTATGAGTTAATCCTCTGGATAATGACTTGCTTTGTAGAGAGAAATATTGTCTTCGGACTTATAATGCTTGTTTATTACGGGAGGAAAGCTTCTTCCGGAAAAAGTCTACGCTCAAGTGGATGGCTGATGATGATCTCAACACTGCTTAATTTCATAGTTCGGTCAAAAAACGTTCCAACAGGAACCAGATTTCTTCTATTGAGTTAAGGGATGGTAGTGTGACCTCTAATGAGTCAGAAATCAAGGCTGAGGTGGTTTCTTTCTTTCAGAATCTCCTGAATGTTCCCTTTCCGGTGGTCAATTGTAATTTCAGCGGGTTGATTGAGGATACTATTGGGGATTGGGAGGCTTTGAACATGTTGCGTGAGTTTTCAGCGGAGGAGATCTGTAATGTGTGTTTTCAACTCAAGTCTAATAAGGGTCGGAGGCCTGATGGGTTCAATGGCTTCTTCTTTCAGAAATCATGGAGTGTGGTAGGAAGTCATGTCATTGTGGCGGTTAGTGAATTCTTCTCTACTGGTTGTTTACTTGGTGAGGTTAATGCCACTATTATTAACTTGGTTCCTAAAGTTTCTAATCCTTCTACTATGGCTGATTTTTGTCCTATCTCATGTTGTAATACCCATGTATAAGATTATATCTAAGCTGATTGCTAATGGAATTGCGGGGATTCTTCCTTCTATCATTAGTACGAATCAGTCGGCTTTTGTCGGGGGCTGCCAGATTAGAGATAAAATTTTGTTGGTTCAGGAGCTCATGCGTGGTTACCATCTGATTAAGGGAGTGCCTAGGTGTATGGCCAACGTTGATATTTTGAAAGATTATGATTCTCTGAATTGGGTTACACGACCTATCCCAATCCCCTCGGGATTAACGCGGGATGTGCCGTGCTCCCGTTTGACACGAAGTGTCAGACAAGGGATAATTCATACCTCAGCCCATACGGGGATCCCAGAGCGCGCCAGAATCGGTGGAGGAGTGCGATGTCTCGGTCTCTACTACAGCCTGCATCCGTGAACAACCTGAAGGGCATTAAAACCATTAAAAACTGTGAGTGGACGAAAATCAATAGTTTAATAAAAACACATTTCATAAAGATATTTATACCCTTCACTAAAAAGTATGCATGTAATCGAAAACCAGTAATCAAACCATTTACTTAAATAAACCATTAGAGTCTTAGCCCAAAAACTAAATCCAAACATATGTGGGAACGCAGCCTAAAATCACAGAATACCAAAATCTGTAAATCCAGAACCAAGCGGGCCACTACCCAAATCCATAAAAACAAATCCATAAACACCGAAATACCATTTCATAAACCCAGTAATCCATATTTACCACATAACTATCCTCGGCATCCCAGATGTCTAGCGTCCCAGACGCTTGACGTCCCAAACGTCAATATCTCACAGTAAAAGCAAAGCTTGCTGGCCGGGGTCTCTCCGGGTCCATATCTCGGACATCCCAAATGTCTGACGTCCTAAACGTCTAATCATAGCAATCTTGCTCTTGAGTCATTATACGGTTTGGTCGCTCCGTATAATGACCTCTCGCAGGCAATGCACCATGACTACCCAGTGTCCCAGACACCTGGAGGATACCATCCACAGATCCTCGTATCAAAATGGTATATGGAAAACAGTTTTATAAAGTCATTTCAAAACATCTCAAAGGGCCCTACCCAGAATTTCCATAAAACCATCACAAATCAATAATTCCAAAACCATTTAGGGTCCCCGACCCGAAATCACATTTATATATCACAATTGGGCCTCATGCCCGATTTCAAAAACCAACTGGGCCATCGGCCCGATCACATAACTCAAATGTGTCTCAGCCTGGTTTCGTAAACCAACTAGGCCCCTGACCCGATAATATAACTTAAATGGACTCCAAGTCCGAGGGTTACCAAAAAAAAGGGTCTCATGCATGAGTTCATCTTTCCAAATCCAAAACCATATCATTGAACCAATATTAAAATCACAATCATGTATAACCACAGTATATGTTCGTAACATCAAAATACGTGCAAATACGGAATTACCTCGAAATGTGTACAATGTAAATCACCAATGCCACAATCAACACTATAGAAATCACATATATAAAAAAAATATAAAACAGTTATGCATGCATGACAGTTTAGAAAACATTGTCCACTTACAGACCGTCCTACGCTGCAGCCTTGATACGCTTTCCATACGCCCTTCGAGCCACATCACTATCACCGGGACTTCCAAACCTGCCCAAACCATACTACAGGGTTACTAACTATCTCATTAACATCTAATTAAATTCCCATAATTTTTCCAAATTTTTAAACCTATTTTACATAGCATTAAACCTTCGGACACCCAAAACTACCCGGAAACGGTGTCAGATCGACACGAAACTAGTCCCAAAATGTTCGTTACATCGAATAGATGAAAACACATGTTGAACACTTCCCCAAAAAGTCCCCCACGCGCCTGCACCAGTCATCTTCAACCTCTGGTCGAACTCGGTCTGGTTCGGTCCTATAAATCCGGTCCAACTAGACCAGCGTGACCGGTTCGACACCCTATCTCACTCATTTCAACTTTGTTTTCAACCATTCCAACTCCTAACTCTTTGTCTAAGCATTTCCTACTAATCTATGACTTCAAAACGTGAAAACCAGACCAAAATCTTACCTTTCCAATCGATTGTTTGAACCATCCGATATCCCCCCATCGGTTTCCTGGAATCCGCCCATCGTTGGCCTCCGTTCTAAGTCCATTAGAGTCCTAGAAACCTCCAAAACACGTTCCAACAATTAAAATCATTCAACCAACACCAAAACTCAAATTCCAATTTTGAAATCTCAAACCTACCGTTCATGGCATTGCCGGCCACCGTCCATGATGGCTCGAACCTTGGCCACCACCAGTCTCGTCTCAGTTCACTCTCTCACTTTCATTCACACACCAAACACAGTTAATGGGGGTTGAAGGCCATAGAGGATGGGATTGCACGGCTCACGATTTTTGGGAGGAAAAACCGAAATGATCGATCGAATTGGAGAGAGAAAAATATCCCACCGTGTGGGGGAATGGGCTAATCAGATAAGGGACAGGTGTCACTTACTGATTGTTTCACCCAAATTTCCAATCCAATCCAATCCTGTCATAAGTCAGTTTCTTGGTTTGCATGAATAGTATCGTAAAGCGTTCTAGACCCGTAACTCCTCCGTCGAACCTCCGATTTCGATGTGCTGCCTATCTACGTACTCGTAACATCCTGATCTACGTCACAGTCATCAGTCAAAGTCCATTTGACCGCTCGATTCAGAAGTCATTTTTTCTCCCAACTCCTAAGGGTAAAATCGTCATTTCGCACCGTCCGTCTGAATTCTCTCAACTAATCCACGATTAGTCATTCTAAATCGATAATTAATTAATACTTAATCCCGATATTTGAGACGGGTCATTACAACCTTGCCCCCATAAAATTTCATCATCGAAATTCCAACTATTCTGATTCAACAACCACCTCGTGGAAAGCAAATTTGGCCTCACATCATGTGTACACTTGTACACCCACTAACCAGAACATTACTTGTATGCACCCAGACGTTACACCAATACTCACGTCGCATCGACTACACCCGACCACATCGAGTGACGTTGATCTCTCATTTCGAGTTGATACCACCAGACCATTCTACCATTACACTGACACATTTAGCTGACACATTCAACTTGACGGTTTCTCTCAATTACCAATCCACCCGGACATCTGCTCCCACTGGGGGTCACCAATTCTCCCTCATCAATACACGCTGACACACCCAGCCCAACAATCATCACTTTTGCCAATCGCAAATCAATCTAGCATCTCTCCCACACCGAGAGTTATCAAATCTCACACTTTCTCCGCATTTCCTGAATTTTACCATGTCAACATCACACGTCCCATAATGTCGCACTCAGTTGGCACTCACGGCTCCATGGTTACAATTCGAATCACCAACATAACTCTGACTCACTGTAGAGTCGTACTTAGGTATCTCCTGCCAAAATTTCCTCATAAATCCATGCTTCCATTAGTGAGAGTCACAGAGAAGCCGCCCCACGTAAAGCAATCGGTGGTTACACTAACCAACAACTCACTCAACCTGAGTACGTATACCAACATCTCACTCCACCTGTGTGTAACTGGACCCTATCAAATACCTGCCTAGCAGTGATAACACATCACAACTCTAAGATTCCATTTGCCATCCACGGCTCTGAGCACCTGCTCATACAATCATTGAACCCCTCAAGATCACTCTGGCCCAACGCACAATATCCAATGTCTAGTTCACATTCTCAACCAATCCAATGATATCGGAACTAAGTTAACTACCTACATGTTTAACCACACACCACTGGTACATCCTGTATACCGTCACCAGGCACCACTTAGGCCTGTACCATGTACAACGTACCCCGTACAAACATCCATCTACCAACCAGCCTACTACACAGCTCGTAACCAAGCACGCTTCCATTTTCGAGTTCATCTGTCCAGTCCAGTACTAAACAGATAAAATACTCCAACTCAACATCCAACATGAGTCCTATGGTCACCCGACCAGCATCATAATGTCTACTCCCAACCACGTAATCCAACACTTACCAAACTGACTCACACCCACCAAGGCGTACCCATTCATGCCAAATGGGCATCCAATCTCACCCATGTCTACCGAGATGCACCAACTCTGAATCTATCGGTTGCCTGCTCAATCGATTACCATACAATATTTGATTGACTTCGAAAAGAAGCGATTCCCATCATTCACATAGTCAGGTATCCAAAAAATCGTAAACACCTAAAATCACACAACTACCGTCTCATACCGAATTAACTTCGAAAAGAAGTCGACCCAACCTTCCCATATCCAATTATCCAAGACAGAGCAATAAACTCTCCACCTACCCCACACGCACATATCCAACCTTTGTCTTGTCATCTCACCAGCTAAACCACAAGATTCCTCAACCATCTCACAATACGATTCTCCTCTACTCCCAGCTTAGCATAATCAGCAAGGCGAAGTTTGCTAGCATGGGCACGACATCACGATCCACGTCATCCTTGTGACGACCCGAAAATTTGAAAAAGGAAAATTTGGAAAAATTGGAAGGAAAAGACGATTTTGCCCTTAGTTATGGGGGCAAAAGTTGACATTTTTCTTAGGACACTTTTTGGACTTTCCGTAAATACCGTTAGGTAGGTCCCGAGACACTGAGTCCGTAGACAGGCGGCATGCCAAAATCGGAGTTTGGATGTGAAAATTACGGACCTAGGAATGCGAGGGGCAATTTGGTCATTTGGTAAAGAAGGGTAAAATGGTAATTTTGGTAACATAAGCTGATGATTAACCCTAGGTGGCTCATTTAGTCCCTGGGATGACACATGTCACCAGTGAATATGGCATTAGTGGCATTGTGGCCGTGTGTGTGTGTGTGTGTGTCGTGTTATGGCTATGGCATCTAATTGATTAATTGTAGATTGATTATATTCAAAACCATGGAGGCAGCAGGGGCTTTCTATCTTTACCGCCTGGATTGGAGGATAATTGTGAGAGGAAATGAGTGAGGAAGAATAGGGGAGAGAAAATAGAAGGGAACCATAAAACCCGAAACCTGTTCTTGAGTAATTGAGATTAAATTTTTGAGTTTTAGACCAACCCGAGTCGAATTAAGGTTAGAGAGAGCTTTCTGGAACCATTTCACATCAAACCACCTCAAAATTGGAAAGAATGGCGGAGGAAAGGCCAAGAACTGAAGCTTGAAATCTCTTAAAAATTCGAGATTGAGTTCGAGTTATGGGAAGCATTGAATGACGAAATTGATGTCGAAAGAATGTTTAGAAGGATCCCACGAAGCTTCTCCATGCATCAATTGAAAGAAAACAATCGAGTTTGAACGAAATTGGAGGATGAACAGTGCTCGGGTATTCGTCGAAAAGTCGAGATCGAATGGAAGAATTGAGGCAAGTTTCCATGTAATTGAGATTACAGAACTTTAATTAGACTTAAACCGATGCTATTAGCTTGATCAATTATGGAAATTGACTGAGAATTGAACATGATTGGACCGGGTTGCACCGCATGACCCGTTTGCAGGGGAAACGGGTAAAGGTGACGATGAACAGTAACTAGGGTACTGTAGTAGGCGCGTGGAGCTGGTTTTGAGGTGAGGTCAACATGTGTTTTACTCTATTTAGTGCATCGAACATTTTAGCGTCGGTTTCGAGTCGATCGGACACCGTCTAGATATTGTTTTGAGGGTCCGAAAGATTATGTTACGTTTTAATTCGTATTTAATTCCCGGAAGGAGTTTAATATGCTCTTATTGGATTCATCAGTGACCCATCACGATGTTGTTTGACAGGATTCGAGATTTCCGGAAATTACGGAAAGACATGCAGCTCGGAATTGAGCGATTTGGACGGTGTGTGAGTGGACGTTTGTTTTATAAACTGTGATGCATGCATAGTTAAATGTTTTACATGATTGATTGCATGATTTGGTTTGCAATGATGTCATGGTGATTTGGTATGATTATTTGTGATTTAATGATTATTTTAATCGGTCTTTCGGACACGTTTTACGAGAAATATGCAAATGATGTTTTGGATTAGGCCCGGAGTAAAAAAGGTTTCAAAAAAGATATTTTGACTTATTTGGTGAGTCAAGGATGATTTCTAGATTATTTTAATATTTTCAAATGAGATTTTACGGATTTACATGCAAATGACATTTTGGGCTTGAGACCCTCTCGGGAATGATTTTGACTTGATTTGAAGCCAAAGATTTAATTGAAATATTTTGGGATGTAATCCCGAGATAGTTTTCATTGTGATTGTGAGTTCCCAAACAGACGAAGCTAGGGGTATTGCCCAGACGACCGGAGCTCGGGGGATATGATTGTGATTGTTCCTAGGGAGCCGATGCTCGGGGTTTTCCCAGACGCTGGCACTCGGGGCCCAGGCAGTCAGAGCTCGGGGTGGTTCCTAGACGACTGATGCTCGGGGATATGTGTGTCTGGACAGTCGGAGCTAGGGGTGGCTTCCCAGACGACTGAGGCACGAGATATTTCCTACGCGTAGTGCGGATGTGATTGTGTGATTGATTGTGCACTTGAGTCATGTAGTTTGATGTTTCTTGTGAATTATTTGCGTACTGGTAATGAGTACGGGTTTTGGTCTTTGTGACCAGGTTGATGTTTTCATATGATTTGGAGGGTGCTTTTCACATGTGTTGGGGTTGAGAGCCGGGATTTGATGATATTCGTGTGATTTGGCTGGAAAACCGGTGATTCATATATTTTACTCTATGCATGCATGGTTTGATAACAGGAGGGGGAAATAATATATTTTGAAATATGTTTTCAAAGGATATTATTTTTGTCCACTCACACTTTTTCTGTTTTGATGACCCTCCAAGTCGTGGCACGACGTTCGGGGCTGATAGAGAAGAGGAGGCATGAGCGGAAATCAGTGCAGTTATCCCTTGTCTGATAGGTGTTGACGGGTAGTTTCGGGACTTCAGTTGACTTGCCAGACAGGAGCAGGACTAGGCACGGTTATCAAAGTCCAGTTGGGACGGGTCCTGTCAATCCTAATCCACCACAACATCACCCGATCAATAACATCAAGATCTGGATCCACCTAGGATCCACACATGCTCACTCCGCTAACGACCAGATTTTAGGTCATAGGGTCTTACACCCTCATTGAATCCGCATCCTACCGAATTGCTTCTCAACCATTCTCGCATCTAAACCGATCAGTCAATGACGGAACACGTCTAGACTGTGGGTCCTCTCCAATTACCTCATATTTATCCTTGTCATCCCACCTAGGTAAAATCAAAGATGATCCAAGACGATGACATCAAAATTCATCCTACGTGAGTGCAAACACAAGCTCATTGTACTCACCACACCATGTAACCCAACGCCTTCTGCCACAAAGCAGTAAACGAGAAATCACGTTCACCTAACTTCGAATTACCCAACTCCTCCTAATGACCCAAAAGAAATCACGGGTCCATCAACCAATACACTATCACCGTACCGGTGACACCCAACATCATCGATTACAGGGCATAAAAATGACAAGTTCACCTTTACCAACCAATAATATATGTTGACAACTTCTCGACATTCATCCTCAATTCGGAATCAAACACCCTTCTCATCGTCTCAATCCCAACTTCTCTTGATTCCGAAGTTCCAACCACTAGACTTCCCAATTCCTCAACTCACTCAGACAACCACGTGTCCGCAACCAATCTATCACCCAAACTGCCTGTCCGTTTATAAACGTTTATGCACATCCAAAAGGATGTAATTCGTTACTATCTTGTTCTCATATTTCAACCTTTACAGGCTCAACTCTCGGGTTTCCATGTTATTCACGATTACACAATCTCACATCAAGACTACCATTGATTCTCTTTGGCTTCTTCCAATTTCAATAAATTCTTAGCACTTCCTCGTGAGACTAGAAACACACAACCACTCAAGTTTCGAACTTGACAGCAACTCCCCGAATTCACTAATTTCCATGACGTCCTCTGCGTCATCCAAAACTCCTCGTGTCTCATTCATACCCTTTCATCCATTCATCACTTAGTCATCTCATACCTGTTGGGACTTAACCCAACACATCATAATCCCTGTTTGATCCCATCCAGTCCATCACTTACCTACTGCCGAAACTCAGACACCGAGCGTATGCCCATCACAACGGAGTCATATCCCAACTCGGGCTCATCGTCATCACCAGCACGCAATGTGAGAATCAGATGACCATGAGTCGTCACTCATACCGAGCAACAACCCCGTACCTCCGCTCAGGTTAAAGGAACTCTGCCTCTCTCGTACCTCACAACTATGGGTACCACCACTCTGACAAACCACAGTAAGATAATGAACGTTCCCTGAATGTCCCCCAATTTTTCAACAACCACAACTACATCAATCACCCTCGATAGCTAGCCATCTCCACACATCTGTCGACCAACAGTCATCGTTATCGAGATCCGCATCCACACATCACACTATTATTCGGTCCGACTTGGGATTCCATATATCATCTCATAATCGTACTCGTGGATCGAATCCCATCATTTCACTTTATTTTGGGCCAACTAATCACCATAGTTTCGACTAGACTCACTAGAGTCGTCCACTTGGTCATCCACGACCTCAGTCGCTCTTTGCAGCACAATTTCCAATCCATCAGTCACAATCTAGGGTTCAACCCAACAGAATACCTCGACTTCAGAAAGTTGTACAATGCATAATAACTACGAACTCACAATACTAGTTCATCAATCACAACTAAGGTTCGCATTTCCAGACCATCCATCATAATTTAGGGTTCCACAATCACACCGTAGGGTTCTTCTAAACCCAAATGCCTTCTGCAGTATAATCCACAATCTGACCGACTCTGCGGTCTTGACATCGTATGGACGTCAATCCAATCCCACCATCAACTCAACTGGGGCTCTCTGAACCCAGCTGCTCCTAGCAGCAAAACAATATAACATCACATGACTGAACCGTTGGACTGTCATCGCACTACCAATCTGTCAAAAACAACCCTACTAGGGTCGAATCACACTAACGCACGGCGTATCAGGACAATCACACTCTATCGATAATTCATTTCCAATAACTATCAAACTGGCATACAGTTGACTCGAATAGCGACAACCTCGCTCTGATACCACTTAACATGACCTATCCTAATCCCCTCAGGATTAACGCGGGATGTGCCATACTCCCGTCTGACACGAAGTGTCAGATAAGAGATAATTCATACCTCAGCCCTTACGGGGCTCCCAGAAAGTTCCATGATTGGTGGGGAGTGCGATGTCTCGGTCTCAATTGCAGCACACATCCGTGAACAACCTAAAAAGCATTAAAACCATTAAAAACTGCGAGTGGACGAAAATCAATAGTTTAATAAAAACATTCATAAAGATATTTATGTCTTTCACTAAAAAGTATGCATGCAATCAAAAACCAGTAATCAAAGTATTTACTTAAATTAACCATTAGGGTCATAGCCAAAAAACCGTAAATCCAAACATATGTGAGAACTCAGCCCAAAACCATAGAATACCAAAATCCGTAAATCCAGAACCAAGTGGGCCATTGCCAAAATCCATAAACACAAATCGATAAACACTGAAATATCACACCGTAATACCATTTCATAAACCCAATAATCCATATTTACCACATAACCATCCTCGGCATCCCAGATACTTAGCGTCCTAGGCGCTTGACATTCCAGACGTCAATATCTCACGGTAAAAGCAACGCGTGCTGCCCAAGGTCTCTCCGGGTCCATATCTCTGACATCCCAGATGTCTGACGTCCCAGGCATCTAATCATAACAATCCTGCTCCTGAGTCACTATACGGTCTGGTCGCTCCGTATAATGACCCCTCGCATGCAATGCACCGTGACTTCCCTAGTGTCTCAGACACCTGGAGGAGACCATCCACAGATCCTCGTATTAAGATGGTATATGGAAAATAGTTTTATAAGGTCATTTCAAAACATCTCAAAGGGCCCTACTTGGAATTTCCATAAAACCATCACAAATCCATAATTCCAAAACCATTTAGAGCCCCCAACCTGAAATCACATTTATATATCACAATTGGGGCTCATGCTCGATTTCATAAACCAACTGGGCCCCTGGCCCGATCACATAACTCAGATGGGTCTCAGCCCGGTTTCGTAAACCAACTGGGCCTCTAACCGGATAATATAACTCAAATGGACTCCAAGTCCGAGGGTTTCCAAAACAAATGGGTCTCATGCCCGAGTTCATCTTTCCAAATCGAAAACCATAGCATTAAACTAATATTAAAACCACAATCACGTATAACCACAATATATAATCGTAACATCGAAATACGTGCAAATACGGGATTACCTCAAAATACGTACAACCATGTAAATCACCAATGCCACAATCATCACTATAGAAATCACATATATAAAACATATAAAACAGTTTTTCATGCATCAAAGTTTAGAAAACATTTTCCACACACAAACCGTCCTACGCTGCCGCCTCAATACGAGGGCCATACGCCCTTCCGAGCCACATCACTATCATTGGGACATCCAAACCTGTCCAAAACATACTAGAGGGTTACTATGTAACGACCCGTCCTAAATTCCTAGATTAGATTAGTGACTAATCACGATTAGTAAGGCTAATCGGTGATTAGTTAGGCGAAATCGGACGAACGATGCGTAATGACCGTTTTGCCGCTAGCGTGGGTAAAATGTTGACTTTTCATTCAGGCCGTCAAATGGACTTTGACCGATGACCGTGACGTAGTTTAGGGCGTCATGAGTTCATAGACAGGTGGCACGTTGAATTCCGACATCCGTGGAAGAAGTTAGGACGTTCGGAAGTTTAGGGGCATTTTGGTAATTTTGGTTAAAAAGGGGCAAATGTTGACTTTTTGACCGGGAGGTCCGATGGCCGAGGGTCGAAGACCGTTATGTAGACAAGGACGATACGAATTCGTAGACAGGCAGAACGTCAAATTCGGACGTTCGACGACGAAGTTACGGTTCACGGAAGTTCCAGGTTACTATTCATGGCGACACATTTTACGAGACAAAAAGTGCAGTTTTGTCTCTAGTGGGCCACGCTTTTTAGATAGCCAATGGATGAGTGACAAGTGTCATCCACCCACTAGCCAACCTCACACATACATGCATATCATCCCTTGCATTTTGCATCGATCATTCCCATTTTCAACCTAAAAACCCACCCGATCTCATTTCTCTCATTCCCGTGCAACCCAAACCTATCCAAATTTCACCCAAGATCAGGACAGAGGACCAGGAGGCTGAGGGAGTTGAGGTGGCCAGCCTGGATGGCCAGGGCAGCCGTGCACGGCGGCTAGAAGGGAGGAAACCCACAAGGTACCCGGTTATACCATTTTAATCCATTTTTCCATTTTTATTGTTATGGTTCATTTTTAATGGTTCTAATGAGTCCATTTGGTTTCTGGGGGGTTGTTATGACGGTTTTGGTGGTGGTTGACGGCTGAGAAGCCGTCGGGAAGGAAATGGGAAAATATGACCGTGAGGTCCATTTCGAACCAAGGGGTTTCAGGTGGTTTTTCTTAGTTTTAGGAATTGCGTTAGATAGGAAATGAGAAAAGAGGAATTTAGGGATTGAAATGGAGGAAAACGGACTGAAAGTGAGGGAGTAGGAGGGCCGGACCGGTCTGCTGAAGGTTAGGGGTGACACTGTAGCTAGGTGCGTGAAGCCCACTCGCAGCCACTTCAGGTGGCACGTACGGGCGCGTGGGGGATATTTTGGGCAAGGTTCCAACATGAAATTTCAACTATTCGATGTAACGAACATTTTGAGACTAGTTTCGAGTCGATCGGACATCGTTTCGATAGTTTTCGAGGTGTCGGAAGGTTTAGGGTCGGCTTAAAAATAGTTAAAAGTTCGGGAAAATTACGGGGCTTTGATGGGAGGTTAATTAAGTAGTTAGTAACCTTCTATTAAAATTTGGACAGGTTTAGGAGTCCCGGTGATGGTGATCGGCTCGAGGAGCCGTATGGCACGCAAATCGAAGCGGCAGCTCGGACGGTCTGTGAGTGGACCTTGTTTTCGAAATTGGTGCATGCATAAATGTTTATTATATGTTTTATTACTTGTTTGATGATGTCATGGGTTCATTTTTATGTGGTTACGTATAGGCACGTATTTCGAAGTTTTCTGCCCTATACGATGTCTATACGGGTCTGTATTTCTTTATTGGTCTAAATGAAAATGTTTTGGATTTCTAAATGGATAAACTTTGTTACGAGACCCATTTGGTTTTGTCTAGGGCATATGACTCAGATATCGCGCACGGTGCCCAGTTGATGTCCTATGTTCGGGCACGAGACCCAGTTATTTTTACGGTTTATGATTTCGGGTCAGGGACCCTAGATGGATTTCCCAGTTCATGACGGTTTATGGAAACCGGCATCAACTCTGGAAAGGTCATTCTGGTTCATGACGGTTTATGTGAACCAGCATGAACCCTGGTTAATGGATGTTATGGATCATGACGGTTCAAGGGAACCAGGCATGAATGTTTATGTTATGTATATATATGTATTCATATACCTTCCTTTACTTCTATTATCTCCTCCGGAGAGGGTCGTTGGCCTGGGTGGACCCCGGAGTAGTCACGGAGCACCGACTGAGTGGAGTCACCCCCTAGTTGGGTTCCTTACTCTCAGGAAGGCTATGATTACTATTACCTCGGGTAGGGTCAGTGGTCTGCGGACATTGATCTTGACTTTGAGAAGACTCTGATTGAGACCTGGGTAGCACGCGCGTAGCTTTGGAAACCGTGACAGGATTGGTTGTGTGAATTATATGTATATGTGATGTATGCTATATATGATATATGATGTGTGTTTACACAGGTTTTGGGCAGTGGCTCGTGTGGTTAGTTTCTTATGATTTGGGCTGAGTTCCTTATGGATTTGGGCAGTGGCCCGTGTACTTGATTTCATTGTGGTTTTTCTGGATTAATGGTTTTCGAATGCATGCATGCTTTTTAGTGATGGGTACAAATGTCTTCTTATGAAATGTTTTATAAACTCTTGTTTTGTCCACTCATAGCTTTTAATGTTTTGACTGCCCTTCAGGTTGACATTGGATGTGGACTGTAGCAGAGACCGAGATATCACATACCTCCTCCGGATGCTAGCATACTCTGATAGCCCGGGAGGGCAAAGGTCGGAAATATCCCTTGTCTGACACTCCGTGTCAGACGGGAGCAGGGTCATCCCACGTTAATCCCGGGGGGATTGGGATGGGTCCTGTCAACGTGGTATCAGAGCATAGGATTGCTCATAGGATGCTTATCAGAGCAAGGTTGCTCGTGTTACTCTGAATTCTAGAGCGTGTTTTGCGTACTACTCCTTACGCAGGTCGAGGATGTGATATCTCAATGGGCTGCAGTTCGTCATCGACCTGATAGTTGGGGTGCCAGTACGATAGTTAGTAGGACTGTATCGTGGAATATCTTGGTTCGGGATTGGATGCCGGGGTTGCCATAGTTCTGTCAAGGTTGACAGTGTGGGACCCTACAGAAGGATGAACGTATTCGTAGTTAGATTGTGATCGTGAGACGGTTAGTTGGGATCGTCTCTCACGATGTCGTAGGATCGGTTCCGACGACTGGTTTGGAGTTGTGTTTATTCGATGTTCTGATCCTGTTGTGTTTGGTGGCTGTGCTCTAGGGAGGAGCCAGATTCGTGGAATCTTAGTTAGACTTACGGTATGATAGGATTGACGTCCTTACGATGTCAAGACCGCGGGGTCAGTCAGATTGTCGATTTTACTGGAGTTCGCAGTTGGGTTCCGAGGAACTTTAGGTGTAAATGTGGAATCCTAAGGTAGGATGTGTATGGTTCGGAAATGTGAGTTGACGAGTGGTTTGACTTAGATGACTATTCGGATTTGGATTTGGTAGTCGGTCTAGTCATGTCAGCTTGTGTTGGGACTGCACTCTGCAGTCGAGGTTTTACTTATCGGTTTGACTTAGTTGGTTGTCGTACTACTTAGTTGTGATGGGCTGTTGGTGCAACTAAGGTCGTGGACGACCTGGTTGACGACATTGGTTGAGTCGAGTTACGACTGGTTAGTGATTGATTGGACAAGTTATCAGAGTTGGTACTTGTCGATGGAATCCCGGAGCAGGGATACATAGTAGTTGGTACAATCGATTGATTCTGTTGGACGCGAATCCCGGAGCAGGGATACGAAATTAATTAAGGAGGGAAGGTTGTAACGACCCGTCCCAAATTCCTAGATTAGATTAGTGACTAATCACGATTAGTAAGGCTAATCGGTGATTAGTTAGGAGAAATCGGACGAACGATGCGAAATAACTGTTTTGCCCCTAGCGTGGGTAAAACGTTGACTTTTCATTCGAGTGGTCAAATGGACTTTGACCGATGACCGTGAAGTAGTTTAGGGCGTCACGAGTTCATAGACAGGTGGCACATTGAATTCCGACATCCGTGGAAAAAGTTAGGACGTTCGGAAGTTTATGGGCATTTTGGTAATTTTGGTTAAAAAAGGGCAAATGTTGACTTTTTGACCCGGAGGTTCGATGGCCGAGGGCCAAAGACCGTTACGTAGACAAGTACGATACGAATCCATAGACAGGTGGCACGTCGAATTCGGACGTTCGACGGCGAAATTACGGTTCACGGAAGTTCCAAGTTACGGTTCACGGAAGTTCCAAGTTACTATTCACAACGACACATTTTACGAGACTAAAATTGCAGTTGTGTCTCTAGTGGGCCCAGCTTTTTAGATAGCCAATGGATGAGTGACAAGTGTCACCCATCCACTAGCCAACCTCACACATACATGCATATCATCCCTTGCATTTTGCATCGATCATTCCCATTTTCAACCCAAAAACCCACCCGATCTCATTTCTCTCATTCCCGTGCAACCCAAACCCATCCAAATTCCCGTGCAAGGTTCCAACATGTAATTTCATCTATTCGATGTAACGAACATTTTGGGACTGGTTTCGAGTCGATCGGACAACGTTTCGATAGTTTTCGGGGTGTCGGAAGGTTTAGGGTCGGCTTAAAAATAATTAAAAGTTCGGGAAAATTACGGGGCTTTGATGGGAGGTTAATTAAGTAGTTAGTAACCTTCTATTAAAAATTGGACAGGTTTGGGAGTCCCGGTGACGATGATCGGCTCGGGGAGCCGTATAGCACGGAAATCGAGACGGCAGCTCGGACGGTCTGTGAGTGGACCTTGTTTTCTAAATTGGTGCATGCATAAATGTTTATTATACGTTTTATTACATGTTTGATGATGTCATGGGTGCATTTTCATACGTTTTATTATACGGTTCTGCCCTATACGGTGTCTATACGGGTCTGTATTTCTTTATTGGTCTAAATGAAAATGTTTTGGATTTCTAAAAGGATAAACTCGGGTACGAGACCCATTTGGTTTTGTCTCGGGCATATGACTCAGATATCGGGCACGGTGCCCAGCTGATGTCCTATGTTCGGGCACGAGACCCAGTTATTTTTACGGTTTATGATTTCGGGTCAGGGACCCTAGATGGATTTCCCAGTTCATGACGGTTTATGGAAACCGGCATGAACTCTGGAAAGGTCATTCTGGTTCATGACGGTTTATGGGAACCGGCATGAACCCTGGTTAATGGATGTTTTGGATCATGACGGTTCAAGGGAACCTGGCATGAATGTTTATGTTATGTATATATATGTATTCATATACCTTCCTTTACTTCTATTATCTCCTCCGGGGAGGGTCGTTGGCCTGGGTGGACCCTGGAGTAGTCACGGAGCACCGACTGAGTGGAGTCACCCCCTAGTTGGGTTCCTTACTCTCAGGAAGGCTATGATTACTATAACCTCGGATAGGGTCAGTGGTCTGCGGACATTGATCTTGACTTTGAGAAGACTCGGATTGAGATTTGGGTAGCACGCGAGTAGCTTTGGAAACCATGACAAGATTGGTTGTGTGAATTATATGTATATGTGATGTATGCTATATATGATATATGATGTAACGACTCGTCCCAAATTCGGAAGTTTATGGGCATTTTGGTAATTTTGAATAAAAGGGGTCAAATGTTGACTTTTTGACCGGGAGGTCCGATGGCTGAGGGCCGAAAACCGTTACGTAGACAAGGACGATACGAATCCGTAGACAGGCGGCACGTCGAATTTGGACGTTCGACGGTGAAGTTACGGTTCACGGAACTTCCAAGTTACGGTTCACGGAAGTTCAAGTTACTATTCTCAACGACACGTTTTACGAGACTAAAAGTGCAGTTTTGTCTCTAGTGGGCCCAGCTTTTTAGATAGCCAATGGATGAGTGACAAGTGTCACCCATCCACTAGCCAACCTCACACATACATGCATATCATCCCTTGCATTTTGCATCGATCATTCCCATTTTCAACCGAAAAACCCACCCGATCTCATTTCTCTCATTCCTGTGCAACCCAAACCCATCCAAATTTCACCCAAGACCAGGACAGAGGACCAGGAGGCTGAGGGAGTTGAGGTGGCCGGCCTGGATGGCCAGGGCTGCTGTGCACGGCGGCTGGAAGGGAGGAAACCCGTAAGGTACCCGGTTATACCATTTTAATCCATTTTCCATTTTTATTGTTATGGTTCATTTTTAATGGTTCTAATGAGTCCATTAGGTTTCTGGGGGGTTGTTATGACGGTTTTGGTGGTGGTTGACGGCTGAGAAGCCGTGGGGAAGGAAATGGGAAAATAGGACCGTGAGGTCCATTTCGAACAAAGGGGTTTCAAGTGGTTTTTCTTAGTTTTAGGGATTGGGTTAGATATGAAATGAGAAAAGGGGAATTTAGGGATTGAAATGGAGGAAAACGGACCGAAAATGAGGGAGTAGGAGGGCCGGATCGGTCAGGCCGGTCCAGCTGGACCGGACTGCACAGTCGAACCGGCCGGATCGGTCGGCTGAAGGTTAGGGGTGACACTGTAGCTAGACGCGTGAAGCCCACGCGCAGCCACTTCAGCCGGCGCGTACGGGCCCGTGGGGGATATTTTGGGCAAGGTTCCAACATGTAATTTCATCTATTCGATGTAACGAACATTTTGGGACTGGTTTCGAGTTGATCGGACAACGTTTCGATAGTTTTCGGGGTGTCGGAAGGTTTAGGTTCTGTTTTAAAAATAGTTAAAAGTTCGGGAAAATTACGGGGCTTTGATGGGAGGTTAATTAAGTAGTTATAACCTTCTATTAAAATTTGGACAGGTTCGGGAGTCCCAGTGATGGTGATCGGCTCGGGAGAGCCTACGACACTCAAATCTAGGTGACAACTCGGATGGTCTGTGAGTGGACCTTGTTTTCTAAATTGGTGCATGCATAAATGTTTATTATATGTTTTAAATACTTGTTTGTGATGCCTGAGTGCATTTGGATGTGTGGTTACGTATAGGCACGTATTTCGAGGTTTCAGCCCTATACGGTGCCCATACGGGTTTGTATGTCTTTATTGGTCTAAATGAAAAGGTTTTGGATTTCTAAAAGGATAAACTCGGATATGAGACCCATTTGGTTTTGTCTCGGGCATATGACTCTATTTACGACCTTCGGGTCTAAATCGTGGTCGCGACGGGTGCTATGTGCACGACGATCAACGATTCGACGCTCGCCTCCGGATTGGGATGTGTTCCTTTCGAAGAGGTCACGATGCACGATTCGTGGTTGGGCAGCCTGGGGAGGCTCGACTTCGGAGTGCTAACGATTCAGGATATCGATTGGTGATGAGTGCACCATGATCTTGTGGTGGTCGCGTCGGTTAATACGCTCACGGCGACATACCAGGATTGAGGGCGATCCTGGATGGATGGTTGCACGCATCACTATGATCGGAGTCATGACTGACCCTTAGATATCGGGCCCGGTGCCCAGTTGAGTCATATGTTTGTGCACGAGACCCAGTTGTTTTACACTGATGATTTCGGGTCAGGGACCCTAGTTGGATTTCCAAGTTCATGGCGGTTTATGGGAACCGGCATGAACTCTGGAAAGGTCATTGTGGTTCATGACGGTTTATGGGAACCGGCATGAACCTTTGTCAGGTCATTGTGGTGCATGACGGTTTATGGGAACCGGGCATGGATGTTATGGATCATGACGGTTCAAGGGAACCGGGCATGAACGTTTATGTTATGTATATATATGTATTCATATACCTTCCTTTACTTCTATTATCTCCTCCGGGGAGGGTCGTTGGCCTGGGTGGACCCCGGAGTAGTCACGGAGCACCGACTGAGTGGAGTCACCCCCCAGTTGGGTTCCTTACTCTCAGGAAGGCTATGATTACTATTACCTCGGGTAGGGTCAGTGGTCTGCGGACATTGATCTTGACTTTGAGAAGACCCAGATTGAGACCTAGGTAGCACGCGGGTAGCTTTGGAAATCGTGACAGGATTGGTTGTGTGAATTATATGTATATATGATGTATGCTATATGATATGATATATGATGTGTGTTTACACAGGTTTCTGGGCAGTGACCCGTACGGTTGAGTCTTTATGATTCTTTCAATCTTGGTTTTGGGCTTAGTTCCCGCATATGATTTCTAGATAAATGGTTTTCGAATGCATGCATGCTTGTTAGTGAAGGGTACAAATGTCTTCTCGTTAAAATGTTTTTATAAATTCTTGTTTTGTCCACTCACAGCTTTTAATGTTTTGATTGCCCTTCAGGTTGACATTGGATGTGGACTGTAGCAGTGACCGAGATATCACATACCTCCTCTGGATCCTGACGTACTCTGATAGCCCGTGAGGGTAAAGGTCGGAAATATCCCTTGTCTGACACTTCGTGTCAGACGGGAGCAGGGTCATCCCGCACTAATCCCGGGGGGACTGGGATGAGTCCTGTCATATGATGTGTGTTTACACAGGTTTTGGGAAGTGGCCCGTGTGGTTAGTTTCTTATGATTTGGGCTGAGTCCCTTATGGATTTGGGCAGTAGGCTGTGTACTTGATTTCATTAAGGTTTTTCTGGATAAATGGTTTTCGAATGCATGCATGCTTTTTAGTGAAGGGTACAAATGTATTCTTATGAAATGTTTTATAAACTCTTGTTTTGTCCACTCACAGCTTTTAATGTTTTGACTGCCCTTCAGGTTGACATTGGATGTGGACTGTAGCAGAGACCGAGATATCACATACCTCCTCCGGATGCTAGCGTACTCTGATAGCCCGGGAGGGCAATGGTCGGAAATATCCCTTGCCTGACACTCCGTGTCAGACGGGAGCAGGGTCATCCCACGTTAATCCCGGAGGGATTGGGATGGGTCCTGTCATACTAACTACCTCATTAACCTCTCACTAAATCCCCATAATTTTCCCGACTTTTTAAATGTATTTTACATAGGCTTTAAACCTTCGGACACCCAAAACTACCCCAAAACGGTGTCCGATCAACAAGAAACCAGTCCCAAAATGTTCGTTACATCGAATAGATGAAAACACATGTTGAACACTTCCTCAAAAAGTCCCCCATGCGCCTGCACCTGTCATCTTCAATCTCTGGTCGAACCCGGTCCGGTTCGGTCTTACAAATCCGGTCCAACTAGACCAGCGTGACTGGTTCGACACCTTATCTCACTCATTTCGACTCCGTTTTCAACCATTCCAACTCCTAACTATTCATCTATGCATTTCCTACTGATCTATGACTTCAAAACATGAAAACTAGACCAAGATCTTACCTTTCCAATCAATTGTTTGAACCGGCCTATATCCGCCTGTCGGTTTCCAGGAATCCGATCACCGTTGGACTCCGTTCCAAGTCTATTTGCATCCTAGAAACCTCCAAAACATGTTCCAACAATTAAAATCATTCAACCAACACCAAAACTCAAATTCCAATTTTGAAACCTCAAACCTACCGTTCATGGAATCGTCGGCCACCGTCTACGACGGCTCAAACTGTGGCCATCACCAATCTCGTCTCACTTCACTCTCTCACTTTCATTCACACACCAAACACATATAATGGGGGTTGAAGGCCATAGAGGATGGGATTGTATGGCTCACGGGTTTTGGGAGGAAAAACCGAAATGATCGTCGAAAGGGAGAAAGAAATATCCCACCATGTGGGGGAATGGGCTAATCAGATAACGGACAGGTGTCACTTATTAATTGGTTGACAGGACCCGTCCCAAATCCCCCGGGATTAACGTGCGACGTGCTTGGTCCTGTCTGACACGAAGTGTCAGACCAGGGATAATTCCGTCCTTAGCCCAACCGTGACTACTAGAGAGCACCAGGATCCAGAGGAGGAGTGTGATGTTTCGTTCTCTGCTATAGCCCGCATCAGCGATCAACCTGAAGGGCATTCAAAACCATGAAAACCCGTGAGTGGACAAAACAAACATTTTTATAAAATCAATTTCACGAAAAGATAGTTATGCCCTACACTAAAAAACATGCATGCATTCTAAAACCGTTTATCAAAATGTTTACAAAACCATTAGGGCCTTGGCCCGAAACCGTAATCAATACCTGGGAACTTAGCCCCAAACTAATAATAGAACACGGGGTCTTAGCCCCAAACCATTTTCCATAAAACAACATACATATATATATATATATATAATCCGTCCTCGGAATCTCATATTCCCAAAAAACAATCGTCACGATTTATCTATACTAGTGTGCACACTACTCGGGGTCTCACTCCGAGTCTACTCCAAGGATCCACGAAGTCTGGGAGGATTGTCCAAAATCCAGGATCTACGACGTCTGGAGGACTGTCCCCAGACCGAGTTCGTGACTATACCATATCTCACACCCCTGGGCATATGCTCCTTCTTGGAGTCACTCATCCCTGCAGTGGATCGTGACACTCCAGGATCTACGATGTTTGGAGAAGACCAATACGCTAATCTAGGAGGGTATATACATTTCAGTGAAAACATTGAACTGGTTCTCATATCCGAGTATTTCAACAGGATTCCTCGAATCTGATTCAAATCCAATTTCATAGGCCTCAATCTAAATCCACAGTTCAATAGGGTCTCAAACCCGAATTCTCATTACATAAACCAAACTAAGACTTAAGCCCGATTTCACAATCCAACGGGGCCTCAAGCCTGATTTCACGATCAACAGGGCCTCAAGCCCAATACCACAATAACGGGGCCTCGAGCCCAATTTCACAATCAACTGAGCCTCTAGCCCGAAATCACAATGAACGGGGCCTCAAGCTCGAAACCATAAATCAACTGGGCTTCGAGCCCGATTTCACAATCAAATCAAATGGACTCCAAGTCCGAGAGTTCATAAATCAAATGAGTCTTATGCCCAATTTCATATTTCCAAATCCAAAACCCGTTCAACAAATCATCAATGAAAACGCAGTACGTAAAGGTACGACATAACCCTGAGAACCTCAAAAAACGTGCAAATATGTCGATCCTAAGCTAACACAAAAAATACACTCATGGCATCACAAAACATGTTTTAAAACAATTATAAAACATTTATGCATGCATCGAATTCATAAAACAAGTCCACTCACAGACCGTCCGAAGCCGCGCGTCAATATGTGTGCCATAAGTCTCTTCCGGGCCAATCATTGTCTCCGGGGCTCCCGAACCTATCCAAATTAATTTAGAGGGTTACTAAATACTTAAATAACCCCTCACTAAAGCCCCATAATTTTTCAAAATTTTCAACTATTTTTAAACCCGATCCTAAACCTTCGAACGTCCCAAACTATATAAAAACGGTATTCGATCGACTCGAAACCAGTCCCAAAATATTTGTTACATCGAATAAATGATTTCACATGTTGGAACCACCCTCAAGAAATTCTTCATGCACCCCCATGCGCCCTCCAAAGGGGCTGCGAGTGTGGCTCACGCGCCCTGCACAGTTGTTTCCAACCTTGAGCGAACTGGCCGGTCCGGTTCGGTCTTGTACAGCGGTATGCCTGGATCGGCGTAACCGGTTCAAGGCTATATCCTCTCCATTTTTTCCTCCTTTTTCTTCCCTTCCAATTGCATTCTCTTTGTCTCATCATCATCTATCTATTCCTATCATAAAACTTAAGGAAACACGTTTACATCCCCTCTGTACAAAATGAACCCCACGACCCCTATTTCTCACGGACATCCCCAGGGCATCTCAGCCCTCCACCGTCGTCCAAAATCCCTCATAAACCTTCCTAGAAACCTATTGAACATCCTTCAATCCCCCACCAACATCCATAACGTCTAAATTGAAAATAATGGAAAATTTGACATAATCGGGTTATCGGGTTTACCTCTATTTCCTGGCCATCGCCACCGTCCATGGCGGTCCTAGCATCATCTAGTCACCGTCAGTGTCTCTCTTTTTTTTCTCTCTCTCTCTCTCTCTCTCTCTCTCTCTCTCTCTCTCTCTCAGTCCAGTTACAAGGATTGAAATGGTCGATGGATTGGTTTTGGGTGAGATCGGGTTTGGCTTGGACGAACAAAGGAATGGGGTGATATGCATGAATGTGTTTGAGTGAGCAATGGATGAGTGACACTCGTCACTCATTTATTGGGCTAGGGAAAAAATATTTGGGGCCCATTAATGACAAAAGTCAAGTCTTCTTGTAAAACGCACAATAGTTCCTCAGAACTTTCGTGAACCATAATTTTTCCGTCGAACGTCTGATTTCGACGTGCCACCTGTCTTCGGATTCGTATCGACTCGATCTACGTAACGGTCCTCGGCCTTCCCCCATCGGACCTCCTGGGTCAAAAGTTAACTTTTCGCCCTCGTTTAGGTGCAAAATCGTAATTTCGCCCTGAACGTCCGTTAATCCTCGATTAGACTTGCTAATCAGTCATTAATTCTTAATTAATCCCGATAATTTGTGACGGGCCATTACATTGGTCCACTTAGATTTCCATTCTAATCCAAACCGGCCACATGTCAGTTTCTCGGTTTACATGAATAGTGTCGTAAAACGTTCTATACTCGTAACTTCTCCGTAGAACCTCTGATTTCAACGTGTCGCTTGTCTAGGTACTCGTAACGTCCCGATCTACGTCACGGTCATCGATCAAAGTCCATTTGACCACTCGATTCAAAAGCTAAGTTTTTGCCCAACTTCTAGGGGTAAAATCGTCATTTCACACCTTCCGTCTGAATTCTCTCAACTAATCCACGATTGATCATTCTAAATCCATAATTAATTAATACTTAATCCCGATATTCGGGACAGGTCATTACACTGGGGGTTTCTCTTACAAGCTATGAGAGTGTTTAATTTCCACCCTAAATTGGTTGCTTTGGTGGAAAAATGCATATCCACACCTAGATTTTCAGTTGCTGTAAATGGGGAATTGGAGGGATTCTTTGCCGGAAAGCGAGGGTTACGGCAAAGGGACCCTATTTCGCCATATCTCTTTATCATTGCTATGGAAATCCTATCTCGAATGTAGAATGTAAGACCCGTGTCCTGGAGGGAACGGTGAACAATCCCACATTCCTGCGAGGGGGGAATGGTCTGGGAAGGGAATGGTGGTGTGCCTTAAAGGTGTAGGCACACACCTATCTAGCATGAGGCCTTTTGGGAGCTCAGTGGCTTTGGGGGGGATTGGAACCCCAAAGTTAAGCGAGTTGAGGCTGGTGCAATTCCATGATGGGTGACCCCCTGGGAAGTTGCACCGTGAGCTCCTGAAAACAAAACCTTGAGGGCGCAGGCTTGCCGTTGAGTATTGTTGTGGCCCAAAGAGGACAATGTCGTGCTAGATGAGTCGGGACCTGACAGAGAAGGGTCGGGTCCTGACAGAATGGTATCAGAGCCAGACCCCGACCGGGAAGTGTGCCAGCGAGGACGTTGGGCCCTAAGGGGGGTGGATTGTAAGACCCGTGTTCGGGAGGGAACAATGAACAATCCCACATTCCTGCGAGGGGGGAATGGTCTGGGAAGGGAATGGTGGTGTGCCTTAAAGGTGTAGGCACACACCTATCTAGCATGAGGCCTTTTGGGAGCTCAGTGGCTTTGGGGGGGATTGGAACCCCAAAGTTAAGCGAGTTGAGGCTGGTGCAATTCCATGATGGGTGACCCCCTGGGAAGTTGCACCGTGAGCTCCTGAAAACAAAACCTTGAGGGCGCAGGCTTGCCGTTGAGTATTGTTGTGGCCCAAAGAGGACAATGTCGTGCTAGATGAGTCGGGACCTGACAGAGAAGGGTCGGGTCCTGACAGAATGGTATCAGAGCCAGACCCCGACCGGGAAGTGTGCCAGCGAGGACGTTGGGCCCTAAGGGGGGTGGATTGTAAGACCCGTGTTCGGGAGGGAACAATGAACAATCCCACATTCCTGCGAGGGGGGAATGGTCTGGGAAGGGAATGGTGGTGTGCCTTAAAGGTGTAGGCACACACCTATCTAGCATGAGGCCTTTTGGGAGCTCAGTGGCTTTGGGGGGGATTGGAACCTCAAAGTTAAGCGAGTTGAGGCTGGTGCAATTCCATGATGGGTGACCCCCTGGGAAGTTGCACCGTGAGCTCCCGAAAACAAAACCTTGAGGGCGCAGGATTGTCGTTGAGTATTGTTGTGGCCCAACGAGGACAATATCGTGCTAGATGAGTCGGGAACTGACATAGGAGGGTCGGGTCTTGACATAGAAGGCTAGGATTTCTGTATGCCCTCGGTTCAGGTATCACTGGAGGTGTGGCAAAGTGGGCCTCATGGTTGGTCCCTAAACTGGATTTCTTTATGCCCTCATTAATCACTGGATTTCTTTATCATTGCGGATGATCTGTTAGTTTTTTGTCATGGTGATAGGTATTCTGCTAATGTTATTAATGATACCTTAGCAGTATTTTCCAGGGCATCATAGTTGGTCCTTAATCTGGCCAAGAGTAATATCTTTGTGTCAGGAGGGTCTAATCATCTTCTGGGTCAGGTTATGAGGATTTTTGGGTTTGGGGAAGGGTCCCTGCCTATCCGTTATTTAGGCATCCCTCTGATTTCTTACAAACTTGGGTTCTATTCTTGTTGGCCTCTTGTGGAGCGTATGGAAGGCCGGATTAGTAGTTGCGAGCACCGTAAGCTTTCTGATGCTGGTCGGTTGCAGGTAATTAAGTCTGTGTTATCCAGTTTACAGGTTTTTTGGTCCACTCATCTTTTCCTCCCGAAGAAAAGTTTTGTGGGAAGTGGAGCTTAAGTGCCAAAGATTCTTGTGATCTGGTAATGTTTGTGGGAAGTACTATGCTAAAGTTGCGTGGAACCAAATTTGCAAGCCGAAGGTGGAAGGTGGTTTGGGGCTGCGGCGCCTTCACTTGTGGAATGTGGCCCTTATGGATTGCCATATATGGTCCTTGTTTGATGTTCAGAAGACCAGTCTTTGGTGTAAGTGGGTCAAGACCTATTTTATTCGTTGAAAGTTTTTTTGGTGTCTTACCCCACCTACTCAGTGTTCTTGGAATTGGAGGAAGTTACTTAAGGTAAGATATCTTGTTAAACCTTTCATTAAGGCGGTGATTGGGACTGGGGTCGATGTGTTTATGTGGTGTGATTATTTGCTAGATGTGGGCCCATTAGGAGTTTTTGTGAGTAATGAGATGGTTGGTGATTCTGGGTTGGCTGCTCATGCTAGGGTTAGTTCTGTGATCATTGGCTCGAGCTGGTGTTGACCTTCTCCTCTTTCTCCAGTGATTAGTTTGTTTAGTGCTGCTGCTAGGAGGTTGTGCCCTAATGCTTCTGTTCCTGATTCTTATCGCTAGGTGGCTAATTGTAACACCCTGGAAATTCGAGGATTTCAATATTGTAATTTATTGTGTGATTTGACGCTTTTACCCTTGTGATGGGTATGGCCAATTGTTGACTTTTTGATTTATAAATTAAATGGACCTTGACCTATGACCGTGACGTAGTTCGGGACGTCACGAGTTCATAGACAGGTGGCACGTCCAATTCGGACGATCAGGGAAAAAGTTATGACTATCGGAAGTTCAGGGGCATTATCGTAATTTGGACTTCCGGGGGGGGGGGAAACGTTGACTTCTCTTTTGGCAACTAATTTTCAGTTGACTCAAAGACCGTCAGGTAGGCCTTGACGTCCTGAGTCCGTAGACAGGCGGCACGCCGAAATCGGACTTCGTACGAGGAAGTTTTGGTCAGAAACGTGAAATCGGGAGGTCCGTGTCTTGGTTTTCGTGTCGAATATTTTATTCTAAAAATTCTAATTGGAGGACACCTGGTGAGTGACAAGTGTTCACTCACCCATTGGCTAGATTGGATCAGATCCACTATGGGATTAAATAGCATTAAAATCAACTTTTAAATTCAGCCCTTAGATCTGAAAACCCCTGATCTAATCTCAGCCCTTGATCTCATTTCTGAGATCTAATCTGAGCCGTCCATCCATTTCCCTCCATTTCTATATAATTCTCACCCGACACCCTCACTCACTGCTCATTGATCCACACTGGCGCACTACACCCTGTCTCCGTACCTGTGTGTTGCTGGACTCACGGGGAAGGACTGAGGCACGGCGGCGGAAGGCGGCAGACGGCGGCGAGGAACCTTTTGAGCTTGATATCGTGACCGGAGGTGATCAGGACGGTGACTAAACGGTGACAGGAAACCGGTTCTGTTCTTCGAGGTAAGCCCTCGATCCTGTCTGTTTTTCTCGGTTTTGATTCCATAGAACCCTTCCTGGGATTAAGACGAGTAGTTAGGAACAAACCTGAACAAAAATGATTGAGAAATGGTGAAATGGTGATCGGGTCATGATCGCGGGTCTGATCGACCCGAGTTGCAGAGATACGCGTCAACCCGTCTGAGGACAGAGGTGATGACGTGGCACCCTGTCAGACTGTCAGGTGACGTGGACCAACCGTGAGCCGACACGTGTCACATGTCAGTGCACAGTCAGCACTGACATGTCAGTGACGTGGACCAGTCAGGGACTGCCACGTGTCACTGACATGTCAGTGACGTGGACCAGTGCCGTGCTGACACGTGGCACATGTCAGATCTGACACGTGGCCTGACAGATCAGTGAGGTGGACCAATCGGATGTTGACACGTGGCACCTGTCAGAGTCTGACATGTCAGACCTGACAGCTGTCAGATGACGTCAGCATGACGTCATGCTGACGTCAGCAGTGACGTCAGCGATGACGTCAGCATGACTTCATGCTGACGTCAGTAGTGACGTCAGCAGGGACTGTTCCTGCGTTGACCGACGTGTTGACTGGCGCGTGTGGGCGCGTGTGAACAGTACTTTTGGTGGGACCACCACCATTCTTTAGGTTTCGACGATCCGGATCCAATGGCGGTGGTTTCGGGTCGATCAGAGATCATTAAGTTGGTCAAAATGAGGTTTATTGCATTGGGAAGCGCGTTCGGGTGGCTTTCCCTGGCCGGTTTCGGCCTAGGCTTTCATGGTTGAATGTTGGGGGTTTAAATTGACCTTTACGAATACTTTGGACTTGACAGGGATTGTACATTTGTACCAGGACGAGGGTATACGTTCGGTTTCTAGCAGGATTGTACTATGAGTGGGCCCGTTTTCATTAAACCCTTGCATGCTTAAATGTTTTCCGATTTACTTATATGTTCACATGCTGGAATCTATAAATGGTTTTGTTGATATTGAGATTTCGGTTATGGCACGTTTCACGGTACTTTGGCATAAGACCCGTTTGATGAAACGTAACGATCGGTTCAGATTTTACCTATGTATACATATATGTTTGCATGTGGATATCAATAAAATGTATTTGGTACTGCACTGTATAGATCTTTCCATATTATATTGTCTCCTCCGGATGAGGTACCCCGGAGAGGTCACAGACGTCTAGAACGTCCAGCGTCTACGACGCTAAGCATCGGGGATGCTGTAACCGAACAGGGTTCGGGGATTGAACTCGGAATTGAGACCTGAGTGGCACGCGTAGCCTTGTGATTGTGACCTTATTGGACGTCAGGGACGTCAGACATCGGGGATGTCGGGATTGGAGTGTATAGTGCAGTGGCTAAAATTATGGTTATGGTTTTATTACATGCCTTATGATTCATATTATATTATTTATGATTTTAAATGATGCTGCATGCATGTTTGGAAAACGGAGGGGTAAATTATATGTTTTACTTATCAAATGATTTTATAAACTTGAGTTCGGTCCACTCACCCTTAATGTTTTTGGTAACCCCTCTAGGTCGTGATACTGAGGTAGAGGAGGAACCTGAGGCTGAGGCATAGATCTACTTCTGCGTACCTGAACCCCTGCTGGGTGGTTTACCCGCAGGTTTATGTTAGAGTCGTGCTCGCAACTTGTAATTTTGGATTTCATCCCTTGTCTGACATCTGTTTAATTCGGATTTGTTGTATGACTTAAATTTGATTATTTATGCATTTAATGTTTTGAGGTTAAAATTGGTATGAATTAGTGGGTGTCAGACGGGAGCAGGGCACGTCCCCTTGTGGTCCTTGTGGGATCGGGGCGGGTCCTGTCACTAATCCTTCTAGGAAATCTTCCTCTTCGTCTTTGTGGAATAGTTTGTCTTCTTCAGATCCTCGTGTCTCTTGACATCGTATGTTGTGGTTCTCTGGTCATATTCCTAGGGCGTGCTTTATGTTGTGGCTTGCAATTCAGTGCGGGTTATCTATGTTGGATAGATTGAGGAACTTGACTGCACATGGTAATGGAATGTGTTTTCTTTGCAATCTTGCTTTTGAGTCTTATTCCCATCTATTGTTTGAGTGTCAGTTCTTTGAGTATGCGTGGGAGCGAGTTTTACTTTGATGTGGGATTTCATGGCAGCTTCCTTCGTGGAAATATCTTATCCCCCTACTTGCTAGTTGGTGGGAGTGGAGGGTAAGTGATAGGACCCATCCCAATCCCCCCGGGATTAGTGCGGGATGACCCTGTTCCCGTCTGACACGAAGTGTCAGACAAGGGATATTTTGGACCTTTTCCCTCTCGGGCTATCAGAGTACGCCAGGATCCGGAGGAGGCATGTGATATCTCGGTCTCTGCTACAGTCCATATCGTATCCAACCTGAAGGGTATTAAAAGCAGAAAGACTGTGAGTGGACAAAAAGTAATATTTCAGAAGTACATTTTATAAAGACCTTTATCCCTTCACTAAAAAGCATGCATGCATAGTAAAACCATTTATCCAAACACATATGTTTAAATTAGGGTCTTAGCCCCAAATTCCGTAAATACAAGTCATACGGGCTCCAGCCCAAAACCATTTACAGAAAACCATAACATACAACATAAACATATGTGGGATCTCAGCCCAAATCCATTTATCATCATAAAACATAATTTCCCAATCCACTTGAAATCATGTTTATCCATTATATTTCATATCCAAGAACCTGTCACGGTAAAATAAAGCTACGCGCGTGCTAACCTGGGTCTCAAACCCAAGTCTCTCCAGGGTCCACCCAGGTCAATGTCCGTAGATCAATGACCCTCCCTGGACGTAACGAACCATGCCCATCCTGAGAGTAAGGAACCCAACTGGGGGCGACTCCACTTAGTCAGTGCTCCGTGACTACTCCGGACCCAGTGCTCCGTGACTACTCCGGGGTCCACCCAGGCCAACGACCCTCCCCGGAGGAGACAATCATATATAAAGGATGGAATATGAAAAACCGTTTGAAATCATTCTTTAAACCTTTCCAGGATTCATGCCCGGCCCTCATAAGCCGCCATGATCCATAAAATCCTTTCCAAGGGTTCATGCTGGTTCCCATAAACCGTCATGACCCGTAAATCCATTTCAAGGGTTCATGTAGGTTCCCATAAACCGTCATGACCCGTAAAAACCATTTTTAGGGTCCCTGACCCTAAAGCACCATCATAACACATAACTGGGCCCTAGGCCCGAATCCACATACAAACTGGACCTCTGGCCCGAAGCGGAAACCAACTGGGCCTCCGGCCCGATGCCTCGTTAAATCAACTGGACCTCAAGTCCGAGAGTTCATGAATCAAGTTTACCTTTTCAATTCCAAAACCATTTCATGAAATCATATCCAAAACCATAAGTATGGAAAATCAGTGTAAGACCGGAAAACCTCGATTTACGTGCAGGCACTTAAATCGCCTCATAAAGCGTGAAACCATATAATTCATAATCATATAATCACAATCATAAACCATATAAAACATTTATACATGCATCACAATTTAGAAATCAAGGTACACTCACAGACCGTCAGAAGCTGCGCCTCGATACGCGTGCCATAATCGTCTCCCGGGTCAATCACCGTCACCGGGACTCCCAAACCTATCCAAATTGTAATATAAGGTTACTAACTACTTAATTAACCTCCTACCAAAGCCTCGTAATTTTCCGATATTTTTAACTATTTTTAAAACCGAACCTAAACCTTCGGACACCCCGAAACCTATCGAAACGATGTCCGATTGACACGAGACCAGTCCCAAAATGTTCGTTACATCGAATAGAAGATTTTGTATGTTGAACACTTCCCCAAATTACTGTTCATGCTCCCTCACACGCCCTAAGAAGTCCCTATGCACTATTCATCAACTTCCACACGCAGCCGACCGGTCCGACCGGTTCACCTGGTTTGGACGGTCCAACTGGACCGGCGTGACCGGTTCTGTGCTCTAGACTCCCCATTTTTCATCCTACTTCTTCCTTTTTGATTCCTTTCTTCCTAATTTGATGTTTCCCATCCATTCCAATCCCTAAAACTAATCAAAAAAGTCTAAATCCCATGGTTTGATTTTGAACCAAACGGTTCAATGTTCCTAAGTTCCTCCCACGGCTTCACAGTCGTCCAACCACCATAGAAACCTTCTTATTACATTCCTAATAACCCAATAAGCCCATCCTAATCACTAAAAACAGCCCATAATATCACATCTCGAAAATATAAGGAAAATGGGTTTTATCGATACCTTGCACGGTTCATGGCCGCCGTCCACGGCGGCGTGGCTTCCAGCCGGCCACCATCATCCAGCCTTCATTCTCTCCGCCTCTGGGCTTCACGGGCATGATCAACTGGGTCAAGGGTTTAGTCTTTGATTGAAATTGGGATCGGGAAATGTTGGTTTAGGGAGAAATGAAAAAAATGAAGATGCACGGGAAAAGGGAGATGCATGAATGAATGAAGTTGGCCAGTGGATGGGTGACAAGTGTCACTCATCCATTGGGCCTCCATAAAATATCTGGGCCCCACTAAAGTCCAAAAGTTAGGTCGTTTCGTAATTCGTGCAATAGTACTACGAAACTTCCTTGAACCGTAACTTCGCCATCGAACGTCCGAATTCGACGTGCCGCCTGTCTATGGATTCGTATCGTCCTGATCTACATAATGGTCCTCGGCCCTCGGCCATCGGACATCCCAGGTCAATGGTCAACTATTTGCTCCTTTTAACCATAATTACCAAAATGCCCCTAAACTTCCGAACGTCATAACTTGCTCCTCGAACGTCGGAATTGAACGTGTCACCTGTATATGAACTCGTGACGTCATGAAATACGTCACTGTCATCTGTCAAAGTCCATTTGACCGTCCGAACGAAAAGTCAACGTTTTAGGTACGCTAGGGGCAAAACGGTCATTTCGCATCGTTCGTCTGATTTCGCCCAACCAATCACGGATTAACCTCACTAATCGTGATTAATCACTAATCTAATCTTGAAATTTGGGACGGGTCGTTACAGTAAGTCTTTCAGATCTATTGCCTGCAAACTTGCACTTGCTGCTTCTGTTTATGGAATCTGGCTGGAACGTAACCATCGTGTGTTTGGACACCCCCCAAGGTCTCCAGATGTTGTCTTTCTTTCTATTTGTAATATGGTTAGGTCCCGGTTAAGTACTTTGAGTATTAGGACTTCAAGCATAACTGTGTTGGAAGCTCTAAGATGGAGCATTAGCCTTTAGGTAGGGTTGTTGTGGGGGTCATTTGTGACATTTTATGGGTTTTTGCTGTGTTTGCTCCAACTCTGTGTTCATTGTTAAGTTGTATTTTTGTTCTCGTTGAGACCAATTTTGCTCGTGTTATATAATCTTTTTGTTTAACAAAAAATAAAGTCAGCCCATTGACCAATCACATGTAGCCTCTCAAGTTTGGCCCTTTAGTCATAATTTAACTATTTATTTCATATTTAGAATGTTTATTAGAGATAATTTTGTTTATTCAAAATTTCTAAGTTTTTCTCTTTAACCTAATTTCAAGATACTTCTAAAGATGACATAAGCCTTATTCATCTTGTCTTTTTTCTGCAATGAAACAATATAAGAAAATATCTGCATCAAATTAGTATCATCTTTTTTATTTATCAAATTGTATATGTATATATATATATCAATCAAAATTATTCATTCGTTAAATTATCATATTAAGATCATTTACATAAAAAAAAAATTAAAAGTTACTTTACTATTTAATTGATACATATTATTGATTAAACGATTATAAATTTTATTAATTTTTTACGAAAATAATTCTAACGTGATAATTTTGAAAATAATGTTGATAACCATGCGAAATTGCACACCAATAGCAAACGGCGAATGTCAAATGAACTAAACCCTAGCTACCTACTTATTTGGCCACCACTTCAAAAACGCGTTTCATTGTTACGTTGGGTGTGGACAATTATCTGAGTATAATCGCAAATGACAGAAGCCCGGTGAGATCCCGACCGTCCAATGTCCGCATGGGGACCCACGGCCCAAAATGACAAATGGATGGTTCAGTTTCGATGTTCATTTTTCATTTTCCCTCCCTGTAAAAAGTAAAAACGATGGTAGAAAATGCATTGTAGATGCAGGGGTATTTTTTTTTTCTCACTAGATTCGACGGTGGAAATTGAAAAAACTGCTTTGAAAAGTCTGGTTTGTCGCCAGCACCTCTCTTTTGCAATTTTCATATGGTTACTGAGGTTTTCACTCATCTTTGACTGAGAAAAATGGTTTAGCTTAGTTGGATGGGTTGGCAAAACAAGCTAGCTAGTATGAGATCGATTGGCCAACTTGTGGATACTAGCCTAAACTTGCAGATTCCTTATATGTTTATTATTTGCTTGGACAAGTTGGAAATTGACTTGATTTAAAAAGTAACTAAATCAAGATTTAAAAGGTAACTAATTCATTATTAAATAGTAATTACCCCCCTAAAGTCTACTACTTTTTAAACCGAAGAGACTAAACTTCCTACACAAATTAAAGACGCAAAACCAATCAAGGTGGGGATAGTATTTTTTTTTTTTTTCGGGTGAAAGCTAAGTTATTCTTCGCACGTAAACGAGTACTAACTCTCGAATCGCGTATAACCCCGATACAAGCGGAGCTTTCCATAATGTTAGCTATTTCATTTACAAAATTTGAATTCGAGACCTTATTTAAAGAGAATAAGATCATTTTCACTTAAATCTTAGTTAAGAAAAAAAAAATATTAGTACATATATAATGGTTAGTTAGCAAGTTATTCAAAAATATATATATATATATATAATGGTTAGTTAAATGTTTACTCTTTTATGTAAATTTTAGTTCTGTAGCTCACATAATTTAATTGGCAGCACAAGTATTAATATTGGCGGAGATGAGACCGAAATTCAAAGTACAAGTTTGAACCGTACACACAAGGACTTTAGTTAAGCCTAGCAAGTACAAAATTGAGTATGGGGGAGTGAGTCAAAGAAATGAAAATGGCCACGACAATTATATTTGAAGACAAAAATACCAAATTAAACGACAATATGTATGTATAGGCTGCTGGTCAATGGAGTCACAGCTATTAGTGTCAGATTTAGATTAGTTTAGATTAGTCCTTGATGCTCTGTCTCTGTCACTCACCGACGCGGTTTTGTTTGGCAGATTGATGGCAACGTACAACTGCAATTCCAATTTGTTATCACTTGTGTTTCCTACTCAAATTCCGTAGCTAGCTATTTACACCCTAAAAATTCTCTTCGGGCCAAATCCAATAGATTCAAAGAGAATAAATCCAATAGATTCAAAGAGAATTAAAGGGCTAAAGCATAAATCAAGCCCAGCCCAGCTCAAGCGACTTTGAGCATAAAGAAGAAAAAAAGTATGAGAGGTGCTGACAACACGAAGAAAACAGAGACAACCAGGAGAATTCTAACGAAAAAAAGGGTTGTATGAAACCCACGTAAGACCCAAGTTGATAAGTTGATAACTTCCTCACTGTCTATAAAAGGAGTAGAACTCAATTTTTAAAAAGATCGACAGTCAACCAATCAAACTCAGCAAATTGATCTTCATCAATTTCTGAACCTATGAACACCTTCAATCAAAGTTTCATGGTTTGAAAAAGGATGGCCTATATGGCAAAAACTGTTTCTTTCAACCTAAGAAATTAAGATACAATTTTTTTTCTTACCCATTCGAGGTATTTATGAAACTGCCTAACCGTCTTTCTGACCGTTTCAGCAGCAATGTCATAATGGTTGGCTTCATTTTCCCGCACTAACCTTCTTTCTGATCACTCAGTGTCATAAGAGTTAATCTCTTTCCGACTGCCAGTTCTTGGATTGTCGATTGAGGCTCGTAGAATAATAACCTTATTTATGACCACTTAGTGTCATAAGGGTTGATTATACTGACTACCGGCTCACAAAAAGTCATTCCGATTACCGGCTCAAGAAAAGTCATCCTTACTACCGGTTCATTGAAAATCATTTCAATTACTGATTCATAGAAAGGAATTCCGACCATCGATTCACAGAAAATCATATCGACTACCAGTTCATGGCCAGTCACTAAGATACTCAAACCTTCTTTGACGTCTTGCCATCACTTTTGGGTGCTTTGTCATCTCATAGCATGATTTCCGACTGATATTCATTTAAGTTGACGATTTCAGAAATTTCTTTCTTAATACGGGCTTGAATGTGAAGGAAATAGTTTACTTTTTTGTACTTATAATATTAGTTGTTATTCAATTCCAGTCCTTTTATATTTCTGTACTTGTACTTCCATTCTCATTTCAATACAAACCAGATTTGTTTAAGTAGTAATTGATACTCGAGTTACATCATCCAAAAACGTGGTTCACGACTTGCCAAGTCAGGATACCAATTTTGTGCATTGGTCTAAATACTTTGATGCCGACTTGAGGGAACTTAGGACCACTAACTAGCTTATTATAGAAATAACAATGTGGCCAACTTGAATATCATGGCTAAAAAATTTCTGAACTTGGAATGCGCTGAAAAAAATATATTTTAAAGTCCTTGAAAAAAGACAGAAAAGAACAGCGTAGGATAATTCTTGTTTGTTTGCCTCACAATTGCTTTGATTAGAAGAATGGTTCTTCGACCGAAAACGGAACCCATTTACACTGTCTAGTAGCAGCCTCTACTAGTGACATGCACGCACTTGAGTTAAAATGCCTACTTGCGTCCTAGTTTGCCCATTCAGGGATCAACCGTGGCTAAAGGCCCATCACATTCAACCCATCCGACATCACTCTCTACACTTCACCAGTGGAAAAAGACCCTGGGAGTAGTCTGCCTTTCTCGCTCCGTAGACCAAGTTTCGCGCAAAGGACCAGAAAAGGTTGCCTTGGGACATTTAGCTCCTAAAATGAGAAAAACATTTTGGACATGGACATAATTTGGAACGCCCAGTGGAACTCTTTCTAGTGCATGTCCAAGCTCAGGTATACTTAGCAACTCCGAGATGCTAAAGGGAGCTTTTTAAAGGATCTTTCTCAAGAGACGATTCTCGTGTTACCAACCACACAAGCTGACATGGAGTCACCACGTGATGGAGAATTAGAGGAAATTATTAGTCTAGTTATGGCTAAGGAAGATCTTGCAGAGTTCTTCAAAGGTATCCTAGCTCCCATTAGTTTGCAGATTGAAGCTCTGAATCACTAGGTTTAAAAGCTTCTTAGCTGCAATACAGCTTCAAGGAAGAGCATTAACGTTCCACCATCGGAGATCCCGAGACCTGACAAAGGAAAGTGTCATATGGAGTCAAAAGCGTCAGTTCTGGAGCCCTTATTTCCGATGCCACCTTTCTCAAGACGATCGGGTTTTGAGATCCTTGAAACAAGCAGAGTTCACACGGAGTTTCCAATCTTTGCTTCTGGATTACTTTCTAGGAACTAGCCACGTGATGATTAGGGAGAAATTAAACCTACAATTCCATGAAAAACTGGACAAATGTTGATCCCAATGAATCTGAACAAAATTTGATCCCAATGAATCAGGATCAGATGAAGAGTCTCTCCCTGATAGAAGACCATTTCGCACGACAGAGCATTATGCCCTTATGAATGGAATGAATGAGCTAAGGCGTCTGATAACAAGTTAATTAGTACCTCCTCGGAGAATTAATGTCCCTAACTATAGAAAACCTTATTTGGCTTCTATAGACCAAGATAACCCTTTTCCCAGAAATTTCAAGCCACTAGCATTTACACTCTTTAATATGGATGGCATCGCATCATCCTTAGAACATATTGGGAGGTACTCTTCCTAATGCGTGGCTGTTGAAGATAACCCTTAACTCAAGTTACAAAAGTTTAGTAGTTCTGTGTTTAGGGATGCTTTCTCTTGGTACATTTCATTTCCAGAGGCATCCATTCACACTTGGAGGAAAATGAAAGCCAAGTTCCATGAGGAGTTATACAGGATCGAGCCTGAAATCACTATCAGCGACCCAAATGTCTTTAGGAAAAGTGAACATGAGACAATAGAGGACTTCATTTCTAGGTTCAAAAGATGAAGATGAAGTGCAAGTTTCCCATCAACGATGCCCAGATGGTAGCTATCGCACAACGACCTCCTCAAAAAGAAATTTGATGATATTACATTTTCTGATCTCCAAGAGATAGAAGTATCAACAATAAAATTTGAAAGGTTGCTAGAAGAAGAAAAAATACAAAGGCATAACTCTACAGTTCCACTTCTACAAAAAAAAAAGATCCCAATGCACCAATTGGAGCACCAAGAAACTCAAAGAAGAATCAAAGACAGAGGGAGAGCAATATGAGCTAGATGTAGCAACAACCAAGATCCAAACTCTAGGGAATGGACTAGTGACCCTCAAGTCACTAGTTAAACCCGTTTAGGAGCAGAAACTAGCCATGCCAAGTGGAAGCCTTTTCGCGAATAAAACATCAGTGTTTGTGTCATGACCCGACCCACCTAACAAGATATTGTCTGTTTTGGTCCCAACCCTCACATTTGTTTTCTAGTAACTCACGAGTAACTTCCTAGTGGGTCACCCATTCTGGGATTGCTCCAGCCCAATCTCGCTTAACTTTGGAGTTCTAACCAAACCCAAAACTAGTGAGCTCCCCAAAGGCCTCATGCTAGGAAGATACATGCACACACATATAAGGCGCTTCACCTTTTCATCCCCGAGCGATGTGGAATTTCTCACCGTTCTTGCTTCTAAGCTCACAACTCTTGTTCATCATTCTTGTATCCCAAGCTCAGGGGTCTAACTCACCGTTCTTATTTCCCAAGCTCACGGGTCTTACAATCCACCCACCTTGGGTGTAACGACCCGTCCCAAATTCCTAGATTAGATTAGTGACTAATCACGATTAGTGAGTCTAATCGGTGATTAGTTAGCCGAAATCGGACGAACGATGCAAAATGACCGTTTTGCCCCTATACGTGGGCAAAACGTTGACTTTTCATTCTGACGGTCAAATGGACTTTGACCAATGACCGTGACGTAGTTCGTGACGTCACGAGTTCATAGACAGGTGGTACGTTAAATTCCGACATTCGAGGACGAAGTTATGACGTTAGGAAGTTTAGGGGCATTTTGGTAATTTTAGTTAAAAGGGGTCAAATGTTGACTTTTTGACTGGGATGTCCGATGGCCGAGGACCATTACGTAGAACGGGACGATACGAATCCATAGACAGGCGGCACGTCAAATTCGGACGTTCGACGGCGAAGTTACGATTCACGGAAGTTCAAGTGCACTATTGCACGAATTACGAAATAACCTAACTTTTGGACTCTAGTGGGGCCCAGATATTTAGTTCCTGCCCTATGAATGAGTGACAAGTGTCACCCATCCAATGGACACCATTTTCCCTTCATGCATCGACCATTCCATTTTCTCCATTCAAAACACAAACCATTTCCCCGATCTCACCATTTCTCCTCTTCTTTGTGCAACCCAAAACCCATCCAACCCTTCCCATGCGATCATGACTAAGACCAGAGATGGAAGGGAGGACAGGAGGAAGTGGTGGCCGGCCCAGGACGGCGCCACGGTGCACGGCTGAGCTCAAAACCGATCGAGGTAATCGATTAGCCCATTTTCGATCCATTTTCCATTTTTATTGTTATGGGTCATTTTTTATGGTTTTAATGAATCCATTAGGTTGCTAGGAGGTCATTAGGATGGTTTTAGGAAGCCTTGGACAGCCTTGAAGCGGTGGGTGCAGTTTAGGAAAAATGGACCGTTTGGTTCATAATTAAACCATGGAATTTAGGTGTTTTTAGGTTGTTTTGATGATTGGAAATGATAGGGAATGAAGAAATATGAATTATAGGATTAATTAGGGTTGAAATCGGGCAAAAACAGAGGGAGGAAAGCACTGAACCGGTCACGCCGGTTAAGCACAGTGTCGTGAATAGTGAACCGGTTCAGCTGGAGGTTAATGACGATGAACAGTACACTGAACTTTCACTGGGCGCGTGGTGGCACATGAACAGTAATTTGGGTGAAGTTTCAACATGTGAAATCATCTATTCGATGTAACCAACATTTTGGGACTGGTTTCGTGTCAATTGGACATCGTATCCTTAGGTTTCGGGCTGTCCGAAGGTTTAGGATCAGTTTAAAAATAGTTAAAAATATTAAGAAATTATGGGGCTTTGGTAGGAGGTTAATTAAGTAGTTAGTAACCTTCTATTACAATTTGGACAGGTTTGGGAGTCCCCGTGACGGTGATTGGCTCGGGAGAGCATATGACACGTATATCGAGGCGGCAGCTCGGACTGTCTGTGAGTGGACCTTGGTTTTCTAAATTGGTGCATGCATAAATGTTTATTATATGTTTTAATACATGTTTGGTAATGACATGGGTGCATTTGTATGTGGTTACGTATAAGCACGTATTTCGAGGTTTCGGCTTTATACGGTGCTTATACGGGTCTGTATTTCCTTATTGGTTTTAATGAATTAGATTTGGATTTCAAAAGGATAAATTCGGTTAAGAGACCCATTTGGTTTTGTCTCGGGCATATGATCTCGGATATCGGGCACGGTGCCCAGCTGATGTCCTATGTTCGGGCACGAGACCCAGGTTACTTTACGGTTTTGGATTTTAGGTCAGGGAACCTTAAATGGATTCCCAAGTTCATGAGGGTTTATGAGAATCTGCATGAACCCTTGTTATGGTATCGTGGTTCATGAAGGATTATGGAGACCGGCTGTAACGCCCCGGACGTTCTGGAAATGTAATATTATTAAATATTGAATAAAATGACGTTTTTACCCCTGTGTTTGTGTGGTCGATTTGTTGACTTTTGATTTGGAGGTCGAACGGACGTTGAGTGATGACCGTGACGTAGTTCGGGATGTCACGAGTTCATAGACAGGTGGCACGTTCGATTCGGACGCTCGGAGTGAAAGTTATGATGTTCGGAAGTTCAGGGGCATTATCGTAATTTGGGCGTTATAAGGGGAAAAAGTTGACTTTTTGTTTGACAATTGATATCCATTTGACTCGAAGACCCTTATGTTCGTCTCGACGCCCCGAGTACAACGACAGGCGGCACGCTTGAAACGGACGTCGGACGACCGAGTTACGGATCACGGAAGTTGGAGGGCAGTTTGGTAATTTTTGCCCTGGGGGCATTTTGGTAATTTCCACACGGGGTACTGTTCACCACCGTGGAAAACAGAGCAGCGGCCGTGGGTTTGTGCGTTCAATTGTTTATGGCTTTAGTGGATTGTTCAGACGTTTTGTTTATGTAGTTTTAGGCAGTGGAAGCGCACGAGGAGCACTTAAGGATGGTGCTGGGTACCTTGAGGGAAAACCAGTTGTATGCGAAGCTCAGCAAATGTCAGTTTTGGTTGACGAGCGTGAGTTTCTTGGGGCATGTGATCTCAACTGACGGGATCAGTGTGGATTCTCAGAAAATTGAGGCAGTGGCGAAGTGGGAACAACCGAGGACCGTCACTGAAGTCAGGAGTTTCTTGGGTTTGGCTGGTTACTACAGGAGGTTTGTAGAGGGTTTCTCTACCATTGCTGCCCCGTTGACGCGACTGACGCGGAAGGGAGTCAAGTTTGAGTGGGATGACGATTGTGAGCGTAGTTTTCGGGAGCTAAAGGAAAAGTTGACGTCTGCTCCTATACTGACCCTTCCAGACGGCAGTGGGGAATTTGAGGTGTACAGTGATGCATCCTTACAGGGTTTGGGATGTGTACTAATGCAGCATGGGAAAGTGATCGCCTATGCTTCGCGCCAATTGAAACCGCATGAGCGCAATTATCCGACGCACGATTTGGAGTTAGCTGCTGTTGTGCATGCATTGAAGATTTGGAGACATCACCTGTACGGTGCGACTTGCAGAATATTTACGGACCACAAGAGCCTGAAGTACTTGTTCACTCAGAAGGAGTTGAATGTGAGGCAGCGACGGTGGCTAGAGCTAATTAAGGATTATGATTGCACGATTGAGTACCACCCGGGAAAAGCCAATGTGGTGGCTGATGCTCTAAGCCGGAAGTCAACACATTCTGTAGCACATCTACGGACGGTTCATTTGCCACTTTTGGTTGAACTCCGTAAGAATAGCATTGTTTTGGGTTTGGATGGCCAAGGTGTCTTGCTGGCTAATTTTCATGTGAGACCACTCCTGGTCGATCGGATCGTTGAGGCTCAATCTCAAGATCCTGTCTCATGTGTACTTCGGATTGAAGTGGAAGCCGGTGAACGGCTAGACTTTACAGTCAGGGAGGATGGAGCTTTGCTAAAGGAAGGACGGTTGTGTGTGCCCGGCGTGGAGGCACTGAAGAAGGAGATCTTGGACGAAGCTCATAGTGCGGCCTACGCGATGCATCCTGGTGGGACCAAGATGTATCGTACCTTGCGAGAGCACTACTGGTGGCCGGGAATGAAACGGGAGATTGCCGAGTTTGTCAGCAGGTGTCTGATTTGCCAGCAAGTGAAGGCTGAGAGACAACGACCTTATGGAGCCTTGCAACCACTACCTATTCCGGAATGGAAATGGGATCACTTGACGATGGATTTTGTGTTTGGACTTCCTAGGACACCCAGGGGTCACGATGGAGTTTGGGTGATTGTGGACAGGCTTACGAAATCAGCTCACTTCTTGCCAGTGCGAGAGAATTTCAGGATGACGCAGTTGGCCCAGTTGTTTATTGACGAGATCATCCGTTTGCACGGTACTCCGGAATCAATAGTTTCTGACCGAGACCCAAGATTTACTTCTCGATTTTGGCAGAGTCTGCAGGAAGCATTTGGGACGAAACTTCGTTTCAGTACTGCATTTCATCCTCAGACTGACGGCCAGTCTGAGCGGACCATCCAGACATTGGAGGATATGATGCGAGCTTGCGTTTTGCAATTTCAGGACACTTGGGAGTCCCATCTAGCCTTGATGGAATTTGCCTACAACAACAGCTATCAAGCGAGCATTGGGATGGCTCTGTACGAAGCCTTGTACGGACGGCAGTGCAGAACTCCGTTGTGTTGGACGGACGTGGGGGAAAGGAGGCTGACTAAATCCGAATTGGTGGAACTGACGACCGAGAAGGTCAAACTCATCAGGGATCGGCTCAAGGCAGCCCAGGACAGACAAAAGAGCTATGTGGACCATCGGATTCGAGATCTGGAGTTTGCGGTCGGAGATCGGGTATTTCTGAAATTGTCCCCTTGGAAGGGTGTAGTGCGATTCGGCAGGCGAGGGAAGTTGAGCCCTCGTTATATTGGACCTTACGAGATTACCGAGAGGATTGGCCCGATGGCCTACCGGCTGGCACTACCGCCAGAGCTTTCGAAGGTCCACGATGTTTTCCATGTGTCAATGTTGCGGAAATATGTGTTTGACGCATCTCATGTACTGGAGGATCAGCCCATTGAACTTCGAGATGATTTGAGCTTCGAGGAACAACCGGTACAGATTTTGGATCGAAAGGAGAAAGTGATACGTCGGAAGACCGTTCCTCTGGTGAAGGTTCTCTGGAGGAACCAGAATGTGGAGGAAGCCACATGGGAACCCGAGGCGCAGATGCGAGAACAGTTCCCTTACTTGTTTCCTTGAAATTTCGGGACGAAATTTCTTAAGGAGGGGAGATTGTAACGCCCCGGACGTTCTGGAAATGTAATATTATTAAATATTGAATAAAATGACGTTTTTACCCCTGTGTTTGTGTGGTCGATTTGTTGACTTTTGATTTGGAGGTCGAACGGACGTTGAGTGATGACCGTGACGTAGTTCGGGATGTCACGAGTTCATAGACAGGTGGCACGTTCGATTCGGACGCTCGGAGTGAAAGTTATGATGTTCGGAAGTTCAGGGGCATTATCGTAATTTGGGCGTTATAAGGGGAAAAAGTTGACTTTTTGTTTGACAATTGATATCCATTTGACTCGAAGACCGTTATGTTCGTCTCGACGCCCCGAGTACAACGACAGGCGGCACGCTTGAAACGGACGTCGGACGACCGAGTTACGGGTCACGGAAGTTGGAGGGCAGTTTGGTAATTTTTGCCCTGGGGGCATTTTGGTAATTTCCACACGGGGTACTGTTCACCACCGTGGAAAACAGAGCAGCGGCCGTGGGTTTGTGCGTTCAATTGTTTATGGCTTTAGTGGATTGTTCAGACGTTTTGTTTATGTAGTTTTAGGCAGTGGAAACAGGATTGAGTGACCTTGGTGCACGTTTGGGCAGAGCTCAGAGCACGGGAGAGTGAGGAATGGCCGTGGTCTCTGTGCTTGCGGGAAACCGTTTTCAGAGACTTCAGAGTGTCTCCCACGAGTTGCTGGCCGTTTGAATCGATTACTCTGATTGCTGTTGGACTTAGGGACTCATTTGCGTCCTTTCTGCGGTGGAAAAACTGAGAGAGATTGAGAGAACCAGTGTTGAACCATTTCGGGTTTCTGGGGGGGAAATCCCTGAGTTCAAATTCTGAGGGTCGAAGGATCAAACCAAACACACGGTGAGACTTCTGGGAGTGTTAGGATCACTACGGTGCAAGAACTGAAGGGATTGGAGCCTGTTTCGCCCAGGAACCTGAGCTACGGTTCAGAGTTGAACCAGTTGGAGGGAAAAACTGAATTCGATTTCTGAGGTTTATTGATCGAAACCAGGGGCCATTCTAGTCTTCTGGGAGCAAAAGGAAACCAACCACGTCAAATTCGAAGGACGACATTCACGAATTGGCCAAGAACGGAGTACCCTGGTTCTGAGTATTTTCGAGCTTGAGGACGACGACTTCCAGGTAACGGCAAGATCAATTGACAGTACCATTGTGTTCGTATGAATCCCCTTAACCTACTGGTGAAAATAATTTGAGATTGGGGTTAGTTTGGGTGAGTTCCAGAATGTCGATTTGTTCGACTGTTCGAGTTTGAGTTGGGTCGTTTGGGTACTAGTCGAGGTTAACCTTCATTGCAGACCTAAAATTAAAGGATTAGGGAAGATAATAGGAACAAAAACGAGAGGAATTGATTGAGAATTGGGCTTGAACTGGTCGGGTTGAGTCGCGGGTATTAGACCCGTTTATCAGTTGATTCGGGTAAGGACGAAGGTACTGTAGCTTGGCGCGTGGCTTTCACGCGCAGCCACTTTGGGCGGCGCGTGACGGCGCGTGTGACGTCAACTCCGATCACGGTCAACATGAGAATTTATCCTTACAGTTTAAATAACATTTTATCTTTAGGGTTCGAATCGATCGGGAGTCATTCGGGATAATTTCGGGAGTCCGGAAGATTAAGTCTTTAAGTTTATTTTTGCCGAAAAATCCGGAAAAATTAGGAAAAATCCTACGAGTTATTTTGGGATGTTTGTAACCCTTCTTGTACGTTTCACAGGCCCGGACACTTCCGAAGCTACGGAGGAGCACGCGGGACGCGATTGACGTGTCCTAAGACTGTGAGTGGACTCTTTGATTTTTAAATTCGGCATGCATGACTATTTTGCTTATTTATCTCATGGTTTTACATATGATTTTACGATGGTGAGATGTTATATCGGTTTTACTTGTTTTCACGTTTTTCGAGATAATTATCGTATTTCACGCATTTCGAGGTTTCGGTTTTTGCCTATGCATGCGTGATAATTTTTGATGAAGTATCTGGTTATGAATATGCATGTTTCGGATTTATGATGTTTGATCATATTGTGAAGAAATTTTCTGGTAATTGCATGTGTTGGAATTTACATGTGAATTCGGGCATGAGTCCTGTTACGATGAGAAATGTTTTTGGAATAATGTTGGAAAAAGATTTGTGATGAATCCTGACTTATTATGTTTAAAAACGGTTTTGGGTTTAAAGACCCGGTTGATGGTTGGATCTGGATTTGGGTTTAAAGACCCGGTGTGTTGATTTTGGGGGCGGGCCCGAAAGTTGAGTTTAAAGACTCGTGAGTTTAAAGACTCGGTTATTATGATACCCCCGAGGCCTATTAATCGTGTTTTGAGTTTAAAGACTCGTTGATATCCCGGGAAGGCCTAATGTTGAGTTTAAAGACTCGGATGGATCCAACGGCATAATCATGATTATTGATTTATGTTTCACTTGATTTGTGCAAATAATGTTTCAAAATGACGGTTTCTGGAATCTGGTATTATTAAATGGTTTTACATGAGTTATGACGAACCTTGTAACGTTTTTCATGTGTTTCGGAAAAAGAGTTTTCAAAAGTCCAATACACAATTTTGAATATTTGGTTATGCATGCGGATTACAAAACTGGAGGGCGAACTCGATTTCGGAACAACTGTTTTTCCTGTTAAACTTATGTTTCGGTCCACTCACACCTTGTTGTTTTAAATTCCCTCCAGGTCGTGGAACAAGCGTGGGGGCAAGCGCCGAGGCAGAGGCGGAGGCATAAAGTTTTTCCGTTGCGGAGTAGTTAGTTCACAGAGTAGGACTTGTTTCTTTAACTCGTTTTGTAATATTGCTCTGTGAAACTGTGGACTTAACGTCCAGTCGGATGTATTTGTTTAATCTCCCTGGTCTGACAATGGGTGTGTTGTAATTTTAACTAGTTTCCGGTCTTTTTGATTCGATTGTCAGACGGGAGCAGGATGCTTCCCGATTATCGAGGCGATAATCGGGGTGGGTCCTGTCACCGGCATGAACCCTGGTTATGTTATTATGGTACATGACGGTTTATGGGAACCGGCATGAACCCTTGTTATGTTATTGTGGTACATGACGGATTATGGGAACCGGGCATGGAATGGATGTTATGGATCATGCCGGTTCAGGGAACCGGGCATGAATTCTTAAATGGATATTATGGATCATGACGGTTCAGGGGAACCGGGCATGGATATTTATGTTATGTATATATATGTTCATATGCCTTCTGTACTTGTTCTATCTCCTCCGGGGAGGGTCGTTGGCCTGGGTGGACCCCGGAGTAGTCACGGAGCACTGACTGAGTGGGAGTTGCCCCCGTTGGGTTCCTTACTCTCAGAAAGGCTATGGTTACTATAACCTTGGGTAGGGTCAGTGGTCTGCGGACATTCACTTTGACTTTGAGAAGACTTGGGTTTGAGACCCCGGGTAGCACACGCGTAGCTTTGGAAACCGTGACAGGATTGGTTGTGTGAATTATATGTATATATGATTATGATATATGGATTATGATATGTGCACATGTGTGCACAGGATTTGAGCAGTGGCTCTTGTATTTGGTTTTAGTATGGTTATGGTTTTGAGCTGAGTCCCTTGTTGGTTTTCTTATGGATTTGGGCGGTGGCCCGTATGGTCGATTTCATTGTGGTCCTTTCGACCTTGGTTTATTTTTGATTTGGGCTTAGTTCCCACATGTGGTCCATTTGGTTAAATGGTTTTCGAATGCATGCATGCTTTTTAGTGAAGGGTACAAATGTCTTTATGGAAATGTTTTTATAAACTGCTTGTTTTATCCACTCACATCTTTTAATGTTTTGACTGCCCTTCAGGTTGACATCGGATGTGGACTGTAGCAGAGACCGAGATATTACATGCCTCCTCTGGATCCTGGCGTACTCTGATAGCCCAGGAGGGCAAAGGTCGGAAATATCCCTTGTCTGACACTTCGTGTCAGACGGGAGCATGGTCATCCCGTGTTAATCTCGGGGGGATTGAGATGGGTCTTGTCATTGGGGCCCAGCATCCTCGCTGGCACACTTTAGGTTGGGGTTCAGTTCTGATACCATTCTATCACAACCATACTCCCTTAGCACAACATTGTCTGCTTTGGGCCTAGCACTCACGGTCTTGTTTCAAGGAACTTATGAGCAATTTCCCAGTGGGTTACCCATCTTGGGATTTCTCCATCTCTTTGGAATTCTAATCAAATGTAACGACCCGAAAATTCGAAAAAGGAAAATTTGGAAAATTTGAAGGAAATGACGATTTTGCCCCTAATTATAAGGGCTTTAAGTTCACTTTTTGATCGGAATAATTTTTGGACTTTCCTAAGAGACTGTTGAGTAGGTCTCGGGACGCTGAATCTGCAGACAGGCGGTATGCATCAATCGGATTTCGGATGTGAAAGTTGCGGGTTTGCGAAGGTGAGGGGTATTTTGGTAATTTTGAAAGGTAAGAGAAAAATGTTGACTTTTGATTCGGACGGTCAAATGGACTTTGGCCAATGATTGTGACGTAGTTCGGGATGTCACGAGTCCATAGACAGGCGGCACGTCGAAATCGGACATCGAACGGGAAAGTTATGGTCACGAGACTGAAAACGATTAACCGAACGAACCGGGATTTCGATTAAAATATTATTTAAATAGTGAACAATGATTGATGATTGAGGACACTCAAATGAGTGAAAAGTGTCACCCATCTCTTGTTTTGAGGCTTAAATTATGCTCCATGTTTCCTGTGAAACATCATTATCATGCTTTATCATTTTTAATCATTTCTCAACATCATTATTCATCACTTAATATTTTCTTTTTTTGTTCTTTGAACCGTGAACAAAGGAAAACAGAGAGGAGAGAATTGAACTTCCTCCCTTAACCAATTCCTTCCACAACTAAACCATCAGAGAATTGAGATTATGAGGAGGAATTAAGAGGATTGATTTGAGAAGGAAACCTCTAAACCCAAGCTCAAAATCGTGAGAATTCAAATTCTTCCATAAAATCGAATTTGAATTTTTAGGGCTTGAAACTTCAAATTGAGCTCGATTTGAGCCTTCTGGGATTGCCACGATCAGAATCATCTAAAGAACGAGGCAAATTGGTGTCCAATTGGCTCTGAACGGACCTGGTAACAGAGAAGCAATTTTGAAGGTTGAGTCGTGATCTTGGAGAGATCAAACGATGAAATTGAATTGGGAATTGAGTTTATCTTAGTCCACTGAAGCTTCTGGGTGGATCAATTGAAGGAAATTAAGTGGGATTGATGAAATTCGAAGGGTGAAGAGTACCCAGGTGTTCTTCGAAAGTTCATCTTCAAATTGAAGGATTAAGGTAAGCAATCGTCTAATTGAGTTTACAGAACTTTAATTGGACTTAAAAAGAAGCTGTTTGAATGTTCAATTGAAAGATTTGATGTCGAATTGACAGAGAACTGGTCAGGTCGTCTCGCGGGTTGCAGGACCCGAATTACAGAGAAACAGGTTGGGACGATGACAGTGTAGCAGGCGCTTGGGTTTCACGCGCAGCCACTCACGGTGGCGCGTGAGGGCGCGTGGGCTCGAATTCCAAGGTGAGTTCAACAAGACTTTTGTCCCATTTAATGTAACGAACATTTTGACACTGGTTTTGAGGAAATCGGTTATCGTTTCGATAGTGTTCTGAGTATCCGAAGTTTTATTATGCGTTTAAAATACGTATTTAAATCTCAAAAAAATTGGGGAAAATTATATGAGGTATATTGAGATGTTAGTGACCCTCGTTAATGATTTTGGACAGGAATTGCGATTTCCAGAAATTACGGAAAAACGTGCAGCTCGGAAAACGAGCGATATGGACTGTGTGTGTGAGTGGACTTTGTTTTCTAACCGTGATGCATGCATATATGATTTAAATGCTTTATTATTGATTTGAGAAGGAAACCTCTAAACCCAAGCTCAAAATCGTGAGAATTCAAATTTTTCCATAAAATCGAATTTGAATTTTTAGGGCTTGAAAGTTCAAATTGAGCTCGATTTGAGCCTTCTGGGATTGCCACGATCAGAATCATCTAAAGAACGAGGCAAATTGGTGTCCAATTGGCTCCGAACGGACCTGGTAATAGAGAAGCAATTTTGAAGGTTGAGTCGTGATCTTGGAGAGATCAAACGATGAAATTGAATTGGGAATTGAGTTTATCTTAGTCCACTGAAGCTTCTGGGTGGATCAATTGAAGGAAATTAAGTGGGATTGATGAAATTCGAAGGGTGAACAGTACCAAGGTGTTCTTCGAAAGTTCATCTTCAAATTGAAGGATTAAGGTAAGCAATCGTCTAATTGAGTTTACAAAACTTTAATTGGACTTAAAAAGAAGCTGTTTGAATGTTCAATTGAAAGATTTGATGTCGAATTGACAGAGAACTGGTCAGGTCGTCTCGCGGGTTGCAGGACCCGAATTACAGAGAAACAGGTTGGGACGATGACACTGTAGCAGGCGCTTGGATTTCACGCGTAGCCACTCATGGTGGCGCGTGAGGGCGCGTGGGCTCGAATTCCAAGGTGAGTTCAACATGACTTTTGTCCCATTTAATGTAACGAACATTTTGACACTGGTTTTGAGGAAATCGGTTATCGTTTCGATAGTGTTCTGAGTATCCGAAGTTTTATTATGCGTTTAAAATACGTATTTAAATCTCAAAAAAATTGGGGAAAATTATATGAGGTATATTGAGATATTAGTGACCCTCGTTAATGATTTTGGACAGGAATTGTGATTTCCAGAAATTACGGAAAAACGTGCAGCTCGGAAAACGAGCGATATGGACGGTGTGTGCGAGTGGACTTTGTTTTCTAACTGTGATGCATGCATATATGATTTAAATTCTTTATTATTGATTTGATATTATTTGACATGATTTATACAATCCGGTGATTTCTCGATTTGCTTGATTATTATATTATTTTGGCACGATTTTTGAGAAATTATGAAATTGATGTTTTGGGCGTAGGCCCGGGTTTGAAAATGATGTTTTGACTCGGGTTATGAGTCAGGGGTTGAAAATGATGTTTTGACTCAGGTTATGAGTCAGGAATTGATTTGATGTTTTTCGAACATATTTTATGGATTTACGTGAAAATGGCAACTCGGTTTACAGTTGCACGGATTTGCGTGAAAATGATATTTTGGGCTTGAGACCCAATGGAATTGTGTTTTTGATTGGATTTGTATTTCCATGTGATTACATGATGATATTGATGATTTTCGGACTTATAAAGTAAATCGGGACTTTGGTTTTCCGGATTTGAGGAAACTATATTTTGGGGCTGAGACCCTGTGTTAATAAATGATTTGGTTTTCAATGCAACTGTTTTTCACTGGTTTTCATAATGGTGATGTGTTGCGGATATTTAGGGCTTTCGGATGGAAATATGTTTTTCCCCGGAGTGCACCATGGAGATAACGCTCGCCTTCGGGATGGAAATGTTTACCCCGAAGAGGTCACGTAGCACTGTCTGTTGTCGTGCAGCCGAGGGAGGCTCGACTCAGACCAGAGGTGCTGGATTATATGTAGATCGGTCAGTGATGTGTTCACGATGATCTGGATTGTCGGCTGGTGAGGTATTCACAGCGACAGATGTTCGGATTTTGAGCGATCCTTGAGCCTATTTGATTTGCACGCATTGTAGGGATAAACGTGACTATATGAAATTGGATATGGAAATAAGTCCCGTGGTTTTATGGAAATTTGAATTGATTTTGATAAACATGAGTTTCAAAGAAAATGTGGACTTGGAATTTAGAAACATGTTTTGATTTTATCAGTCCACTATTCATACTTGATTGATTGCACACTATTACTCATGTTTTATGATATGCATGCATGTTTGTGAAAACTGGAGGGTAATAATGTGTTTTGGTAAACGTATTTATAAAAGTATGTTTTGTCCACTCACTCCCTTTTCTGTTTTATTGACCCTTCAGGACGTGGCGCAATGATCGAGGCTATTCGAGAGGTGGAGGTATGAGTGGGCACAGGTGCAGTTATCCCCTGTTTGGTAAGTCTTGGAGGGTAATTTCGTAACTTCAGTTGACTTGTCAGACGGGAGCAAGACCGGGCACGATTATCAAAGTCCTTCGAGGACGGGTCCTGTCACCAAACCGAAAACTAGTGAGCTCCCAAAAGGCCTCGTGCTAGGAAGATACGAGCCCACACATATAAGACACTTCACATTTTCCTCCCTGAGCGATGTACGATTACTCACCGTTCTTGCTTCCAAACTCCCAGTTCTTGATCCCCAAACTCACGGGTCTTGCTCACCATTCTTACTTCCCAAGCTCACGGGTTTTACAGTTTTGTTCTTACTCATTTGACCTTACCAAAGCTAGAGAAATCTATGATGAATTGGTGAAGGCCAAGTTAATTAAAGTAGACTTTAAGCAGAAGTTTCCTAAACATGTGGACCTCAAGGGTAAGAATGTTAGGACCCACCCTGGTTTCACCCCGAAACCCGAGGTAAATCCTGCTCCCGTCTGACTTCCCGACACCACACTCAAGTACAACTCACTCAAAATCACCCAAAACTCTGTCAGACGCAGGAGAAACTATATAAAATACCCCGAAGGTATAATTGACAGGGCATAGTACAAAACACAAGGAAATAAAAAACCGATAATATTTGCACGCACGCGGAAAGACTTTAAACCACTCCGTGACTTCTATGCCTCGGAAACTGCCTCGACGTCAAGACCCCGCGCTAACTCCACAACCTAGAGGGCAGTAAAAACAGAAGGTGTGAGTGGACCATAATAAAAGAAAGTTCTAAAAACATTTATTAGAAAACCGAGTTTAACCCTCCGTTTTGAAACCACATGCATAACCCAGTTATCAAAACAGTTAGGATTCACTATTCAGAAAACATCATAAGAAACAGAAACACTATAAAACAGTTAGAAAAACCACAACCACAACATAGGAATCATAAAACCATGTCATAACTGTGATCATCAAAATCTCATTTTCCGATCAAACCTGCTGGACCTATCCGAGTCTTTAAACTCAATCCAGGCCTCAATCATATCCGAGTCTTTAAACTCCCGAGTCTTTAAACTCAATAGGCCTACGGGGGAAATAACAATATATCTGAGTCTTTAAGCTCCCGAGTCTTTAAACTCAATCCGGGCCCGTCCCCCGTCAAATCAATATCCGGGTCTTTAAACCCAATAACCAGATCCAACAAATCTAATCAAAACCATTTGAAAACCATTTTCCATTTCCATATCCAAACCCGAATCCGAAATCACCGGTCCGAAGCCCTTCTGGCGTCCAGAACCGTCATTCCGAACCCAAATCCGGAATCCACTTTTCAACTTGAAAACCAAATCTCGTTTCTAGAACCGAAAACCTTGATCATCGAAATCACGTTCCAAAATCCCTTTATAATCATTTGAAATCCCTTTATCATTTAAAATCCCAAAACCTTAGCATCAATATTCAGAAACCAAACATTCTTCGTAAAACCGTGCCAAAAACCGAACTTCCTCGAAAAACGTGTACTAATGTAAAACCAACCAAAACATATTTGATAAACATATAATGATGAGTAAAACCATAAAACAAGTATAGAAAACAGTTATGCATGCTCGAGTTTAGAAAAGGGGTCCACTCACAGTACCGAGCCCTCAATCGCGTCCCGAACGTCCAGCACGTTCCTCAGCTTCCTCGGGAAGTCTCGATCCTGTCAACAACCACCAAATTATGTCACTAACTCGTCTACGAAAGTTCACCTTAATTCCCTCAAAACTCCCCGAATCGAAAGCTTAAGAACCCGGGACCCTAAACCTTCACCCTCGGGTAACTAAACTCAAACGACGTCCGCACAACCCGGAACCACTTCCAATGGACTCAACACCACTCCTAGATCAAAAACCATGTTGACCACTTCTCCCAGAGCCGCCGCACGCGCCCCCACGCGCCGCCCAAAGTGGCTGCGCGTGGCCCTCACGCGCCAGCTACAGTGCATTCCCAACCTCAAGATGACTGTGCTGAACCGGCCGCCGTGAACTGAACCGGCGAGAAGCATTCTCTGCCGTCCGGCCACCATTCTCCTCCCTTTCTTCACCAGTCTCACCGTCCATACCTGCCCTACCTATTCTCGTACTCCGCTCACCTCGACACGGCCTCTACACCGTCGACTGAACGCGAAACTAGACGGCCCAATAGCCCATGTTTTCCTTCCCGACCACCCAGCTCACCTCCCTTCACGGTGGCTACACCAAACTCTTCCCTAGACCTCTCTAAGCCTAACCCGACTCACCTTGACCGTGGACTCTCGCCCAAATGTCACGACTCGCCGTTTGAAATTCACGGCCAAAACAGAGCACCCGAATACCCCTATCGTGCCATCCTCCGCCGTGTACCTCCCCGTCACGGCAGCACAACCAGAGGACTCCCAGACCTCACCCGAGTCCCCTAAACCTCCCTATGAACTTCGATTTGTCCTCTAGACTCACGACTCTCGATTTGAAACTCAACGGAAAAACAGGGCAAGTGTACAGGGATGAGGGCTTACCTGCAACCGTCCACAACCTTGCTCGCCGCCGTGTTCCCTGGAGTCTACCACGCCGTCTCAGCCTCCTCTCGAGGTCAAACACACCCGCACACGGCCACAGCACCACCACAAGCCCTCAACCTTCTCTGTTTCCTCTGATTTCCCCGCAGCCCACAACTCACACACACCACGATTCCTCACTTCCCCAACCTTCTCAACAGCTCTCTCTCACTCTCTAATCTCCCTCACACACTCACAAATTCACCAGCACCCTCAATCAGCCCTCAAGCCTCTCAATTCTCTCCCTCTGTTTCTCTCGGTGTCGAAGAACACGAACACACAGCACGGGTGCACCCCAATTATTTGGGCCGTGTATGTACAGGATTCAACCAGAACCCTCTAGTCCCTCAACACGTGTCACCATCCAATCCATGCACTCCCACATGGCCCAATCTTAGCCCTTCATTTTCCTTCTCTGTTGAACAAATCCCAATATGCAAAAAGACCAAACTGCCCCTCCTTTTATCCAAATTTTACGGTTTTGCCACTACCGTTCTACACCCGTATCTCGCACACCGTAAGTCCGATGAATACGTGCCGCCTGTCATCGAACTCAGGACGACGAGATCTACCTAGCCATCCTCGGTCAACATACCAAAACCCATTCGTAAGAAAAGTCAACTTCTCCCCCTAATTTACCCAAATTACAGTTATACCCTTCACCTTCCAGACATCACAACTTCCTCCTCGGATGTCGGAATCGGGCGTGCCACCTTCCTATGGATTCGTGACGTCCTAAACTACGTCCTGGTCACCGGTCAATACCCAATTGACCCCCCCGAACGAAAAGTCAACTTTTTGCCCTAACTAGGGGCAAAATCGTCATTCTACGCTAATGACCTTATCGATACCGACTAACCACCGATTAGCCTCGCTAAGCCCACCTTAATCACCCTACTAATCCCGGCTCTCGGGACGGGTTGTTACAAAGAACTTCTTCACATGGCATGTGTCAGTACACCATGGCACGTCCAATTGTGTCTAGTTCTGAGACATAATACAAAGGTTAATCAATCAAGGACATATTATGTTTGTACAAATACCTAAAGCCCAGATAGGGGTGGACACGAATCCATTTTCAGCACCATTAGTCAACATGGTCAATCTTTAATGGTTTCAGAAATAGACCAAATCAGCAAAAGGAGAACAGCCACACAACAACCAAACCAGATTGGTGTTTTCCAAGCTCGAAGGCAGGAGAGTATTATGCAACAAGTGCAAGACAAAGTGTGTTCCTACAACCTAGACTCCAGGCGTTGAAGTAAAGTCAGGATACTTGGAGCGAGGCCGAAATGATGATCCTCCAGACATATTAGAGTGAAAACATGATCTGTGTGTCCCTAAAACGAAGGCTCCACAAGGCTCTGCATCCTAAAAATCAAGAGACGTTAGAGGGAATCGAGAACGGACGGTTAGTCAGCTGACTATGGGGCAAATTGACCAGCAAAAACTACATAACAAAAGGGTAGTTCCTCATGATAAGGCCACTAAGATGGCCATATCTTTTAAAGCCATAATTTTGGAGGGAAGTGGTACATGGCAGGCAAAAATGGAAAACCAACCAAAGAGTTAGGAAGAACTGCGAAGAGAAGGATCAAAGATAGTAAGGGGCATACCTTCGTACTAAGAAGGGTTTGGGACAAGGCCTCCCGAAGAACCAATGATACCTCCAATAACCAAGAAAGAGCTAGCTAGTCGTCCCAAGATAAAAAAAAAAAACATAGAAGGATCGAGAAGAAGACGCTCACATTAGAACTACCTCAGAAATTTCTTCTATGGTCAGGAAAGAGCTCATATTCAAAAAAATTTCCCAAGGAGACTTAGAGAGCTAGGAAACTAAGAATAAGGAGGATCTAATTGAAGAATCACCCAAAGGTGACAACTAGCACAACTATGTTCAAGGCATTACCAGAAAGGAAATAAAAGAGTTTGAAAAAGGCATGTTGGAAGTCATAGAATTGGTTTCCTTGTTTGACAAGAAATAGGAACGTCGAGTTGAGGTTGATATAGTAGTAGTCCTACCAAAACATCTATTAGCAATATGTCACCAAGTCAACCAGATGATTAGTAATGTTTCCATTTGTGAACCTTCTCGAGCAATGATCAAAGTCCCAATGGATAATGATCATGATGTCGTCCCAAAAGCGATTCCTTGCCAAGAAAAGTCACTGTTTACTATCCCAACTAAGGGAATGACAAACCATCTATAACCCATTTTTATTATGGCTCATCTAGAAGGTATCCCAATCGACAAAATGATGATAGATGAAGGGACTTACGTTAACATCCTACATGTTAAAATGTCAAAAAGATTGAATAGGACACTACGAGAATGCTTGCCGACTACAAATACAATGTCTAATTTCAGCGGAATTGTTACTAAGAGTCACGGGGTTGTACTTTTGGAGATCACATTGGGATCGCGTTCTTTGTGGTGGATATCACTGCAGCCTACAATGTTTTACTTGGAAGAGATTAGATCCACAAGAGCATGTACGTCTCATCTACTTTACACCAAAAAATTACCATGCGGACTCTCGATGACACCAGTAGTGATGGAAGGCCATTCGTGACCAACTCTAAGTTGCTAAAACTAAATTCTACAACCACGAGATGGGTAGTATCAAATAGGTCGGAAAAGACGAAAAATGGACAAGCTACCAAGGTGACAACCAGCAAGTTATCAGAACCATAGTTTGTCTTCTCTGCAGAAAGGGAGAGGTTATGCCTAGTGCTGGACTTCCACAATTAATAACTCCTACGTGAAACACATACCTAAGGCAACTAGGTCTATAAAAATGTTTACTAGCGATGAGGTCACAAAAAGAAACAACTTCATAGAATTAAAGTACTTGGTAGTTTGATTACATGGAAGTTGGGAAGTAATGGATACATAGGAAAGAAAAGTCATGATGGGTCAAGAGTAAGAACATATCAAAGGGAAACAGGTTCTCCTTTGACCCAACCAGGAGGAAGAGGTCGACCAACCACTTGAAAAATACATCCATCATCATAACCATTTTGAAAAGAATTCTCAGGCATAGTTTCGATGGTCTGATCTTGATCATCGAGCATGTTCTTAAGCTTTGCAATCCTAATCTTCAGAGAAGTAAGGTCATCTTCCAACCGCTAAAGAGAGGACTTCACTATATCGCTCTTCAGTTTCTTCACCATGTCACTCTTCAGTTCGAACGACCAGACATACTAATTGGATGATGACAATAAGTGAGAATATTTGTGCATCATTTTCAATCTGCCTTATTGGCCAAAGTACACCTAGTTTTGTAAATATCGGATATCTTCAAGGTTATCTTCCACCATCTGAAAGGATTGGATGATTTGGTTAGTAATTGAAGCCATAGGAGTTCGACGATTACGTTGGGAAGATCCACGAGGGACGCTTATGTGAAGATATGACAGTAATTCATGCAAATCAAAAGCAAAATGGAAAATTAGACCTAATTCAACATGTTCTTCATAAAAATCTCATTTAATTTCATTGAAAGCCAAATTACATATGGATGATACAAGGATGGGGCATCCTAGCTTTGCCATATGCAAAGCCTTGAGTAAAGTCATGTCGATACGAAAAGTAGTGCATGTGGGGGAATTGCTTTTCTTAGAAGCCTAGAGTACATAGGATATCACCCTCTTCTCCATGAAGTTCAACCAATTCATTTTCGAGAAGGGATATACGGTACCGGGTCTCTGCCAAAGGTGTCCTCGATGGACATGACCCGAATATTCAGAGAAGCTTTCTCACAGTAGGTTTCATGCTTGTGTGAATCAATTGAGGCAACAAGATGGTAAAGCTAAAGCTCTCGATCTAAAATGGTTTGTTGTTGCTCTCGGGATCTTGGAGACGTTGGTTAACTCGTGTATAATAAAGAAGAATAACCCCAAATAAATCTTGCTTGCTACGTGCGCCATGGTAACCTTGATCTCGTTCATAGGGCTTTCCATCCCGTCTAGGAAGGTTACATCCTGCGCCTCTACCATGACCCCACTTTCTCCATTCGTAATTTGAATCGTGATGGGCAGTAGCATTTGATTCAGGAAAAGGTGTTGCTCTACTACCAACAGATCGAGATTGATCATTCTTCATCAATAGACTAGTTTTATTTTCAGTGAGCAATAAGGTAGTGATCAATTCCGCGAACTTGGTGAATTTCCTATGTGTGTATTATTGTTGCAAGACAATACATGAAGCAGGAAATGTGGAGAAAGTATTCTCAAGAAGGTCATTTTTAGTGAGCTTCTCCCCACAGTATTTGAGAAGAGACCTAATACGGCATACCTCAAAGTTATATTCATTCACGAATTTGAAATTATGAAAAACGAAGGTTATACAAGTCATGTCTTGCTTTAAGTAAGAATATATCTTTCAGGTGATCGAATCGATCTGTTATTAAAACTAATAATATCTCTGGGGTCTTCTTGACTGAGGTATTCACGCTCAAAGCCCGATCCATATGCCTCCAGATGAGGATTATAACATCAGCCTTTTGATGCTCATAAGTCACATCTTCTTCATGGATGTTGAAGTATATTCTCTTTGCAGTGAGATGAAATTTCACGTCTTCACTCCACTGGTAGTCGTTTCTTCCGGAAATTTCTAGTGAATCAATGTCGAGCTTATTAAGATGTGTCATTCTCTACAAGGAGTAAATAATAATATTAGTGTTTTGGGAAAACACATCCGTAATTAACTCATGAGAACTTCAGGTTCTATTACTTGGTATGATTAATTTTGAATAAGCATGTAATGGTGAATATATGAAGGAAACTTTAGGTTCCTTTTGTTTATTATTAGTCCATAATATTTACTAAATAACATTTAAACAATGAAGTAAAACATGTGAACAATTAAGGAATATACCACTATGTAACATGCATGAATGTTGAAAATAAATGCTACTTTTGATTTAAAAGTATATTGCAATGTTTCAGGCATGCATGTTCATGTTTTAAGACCTGAAAGTTGTAAGCGGAATGCTGTTTTTTTTTTTTGGAACAGAGCCAAGCTGCTATTGGAGGCAAGGTGTCGGCGAGCTACACCAGCGAGCCCTGCTTGCGAGCCGAGCCGGCCAACCAAATTGAGCCACTCTCCCAAGCCAAGCCTGGGCTGCCAAGCTAAGCCAAGTGGGGGCCATGAGCTTGAGGGCCTCCATTTGTCCCCTGGGCTGGTGGGCCTTTTTATTTGTTTGTTGGGCCTTCTAGGCCCCTCCTTTTTTAGGGCTTTGTATTTGTTTGTGCCCTTCTGGGCTCTTTTTCCCTTATTCAGCTTATTTTGTTCGGCCCCTTTTCAGGGCCCAAGTATCTAAAAAACTATTTTCCAGGCCCTCAACCTTTGTGCGGTTTTGTGTTTGGCAAATGTTGTTGGTCCACTCTTTTTTTTTTTGTTTTTTTTTTCTTGGGTCTTTGTGCGGTTGCATCAATGTTAAGCAAATGCTGTTGCCCTAATATCTAAAGCCTTAACCACGCCATCTCATATTTTATCGTGATCAATTCTCAAAATGAGCTACAGGCGCAGCTCTTACCACCGTCTATACTGAGAAACCGTTAAAACTTAAATGGAAATCATAAGTTATATGCATAAACAATGCTAGGCTCATTACATGAATGTTTTAGTGCAGAATGTCTTAACCCCCCACCAATATGGTCAAAACATCAGGAAACGGCCATAAATACCACAACAATCAAATTCACAAGAGACAGAGAAAGAAATAGGAGAAGAGAGACTGCAAGACATTTATTATGGAACTCTTATGCCTGTTGCAGATGTTTTTAACTTGGACAGAGTTGATCATACTCGTTAACTAGGCAGAAAATAAATAAAAGCAGAAATGTAGGTAATGTATTTATACATATAAGACCAGTGACACAGCGTGTTTTTTTCAGAGTTAAATAGGAAATTATTTTACCAACAAAGCAACGCAAGGATCACAAAGAAACCAATAAACAAAAGAAGATTCTTCAAAACATTATCAACCTGCTGCCTTGGACCTGCTGGCTGAGGGAATCCGTGTGCATGGCCCCCATGAAAGGATCCGAACCCATGAGGGAATCCAGAAGTTGCTCCATATACAGTAGCATCTGGGAACCCATGGTAATGAATGTTAAGCAATGACGGAATAAGACCACCAAATGCAGTGGCCAGTGTGAAGTTCCCAATCCTTGCAGTTGCCGTAGGTACAAATCCCCCCATGAATCCAAAGCCCATATTAGTAAACTGATTGGCCCCCGGAGGAGAGGCAGTTTGAGGCCTCTGCCCAGCTGGGCGATTAGGAACTTCAATGCCTGGATATGACTTTGATCTTGGGTCAGTTTGCGTCTTGCCCCTACCATAAAGAGGAACCAACTTTTCCTCTTGTATGAGGGCCTTGCAAACTGGGCATTCTTGCGAATGCGAATGATGGTGAAGCCATCTGTACAGGCAAGGCCAGCAGAATAGGTGACCACAAAGGGTTATAATAGGGTCTTGAGCTAATTCAAAGCAAATATTGCACTCAAAATCCCCTGCATCGTTGGCATTGTTACCGGAGCACGAGGGGGTTTGGGGTGGAAAGCTTGTTGATTCCCCAAAATCACTCGCCATCTCAGTACCCACAAACTTCAAACTGCAAGTGCCTATTACTCACAGATATTCATCATCACTCCTCCACAAGTAATAGAAATAGATTATTACTACCAAATTAAAACCGATTCAGATACAGCAGGAACACAGAAAAGAGTTTCAACTCGCGCAAAACAGTCAGATCGCCCATAGAATCGCTCAAGGTATCAAATAACCATCACTAAAGTAAAGGATAAACATAAGGATTAATCAATTACCAAGGGATATGAAAAAAAAAAAAAAACAAAGATATATCATTTACAATCAAATCCTTCCTCTCCTTACCACCACTCTTATTCATCAAACAGGCACACACAATTTAAGCAAAATGACACACAGATACTCAATATTCATAAACAAACAACGCTAGATACGATTCAAATCCAAACAGAAAAGGAAGAAAAATTATCTAATAAAGGTGTTAAACAACTAATCCACATTAAAACATGTATTAAAAAAAGAAAAGAAAATAATCAAAGGCTCGAAATACCTTTTGAGTGTAAACTTTGATCGATGTTCGAAATTGAAATAGGAAGCAGCCAAAAAAAATTGCAGTGATTAGTGGGCAGAAAAGTTTTCTAATATTAGGAGAGGCGACCGAGAAACTATCGTCCCTGAGGAAGATTCCAGGCATTTAAGAACTTCCTTTTTTCTCCTGATCCACGCTGGCGGGCTGCCTCTAAATAAAATAAAAACAAAAGATTAATTATTAAAAGCTGAAATTAAATTTATGTGGCCTTGGATTTTGGTAGGGCGGTCGACGTTCGCTGATTTTTGCACCAAGCTGCCGAGTTTAATCAAACGGCTGTAATCAGTTTGAGGGTGGAAATCAACGGATGTAGTTGATCCTTGTACCGAGCGGTACTTGTTCGCCTTTTATGGCCTAACTAGTAGTCCCGAGGGTTTTATAAAGCCCGGCAGGATAGTAGTTTAGTACGTTTGGGTCACTAAATTATGATTGTACAAATTGGAGTTGGATATGGACATCAAAGTCCCATACCTAGCCCAAGTCGAATTTCTTTTATCCCAATTTGAACATTCCACTTACAATTTTTTGTACAAATTCTAGTTGGATAAGGTCGGTTATGGGTCGGAGTCGCTCCGAAAAATCTTCCCCCGATCTTGGTGAGTTTTTTATTTTTTATTTTTATATTAAATCTCGGTAGCCACGTTTATGAAAAAATTAAGTTACATGACTTACATAAAATAATACAAAATACTCTTATATATATAAGAGTAAATTATTATTATATCCTTAATAATTTTTATTTTTATTTAAAATCTTTAATGCTTGTATATTAAACAAAATAAGATCTTACCTCAATTTTTTTTATTCAAAAGTCCCTAAATATAATTTATAAGCAATAAATTACGCATCTACCCTTTTATATCTCAATAAAGAGAATAAGTGAGTTATTGAGAATTTTTTTAAAACAATTAAAAATAACAATGTCTTTTTTTTGTCCTATTTGCCTCATGTACGTATCCCTTAGTGTTTGATTTTTTTGGCCTCTTGGGCCCTTTATTATATTATACATATAATAAATATTATATATGTGTAATATATATATTGTATATAGTTACAATTGAATTTTTTCTATAAAATAAATAAAAAATCCGTATTGTCTAGGGTTCAACGGTAGGGTTCAACCGTATTATCTTACTTTAAGTTAGATTAGATATTCATATTACTTTTAAAATGAGCAAGTGAATATATATATATATATGACTAATGTTTTCATAATCCTCAATATAATCTTATAATAAAAAAATAAAATAAAAAGTAATGTTGAAATCGTGATAGATTTTTGTAAGTGTTTTTTAGATTGTTGTTTGATTAGTTTCCAAGTAGATGACATTAGTTGTAATTTATATAAAAATTATGGTCTATTTTAAATTGTATAGTCCTTTAACTAGTCAAAAAACCTATAAGTTTAATTTTTCTATATGAAAGTTTTTCAATAAACCTATATATTAGCAATGACCTATAAATTAATTATCCTATATATAAATATATATGTATATTTTCAAATCTTACATTTTATTATGGATTATACTCTTTAAAACGTTACGATCTTGTCCTTAGGCAGATTTTCTGTTAAAATTTTTGCTAAGTGATGATTGAACGAACTAAGATGCTCATTTAATTTTTAAAAAGTGCTAAATAAGCGCCATGTGGCCATGTGGCTAGACACATATTTAATTTTAAAAAGTGCTAAATAAGCAGCCATATGGTTTTAAAAAATAATAAACTTTAAAATATGTTAAATAAAAATAAAATAAAATAGTTAGTGAGCGTGAATGAGCCTAAAAAACCAAAAAAATTGTTCTTTCTCAATCAAAAAAAGGAAAAAAGAAGAATTTTTTTTTTTCTTAAGAGTTTTTTGATATGGTTCCAAATGACCAGGTTTCACAAACTCAACAACATAAACCAACGCAGAAAACTTTCCAAATGGCTGGAAGCTCAAAGACATGAGCTCAACAAACCCAAAAAATATGGCAAGAAGAAAAAAGAATCCTAAGTGCGTAGAGCTCTTAAAGCCAAAGCAACTGCCTAGCCACATCCACCATTTCAACCATGTACCACAACAACCACCACAATATTTTAGTTTGGCTTTGATGGTAGTGAAGGTGATGAACAACCAACCCAAGCCATCGTCGTCCTCATTGACCCACACCATCCCAACACACCTATTGATGCACAAAAATGTGCCAACATAGAAGTGATTCTTTACTTGTGCCACGTGTCCTTTATATGACTTGTCAAAAGAAAAAAAAAACAGATTGGCCGTCGGTTAGAGGAACGCACTGGTAGGAGTATTCCGACGCTTAAGCAGGTATTTATAGGTCTATGCATATAAAGGATATATGGTAAATGGTAATTTTAGAATAATAGTGAATCGTAAATCTTAATTACTTTTTTTTTTCTTCAGGAAATGTGCCTCTTTTGCATTGATGCCTAAGGGAGGCATGATGAATAATTTCGATGTGGCATAAATGCACTTTGACTGTGGGGCTGACATATGCTAATAAGTTGCCCTTGTTAGGGTAGTGTTGAAACAAAAAAAATATAATTAAGGAAATAAAATTCCTAACACAATATCTGGTGACATTTATCTGATAATAGACATTTTCAAAAAGAAAAAAATAAAATAGAAAATTTAAAGACTACATAAAAATAACAGGCATTTAAATTCGAAATTAAATATCGTCAACACTTTCAAACGGAGTCCTCATTTGATGGCGGAGATTTAGAGTTTGAATTCAAAATGCCCAAATTTTCATTTGATCTCATCTCTCTTCCGTTGCCTATATATAAAGGCACATGGGAACGAAAAAAAAAGAGAAAGCAAGTGAGAAAAAGTTGGAAAAATAGCAAAGAGTGTGTGTGTCAGGTGAGGAAAAGTGAGAAAAGAAGTTGAGAGAAGAAAGCAAGAGGTGAGTTCGAGAGAAACAAGAGGGAAGAAAAGTCAAAAAAGAAAGAAAGGGAAATCAGAAAGTAAGGAGAGAAAGGAAGAGTTAGAAAAATAAAAAAGGTGAGTCAGGAGAGAAAGAAGGAAAAAATCTGCAAAGAGAAGGAGAGGAGAGGAGGAGCCAGCGACTGCAAATTTAGAAGGGGAGGGGAGGTGACAGCTGCGACGTACACATCTTTGAAAAAAAAAATCATAAAAGGTAATATATATGTCATTCCTTCCACATTATTTTACCAATGTTTCTCTTTGATGTTTCTGGGGATGTGTCTTCAGTCAATTCCCAAGCTCAGCGACGGCTTAGATGCCATACGCATCTTGGTGCACCAAATATGTCGTGAAGACATTGTTCCTCAGTGCCACGAGGTGTACTTCCTCATTTCCGTGAGGCATGATGATGAAGGAAATGCTAAAATAAAATAAAATAAAAGTCGAAAGCTCATAAACCTCGAAAGGAAGAGATGATGATCGTCCAAAAATGCACAACATTGCTAAAAGGTAGCAGTAAATTTTGATATTCATGGGAAGGGGGCACGATCCTTGATCATCTGGTAAACTTATGGATATCGAAGAAAGGGAACGATCATGATCGTTCATGGGAAGAAAGCAAGTAATTTTCATAGACCCCAAGGAAGTTGGATGATCATGATCATTCTTGAAGTCCAAGTGATAGCAACGTCCATGAATAAAATAAATTATTCAAGAACATCAAGAATTTTGGTTGATGGCCGAGAAAATATGTTCATGAATCCATCCATATGAAAGAAGGAGTATTGGAGTACAAAAGCTTCGAGATAGTGGTGGCAAGTATAAAATAAAAAATAAAAAAAGATTGGTTGGAGGCGTGATGCGGTGAAGCATAAGGAGGCCGGAGATGATGTTCAAATTCAAAAACCATACATGCATGAATTCTACAAGTTACTATGACCAATTAGCATGAAGAAAAGACATGATTAATTAGCATGAAGAAAGGACAAAGTTTTGTGAAAAAAAAATACAAATGAATTTTGGTGCAGGACACCAAGCAAAAAGTTGGTTAAAAATGAGGGATAAACAAAGAGGTGTGTGATGCTTATACAACACTTTAGCATTCAAGCAATCATTCTCCCTCTTTTGAGAAAGCTACGGACGCAGGGAGAAGTGAAATATCAATTTCAAGGTTTGTGTGGCCTTCTCAAAACATGCCAACATGTGCAATTTTGATGACAAACATATTATATTTAATTAGCATCAAGAAAGGACAATCAGAGAAAAGCCAATGTCAAGTAAAAAAAAAATGAAGTTTGATACAAGGCTTTCGTCAAAAGTCATGGAGACAAGGAAATGGCAGAGGAGATAAGGAAATGGCAGAGAAAAAATGGATATAATGCTCACGCATGGCTCACCTTCTGTGCAAGCAGTGGCTTTTGTCGTCTCTAGGGGAAAATAAATATAAAGAAGAGTTTAGCTACTAGGGAGATACACTTGAAATGGGGCTAGAAGTTCATTAAAAGTGGGCAAGGAAAAAATAATTAATGAGTCATTAAGATACTCGTTAATTAAGCCCAAGTCATTATAAAGGCCTAAAATCACTTCTAAAATTTTCGGAGCCAAAGATTCTATTATCAAAGCCCAAACTCATTAAAAATCCAATGAACTATGCCGGTTTGATTCCCGCAAAGGGATACATAGGAAATCTAAAATTTAGATGCAACCGCAAGTCCAAACAGAATCCCTGGTTTAATTATCCTAACCAAATTCGCCCCAAATTTTTCGTTTCTAAATTCAATTCAAATAGCACCATGGCCAAATAAGCCCCAAATACTACAATTACCACCCAAATTTTCTCACCAAAAATCAATGAACTACGCCGGTTTGATTTCCGCAAAGGGATATGTAGGCAATCTAAAATTTTAGATGCAACTGCACTTTCCAAATCGAATCCCTGGTTTCTCTAACCAAATTCACCCAAACATTCATACACTAAATCAAGCACACTTTTCCATATTTTAATGGGTCATTTACTCATTAAAAAGTTTGAACTACGTCGGTTTGATTCCCGCGAAGGGATACGTAGGCAATCTAGGATACCCACTAGATGTAACCACAACCATCTTTGAATCACTAGTTATTTCTAACTAAATTCTCCCAAATATATTTCCAAATACATTTCCGAACACAATTTCCAAACACAATCCTTATTTTTAACAAGTAATTCACTCATTAAAAATTCTGGAACTACGAGTGGCTTGATTCCGAAGACAGATATGTAGGCAATCTAAGGTTCGACTTAGATGCAACTGCAAGAAAATCAAATAAACACTTTACTCTCATATTTAATTTTGTTTGTAAGAAGGATCAAAAGGTTTTGCTCAGTAGCAAGAAGATGTAATTAAGAGGCACATTTGCCTTGGATGAGTCGTACTCTAAAAATAATAAAACCGCCAGCAATTAGGCATGGTGGTGAGATTATGTTGGGAGGAAAATTTTTCCTCTACAGGTAGTTTGGTGATGTGTGACAGGGCCCTCCTCGTAATCCCTCTCAATTATTGTAAGAGGACTTGCTCCCATTTGACACCAACATATGACCAAAATGCCCCTAACACGTGATAAACATATACCTCGTGCCAGGCAAGGGATACCTAGCTGAAAAAAATCAGAGTAAGCCAACCCACGTGATGCCTCAACCTCCCTACAACCTGTGTCTGCCACCAACCTGGAGGGTTCCAAAACCATGAAAATTGTGAAAGGACAAAAATAAAGCTTTATAAAAACCATAACCCTTAGTTTTATAAACCATGCATACATAACTGAAACCTTTGCAATCAGATAAAACTGTAAATCATGAAACCCTAAGTCCAACCCAAATCAAATAAAACATATAAAAGCCCTTGACCCGTATTTCCCTGAAAATTCCCAGCTCCAAGCCATTTGAAAACATTTGCACAAATCACGAGTAAGAAGGCCAAACCTCATCCTGATGGTCTAACTAGCTGTTAGCCCAACTAGCCTTATGTCAAACCTCTTCATGCTGGTCCAACCAGCTACTAGTCCAACTAGCGTCCTATATATGCTATCGGTAGATGAGTATGGGTCCTACATGGTCTAACCCCGTTGGCACATGAGGATATAGCGATTCAATCGCCCGAGGTTGACTAATCCAAGAAACTGTATCCAAACAAAACATATTTAACCTGGACACCAGCCCAAAACAATTTCCATCCCCGGGCACTAGCCCAAAACCCGGTTTTCCAAAAACCAATCATTTAATCCATATATAGAAAATATAATCATAACTACACAACCATGCCAAATCATAGCTTAAATTTAGAAAATGTCAACTTACAGTACAACCGCTCGCCCGAAACCTAAGCCGTAAGCCAATCTGAAGCCTCTGGGACGTCCTGGCCTATCAAAGTAACACCTGGGGGTCACTAACAATCTATAGAAGTTCATACAAGAAAACCCCAAAAATTCGGAATTGAAAAAAGGTCCCTAACACGCTTCCCCGAGGAGAAAAACCTCCAAAATACCAACCATATGACCTTTGATTGACCTGAACCCACCACCATTGGAATCAGAACGTCGAGGCCTTTTTAACAAGACCAGTTTGACCTCGATCCGAAGCATCCTCACTTGTCAATCAATGTTTTCCCCACGCATGATCAACATTGACGTCACCTGCTAACGTCACCCACTGACGTCAGCTGCTAACGTCACCCACTGACATCACCCTAACATCTGATAGTTAGACAACCCTGCCATGTGGCACACCATGACAGGTGCCACATGTCACCACCTAACACATGACATATGTCACCTGATGACATCACACCCTACCACGTCAGCTCTGACAAACCCCTGACAACTCACCACGTGGCACTAACCTCGGTTTGCCGCATGGCCTGACATGATGAGATCACACACCACATCCTACTCGTCAACCTCCAGTCGGGTCAACCCATGACCCTGTAATGGGTCGTTCGACCCAAAGAGCTAACCTAGTCCTATCTGACCCATTTCTTAACCTTTTCCCTCCATTCCTTCACCATTAAGATTGTCCCACTCCCATTCCCAGAACTCGATCTATGGTCTTAAAATCCAGAAAAACGTACCTTAATTTCCCTGGCCAAACTTTACCCTTCACGGCCTAAGTTCCAGCTCCTACCTGAGCTTCTTTCTGTGTCCAAAATCGTTCATTTTGGTCCCTGTGAACTCGGAAAACCTTAGAGAACAGAACCCTAGCTTTAGAACACAATTTCAAAGCCCCGAAATCCATACCCAAAATCAACACACGTGGGTTACCCATTTTTCTGGGTTTTCCAGCAAGCCACCGTGTCTCCTCGTCTCTCTATCGTCTATGTCAACCTCTCCCTCACGCACTCTCACTCTTTGTGTCCCTCAACTAGAACCAGCTGGTGAAAACAATGAAGAAATGGGAATGAGGTGGGTTTCAAGTGTGTTTAACAAATGGGGAGGGATATGAGCCAATAGGGTGAGTGACAAGTGTAACTCATCCTATGGTTCCAACTTGATATTTTAGGGCAAACGAAAGTCAACCATTCTCGTAAAACATGCAATGATAAAATCGCCTAAAATTATCCTGACCCGTAAAATCATCGTATGACGTCCAAATTCATCGTGTGGTCTGTCTACGTAATCGCAATCTTGCGATCTATGCAACGAACCTTGGTAAACGCGCAAATAACCTCTCGAGTCAAAAGTCAACATTTTCTCCATATAGGGGTAAAATCCTCATTTTATCTTGACTAATCCCGATTATTCTTGATAATCCTTGATTATCGGACGGGCCGTTACAGTAACGATCCGTCCTGAATATTGAGATTTAATATTAATTAATTATTGATTTAGAATGACTAATCGAGGATTAATCAAGAGAATTCGGACGGATGGTGTAAAATGACCGTTTTACGCCTCAATTTGGGTAAAATGTTGACTTTTGATATGGGTAGTCAAACATGCGGGGACCGATGACGGTGACGTAGATCGGAACGTCACGAGTCCGTAGACAGGTAGCACTTCGTAATCGGACATCTAACGGGAAAGTTATGGTCACGGGATCAAAATTAGATTAATTAACATCTCGAGATTCGTATTAATTAATGTTTAAACCTGATTGGCTGATGAATTAATGTGGGGCCTTTGGATGAGTGACAAGTGTCACTTATCCCATGGCTTGAGACCCCTAAATTGTGGATCTTTTTCCCCATTGGTCCATTTGTAATTATTTTAACCCATCACTCATCTCTCATTCCCTCACCCAAGCCGTTCATCTCTCTCAATCCGCTCGTCCTCACCAGTCATTCCATCTTCATTTCCCTCAGATGATCATCATCATCTTCATCATCCTCATCCTACTTCTAAACCGTGCCCACCATTGTCGCATAAACACCACCACAAACCTCTCATCTTCATCTATCACCAAGATAAACTGTGAAGACTGAGAGAGAGAGAGTGTGTGACTAGATGGACTAGGACGACACGACTGGACGGGCTGAGCACGATTGCGCCACGGCAGAGGTGAGAAAAATCAAACCCAAGAACCCGTTTGAACCCATTTTGGAACTTTGATATTTAACATCTAAGGATCGATTTGTATGACCCTAGGGTATTCCTAGAACTCATACAAGTAGGATGGGATCAGTTTTGTGGACCGTGTGGACGGTGGCTGGCGAACCGTGAAAAGGTAAGTTTTGTGATCTATAATGGTACTTTCGATTCTAGTGTTTGTTGAGTGATTCTAATGATGTAAACATGTTCTGGAGGTTGCAAGGAGATGATTGGGACTGAACTCATGGCTAGAAGTGGCTAGGATCATGGGAACTCGACAATGGAAGTTGGCCGGTTGTTCTTCGAATTGGGAATGTGAGTTCTAAACCTTATTTTCTAGTTTTGAAGTCATAGACTGACTAGGAATGTTGGAACGAAGCTATAGGAATTAAATGAACTGAAAAAGATGGAGGAATAAGGGTGAACATGCCTCACTGATCCGATTGAACCGGACTTGCAGAGGACTGGCTTGAACCTAGTTCGACGCGGGGACATGGATAACCGTTCCTGGCGTATGGGCTTCACGCGCAGTCGCTTGTGATGGCGTGTGGGTGCGCATGGAACAGAATTTGGTGATGTCATCAACATGTAATTTTATCCTTTCGATGTAACGAACATTTTGCGACTATTTTCGAGTCGATCAGACATCGTTTCGATATAGTTCGGGATGTCCGAAAATTTAGGATCGAGTTTAAATACGTTTAAAAATTCGGGAAAATTACGGGGCTTTAATGAGTGGTTAATGAAGTGGTTAGTAACCCTCTAGTATGATTTGGATAGGTTCGGATATTCCTAGGACGGTGATTTAGCCCGGGGAGGCTTATGGCACACATATCGAGGCGACATCGTAGGATGGTCTGTGAGTGGACATTTTTTTCTAAACTGTGATGCATGCATAAATGTTTTATATATGTGATTTCTATTATGATGATTGTGGTATTGGTGATTTACACATTTGCACGTATTTCGAGATGTTTTTCGTATTTGCACGTATATCGAGATTTATGGTTTTAATAATTGTTCAATGGTATGATTTTGGATTTGGAAATATGGAATCGGGCTTGAGACCCTTTTGGTTTATGAACTATCAGACTTGGAGTCCATTTGGTTGAATGAGGCATCGGGCAGGGGCCCAGTTGGTTTACAAAATCGGGCATAAGGCCCAGTTGTGTTTTATGTATGTGATTTCGGGTCGGGAACCCATAAATGGATTTGGGTAAATAGTTTTGGATAAATGGTTTTGGATTTGAGAAATTGGATTTGTGAAATCGGATTTGTGGAATACGATGGTTTTATGGAAATCCCCGGTATAGGCCCATTTGAACGGTTTTAGATGATTTATGAAATGGTTTTACATATACCATCCTTATATCTATGGATTGTCTCCTCCAGTCGTCTAGGACGCTGGAGTAGTCACCGCATTTCCTGGGAGGGGTCACTACACGGAGCTACCAGACCGTATAGTGACTCAAGAGCACGATTGCTAGACGTCTGGGACGTCAGACATCAGGGATGTTAGAGATTGACTCGGGTTGAGACCCCGGGTAGCACGCGTAGCTTGGACCAGGACATGACGTCTGTGATGTCAAGCGTTTAGGACGTCAGGTGTCTGGGACGCCAGGCGTCTAGGATGCCGAGGATTGGTACATAGCAGTATTGGATGGAATTGTGATTTATGGCTTTACTGAATTATGTATTTGGATTTCAGATTTATTGGATTTATAATTTGGTTTTCGGTGTTAATGGATTTGGGCAGGGACCCACATTGTCAGGACCCACCCCGGTTTCACCCCGAAAACCGAGGTAAATCCTGCTCCCGTCTGACGCCCTGACACAAATACAGTCAGACGCAGGAGAAATTATACTACATATTTTGAAGTCAACAGTTTACAAAGCATAGTACTAATATAGAAGAAAGAAACCTGTTATACTAAAGTCACGCACACGGAAAAATTAAAACAAAATACTCAGGGATCCCTCTCGTGACTTCTATGCCTCAGACGCTGCCTCGACGCCGGAACCCCGTGCTAGCTCCACGACCTGGAGGGCAATTTAAAACACAAGGTGTGAGTGGACCATAAATAAGAAAAATTCCAAAAACCATTTTATAAGAAAACCGGGTTTAGCCCTCCATTTTGAAACCACATGCATAACTCAGTTATTAAAACAGTTATAAATCAATCACCATAAAACATCATAAGAAACAGAAACACTATAAAAACAGTTATAGGAATCATATCATAAGCATCATAATCCGTATCATATAACGTGAATATCAAACCATCATTTTCCGATCAAACCTGCTGGACCTATCCGAGTCTTTAAACTCCCGAGTCTTTAAACGCAATCTAGGCGTCAATAATATCCGAGTCTTTAAACTCCTGAGTCTTTAAACTCAACAGGCCTACGGGGGAAAATATCAATATATCCGAGTCTTTAAACTCCCGAGTCTTTAAACTCAATCCGAGTCTTTAAACCCAATCCGGGCCCGTCCCCTTCAATCAATATCCGGGTCTTTAAACCCAATAACCAGATCCAGCAAATCCAATCCAAAAACCATTTGAAAACCAATTCTAAATCCGTATCCAAACTCGAATCCGAAACCACCGGTCCGATGCCCTTCCAGCTCCCTGAACCGTCATTCCGAATCCAAATCCAGAATTCCACGTTCAACTTTAAAACCAAATTCCACTTTTCGAAATCCGATTCTAAAACCGAAAACCTTGATCATCGAAATCATGTTCCAAAATCCCTTTATAGTCATTGTAAACCTTTATCGTTTGAAATCCCAAAATCATGGCATCATTATAAGAAATCAAACCTTCATCATAAAACGTGCCAAATACGTTATTTCTCGAAAACCTTGCAATTATGTAAAACCAACATCACATATTCAACAATCATGAAATCACATGTAAAATCATAAAATTAGTAGTTAAAAGCAGTTATGCATGCTCGAGTTTAAAGAAAGGGTCCACTCACAGTACCGAGCCCTCAATCGCGTCCTGAACGTCTCGTACGTTCCTCAGCTTCCTCGGGAACTCCCGATCCTGTCAACAACCACCAAAGTACGTCACTAACACATCTACGAAGGTCCACCTAATTTCCCTCAAAAATCCCCGGGTCCTAAACGTAACGAATCGGAACCCTAAGCCTTCACCCTCGCGGAACTACATTGAATCGACGTTCGATTAACCCAAAACCAACTCCAACGAACTCGTCACAACACCTAGACCAAAAACCTAGTTGACTACTTTCCCAACCGCCACCGTACGTGCCCCCACGCGCCGCCCAAAGTGGCTGCGCGTGGCCCTCACGCGTCTGCTACAGTGTCACCGTCTACCTCGAGTAGACCCGGTTCAGCACAGTGTCTGCAACTTGAACCGGCGTCAGCGGTTCACCGCCTTCCGTCCACCAAATCAACTCCTTTCTTCACCAACAGCATCGTCCGACCTAGGCTACCCATTCCCGTAATCCAATCACCTCGACACGGCCTAATACTCATCGATTCGAACTCGAAACAAAACCCGAACACTGCCCTGTTTCCTTCTATGGCCACCCAGGTCACCCCCCATCACGGTGGCTAGCTTAAACCCTTCCTAGGGCCATCCTAAACCTCACCCAACTCACCAAAACCGTCGACTCTACCCCAAACTTCACGACTTCCGATCTGAACATCGACGGTGAAACAGAGCACACAAGGTACCCTCTCCGTCGTCTAGCCTCCACCGTGCACTCCTCCGTCACGGCAGCACAACCAGAAAACTCCTAGGACTCCACTGAACTCCCTAGACCTCACAGGACTTCTCGATTCTATCCCTAAAGCCACGACTTCCACTTTGAACTTCCACGGCTAAACAGAGCAAATAAAAGAGGATGAGAAATTACCTGTCCTCCGATCGCAGTCGGGAGCTCAGCCGCGAGGTAGTAGCTCCTCCCGTTCACCTCCAGACTCTGGACACTTCCACTGTCCTCGATTGGTTGATCACGGCCACAACACCACCCACAAACACTCACGTCTTCCCTGTTTTTCTCTGATTTCCCGTGGCTCTCAACTCCGCACAGACCATCACCGTACCTCCAAACCTCCTCACTGTCTTCCTCTTAAACTCTAAGTCACTCCTCACTCACCAGAACACACCAACACTCACCATTATCCCTCAATTTTCTCTCGATCTCCCTCTCTGTTTCTCCCTGGTTCAAAGAACACACACACGGGCACGATTTAACCCCAAATAATTGGACCCATGCACACAATCCTGGAAGCCTCTAGTCAAGCCCCACGTGTCACCATCCTACCCTTCCTCTCACAAATGGCCCAATCTCAGCCATCCAATTTCCCTCTCTGTGCACAAATCCCCAGACAACCCAAAAGACCAAAATACCCCTCATGTTAAGTCAAAAATTACGATTTACCCTTACCGATTTAGACCCGTAACTCACACCTCGTAAGTCCGATGAATACATGCCGCCTGTCATCGAACTTAGGACGACGAGATCTATCTAAGTATCCTAGGTCAACGTACCAAAGCCCATTCGTAAAGAAAGTCAACTCTTCCCCCTAGTTTAACCAAATTACGGTTATGCCCTCAACCTTCCGAACATCATAACTTCCTCATCGGATGTCGGAATCGGGCGTGCCACCTGCCTACGGGTTCGTGACGTCCCGAACTACGTCCTAGTCACCTGTCAAAGCCCATTTGACCACCCGAACTAAAAGTCAACTTTTTGCCCAAACTAGGGGTAAAATCGTCATTCTACACTAACGACCTTATCGGGACTAACTAACCCCCGATTAAGCTCACTAATCCCATCTTAATCACTGTCTTAACCCTAATTTCTGGAACGGGTCGTTACACACATGGTTTGGAACCTTCATGGCCTAAGTTCTAGCTCCTACATGAGCTTTTTCCTACGCCCAAAACCATCCATTTTGGTCCCTATGAACTTGCCAAACGTCAGAGAACAGAACCCTGGCTTTAGAACACAATTTCAAAGCCCCAAAATCAAGACACATAGGTTACCTATATTGACAGGACCCGTCCCAACTGGACGTCAAAAACCGTACCCGGTCCTGCTCCCGTCTGACAAGTCAACTGAAAGTCCGAAACTACCCTTCAGTACCTGCCAGACAAGGGAATTTTGTGCATGTGCCCGCTCATACCTCCACCTCTGGAATAGCCTCGATCAACGCGCCACGACCTGAAGGGTTAATAAGACAGAAAAGGTGTGAGTGGACAAAAAATGACCTCTTATAAAAACATTTATCAAAATACATTCTTACCCTCCAGTTTTCACAAACTTGCATGCATATCATAAAACATGAGTGACCGTTAAAATCAAAACATATTTTCCCATGGTCCATAAAACTCATGTTCACCAAATCAGTTCATGTTATAAAACATCAAATCCCGGCTCTCAGGCCAAACCATATGAAAACATAATCACTGGCCACAAAGACCAAAAACCCGTACTCAATACCAGTACATCATCACAATCAATACCAATCAGCACTAATCACCAGTGCACAAGAAATATATCAATTCAATCAATCCGCACTACCCACAAGTGCATAAAATATCACAAATCACATCTGCACTACTCACAAGTGCAAAATCAATCAAACTGCACTACTCACAAGCGCAAAATCAATCAAACTGCACTACTCACAAGTGCTGCTGACAGGACCCATCCCAATCCCCCCGGGATTACCATGGAATGTGCCCTGCTCCCGTCCAACAAGGGGTGTCAGACAAGGGATAACCAAGAGCTACTTCCCAAACGGGCCATCCAGAGTGCGCAAGGACCGATGGAGGAGGTGTGCAATGTCCCAGTCTCTGCTGCAATCGCATCCGTAATCAACCTGAAGGGCATTAAAACCAAAAGCTGTGAGTGGACAAAAACCAATAAGTTTACCAAATACATTTATAAGACATTTATGCCCTCCAATAAAAACGTATGCATGCCACCAAAAACCAGTAACCAAACGTTTGCTCAACCGAGCCATTAGGGCCTTAGCCCGAAAACCGTTAACCAAAAACCAAGTGTGGGAACTCAGCCCAAAACCGTGGAATACCACCACCATACATATTAAAACCATGTGGGTCACCACCCACGACCATAGATGAACATCAATTCAAAAATCCAAAACCATTTAGGGTCCCCGACCCGACATACCATTTCATAACCAATAATCCATTTTTACCACATAACACATATCCAACCAATAAGCCATTTTATTCATTAAACCATATTTTACCATTACCATCACCAGCATCCCAGATGCTTAGCGTCCCAGATGCTTAGCGTCCCAGACGCTAGACGTCCCTGACGTCATATCTCACGGTTTCATAAGCTACGCGTGCTGCCCGGGGTCTCTCCGGGTCCATAAATCTGACATCCCTGATGTCTGACGTCCCAGACGTCAATCATAGCAATCCTGCTCCTGAGTCATCATACGGTCCGGCTGCTCCGTATAATGACCCCTCGCAGGCAATGCACCGTGACTTCCCCAGTGTCCCAGACATCTGGAGGAGACCATCATATATCCATGTGTACAGATGGTATATGGAAAAACAGTTTTTATTAATTCATTTCACAACATCACAATGGGCCCTGCCCGAATTTTCCATAAAACAACACATTTCCATTTAGGGTCCCTGACCCGAAATCACATTAATTAAATATAGGGTCCCTGACCCGACATCACAATTTTAATCCAACTGAGCCTCATGCCCGACTTTATGAACCACTGGGCCCACGACCCGATTTATAAACCAACTGGGCCCGCAACCCGACTTATAAACCAACTGGGCCCGCAGCCCGATTACGTACTCAAATGGACTCCAAGTCCGAGATTTCCAAAACAAGTGGGCCTCAAACCCGAATTCATCTTTCCAATATAAAAACCATTTTATCATATTATTTATTTAACCACAAGCACGCAAAACCACAAATAAACCGTTAATCCCGATATACGTGAAATACGGAAAACACCTCGAAATACGTGCAACATACCCAAAATCAATGCTCACAAATACCATCATAGAAATCATGTATATAAACCATATAACACATTTAAGCATGCATAGGATTTATAAAACCAAAGTCCACTCACAGACCGTTTTAACCGTGTGCCTCGATAAGCGTGCCACCGGCCCTCCCGGGCCACACCACTATCACCGGGACTCCCAATCCTGTCCAAATCACATTAGAGGGTCACTAACCTCATCATTAACATCCTATCAAAGTCCCGTAATTTTCCCGCATTTTTACTTATTTTTAAACTTAATTAAAAACCTTCGGACATCCCGAACAATATCGAGACGGTGTCCGATCGACACGAAACCAATTCCAAAATGTCCGTTACATCGAATGGATTAAAAGTCATGTTGACCTCACCTCGAGATTCGTGCCCACGCGCCGCCACGCGCCGCCGTGAGTGGCTGCGCGTGAAACCCACGCGCCTGCTACAGTGTCACCAGCCCAACCCGTTTGTCTGGTAAACGGGTCCAACTCACCCGCGACACAACTAGGTTCCAATCCTGTCAATTCGATCCTAATTCCTTCAATTGATCATTCCATTAGTTTCGTTTTAAGTTAAATTAAGGTTCTGTAATCTCAATTACACAAAACATTACCTACAATTCCACGATTCAACGATGAACACGAAGAACACTCCGGTCACTGTTCAATCATGGGATTCCTTCAATCTCGATTGACTTCCCCAAATTTGTTCAACCAGAAGCATCAGTGGACCACGAGGAACAATTCCCCTACATCAATTCCGTCGTTTGATCAGTAAATGATCACGACACAAGTACGAACACCGTCCACTGTGCAACCATGGAGTTTCATCGATCTCAGCCGGTTTCCTTCAATTGATGAACCCAGAAGCATCGTGGGATCATGAGAAATCATTTCCCCATAACAATTGAGTCAATCACAGCCCCAAACTCCACGACTCAGCCTCGATTTCTTCCTCTGTCACCAAGCTCGATCAGAGCCAAAACGGCACCATTCCTTCTCGTTTTTGATGTGGATCGACTCGTCACAACCTCAGGAAGATGTTTGTAACCTCCAATTCGATCATCACAGCCCAATTCCTTCAATTCGAATTTTCCCTCTCATTTTCCCGAAATCCAAAATCCAAAATTCAACCCACACTCAAACCCTCGTGTTTCCCAGTTAATTCCCTCATCTTAGTCTCCCATTTTTCTCTCAGGAACGGGAGAGAGAGGGAGCCAATTCTCCCAATCTGATTCCCCCAATTTTGTGCACGGTTTAGGAACAAAGAAGAGGAAATTAGGGGAATTGGTGGATTAGATGATGATGATGTAGTAATGATGATGTTTGGAGGGAAACAAGGAGCTGGAAACAAGGGATGGGTGACACTTGTCACTCATCCAGGTGTGTAGGGTCAATGGTCACTATTCATTATTATATTATTATTTTAATCCCGGCCTCGGTTCGTTAGTTCGTTTCCTTGACCATAACGTCGTCGTCGGAACTCCGATTTCGGCATGCCGCCTGTCGTTGGATTCGTATCGATGATACCTACGTAACGGTCCTTGGCCCTCACCCATCGGACCTCCCGATCAGAAAGTCAACATTTGGCCCCTAATAAGCCAAATTACCAAAATACCCCTCAACTTCCGAACACCAAAACTTTCTCTACGAATGTCGGAATCGAACGTGCCACCTGTCTATGAACTCGTGACGTCCCGAACTACGTCACGGTCATCGGCCAAAGTCCATTTGACCGCCCGAACAAAAAGTCAACATTTTGCCAACGTAGGGGCAAAACGGTCATTTTGCACAATTTGTCCGATTCCGCCCTACTAACCACCGTTCAACCTCACTAATCAAGATTAGTGACTAAACTAATCCTGGAATTCGGGACGGGTCGTTACAGCTGCACTACGCGTAGGCCAATATCCAGTCACTCTCTCGGGAATAAACACCTCTGGGCTCAACCCCCTCAGGCTCAGTCACCTCTGGGCGAACACATCCCCAGGATCAGACACCTCCGAGTGGTACATCCAGGCTCAGTCTCATCCGAGAAGCTGACTACCATAGGATCAACTCCCGATCCTACAATCACATCCCCCAAGCTCCGGTCGTCTGGGTAATCCCCCCCAAGCACCGACCGTCTGGGAATATCACCATCACAAAGAAAACCATCCCGGGAATTACATCCCAAAACATTTCAATCAAATCTTGACTTCATACCAAGTCAAGATCATTCTCAACTAGGTCTCAAGCCCAAAATACCTTTTACACATAAACCGTTAAAATCACATTTAAATCAATAGAATAATCCAGAAATCATCAGTGACTTACCAACTAAGTCAAAACATCATTTTAGAAATCATTTAGACTCCGGGCCTAGCCCAAAACATCATTTGCACGTTCCTCGTAAAATGTGCCCGAAAGACTGATTAAAATAATCATAAAATCACAATAAATCATTAATTTCACAATTTCACAAGTGACTCCAAATCCGAGTCAAAATCACTATTCACTTGGGTTCTCATGCCCAAAATAACATTATCACGCAAATCCATGCGTTGCAACCTCCGTTGCCATTTTCACGTAAATCCACGAAATTGACCATTGACTCATTCCCGAGTCATCACATCATTTTCCAATCCATGACTCAACAATCCGAGTCCAACCATTATTTTCAATCAATTTCAATCCCGGACTCATAAACCAAGTCCAAACATCATTTTTACCAAATTTCGTAATTTCTCGAAAATCGCCCAAAATAATAATATAATAATCATAAAATCGAGAAATTACCGGATTGAAACACAAATCATGCCCAAGCATATAAAATCATATAATAAGGCATTAGAATTCATATATGCCTGCATCACGGTTAGAAAACAAAGTCCACTCACACACACCGTTCAAAACGGTTTGTTTCCGGGCTGCACGTTTTTCCGTAAATTCTGAAAATCACAACTCCTGTCCAAAATCATTATAGGGTTTACTAACATCTCAAAATACAACATATAATTTTCCCCAATTTTTTTCCGGAATTTAAATACGTATTTTAAACGTAAAACAAAACTTCGGATACGCGGAACATTATCGAAACGATATCCGATTTCATCGAAACCAACGTTAAAATGTTCGTTACACTGAGAGGATCAAAAGTCATGTTGACCTCACCTTGAGACTAGGCCGGACGCGCCCTCACGCGCCTCCGTGAGTGGCTGCGCGTGAAAGCCACGCGCCAGCTACAGTACCCTCGTCCTCACCCGTTTGTCTGATAAACGGGTCCTTTAACCCGCGATCAGACCCGGTTCCAATCCTGTCAATTCGACACTAATTTCTTCAATTTAGCATTCAGTTAGTTTCAATCTAAGTTCAATTAGGGTTCTGTAACATCAATTACTTGAAACATTACCTCAATCCTCACGATCAAAGATGAACATTCGAAGAACACCCCGAACACTATTCATCATTCGAACTCCCTCAATTCGATCGATTTCCTTAAATTGATTCAACCACAAGCTTCAATAGACTCAAGTAAACCTTTTCCCCAACTCAATTGAATCAATTCATGGCTCAAACTCCACGACTCAACCTCGGTTCTTCGAAGAACGGCCGTCACTGTGCAACCATGGAGTTTCCACAATGGCCACTGATTTCTCCCAATTGATGAACCCAGAAGCATCAATGGACCATGAGGAATTGTTTCCCCACCTCAATTTCGTCGTTTGATCACACAATGATCACGACTCAAGCTCGATATCTCTCACTGTTACCAAACCCGTTCAGAGCCAAATGAGCCTCAATTCAACTCGTTTTTGATCTGGGTCCACTCGTCTCAACCTCAGGAAGCTATTTCCAAGCTCCAATTCGATCATCACAGCTCAATTCTTCCAATTTGATTTTCCCTCCCAAAACTCAAAATCCGAAATTCAATTCCTCAGCTCTCAAACAATCCCTCGTTTTATCCCAGTTTAATCCATCACTCAAAGCTCACACTTTGGTTCAGAAATGGAAGAGAATTGGAGGTTGGGAGAAAACTGAGTTGTGGGTTGTACACGGTTGAAGAAATTATGGGAGATTAATGGAAATTAGGATTAATTAATTAATTAAACATCATAATTGTGTTTTCCCTAAAACATGGGATCTGGTTTCATGCCTGATTTTAGGGGATGAGTGACACTTGTCACTCATCCAAGTGTGTTCAGTCACCGGGTACTGTTCATATTAAAATATTATTTTATTCCCGGTTCGTTCAGTTAATCGAGTCCGATTCCGTGACTATAACTTCTTCGTCGAATCTCCGATTTCGGCATGCCGCCTGTCGTTGGATTCGTATCGACGAGACCTACGTAACGGTCCTTGGCCCTCGTCCATCGGACCTCCCGATCAAAAAGTCAACATTTGGCCCCTAATATGCCAAATTACCAAAATACCCCTCAACTTCCGCACGCCATAACTTTCACTACGAATGTCGGAATCGAACGTGCCACCTGTCTATGAACTCGTGACGTCCCGAACTATGTCACAGTCATCGGTCAAAGTCCATTTGACCGCCCGAACTAAAAGTCAACATTTTGCCCATGCTAGGGGCAAAACGGTCATTTTGCACGTTTCGTCCGATTTCACTCAACTAATCCCCGATTAGTCATTCTAATTCATAATTAATTAATATTCAATCCCGATATTCGGGACGGGTCATTACAACCTTCCCTCCTTAAAGAATTTCGTCCCCGAAATTCCAACTACTCGTATTCCACAACTACCTAGTGGAAAACAAATGGCGTCACATCACGTGTACACATGTACACCCACTAGTCAACACAGAACTCGCCCGCACTGAGGCGTCACATCACGGATGCACGTCGTACAATCTACACTCGACCACCCCCGAGTGAAATTGATCACCAGAAATTGGCAATGTCACCATTAAGCTGACTCTTTCAGCTTGACGGCCCCACGTAATCACTAATGTGCCCTGACATCCACTCTCATAGAGAGTCACTAAAACTCACTTGTCAGTCCAAGCCGACACCACAAGCCATACTGTCACCACCAAGATTTACCACCCTAGTAAAGCGCCAATCAGTAACAAATCAGTGTCAACACATCATACTACAACGTCCGTCAATGTAGCACAAGATCAACAACATGATCTCCCCTCGCAGGGCAAACTCAATCCTGCAACAAATACCAACTGCAGTAACCACAACTATCACCCCATCAGCGATTCCAGATGCTGGTAAGGTCACGACAAGGTAACATCTCGCCGCAAAGCAACTTGCGGTCACACTAATCCACCAATTCACTCATCCTGAGTATACGCATACCGTCATCACACTCAATCAGACGGTGCAACTGGAACACATTGAACACCAGCCTAGCAGTGATCACACAACTCAACACTAGAGTTATACTAGCCAACCATGGCTAAGAGCACCTGCTCAAACAATCACTGAAATCATCAGAATCACTCTGCACAGTGCATCGTGTTCAATGTCCAGTTCACGTTCACAACTCATCCAATGGTATCAGGATTAAGCCGACTACTAACACGTTCACCAACGTACTACTGGTATAACCCGTGTACCGTCACCCGACACCACAAGTCTGCAAAGTATCATACTCCAAACCATGTGCAAGGTACATACATCTATCCATTGACAAGACCACAACCACCTAGGTCATAGTCAAACACGTTCCAATAATGGAGTCCATTTGCCCAAACCAGCAAGAGACAAATCGAAACTCCACCCATCATCTAGTTCCAATTCCAAATCCGAATCCGCAATTTCGTAAGAAATTCCGAATCCAAACCCGTACATCACATTTTTAATTCATGTCCAAATCCGAATCCGAAATCATTATTCCAGAAGCTAGCATTTGAAATAATCATTCCGCACCCAAATCCAGTATTCCACTTTCAAGTTCCAAAATCGAATCCTGAATCGTCACTCAGAAATTCGATTCCAAAACCCGAAATCTCGTTCACGTCCACTCGGACTCACCAAAACCGAACCTATCGGTTACCCGTTCATTATACTCGGTTGACTTCATAAGGAAGCCAATCCAACAACCACACGGTTAAGGTTGACAAAATCCGACCACTTCGGAAACCTACTCACTCGAGTAATACACCATAAAGGGCTCCACTTCGAAAAGAAGTTCAGTCCCGTCATTTACGACTCACATACCGGAGTAATAGTGATAAACTCTCACCTCATCTGGGTCATCAAAATCACGACCCAGATCCATCACTACGTCAGTCGACCATGAGCATCACGATCCTAGATCGTCACGATGCCCAATGTCCACGACATCACAAACCCGATCCACCTAGGATCCACACGGTTAAGTACTAGGAACCATAGGGTCTTACACCCTCATCTAATTCGCGTACTGTCACAACATTTGACAACTAACGCACACAATTAGAAAGTTCAGTCAACGACGAGACATGCCGCGACTGTGGGTTCTCACTGATTACCTCATATCTATCCTTGCCATCCCACCTAGGGAAAAACCACGGATGATCCAAAACAATGACACCAATACTCATCCTACGTGGATGCAAACAAAACTCAATGCACTCCCCACGCCATGTGATCCAACATCGTCTGCCACCAAGCAGAAAATAAGAAGTCACCCCTGATGACTTCAGAATACCTAATCTCAATGCGGAAAACCCGCAATCCTCCTCAAACACAACCTCTCACGATTCCGTAGGTCCAACCATGTTGGAACCATCGGACTCGGACACCAACCACGTGTCCCCTTTGGACTGGTTACTGACACATACCCAACTCGACGAAGGCATAACCCGACTCGTGACTCATCGTCAGCACAACACCGGCACCAACACTGGCACCCAAACAACAGTATCAGTATGAGCACACCGTGTGCAAAACTGACAACCCTGGATCTCCGCTCATAACAAGCGACGACCCCGTACCTCTGCTCGTATAGGAGGAACTCTGCCTCCCTCATACCCAACAACTCTGGGTACACTCACCCTGACAACTCATGTGAGAAATGGAAACGTCCCCTAAATGTCCCCCAATTCTCAGCAACCATTCGCCAGCACACATTTCCGCACAAGGAATTTACTGAGAATATTCTCATCCTGGGTCCAACCTACCCAATTGTGCTACCTTCCAAGCCTCTGGATCCAACAAATCCTGGGACCCACAAGAATACTGATTCGACAATTAGTAAGCCGTAGCTACACAAATTAATATATGACCCACAAACCAAGGTCAATTACATTCCGAGATTAATCACAAGGTCTCAAATACCCTAATATACCCATCTCACTACCAGGTCGCGCACCAGGCTCACGTTCCGGAGGTATGGCATGGCAACAGCATCAGCAACCTAGTGCTCTGATACCAATTTGACAGGACCCGTCCCAACTGGACGTCAAAAACCGTACCCAGTCCTGCTCCCGTCTGACAAGTCAACTGAAAGTCCGAAACTACCCTTCAGTACCTGCCAGACAAGGGAATTTTGTGCATGTGCCTGCTCATACCTCCACCTCTGGAATAGTCTCGATCAACGCGCCACGACCTGAAGGGTTAATAAGACAGAAAAGGTGTGAGTGGACAAAAAATGACCTCTTATAAAAACATTTATCAAAATACATTCTTACCCTCCAGTTTTCACAAACTTGCATGCATATCGTAAAACATGAGTGACCGTTAAAATCAAAACATATTTTCCCATGGTCCATAAAACTCATGTTCACCAAATCAGTTCATGTTATAAAACATCAAATCCCGGCTCTCAGGCCAAACCATATGAAAACATAATCACTAGCCACAAAGGCCAAAAACCCGTACTCAATACCAGTACATCATCACAATCAATACCAATCAGCACTAATCACCAGTGCACAAGAAATATATCAATTCAATCAATCCGCACTACCCACAAGTGCATAAAATATCACAAATCACATCTGCACTACTCACAAGTGCAAAATCAATCAAACTGCACTACTCACAAGCGCAAAATCAATCAAACTGCACTACTCACAAGCGCTGCACTACGCGTAGGCCAATATCCAGTCACTCTCTCGGGAATAAACACCTCTGGGCTCAACCCCCTCGGGCTCAGTCACCTCTGGGCGAACACATCCCCAGGATCAGACACCTCCGAGTGGTACATCCAGGCTCAGTCTCATCCGAGAAGCTGACTACCATAGGATCAACTCCCGATCCTACAATCACATCCCCCAAGCTCCGGTCGTCTGGGTAATCCCCCCCAAGCACCGACCGTCTGGGAATATCACCATCACAAAGAAAACCATCCCGGGAATTACATCCCAAAACATTTCAATCAAATCTTGACTTCATACCAAGTCAAGATCATTCTCAACTAGGTCTCAAGCCCAAAATACCTTTTACACATAAACCGTTAAAATCACATTTAAATCAATAGAATAATCCAGAAATCATCAGTGACTTACCAACTAAGTCAAAACATCATTTTAGAAATCATTTAGACTCCGGGCCTAGCCCAAAACATCATTTGCACGTTCCTCGTAAAATGTGCCCGAAAGACTGATTAAAATAATCATAAAATCACAATAAATCATTAATTTCACAATTTCACAAGTGACTCCAAATCCGAGTCAAAATCACTATTCACTTGGGTTCTCATGCCCAAAATAACATTATCACGCAAATCCATGCGTTGCAACCTCCGTTGCCATTTTCACGTAAATCCACGAAATTGACCATTGACTCATTCCCGAGTCATCACATCAATTTCCAATCCATGACTCAACAATCCGAGTCCAACCATTATTTTCAATCAATTTCAATCCCGGACTCATAAACCAAGTCCAAACATCATTTTTACCAAATTTCGTAATATCTCGAAAATCGCCCAAAATAATAATATAATAATCATAAAACCGAGAAATTACCGGATTGAAACACAAATCATGCCCAAGCATATAAAATCATATAATAAGGCATTAGAAATCATATATGCATGCATCACGGTTAGAAAACAAAGTCCACTCACACACACCGTTCAAAACGGTTCGTTTCCGGGCTGCACGTTTTTCCGTAAATTCTGAAAATCACAACTCATGTCCAAAATCATTATAGAGGGTTACTAACATCTCAAAATACAACATATAATTTTCCCCAATTTTTTTCCGAAATTTAAATACGTATTTTAAACGTAAAACAAAACTTCGGATACGCGGAACATTATCGAAACGATATCCGATTTCATCGAAACCAACGTTAAAATGTTCGTTACACTGAGAGGATCAAAAGTCATGTTGACCTCACCTTGAGACTAGGCCGGACGCGCCCTCACGCGCCTCCGTGAGTGGCTGTGCGTGAAAGCCACGCGCCAGCTACAGTACCCTCGTCCTCACCCGTTTGTCTGATAAACGGGTCCTTTAACCCGCGATCAGACCCGGTTCCAATCCTGTCAATTCGACACTAATTTCTTCAATTTAGCATTCAGTTAGTTTCAATCTAAGTTCAATTAGGGTTCTGTAACATCAATTACTTGAAACATTACCTCAATCCTCACGATCAAAGATGAACATTCGAAGAACACCCCGAACACTATTCATCATTCGAACTCCCTCAATTCGATCGATTTCCTTAAATTGATTCAACCACAAGCTTCAATAGACTCAAGTAAACCTTTTCCCCAACTCAATTGAATCAATTCATGGCTCAAACTCCACGACTCAACCTCGGTTCTTCGAAGAACGGCCGTCACTGTGCAACCATGGAGTTTCCACAATGGCCACTGATTTCTCCCAATTGATGAACCCAGAAGCATCAATGGACCATGAGGAATTGTTTCCCCACCTCAATTTCGTCGTTTGATCACACAATGATCACGACTCAAGCTCGATATCTCTCACTGTTACCAAACCCGTTCAGAGCCAAATGAGCCTCAATTCAACTCGTTTTTGATCTGGGTCCACTCGTCTCAACCTCAGGAAGCTATTTCCAAGCTCCAATTCGATCATCACAGCTCAATTCTTCCAATTTGATTTTCCCTCCCAAAACTCAAAATCCGAAATTCAATTCCTCAGCTCTCAAACAATCCCTCGTTTTATCCCAGTTTAATCCATCACTCAAAGCTCACACTTTGGTTCAGAAATGGAAGAGAATTGGAGGTTGGGAGAAAACTGAGTTGTGGGTTGTACACGGTTGAAGAAATTATGGGAGATTAATGGAAATTAGGATTAATTAATTAATTAAACATCATAATTGTGTTTTCCCTAAAACATGGGATCTGGTTTCATGCCTGATTTTAGGGGATGAGTGACACTTGTCACTCATCCAAGTGTGTTCAGTCACCGGGTACTGTTCATATTAAAATATTATTTTATTCCCGGTTCGTTCGGTTAATCGAGTCCGATTCCGTGACTATAACTTCTTCGTCGAATCTCCGATTTCGGCATGCCGCCTGTCGTTGGATTCGTATCGACGAGACCTACGTAACGGTCCTTGGCCCTCGTCCATCGGACCTCCCGATCAAAAAGTCAACATTTGGCCCCTAATATGCCAAATTACCAAAATACCCCTCAACTTCCGCACGCCATAACTTTCACTACGAATGTCGGAATCGAACGTGCCACCTGTCTATGAACTCGTGACGTCCCGAACTACGTCACAGTCATCGTTCAAAGTCCGTTTGACCGCCCGAACTAAAAGTCAACATTTTGCCCATGCTAGGGGCAAAACGGTCATTTTGCACGTTTCGTCCGATTTCACTCAACTAATCCCCGATTAGTCATTCTAATTCATAATTAATTAATATTCAATCCCGATATTCGGGACGGGTCATTACATATATTTATGGGTTTTCTGGCCATCCACCGTGTCTGCCAGCCTATCCTTCACTCACTCTCACTCTCTGTGTCCCTCAACATGCATTAGTTTGTGACAACAATGAAGAAATGGGAATAGGGTGGGTTTAATGTATGGTTAACAAAGGGGGAGGGATATGCATGAATGTGGGGTTATGGGCCAATAGGGTGAGTGACAAGTGTCACTCATCCTATGGTCCCAACTAGATATTTTAGGGCCTACTAACCAACAGACCAAAGTTAACCCTTCTCGTAAAACATGCAACCATAAATTCGCCTAAAATGTTCCCTGACCCGTAAAATCATCGTACGACGTCCAAATTTATCGTGCCTCTTGTCTACATAATCGTAATCCTGTGATCTACGCAACGAACCTTGGTAAATGCGCAAATAACTTCCTGAGTCAAAAGTTAACATTTTTCCCGTCTAGTGGCAAAATCTTCATTTTACCTTAACTAATCCTAATTATTCTCGATAATTTTCTGATAATCTCGTGATTACGGGACGAGTCGTTATAATATGGGTCTAGGCCTATGGGTTCTTTGAGTTTGTAAGTAGACTTTGGGCTTGCTTATTGGGTTTTTTTTCATGTGGAATTTGGCCTATCGCGTTTGATCTAGTATGTTGTCAATAGAAATCCCCTAAGTTCTTAAACGTGGTGGAATTTCTCAATTAAGGACTTGTTAAGTTTTTCGGATTTGGTGGAGAGATACACCTCTAGTCCTCTAAGTACCAAGTGAAGAAAGGCACCGAGTTACTTCTCTTGGTAGGCTAACCGATGGTTATTGAGGCGGTAAGGTAGGGCCTGAAACTGTGTGTGGCTTGTATGGGTGATGTGCTATTAGGTCGGTGTGCAACTCATTGACAAACTTGTTCACTAGGTGTTATAAAAGGGTGCTCCAACATATCAGCATAAGAATTTGACTGACCTGCATGCTGACTCGGTGAGCTAGGTTATTAGAAGAGTGAGTGGCTGATAATGGACAGGTTGGTACGTTTTTCATGTTGCGGGCCGATTAGTGTCCGATAGGCTTTGGTTAGGGCGCATGGTCAAGCGTGTGGCTGGTGCATGCGTGAAAATTGTCTTCCTGTGGTATGTTTTATTTTTACCAAGACAACATTCCGTATTCCAACTTGGCCTTTATAAATAGTGTACGATTGATTTGAAAAAATAAATTTCACTTTTATCTCTTGTTTTGCAAAGCCATTACCAAATTACCGAGGTGATTTTCGATGAGTGGTTGATGACGGTCGGTGTGGTGGTGTGATTTCCAACGAACCAACTCCTCTATGAAAAAACAAGGTAAACTATCTTGTCCTTTGTGTTTTGAATCAAAGTTAAGTTTTTGGATGAACTGGTGAAAAACTGGTGGTCGGATGGTGATGGGATCCATATAGACTTAGTAGTTGGTCATAGAGCCCTTTTTCTTCTTCTTTCCTAGATTGTAAAATGTCAAACCAAGATAGCCAATCCAACGAGGCACAAGACTTTGACAATGGTGGCAAGTAGGTGGAATCGTGTAGCTATTCTCCACCATTGTTGGGAGGACAACCGAGTGGAGTAGTGTATACGGATATCAATTACGCGATGCATGCTCGGGGTAACCATCTTGTGGTTGGGACCTTGAAGTGGAGGAAATGGAGGATCAGTTGGAAAAGAATATGCGAGTGAAGAGACGCACAATGGAGATTAAGTCGGGTCGCCATAGTGGTAAGGTGACATGTAGGAGGGAATCGAGCAGTGAAATTTTCCACTAAAAGAGGTCGAGTTCACAGTGGATGAGCTAGTTAGGAAGGAGACCCAGGCTAGTCTGAACAAATGGCATGCAACCTAGGGCTCCTAGACGATATGGAGTTTAAGGTGGTCGAAGCTAATAAGGTGCCGAATGACCCTTCATTGAGCAATGCGCTCTTCTACCTAGAGTTGTATATGCATAATGTGAGGTTCCATCTACATCTATGGCTTCAAAAAATTATGAAGAAGAGAGGGGTATCCATCAGTTAGCTCAATCAAAATTTGTGGCTTTTGTTGATCACTCTGTATGATGCGTTCAAGAGGACGGGCATGCCTAGCCAACTTATGGGTAAATGATGCACTTGTATGAGTTTGGCTAGCAGTAGTAGACTAGGGGTTGGGTGCATGCTCGGTGCTGAGAGAAGGGCCTCTATGGGGAGTTCATCCATAATTTGGAATTTTCACAAATGACAGAGAAAATCCAGTTCGCCTTTATCGGTGGGGACTATGATGGAAAGGGAATTCCTTTCAAGATTCAGAAATTAGGTGACCCCTGTTTGTTTTAATGTGTTTTCTATGTCTTCTCTTTGTTTTTCTTTATTTGGGTTTGACCAATTGTCAGTGTTGTTAGTGTTCCACCTTTGGTAGAGTGTTACAAGGAGCATAAGAAGATCTAACGTTTGGTCAAGATGACGCTCAACATTGTCCATCACAATCGCTATATCTTTCGTCTGCCATGAGTCCTTATGAAGGTCGACCTTATCCACTCGATGGGTATGTCTTCACTTATTTATGTCTTTTTTATCTGCTAAGTATGTGGATCAGTATACTGATAGTGGTTTGTGTTTATATGCAGATATGCCGAAGAACACAAAGAAGCATATCTAAAATAGTACCGGCGAGGTATTGAAGGCTAATCACATGCAAATGTAGATCTAGATGAGAGTGACTTGATGTCAGATCTTGATATGACTTCTCCTTCTCAAAAAAGGTCGGCTTCAAGCTAGAAGCTGAAGAAGGCACTGGCAGAGGGTGGGTTATCTACTTCGTGGGCCCAACCTAGAGTAGCTATATTACCTAGAAGAAGTGGAAGGCCAAGAAGGTTGTCGTCCAACTAGTGTACCAACTATACCAGTTATGAATTTGGACCAAGAGAAAGAGGTGGAGCCTATCAAAAGGCACATTATGAAGGATGTGGGTCCACCAAAGATGACTGTTGGGTAGAATGTCCCTTTCACCAAGCAGATTACTAACTCCGATGAGATACCTGGGTGCTGGAGCAAACCTACGTTTGAAGGCAATGTGTGCGCCGCGCATAGCTCATAATGAGTGGTGGGTCTGGGCCCTTGTTCCTTGGTTTGAACTTCTCAATTCCTTCTCCTCTATTTCTTTTTCCTTTATTTCCCTTATGGCATGGCCTTGGTCAACAAGAGGATGAGTTGGCCAACCATGCTAAATTTGATCTCAGTGCGTTCACCAAAAAAGGGGCAGACTTGGGACAATGTGTCAGTCGGTGTTAAGGAAAAGATGTTGCCGATAATCAATCGCGTCGCTATTGGTCATCTATGGAGCTGTCTAAGGTAGACGGGATGCGCGAGTCGAGGATGTCCAGATTGCCTCCCGCATAAGTCTTCTCTGTCTTTTTTTGCACTTGTGTTTATTTTGACAATGTTTTCTCTTACTAACATGTTTATTGTTTGGTTTGTTCAGTCAGATGTTCAACAACTCCAATCATGCTCTAAAGCATATGGTTGATACGAAAAAATGAAGTACTAAAGTAAACACAAAATCAAACTCACACTTAAGGAAAACATATGCAATTAAAAACCATTTCTGTTGATGTAGCATTGGTAAATAGGGATCATTCTAACTGGGGATTGGGGGTATCTATGTATGAAAACGTTTGGAGTTTTGAATGTGGATAAGAAGATAGTATCTAAAGTCCTACGTAATTAAGAGTTAAACTAACCTAATCTATTATTTACATGTGGTTAACTCTTTCTTTATTCCTTACTCATTCATGAATTATATTAACTTCAAACCTACGAAATTCTATAACATTAGTTCTACTAGATGGTTGCATATTCATAAATATGTGCATGGGACACCCGACGACACTTTCAATAATAGACTAGGGAACACCTCGTATCAAGCATTAAGAACCAATATACAAACATAACAAAGACTAAAATACTAGAACAAATGGAAGATTTATACAAAATCAACACAAAGCATAAAACCAAGATAAGATTAATAATCAAATCATAGAAAGGATATTCATGCAAAATGATAACTACGAAGTAAGAGGTCGTGTTACACTTTTTCTCCCAAGGAGCCCAAAGGATATGAAGTGATGGAACTCGGTCATATTATACTTTTTCTCCTGAGTAGCCCACGGATACGGAGTGATGGAACTCTTGGGTGAGACAATAGGGAACACCCAACTATGCCACGAACGAAGAGTAAAAGATGGAGTATGATGTAATTAATCTTGCAAAGTAATATTGATTATATAAATTGGAAAGTTTGGTCAAGTAGAATTTCGGTACAAAAATGAGTGACTCTTTACATTTAGTCTAAGCCTCCCGATTTATAGGAGAAAATTATTTCTAAAAAATATAGGAGTTTACAATTTGTTCTACAAGGAAAAGGTTTCCTAAATATCTATGAAATCTAATTAAAAACATTTCCTACAAGTAAAAGTAATAAAAATAATAATACAAAAGGAAATATGATTGAAATCCTTATACAATATGGAGAATAAGTGTGAATGCAAGAGAATGAAATTCGGTGGTCAAACAGCAGTCAAAGGCAGAGGGGAAGGCTGTGAATTGCTTCAGTGCACGCACGCCGAAGATGGTGTCTCTAGATTGGTAGGCGTGCGATGAAGTCAAATCGGGCACTGTAATGGAATTCGGTTAAAATCTTACATGAGCACTTATATGATTTGGATGAGCTCAATAGAAAGCGTAATGAAAATTAGGGGTCGTCATTGCGCAGTTTAATATGGATATTGATAATATCTAAATTCAAACTGTTAAAATCTTAATGGTTTGATATGGTTTGGATTCTCTAAAATTAGAAATGAAACTATTTCGATCCAAACCGTTAGTAACGGTATGGTTTGGATCTCGATAACGTTTTAAACCGTTTAGGCATAAAAAGAAATACACCAAGGAACTCTATAATACATATAATTATCGAATTAAAACCTCTATAACACACACATGAATCCAACATGTATAACTCACAGCCTCCATTGAGATAAATAAAAAAAATTAGAAACAAAGTGATGGGATGCGTTGAGATAATCCATTATTGGGCTACATAGTTTGGAGGATATATAAACAGTTAACACTCAAACTAATGCTAATGGGTTGGATTGCAAATAACTCATAGAGACTCATTTTTTTTTTCATTTTTTCTGTTGATTTTTGTTTACATATTTTTGGCTTCCTTTATTTAATTATTCTTACTTTGTATTAATAATGGATTTAAAAAGTAATATAAAGTAATATATTCGTTAACGATCCGATTCAGATTTAATGGACTTTCAAATTGAAAATCCAAATCCAAACCGTTATTAACAGAGCGGTTTGGATTCTCAAACCATTTGATTTTCATCTAGTCATGACGGGACCCTCTCCAAAAACATCTTGATACTCGTGAAAGCACATGATCCTGTCTGACACAAAAACCCTAAATCCGCGAAGTACCCTTAGTCTAATAAAAAATACGAAAACAGTGTCAGATAAGGGGTAAACCAACAATAGTGGCTCTCCGGGTGTCATTGCCCACACCAACCCACTGATTCTAGAAGCGAGGTACACCCGGTTACTTGACCTCTATCATAACCCAGGATAATATAATATCCCAACCATCGATAACCTTCTTGACTAACCCCCGTGATCAACCGGTAACCCACAAGCTTCACTGCCTCCGCCCGATTCCCCTACGTAAACCCCAACTCACACTAAAGTCCCCTTTTGGTACCCCAAATCACTTGTATACCCGATCTACAATCCCATATAATCTATAGTCCTACTCTGATATGCCTACTCATCTAGAGTGCACCTCAAAAGATACCCCGAAAAATTCAAACATGTGGTAAATTATACTCAATCCGGAGTATTGTTAATAAAAAATACACCAACTAGTGTCCATATGTCTTAACCACGGAACCACTAAGTTCATAGAACCCTAAAAATACACCGTAACTTAGAAGCCCCGACCCCTGGTCCAAAACCCACCCTGAACAAGGTAAAAAATTTGGAAAAAGCTCTAATAGGGCTCCAAAATGCCTCGAAACCACCAAAAACAGGTCCAGAAGGTTAAAAATCTTTGGATACACCACCATGTGCCATCGAACAGGCCCACAACTTATTATGCATCGATAGACTTCCCATGCTCATCCACGCACCGGCTACAATACCCTATGCATGCCCACACACCTGCTACAGTGCCCACTCGTGCTGACTTAGCACTAATGTCGCACTGACACACTAACTCCCTCTTGCCACATGACACTGACGTAGCAGCCACGTGGCACCTAACACCCTGCCCCATGGTACCATGCCATGCTTTCCACGTGGCTTGACACACTGCCACGTGGTCTGACATAATGCCACGCAGCACCCCGCCATGTGGTACTGACGTCACTCTGCTGATGTCGCCATGATGTCATGTTAGTGTCACCTAGTGATTTCATCATGATGTCATGTTAACATTACTACCTAGATTGAGAAGGCGACCAGCGCCGCCGTGTGTCGCCGTTTAGTTTGGCCGAACACACCCATTTTTTTTGGCCGACCTTTAAGATTTTTCCATTTTTTTCCTTTTCTCCACCAAATTAAAGGTTCCATACATGGAAATTCATCTATGCACTTCCAGGAACTCAAGTCTAAGGTTAAAACCAAAAAAAAAAACATGCATGGTTTAGCTATACTTGGGTCGTGAAGATTTTGGCCATCCTCTTCATTGATCCGCCACCTCCGGCCATGATCCCCCTAGATCTGGCCATCAAACTGACTCAAAGTCATCCAAGCAACCCACTTATGGCTTCAGAATCCATTTTCTCGGCCACCAAATATGTAGAAAAAGATTATTGTGGGAAGGTATTTCGCACAGGTAGGAGGAGAAAGTGAATTAAGAGCAAGTGCCTAATTGCCTGTGGAAAGAGAGTGTGCCATCGCTAAATACCCTATACCTCCCTAAATTTACCATTATGCCCTTAATGTTTTAGGCCCGTAACTTTGGTTCAGGGGCTCCAATTTTTGCGTACCACCCATCCACGAACTTGTGAGCTCGAGACCTACACATCATTCAAAGGAAAATATCCAAACATGTTTTCAAGAGAAAATTCTGGGACGTCAAGCGGGGCTCCAGATCTCGAGATTGATGAGATGGTAGTCAATCTCAGGCATCGAGCAGGGCTCAATATCTTGAGATTGGTTCTGATTCAAACATCGAGCAAGGCTCTGTATCTTGCATCAATATACACTTAGACGTAGAGCTAGGCTCTGTATCCCGAGTGGTTATATGTGAATAGTGGTTAGTCTCAGACGTCGAGCTAGACTCTGTATACTATGACTAGCATTGTGGTGACGACTCAGACATCAAGCTGGGCTCTATATCCTAAGTCGATTTCCCACACAAACAGTGGTTGACCTACTAGTAGTACAAATACTTCGGGGGAATATTGTTAGTTGATGTGATTGGTATTGTTTTGGATTTGACTCAGATGGTGACTCAATGGCCGACGGGTAGTGTAGATATGTGATGGAGTTAGTGTTTGAAAAAATAATTGGTTGAGCCTGATTATGGATAGATAGAGTACGAGTTACGTAGGTAATTTTGAAAATGCCTGGTGTGATATTTCTTAAGTAAATTCCGAGTATGCGAGATTTCGGAATTGGTTATTGAGATGATAGTTGGTTAAGATTGGATTTGTTCCAAAATTTCGAGGACGAAATTTATTAAGAGAGGTATACTGTAAAAACCTGAAAATTCGAGAAAGATAAAATTTGGAAAAATTAAACGAAAAATGACAGTTTTTCTCCTAATTGGTCAACTATTTACTTTTTTATCGGAAAAATGTGTGGACGATTTTAAAGGACCATTACAAACGTCTCGAACTCCTGAGTACATAGATAAATAGTATGTCAAAAATGGAGTTCGAATAGATTTATTTTTGGTCTAGTTGGTGTAGGGGCATTTTGGTCATTTTGGTCACAAGGGTATTTTGGTAATTTTGCATGAAAAACCTAGTATACTCTAGAAATTTCCTAACATTCTTTATTATTCCCCTCAAAACTCTTCCACCGACATGCCCATTTTATATATATGGGTGTGTATATGGTTTTGACAAATTTGGCGGGTGGAAGTCGAAAGAAAGAAAAAAAAAAGGTGAACTTGTGTGAGGAGAACGAAAACATCCAGAAGAGGCGAAAAAAGGAAAGCTAGGAGGGAATGATGAAGATGAGAGAAAGGAAGAAAGATGGGGAAGGTCTGGGATGAACCTAGCACCTAACCCGATGGAGCCCAAATTGAGCCGCGAATTGTGAACTGGTCTTGGTAGCTTCCTAGCGTCCAACCAGGGATGATGGGTTAACTGAGTTCTTAAGGTCACTTTGAGACAGAAATATGGTGGTTTGGATAGGTAGGGAGGGCTGGAGAGGTGCTGGAACTCGGGCCGAATATCCAAGAATCCAACCACGAATTCAAGGTGAGTTTTTCCATATTTAACATCGTAGATCTTTTTTTGGTATTGCTAACATGTAATTAGACATCTAAAACACAAAAATCGGATGTGCAAATTAGGGTTTAGAACCGAGTTTGGTCGTAAGGTCGTGCGACCCGAGTTGCAGACCTGACTCAAGGTTGCCGGTGATAGGCCACGCGTGAGACTCATACGCGAAGACCTGCACCGACGCGTGGGGGGGCGTGCAGTGATCCCTCAAGTGACAGTGAACTAAGTACTTGGATAATAAAAGAGTATAATGGTGGTTATAAATGGACATGCTTATGGGAAGAACTAAGTACATTTTGGAGGCGTATGTAGTATAAATACATGGGAATAACTTATAGATGATTGTTTACTTTCTTATATGAATTTATATAAAATTCTAGTCATGAAAAATAGTGTAATTATAACAAATATCCTATGTTTTATGGATATGATATTTATTCAAATTGTGGTACATTGTTGGGAGGATCATTTATGTAAATTGTTCAAGGTTAATGTTGGTAATTTGATGTTGAGTATGAAATATGAAGAAATGTTTAGAAGTAAGTCTTAAGGCTAATGATGATATGATAGTTTGTGTTCAGGAGACTATGGAAAAAGATTAAGGAAATTCAATTGTGCTGGGTGGTTATATTAGTAGACTTTATCTTTGTATAATGATATTATATAATAACAAAAATTGGGAATAACTAAGATCTCATAATAAATTGTCTTATAAATTTGTGATTATTAATATAATTTGTTGATACCATATCGATCAACCAGGGTAAGACTCGGAAGATCACTCAGACTAGGCCCGACCCACTGTCAAGGCCTTTCATAGCATGCAAGCCCACTTGAAGCAAGCCTAGGACCCATGATATATGGAGGAAGGCCCATCAAGGCCGATGTACAAAGCCCACCCATGTGGCACGTGACCTAACCCCAGACATTTCCTATAAATAGCGAGCCATCCTCCCTCATTGGAACTGGTTCTCCACTCTCTCTATAGAGTGAGCTCTCACCTCTCTCTACCATCTCACTCCTCCTTTACTTGACTCTTCAGTCTTCTCATGGCCCATTGGAACTGGGTGAACCGCATACATCATGTGTTTTTAGGTCTATTTCAGATCACCCCTACAACCTCATAATCTAATCAGCAGGCTTCCAATCAGCACTCTTGCAGGTCCGGATACCCCTCAACAAGTCTTATGTCCCCCAGTAGGAATTTTAACTAAGTTCCTCCCACTAGATCACATACCTCTACTCCATCTACCTGCAGATTGAAGGTCTGTCGAGTAGGATAATGGCGAGTTCAATGACACTTTCCATGGAGATCACACTAGGATCAGAATAGAAATGGTCCCCGAGGATAAAATGACAAGACCTCACCCGAAATGCACTAGACAAGTACATTCAGGCTCTACTCCCATCTGACAAGAATCAAAATATACGCATGAAATCTTGTTAGATAAGGGATACACATAAGTTTCTCTAGTTCATGCCTCTGCCTCCTGAGCCTCGATTCCCCTGCAATGCTCCTAGAGGGTAACAAACCAAGAAAACGTGTGAGTGGACAAAAGAAATAGTTTAAAACATAGTTTGAAAACATCTAACATTTACCCTCCGTTTTTCAAAACCAGGCATACATACGAAAACCCTTTCACTTCGATTAAAATGAAACACAATTTATAATTCTCGAAATACATGAAAACACCCGTAAAGCACTTAACCGTAAATACAAACCAACCCAACCATGAAATACTAACTCATTACAGACACAATAGTCATTTTACATCAATGCCACATAACCGAATCATAACCAGTATCACATAAATCTACACATGTCGCAATCATCCATCCTCGATGCACAATAACAAACAACAACCAACTGTCCCACAATGAGGCACACCACAAACTCATATACATACAACTCATGATCAATACATAAGCACCACATCAATCATCATATCACAAGTGCACTACTGATAGGAATACCATATACTCACTCGGGAACTAGAGCCACATGCTTGACGTCCGAGTCATCACAACACAGTCTCAGGAACATGTATGAGACTACCAAATCATAATACCAAAACATATCCACATCAGATATCACAATCATAATCTCACACAGTACCAGTCTTAGGATTCGGAGGCCCCAGCTCGACGTCTGAGACTCACATCTAATCAACACAAGCACAAAAACATTTTGCATGCATAATAATTTAGGCAAAAGAAAGTCCACTCACACACTGTCCTATAACCGAATCCCGCTTTGCGAGCATTTCCGTAATTTCCAGGAATCTCAGAACCTATAATAAATCACATCTAAAGATCATTAAACATCCCATATAATTTCTATTTTAATCCCACAATTTTTTGGGATTTTTAAATAGATTTAAAATGACACTTAAAGCTTTGGACATCAAAACTACCCAGAGATGATATCTTATTGCCTCGAAACTTGCGCCAAAATGTCTGTATCATCAAAATGATGAAAAATCATGTTAGCTGTACACTCAAACTCGTTGGCACACGCCCCCATGTGTCGCCTAAAGCGGCTGTGTGTGAAGCCCAAGCACCCAGCTATAGCATCGTCGTCCTAACCTATTTCTCTGGTTTTCTAGGTCGTCCGACCCGGCGACCTGAACCTGTCCTAAAATCTTGAATTCTCAACCGTTTTTCAAGATATTTTTACTAACCCACTGTAAATTAGACCAGGAAGAGATCTGTATGAACAAAGTGGAAGGAAACTTACTCAGAATTTTCCACCAAACGATGAACTCACGGCCAGGATGCACCCTTAATGTTCGATTGATCCTAGGGCTCAAAACCGTGTCTCACAGGCTGGTTAAGGTTGTAATGACCAGAGGAAGACGATAATGAGGTCGTTTCCAAGCTTCCTCGTCGAAAACTGGGTTGGACACTCCAAACCTGAAATTAACCTTCATGGGTTTTCATCTCTCACTCCCTCACATTCCAAGTTTGACACATCCCTCTCCTTCTTCCTTTTACTTCCACTTCTCCCCACTCTCTTATCCTCTCCCCTCTGCTCTTCTCTTCCTCGTCTCTTCGATTTTCTATGTTTTTCTTTCTTGACACATCTTAGAAAATGACTGCATCCTACAAAGTACTTGAAGTTCATTCTGTTACATTATTAACAAAGTAAACGAAGAACTCTATTTCTCTATTAGAAAAGTGGACTTATTTTTCGCAGCCTATACGTGCATACGGAAAACTAAAGGACCACACAACACACACAACACTTGAAAGCAATCACACATAAACACTCATAAGCCGATGGTACCAAAACCAAACAGATAAGGGACACCTGTCCTTATCCAATTCAACCACCACAAAAATCACAAAAAGAAAACAAAAATACCAAAATGCCCTTCCTTGCCAAATTATCATAATGCTCCTATACCACCTAGACCCGGATCGATACTGTCTGAACTCCGTTTCGGAATGATCGATACTCGAGAGGTCGAATCCTTTCCAACGGCGCTTACGAAATCGCCAAAAGTTGTCTCGGTTAAAAGTCAACTTTTGACTTTTGGTACTTAGGGGAAAAATGGTCATTTTAAACCCCTTGAATGTACGGGTCATTATAGCCTACCCTCTATAAAGAAATTTCATCCTCGAATATTTCAATTAAGTGAAATCCATATTTCAGTTCTAATCGAAAATCCAAATCAATCCTACGAGCACAAGTTCACATATGGTTCACAATACAATGCACCAATCTCGAGGAATCTCACATGTACATTACACGACCATATCTTAACTCCAATCCACATACTTATCGTGATCACAATATCTTAAATATTTCCCGAGCCCTCATTCTATATCCAGCACTAAAACTCAAAACCTTATCCAATCGCATTTTTCGGCTCCTTCTCGAGCCTTAATCCTTACGCCTGACTCCTTATGAATCCTTATCCACAATCCTGACCCATGTATGAGTCCTTATCCAACATGACCATGCCTACAACCAACACATACATGAACATACTGATACAAATAGCTCAGAATTAATTCACCTCACAATGCACGGGGCTCATCTACTCGCCTCATCTCATCACAAGGTCGTGCACGGGGATCGCAACTCGGAGGCATGAAATCAACAACACAACAGAACCTTAGCTCTCATAGTTTACAAGACCCCACCCGTTATACACTAGACAAGTACACTCAAGCCCTACTTCTGTAATGACCCGTCCCGAATTCCGGGATAGATTAGTGACTAATCAAGGATTAGTGAGGTTATTAACCCAAAATTGTGGATCTCACATTGATTGGTGAGATTTGGATTAAAATAATATTATTTATATTATTTTATAATTCCCCCTCATCTCATCTTTTCAACCCAGCCATCCATCCTTATCCTTCCTCTCATCTCCACCGTCCATCTTTCTTTCTCTATCTCTCTCTCTCTCTCTCTCTCTCTCTCTCTCTCTCTCTCTCTCTCTCTCTCTCTCTTTTCTGATCATCATCATCATCATCATCATCATCTAACTTAATCTCTCATTCCTCTCTCCTTTCCCGCGACCACCATTTCTATTTCTTCTTCTTTTCTTTCAAAAACCGAACATACATATCACCACCACCACCCCATCTCATCTTCATCTACTTTTATGAACGACTGACCATGAGAGAGTGACCTGAGGGACTAAGGACGAAGGGGAGACGACGGCCCACGGCGGAGGAAACTCTAAACCGTGAGGTAAGGATTCAAAATTTTGGACTTTAAGTTTTAAGGAGCCGTGGTCGAGTTTAATGGTTGGGTCTTGTTTCTGGGGACCTTCAGAGAAGCTTTGTATGGATTTCGAGGGCTAGGAAGACTGGAGGCCAGGGCGGCGATCGGTTGCAGGTGGCCAGTTCAGGCTTTGATCATGGAGGTACGATTTCGACCCGTTTCTTCTGTTTATAATGGCTGAATTAATTTGGTTTGTTGTTAGGAACATTTAGGAATAAAAATGGGGAGAAATAGAGTGAAAATAAGTGAGAATGAATCGTTAACCGTGATCGCCGGTTCGGTTGGACCAAACCGATTCGAACCGGTCTGAACTGGGTCTGTCAAGAGGTTAGGGGTGACACTTTTTGGCGCGTGGGTTTCACACACAGGGCGATTCAAACCGTGCATGGGGGCATGTGAGGGATATTTTAGGAAAGTTTCCAACATGTGAATTACTCTATTCAATGTAACGAACATTTTCGGACTGATTTCGTGTCGATCGGACACCGTCTTGATATTGTTCGGGACATCCGAAGGTTTAGAATTGAGTTTAAAATTACTTAAAAATTTGGAAAAATTACGGGGCTTTATTGAAAGGTTAATAAGGTAGTTAGTAACTCTCTAAAGTGATTTGGATAGGTTTGGGAGTCCCCGTGACGGTGTTTAGCCCGGGAGAGCCGTATGGCACTCGTATCGAGGCTGCAGCTCGGACAGTCTATGGGTGGACCTTGTTTTCTAAATTGATGCATGCATAAATGTTTGTTATGTGTTTTAATACTTGTTTTGTGATGCCATGAGTGCATTTGTGTGTGGTTATGTATTGGCACGTATTTCAAGGTTTCAGCCTTATATGGTGCCTATACGGGTTTGTATTTCTACAATGGTTTAAATGAAATGGTTTTGGGTTTTGAAAAGGATAAACTCGGGCATGAGACCCATTTGGTTTTGTCTCGGGTATGTAGCCCTATTTATAAAATGACCTACGGGTCTGAGTCGTTGTCGCGGCGAGTGCTATGTGCACGGCGACGGACGATACGACGCTCGCCTATGGACTGGGATGTGTTCCTTCCGGAGAGGTCATGATGCACGAAGCGTTGTCGAGTAGCCACTGGATGCTCGAATTCTGAGTGCCGACGGTTCAGGATGTCGATCGGTAATAAGTGCACCATTATCTAGTGGTGGTCTTGTCGGCTGATTCGTTCACGGCGACATACCAGGATTGAGGGCGGTCCTGGACGAATGGTTCCATGCATCACTACGATCGAAATCATGACTGACCCTAAGATATCGAGTACGATGCCCAGTTGAATCATGAGTTCGGGCACGAGGCCCAGTTACTTTACGTTTGTGATTTCGGGTCGGGGACCCTAAATGGATTTCCAGATTCATGACGGTTTATGGGAACTGGGCATGAATCCTTTCAAAGGTTTTAAGAATATTTTCATTATATATATATTCATATACCTTCCTTATTTGGAATGTCTCCTCCGGGGAGGGTCGTTGGCCTAGGTGGACCCCGGAGTAGTCATGAAGCAGTAACTAAGTGGAGTCGCCCCCGTTGGGTACCTTACTCTCAGGAAGGCGTATTATTATAACGCCAGGGAGGGTCATTGATCTACGGACATTGATTTGGGTGGACCCTGGGAGACTTGGGGTTTGAGACCCCAGGTAACACGCTCGTAGCTTTAGAAACCATGGCAGGATTAGTAGCATGATTTATATGTATATGTTATCTGATATATGATGTGTACAGGTTTTGGGCTGAGTCCCACATGGATTTGGGCGGTGGCCCGTGTGATTGGTTTTAATTACGATTTTGGGCTAAGGCCCTAATGGTCTAGTAAATGGTTTTCGAATGCATGCATTCTCTTTAGTGAAGGGTAAAAATGTCTTTATGAAAATGTTTTTATAAATTATTGTTTTGTCCACTCACAGCTTTAAATGTTTTGACTGCCCTTCAGGTTGATCGCGGATGCGGGCTGTAGCAGAGACCAAGACATCACATACCTCCTCCAGATCCTGGCGTACTCTGAAGCCCCAAGCGGGCTAAAGTTGGAATTTCCCTTGTCTGTCACTTCTTGTCAGACGGGATCAGGAACGTCCCGCGTTAATCCCGGGGGGATTTGGGACGGGTTCTGACAACTCCCGTCTAACAAGAATTAAAATATACGCATGAAACCTTGTCAGACATGGGATAAACATAAGTATCTCTAGTTCATGTATTTGCATCCCGAGCCTTGATTCCTGTGCAATACCCTTGGAAGGTCACAAAACTAAGAAAACTGTGAGTGGACAAAAGAAATAGTTTAAAACATAGTTTGAAAACATCTAACATTTTCCCCCTGTTTTCCAAAATCTTGCATGCATACGAAAACCCTTTCACTTTGATTAAAATGAAACATAGTTTAAAATTCTAGTAATATGTGAAAAAGCATTCAAAGCACTTAATTGTAAATCAACAGTTAATTACAAACCAACTCAACTCAACCATGAAATACTAGCACGCCATAGACATAATAGTCATTCACGTCAATGCCACATAATCGAACCATATATAGTATCACATAAATACACACATGTTACAATCATCCATCCTCGATGCATAATAAAAAAAACAACAACCCACTGCCCCACAAGTAGGCACACCACAAACGCATATATAGCCAACTCATCATTTGTAACGACCCGTCCCGGAATTCGGGATTAGATTACTAACTAATCATGATTAGCAGGGTTAATCGGTGATTAGTTGTGCGAAATCGAACGAACGATGCAAAATGACCATTTTTCCCATAGTCGTGGGTAAAACGTTGACTTTTAATTCGGACCGTCAAATGGACTTTGACTAATGACCGTGACGTAGTTTGGGACGTCACGAGTTCATAGATAGGTGGCACGTTCGATTCCGACGTTCGTGGTAAAAGTTATGACGTTCGGAAGTCCAAGGGCATTTTCGTAATTTGGACGAAAAGGGGGAAAATGTTGAGTTTTTGACCGGGATGTCCGATGGCCGAGGGCCAAGGACCGTTAAGAAGGTCTCGATGCCATGAGGGGCATTTCGGTAATTTTTCATAAGGAGGGTAAAATGGTAATTTTGGGCTGCTGCTTTGTACAGTCGTGTATGGGGAACATGATCAGTGCACGGGGGTGGATTGTTTATGTGGTAAATTGATGGGCTGAAGATTTGTTTAATTGATGAGGAAATTGTTTAATCATGTGTGAGTGTGTTGAGTGGGATGCAGGGGAGTTTGGGCAATGCATTCCCTGCCGTTGTGTTTCTGAAACGGGAAGAAAAACAGAGTGCTTCCCACGCGTGATCAGCCTTTCCAAGGCCCAACTGAGTGGATTTGTGAACTGGAAGGTGATGAAGGTGCTGAGAGAAGGGTTCTGGGATTGAGAAAGGAAGAAAATGAGTGAAAAATGGTGAGGGAGAGTTCAGAAAACCCGAAACTGGTTTTTGATAAATTCAAATTTGAATTTCGGTTTTAGGCCAGCCCAAGCCTAATTGAGGTACGAATAAGCTCCCTGAAACCTTAATGAGTCGATCCAAATCAAGTGTGGCCATTTTCGAAGCTCCTGGAGCCATGGACAGACGTGGTGGATGGCCGGAAAATTCGAGCTTGGTGTCGTGGTGATTGAGGAGAGTTCTTGTGAAATTAATTGCGAAATCATCTTTAGGGTGAGTATATGAGGCTTCCTAACTAATCAATTGAAAGAAAACAGTGCCTGTGTGATGAATTGGAACAATGAACCCGATTAGTACTCGTGTTCAATTAAGGTAGTTGTAGGCCGTGTCGATTAGAATGAATGACACAGACCTCTAATTAAGGGTGTTGCGAGTCTATCTGATGGATTAATTGAAGGAATTAAGTGGTTTATCGCAGAGATTGAATCGGGTCAAGACACGGGTTGCAGACCCGTTTACCAGTGGAATCGGGTGAAGGAGATGAACTGTGCTTGGCACTGTAGCAGGCGCGTGGGTGTCACGCGTAACCACTCACGGCGGTGCGTGATGGCGCGTGGGTACGAATTCCAAGGTGAGGTCAACATGACTTTTATCCTATACAATGTAACGAACATTTTAGCGTTGGTTTCGTGTCAATCGGACCCCGTTCCGACATTGTTCGGGATGTCCGAAGATAGTCGAGTTTAAAAATAGTTAAAAATTCGGGAAAATTACAGGACTTGAATGGGAGGTTAATGAAGAGGTGAGTAACCCTCTAATGTGATATCGATAGGTTTGGGAGTCCCGATGTTAGTGGCGAGGCCCGGGAAGGCCGATGGCACGCGTATCGAGGCGCATGGTGAAACGGTCTGCGAGTGGACATTGGTTTTATAAATTCTATGCATCCATAACTATTTCATGATGATTATATTTGTGATTATATGATTTGATTCAGATATTGGTGAATTAATATGATTTCACGCATTTCGGGGCGATTTACGTGTTTGCACGTAAATCGAGGTTTTCCGGTTTTGTACTGATTTCCATATTTGTGGTTTGGATGTGATTTCATGAAACGGTTATAGACTTGATAAAGTAAACTCGGGCTGAGACCTATTTGAGTTATAATATCGGGCCAGGAGCTCAGTTGATTTATAAATGTGATTTCGGGTCGGGGACCCTAAAATGGAATTGAATAAATGATTTTGGTTTTAATAAACCAAGTATTTGGACTTGTGATGGTTTTATGGAAATTCGGGGCAGGGCCCTTGTGATATTTTGGAAATGAAAGATAAACTGTTTTCCATAAACCATCTCGATATGAGGATATGTAATGGCCTCCTCCAGGTGTCTGGGACACTGGGGAAGTCACGGTGCATTACCTGCGAGGGGTCATTGTACGGAGCAGCCAGACCGTATGATGACTCAGGAGCAGGATTGCTATGATTAGACGTCTGGGACGTCAGACATCTGGGATGTTAGAGATATGGACCCGGTGAGACCCCGGGCAACACGCGTCGCTTTAATACCGTGAGATATGACTTCTGGGACGTCAAGCATCTGGGACGCTAAGCATCTAGGATGCCGGAGATGGTAATGTGGTAAATGTGTACCACGGGATTTATGAAACGACTTTTGATTGAAAATGTGTTTGTGGTTTCTGGGCTAAGGCCCTAACGGTTATTTCTAATAAATATTTGATTACTGTTTTTTATACATGCATACGTTTTTACTGAGGGGCATAAATATCTTATAAAATGTATTTTATGAACTTGTTTATATTCGTCCACTCACAACCTTTATTGTTTTTAATGCCCTTCAGGTTGATCGCGGATGCGACTGCAGCAGAGATCGGGACATTGCATGCCTCCTCCATTGATCCTTGCGCACTCTGGGAGCCTGTTGGGGCAGTGGCTTGAGGTTATCCCCTGTCTGACACTCCGTGTCAGACGGCAGCATGACACATCCAGCGGTAATATACAAGCACCACATCAATGATCATATCATAAGTGCACAACTGGTAGGCATACCACATACTCTCTTGGAAAACAGAGCCTCAAGCTCGACATCCGAGTCATCACAACACAATCTCTAGAACCAGAGACTCACTCGACGTCTGAGATTACCAAATCACAATACTAGAACATATCCACATCAGATATCACAATCACAATCTCACACAGTACCAGTCTTAGATTTGGAGCTCTCGACTCGACTTCTGAGACTCACACCCAATCAACACAAGCACAAAAACACTTCACACATCACGTGTAACGGTCCAGATCTCGGAGAAAGGCAAAATTGGGAAAATGTGATGTAAAAAAAAGATTTTTCCCTTGAAAAAGATAAAATGTTAACTTTTTGTTGTAGACCTCTTTTGAAAATTTCGAGAAGACTGTTACAAAGGTCTTGGGATCCTAATTTCATGGATAAGTGGCACACCGAAAATAGTGATCAGGTGAAATAGTTATGGGTCAAAATGTTTGAAGGGAAAAATGTTAATTTTGCCATTAAGTTTTGATCATTTCTAGTATGAACTAGAGTGCCCTAGAAAGTTCTAAACTTATCTTCCCATTTTCCTATACCAACCTACCTTATATATATATATATATATACTGTTTTGAAAAAGGGGGGGGGGGGGGAAAGAAGATATGACTTTGGGTAATCGATGGAGTGGCACCGAACAAGGAAGAAAAATGAGGAAAAGGTGAGAACATGAAAGATAGGAGAAAAGATGAAAGGAAAGATTCTGAGATCAAAGGTGGGAGCAAGATAAGAGGGAGATGGGCAAAATGTGATGGAGGTTGAAGGGGCTGGGAATCTCCAAACTATATCCATGCATGAACTTGTGAAGGCCCGAGAAACGGCCGTGAATTGTCACCATGATCAGTAGACCATGTAACGACTATTTGAGGATCCTTGGAAGTTGATTAAGGTCCTACGATCATTCTGAACAAAGAAAGGAGGGGTGTTGAGCCATGGTACACCGCCCAGTACATAGTAAGGATATTTCTAAAAACATCAAGGTAAGAATCCTTGACGTTATGTTTAATTTTCACGTTGATTGGTGACTATAGATCTCCTCTTAGACCAATTTAGAGTGATTTGAACGTAAAAGGGAGGAAAATAGATGAATTTTGAGGAAGAGGCAGTCAAGTCTGGTCATCGGGTCGGGCTACTCGAGTTGCAGACCCGACTGGGGGTAGCTGGTAATTGTGACTTGCGCATGGAGGCCATTGGTGGCTTTTGGTGGTCCGATCAACGTGAACATTGTTCCTTGTATTTTTCTGGATTTAATGGTATTGAGTTTCTGTTATTTGGATATCTTTTGGTTACAGTTTTAGACGTGCAAATTGTTATGTTTATATTTGGACTTAATTGTGTTTATGAATAATTATAGAATTTAAGTATAATAAATGGGTAATTAACCTTAGTGGTTTTAACGGTTTAATGATAAAAATTTGGAGGTTAGTCTTGAGTTAGTATGTGAGTTTAATTATGGAGAAAGTCTAAAGTGAAGATGTCTTATGGAAAACAAACTAATGTAAATTCATGGATAATGTGGTTATTTACAATCTTTGAGAAGTAATTTGTGATAAGGTAAGTTGGAGGAAGTAGAAAGGGAAATAGCCAAGTAGTCAAGTTTTTTTATTTGGTGATTATTGTAATAATTTTGTTAAGTAATTGACAACATTCTTTGCAATAATAGAACTGAAACTCGGATATGACCGAACTAGTAGAATTCACTCCTTGACGGGGGTAGTGGGTTGGATGTGTGGGATAGCCCCGCAAAGTGGAATTAATTTGGTTTAGTCAATAAAGTTTTGAATCGAATTAAAATTTGTAAAATCCCTTGTCTAGCAAGAAGTTGTCATATGGAAGCAGGATAGGTCTGGTTTTCATGGAAATTAAGATCGGGTCCTGTCATCACTAGTACCAAGAAACGCACTCACATCATATCTCAATAACACACGTCAAATCCATAATCAGAACCTCGGGCATAAGCGCGATACATAATCAACATCGTTCTCTTAAAAAATGCCATCGAAATATATTCGAAAACCCATCCAAAATTCATATAAAAATCACCAAAATCAAATATCATGAAATCTCATGTCATAATTCACATTCCATTCAAAACCAAATGCGAAATGATATCTTAAACATAGTTTGCTAAAACCTCGTAAAGCGTGCAATAAAATATAAATTAAATATTCGTAAAATCAGAGAAATTGATATAAAATCCCATCACTCCAAGTCATCAAAATCACATAGAAACATTTTTAAATCATGTAAGTATGCATGCATAATAGTATAGGGAAAAGAAAGTTCACTCACACACCATCCATATAATTGAATCCCGTTTTGCAAGTATTTCCTTAATTTCTGGGAATCTCAGAACCTAACATAAATCACATCTAAATATCATTAACCATCCTATATAACTTCTATTTTAATCCCAATTTTTTTGGGGATTTTTAAAATAATTTAAAACAACATTTAAAGAAAACTACACTGAGACGGTATATGATTGCCTCGAAACCTGTGCCAAAATGTCAATAACATCGAAATGATGAAAAAACATGTTGGTCGTACACTCAAACTCGCTGGCATGTTCCCCCACGCTCTGCCTATAGCTACAGTGTCGTCATCTAGCCTGTTTCTCTGGTTTTTTGGGTCGCCCGACCCGACGACCCAAGCCGATCCTAAAATCCTAAATTCTCAACCGTTTTTCAAGCTATTTCGAATAAACCACTCTAAATAAGACCAGGAAGAGATGTATGATCAACGTGCAAGGAAACTTACTCAGAACTATCCACCAAACGATTAACTCACGACCAAGATGCACCCTTTCTATTCAATCTATCCCAAGGCTCAAAATCGTGTCTTACAAGATGGTTAGGGTTGCAATGACCTGAGGAAGATGATAACAAGGTCGTTTCCAAGCATCCTCACTGAAAACTGGGGTGGACACTGCAAACTCGAAATTAACCTTCATGGCTTACCATCTCTCTTATACGCTAAAACTAAGCAGTAAAATAAATACAAAGTCACACTCAACACTTAAAAAAAATATATGCAAAGTAAAACCATTTTTTTTATAGATTGTAGCATTGATAAGTAGGGATCGTTCTTAACCGGGATTGGGGGTACCTAAGTATGATTATCGTTTGATTAATTAATTATTGGTAGTTGATTATTTCTATTATCCTACGTGATTAAATAATCTAAAATAACCTAATCTATTATTTACATGGTCAAATCATATTTAAACCTAACTCATTCATAAATTATGCTAATTTCAAAATCTACGAAATTCCATAACCTTAATTCTACGAAATACAAGCATATTATCTAAACTACGTGCTCCAGAACTGCTCTATACACTTTCAATGATCTAAACTCAGGAACTGCCCTATATCTAATCAAGCGTTAAAAACAACATAAAAATATAAAAAAAAACCAAGATATTGAAACACATGGAAGATTATTGAAATTCATATAAGATATAAAACCATAATTATATTAAAGATCAATCCAACAAAACGATCATTCAATAACAAAAGACAATCACATGGTAAAGAGGTTGTGTTACACTTTTTCTCTTCGGGAACTGCCCTATGAATGCAAAGTGGTCGACACTCCTTGGTGAGACACTCGGGAACTGCCCTATATGTCACGGATGAAGGTGTTTATGATGGAATATGGTGTAATTGGTTTTTCTAAGGAAAATTCGAATTGATGAAAAGGGAAATTTGGTTAAGTTAAGCTTCGGTACAAAAATAGGCGACCCTAACTAATAAGAAAAACTAAAGAATTTATAGGCGTAGGACATAACCCTAGCTCAATCCTAATTAAGAAGGAAAAACAAATCCTAAACTAGAAGGAATCCTTGTTGGCCGCAAGGAATTATTTTTGGGAATTACACAAAAATCACTTACTATTTCCATGCAACTTCCCTTTAATTAATACAGTAAACATCTCCTAGAATCATGAGAATTTGATCTTGAACAGCTGGAAAATGCGCAAGGCTTCAATTCCTAGTAGAACAAGTAATCCTACCTTAGCAGACTGACTATGCCTCACCAAAACAGGAATTCTCGAGGCTGTAGGACTCTGATTTTAGTAATTCGCGAACCATTGGAAACTAGACTTCTAGAGCTTTCCAACCATACCTTACTCACATTCGGATTGTTTCTGAGCCTTCGACAATGGTCCGTGGAAGTTGGCTAATTTGCATAGACAGATTTCTGCTTTGTAACTTTTAATCCATTTCTTCTTTTGGGCTACTCCAAGAACGAATCTTGACATAATCTTGAACCTTCTTTCACATATGGACATAGTGTTGACCCATCTTGATGAATCTTGATCCAATCTTTATAAATCCTGGCCCATTCTTGATAGCTTATGTGGTTTTGCCCAAATTTAACCTCTTTACTCCACATTTTTGGGTTGGTACCTAAAAACAGTAAAACAAGCTAGAAATTGTAAGATTAAGGATATAACAAAGTTAAATGAAAAGGAAATTGAGATAAAAAAGGTGATGAAATATCTGTTGATCAAATTCCCCCATACTTAAACCTTGCTAGCCCCTAGCAAATATCACAACAAACTAAGGATTTGAAACTCATTTTTCTTTTGCTTTTGAAAACAATAAACAAAACAATTATGACCTTAACTATTTGTCTCAAATTGTATTAACATAAGTATGGCCTCAAAGATTTACACTAAAGAGCAATATAGCATATGGAATACAAAAGTTAATACATCATAACAAAACGCCTTGGCAAGTAAGATAATGAGTAAACTTGGTGAAATGTTTCTCAACATGAATAAAACAAGTATGAATCAACTCACATGGATATACACTCATAATGTCACTCAATGTGTATAGGGTTTGTGTTTGCACTCAAGGTATGTGAGAAAGATGCTCACCTAATAGATAGTTAGTACTTCCTAAAAATTTCCACCATAAATCATAAAAAGTCAACATACTTGCACAAATGAACCAAAACCATAAACTTACTCAAGTCATTTACTCAACTAATCAAGATTTACTCATCTCAAGGATCATAAGGCCTTTAGTGAAGGTTGTAATGGGGTTAGGTGTAGAGGCAAGGAATATTTAGGATAAGTGATGTTCAAGTTTGTTCCAAGACTCAACCAAAGACTCCATCACATAGGCATTAGTGCTTCGAATACCGCCACACTTATATTTTGCTAGTCTCTAGCAAGGACTTTACACGTCGTTGAGCAATGCAAATAAGGCAAAGGATGAATTCTTCAATGTTGGTGAATTCGTAAGTATATGGGACTTAACTCAAAATCAACACTTATTACTTTTAGAGAGATTCAAACCATTGTTCTTTTCTTTTTTTTCTTTTTTGCTTTTTCTTTCTTTTTCCCTTTATTCATGGTAATTCTATGTATTAGAACGTAGTTGGAGCAAGTCCTTCCCTATACGCACATACAAGTCCTCAAACATCAAATCATATTTTTCACGCCATCTTGAAGTCTTCAACCAAGTCTTTGGAACAGGTGTAAAGTATGTCTATACTAAGCTCACGTGAATAGATGTTTCGATGGTGATGAAAGAAAGGCTTAATGTAGGCTCACAAGGGTTTACCTAAGGGAGTCGCACTTGTGCAAACAATTAGGGAACATGGATATTTGGATATGTGGTCTTAACCCTAATGCCTTAGTCATGTCCAAAATCAGAGAGTTTATTGATTTAAAAGCTTTGAAAATCACATAGAATAAGTTCTAGTACACTAGAGTTCATTAAAAACTATGGCAAGCAGTTATGAGGCATATGCATATAAATTTAAACGATGGACTCCTTTGAATCATTCAACAAAGAAGTATAAAAGACTCTAAAACTCACAAAGGGTTCATATGACTCATACATATCTTAACATGCTCATTTGGTACTAGTTTATCATGCATCATCCACTACAAGTCATAAACACTTAATCACAAAGTATTAACAAATGAATTCAAGTTGTAGTGATCATCTTTTAGCCATTTTATCTCCATTTATCTGTCATTCTTATCATCGACAGGTTAAAGGGCATCCTAAAACTTTTTTAAAAAACTAATTAAAAAAAAAAACTCAAGACTAAAGACTAAAACACAGAAAATATTTTTGGTTTTTTGTTGTTTTTTGAATTTTTTTTTTCTATTTTTGAAATAAGGCTCAATAAAGTTGTAAACCCCTCCCCCACACTTAAATTTGACATTGTCCTCAATGTATGAAAGTGAAAGGATAGAATCCAAGTAAGGAGGAATGATTCACGAAAATAAAGCAATAAGACATAAAGTAACTAAAGTAAAGAGAGTGAAGGGTGTAAGAAAGCAAATCTTCGTTTGATGGCTCCTTCACTTCTTCGTCATTGGGTTGCCTCCCAAGAAGCGCTTGAAGTTTAACGTCTTTAGCCTAGATGAAGTGCTTCAATCAACTCATACGATGCGAGGTCTATGCATTCTTTCGAACTCCATATAAAGCTCACGAATTGCCTCTAGGTAAGGCTTCAATCCATCTTGAATACGAGGGTCAAGTTCATGCACGATCTCCTTGACAAAGGCATACCCAAGTCTAGTTCATGTTCCTTAGATTAAATGAATTACATATAGAGTGTTCCTTAAAGAGAGGTAGGTGAGAATATGTACAGAGAAAGAAGACAATAAATAGAAAGGAATATACACAAAATAGAATTGTATGTAAAAAGAACGGGTTATATACAAGAGAGAAGCAAGGAAGTATAAATAGTTTAAGAGTATGCAAGGTAGAGTCACGAAAATGGCATGCAAAGGCACAAGTTCCAAAAATGTACAAATTAACGCAACACATAAAAGTCTACATGATGAATGGGATGAATGCATAAAAGGGAAAACGTTAGAACCTGCATAAGACATAAGAGTTATGTGACAATGCATGAAAATAATGGTCTGCACCTTTGATCTCACTTCCCTAGATTAGTCATAAGGGACCCGGTGATGAAATCCGAGCATTATGAAACCGTAAGGAGGGTATTCAATCTACCAATGCAATTGATAGAGTCTTAGAGTGACATGAATAACTTTTCCCACTTCGGTTCTCATAGTACTTTCCTGGGCTTACGGCCTACAGGTATAAACATATTTCAATCCCCTCCACCATTCAACGTTAATCATGGCTAGTTGGGATAGATGTAACGCAAGAAGCAAAGACTAATTTCGAGAACACCCCGAGGCTAACCTGGTCAAGGTATGTACTCCATTAGAGTCCTCTTTCTTAGTGCCCCACTTGTCACTAGTCATAACCCTCCTAGACACCATAACCAACCGATGAAAGTTTTCAAAATAGAGGTTTACCAAACCTAAGTTTTTACAACCTCTGCCCCAACCTCATGTCCATATATTCGTGTCTACAGTGTGTCGTGATGAAATCCACACATCACGAAAGGTTAAGGAAAAAGTAAACAAAATGGGTGCTACCTGTTCCCAAAAGTAAGATTTTGAAGAAAAAAGTTTTGGGATTTATGCAACTCTAAAACATTTAATAGGAAACAATTTATACGTTGGGAAGTCAAAGTTATATATGGGTCACATAGCTTCAAAGTTTAAATGGAGACTTCTACATCCGTACGGCCCAAGTCATTAGCTTGGATTTCGAACCATTGTCCTCATTTGGGCTAGTCCAAAGTGACCAGGTAGAAAGAAAACATGCAAGGGGAGGAAGATTTTGGAACTTCGAAGTCCTACTTCTCAATGTGAACATGATTTTGGAACACCGAAATCCAACTTCTCAGAGCTAACCTATAACATGCATTATCTCATGTCCTAGACATCACCTCGAAAATTTCTTTCTAAGGGCAGACATGTATTCGTTTCAAGATAACTCAATTGTTATTAAACTATGCGCCAAACCCAAGACTTTTAAGGGCCATGAAGGGTTTAGGAGTAAGTTAACAAATGAAACTTCACCTATTCCATTAAAAATCAAGATCTAAATTTCGAGCACAAGTGATCCATATATGGCCGAGATTAGTTAGAAAAACAAATTATTCCTTTTATCATTTGAGAAATTTTTTTAAATGTTGTTTTTTTTTTAAAAATATTTTTTTTATTTTCTTTTAATTTTAATTTCGGAATTTTTTTTTTAGAAAGTTTTTTTTTTTAAAAAAAACCAAATTTTTACAAAAAAAAATAATTCTTACAAAAAGTATTACAATTTATATACAAGTATGACGATATGTACGGATATAATATTTACATTATGAACATATATACATAAACGACAACGGCGCCCAAAATTGATACACCAAAACTAAGTATTAAAGTAAATACAAAGTCACACTCAACACTTAATATAAACATATGCAAATTGAAACCCTTTTTTTCAGATTGCAGCATTGATAAGTAGGGATCGTTCTTATCCGGGGATTGGAGGTACCTAAGCATTATTATCATTTTATTGATGAATTAGGGGGGTAGTTGATTGTTACTATTATCCTACGTGATTAACTAATCTAAAATAACCTAATCTATTATTTACATGGTCAATTTATCTTTAAACCTAACTCATTCATAAATTATGTCAATTTGAAGATCAACAAAATTCCATAACCTTAGTTCTACGAAATACAAGCATATTATCTTAAGTACATGCTCAGGAACTGCCTTATACGCTTTCAATGATCTAAACTCGGGAACTGCTTTATATCAAATCAAGCATTAACGTAACAACCCGTCCCGGAAATCAGGATTAAATTAGTGATTAATGACGGATTAGTAAAGTTAATCAGTAATTAGTTGGACGAATTCAAACGGACGGTGCAAAATGACGATTTTGCCCCTATAATGGGTAAAAATGTTGACTTTTTATTCGGGATGTCAAATGGACTTTGACCAATGACCATGACGTAGTTCGGCACGTCACGAGTTCATAGACAGGTGGCACGTTCGATTCCGACATTCGGGGAAAAAGTTATGATGTTCGGAAGTTTGAGGTTATTTTGGTAATTTGGGCGAAAAGGGGCAATTTGTTGACTTTTCTAACGTCATGGATCTTTCACGTAATTCGAGGACCGTTAGGTAGGTCTCGATTCCTTGAGTACAACGACAGGTGACATGCGTCAATCGAAGGTTGGATGACAACGTTATGGGTTTAGGAATATGAGGGGCAAAATGGTAATTTTGTCATTCAAGGGAATTTTGGTCATTTGATATCTTAGGGATCTGTGCCCAGTTAAAATTGGACACTTGGCTTGCCTTGGAAGTTGTGCCCAAAAGATTTTGGACATCTGGTTTGTCCTGGATGGTTGTAGAAGCCTCAGAATGTTTTTAAAATTGTGCACGGTGTGTGTGGTTCAAAAAACAGAGAGGAACATGGGAGAGTTTGAACTGTGAAAAGCAATCCAAAGGAACTCGATGATCTTCATTAGCTGAGAGGGATGTGTGAGGACAAAGAGATTGTCAAGATGAGACAAGAGTGATGGTGCCACCGTCATGGATGGTGCCACCGTCGTGGACGGTGGCCGTGGATTGTGGGAGATAATTTCTTCGTTTTGAAATAGAGGAACATAGTGGTTGAGGTTGTGTGTGTGAGTGAACCGTGAGAAACAAGATAATCCTCCTCATTTGTGAGAAGTGTGTGAAGGAACATGAGGGCCTAGACGATGAGGTTGGTGCCATCGTGAAGACCGTCGTGGGTGGCGGTTTTGGAACAGGAAATTCTGTGCAACCTGTGAACATCAATTGTACATAGTCACCTTCAAACCTCAGTGTTTGGCCATAACGTGTAAAGGAGGGTTGGACAGAGGACTCAGACGCACGTGGTGGTGCCCACGGCGGTGAACAGTGACGGTGGTAAGCCTTTATTTCAGTAAACAGTTCAGTTGGATACAGAAATGGTTAATCACGATTTCGTGCTTATTGATTAGTTTTGTTAATTGGAATTTGTCTCTGGAGGTTACATAGGTGGGTTGGAATCGAAAAACAGGGAATGGGAGGCTGAAAACATGGAAGCACGATGGAGGAGGAATGTGGTTCGAAGGTTGATCAGGCAGGTATTAATCAGGACCTAATTTCATGGTTTAATTAGCTAGAACACATGTAGAGATTAGGGCAAATCTAGTGGGATAAACGGAATCGAAAAAGATGCAAAAACCAGAGAAAACAGTGACCGCCGGTTCTATTGGACCGGTCTGAACAGAACCGGTTCAAACCCGGTTCACCCAAGGTTGAAGATGAACAGTGCTAGCGCGGGAGACCCAGGCGCAGCTACTTTGGGCGGCGCGTGTGGGTGCGTGACATGGTTTTTGAGGATGATTCCAACATGACTTTTAATGTATTTGATGTAACGAACATTTTGGCACCGGTTTCGAGTGAATCAGACATCGTCTCGATAGTTTTTGGGATGTCCGAAGGTTTTAGGGCTCGGTTAAAAATAGTTAAAAATTCAGAAAAATTATGGGGCTTCAGTATAAGCTTTATAAAGTAGTTAGTGACCTTATTATGGGATTTGGACAGGTTTGGGAAAGCTGGTGATAGCAGATTAGCCGGAAACGGCATAAGTGCGCGCGTATCGAGGCGACGACGCTAATGGTCTATGAGTGGACTTTACTTTCTAACTTATGACGCATGCATATATGTTTGATTTGTTTTCTATATGTGATTTCTATATTGGTGAATTGATATTGGTGATTTACGGTTTTGCACGGATTTCGAGATAAGTACATATTTGCACGTTTTACGAGTTTTCGATTTCTCTTGTGATTTGATCCGGGTTTTGATGATTTGATTTTGTGATTTGAAATATGATTTTATTTCGGTTTTGGAATCGAATTTTGGAAAGATGATGCTTGATTCGGTTCTGAATCTTGAAAGAGAAAGTCTAGCTTTGGGTTCGGGATGATGATTCCGGATGCTAGCTTACGGAATCATTGTTGCGAATTCGGATATGGATTTTCTCTGGTTTTCACTTGATTGAAAAATGGTTTTGGGTTGAAAGACCCAGAAAAAAAAAACAGCTAGATCTGGTTTTGAGTTTAAAGACTCGGTTGATTGACGAGGGAGGGCCCTGGATTGATATGTTTTGAGTTGAAAGACTCGGTATATGTTTTGAGTTTAATGACTCGGTTAAGATATCCCCCGAGGCCTGTTGATTGTGTTTTGAGTTTAAAGACTCATTGATATCCCGGGAATGCCTTATTATTGCACATGGTTTTGAGTTTAAAGACTCGGGCACACTTGAGATCCAGCAGCTCGCATGATTGATGTTTTTCACTGGTTTTTCACTGGTTTTCAGATGTTTTGGGCAATGGCCCGGATGATTTGGATTTGATGAGTTTGGGCTGAGTTCCCGTACTTTGCTGTTTGATTTGTGATTTTGGGCTGAGAGCCTGGTTTTGAATTGCGAATTTGAGGAAAGAAACGATTCGGGTTTCAAAGATGGTTTTGGATATGAAATGGTTTTGTGAATGGGTTTTCATATGAATGCATTGGTTTTTAAATGGAGGGTATAAATGTCTTCTGATAAACTATTTTCATAACTTACTATTCATTTTTTTCCACTCAAAGTCTTTCTATGTTTTCGATACCCTCCACGTGGTTTCGGTGCAGGCTGTTGGTCGAGAGAGACGGAGACATCACACACGCAATCCACAGTAGAGTCTGCGTGCCTGAGAAGTCCGGAAGTTTTGAAAGGTTCATTTGGAAATCCCTTATCCGACTTACGTGTCACATGGAGGTTGGACGTCGGTTTAGCCTTCGTGTCACGCGTAAGTTAGACGGGAGCATGACTTAGCCCTTAATCCCGGGGGATTGAAGGTGTGTCGTGTCAATTAAGCACAACATACAAGTATAAAAAAAAAAACCAAGATATTGAAACACATGGAAGATTATTGAAATTCATATAAGATATAAAACCATAATTATATTAAAGATCAATCCAACAAAATGATCATTCAATAGCAAAAGACAATCACAAGGTAAATAGGTCGTGTTTTACTTTTTCTCTTTGGGAACTGCCCTACGGATGCTAAATGGTCGACACTCCTTAGTGAGATACTCGGGAACTGCCCTATATGTCACGGATGAAGTGTTTATGATGGAATATGATGTAATTGGATTTTTCTAAGGAAATTTAGAATTGATGAAAAGGGAAATTTGGTTAAGTATAGCTTTGCTACAAAAATAAGTGACCCTAACTAATAAGAAAACTAAAGAATTTATACGCATAAGACATAACCCTAGCTAAATCCTAATTAAAAAGGAAAAACAAATCCTAAACTAGAAGGAATCCTTGTTGGCCGCAAGGAATTATTTTTGGGAATTACACACAAGACCCTTGCTATTTCCATGCAACTTCCATTTATTTAATACATTAAACATCTCCTAGAAGCATGAGAATTTGATCTTGAACAGCTGGAAAACGCGCAAGGCTTCAATTCCTAGTAGAACAAGTAATCCTACCTTAACAGACTGACTATGCCCCACCAAAACAGGAATTTCCGAGGCTGTAGGACTTTGATTTGAGTAATTCTTGAACCATTGGAAACTAGACTTTTATAGGTTTCCAACCATACCTTACCCATATTCGGATTCTATCTGACCCGTTCACAATGGTCCGTGGAAGTGGGCTGATTTGCATAGGCAGATTTCTGCTTTGTAACTTTTAATCCACTTATTCTTTTGGGCTTCTCCAAGAACGAATCTTGGCATAATATTGAGCCTTCTTGCACATATGGACATAGTGTTGACCCATCTTGATGAATCTTGATCCAATATTTATAAATCTTGGCCCATTCTTGATAGCTTATGTTGTTTTACTCCAATTTAACCTCTTTACTCCACATTTTTGGGTCGTACCTAAAAACATTAAAACAAGTTAGAAATTGTAAGATTAAGGATATAACAAAGTAAAATGAAAAGGAAATTGAGATAAAAAGGTGACGAAATATGTGCTTATCACTCTCACTCCCTCGCAATCCAACTTCGACACATCCCTCTCCTTTTTTCCTTTTACTTCCACTTCTCCTCACTCTTCTCTGTTTTTCCTTCTTGACCGCACCACACAACGTACACAACACTTGAAAACAATCACACACAAATAAACATAAGTCGGTGACACAAAAATCCAATAGATAAGGGACACCTTTCCCTATCCAATTATGCCACCGAAAAAATCTCACAAGTAAAATTTCCAAAATGCCCTTCCTTGCCAAATTACCATAATGCCCTTATTCCATCTGACTCAGATCGATACTGTCCGAACTCCATTTTTGGTATGCTGCCTACCGACGTACTTGGGAGGCCGAAACCTTTCTAACGATGCTTACAGAATTACCAAAAGCTGTCTCGGTCAAATTGTCAAACCTTTAACTTCGGGGCAAATTGGTAAATTTCCAACCCCTTGAAATTCTGGGCCGTTATCTAAAATCCATGTCTCAACAATCATCCCTTCTTCACTCTTCCGCTAGAGCCTACATCACTCAAGAGAACTAAGTATCTGCTGATCACCCCCGTTAATAAGCCTTTATAGTTGCTTATTGTCATTTGACTTGGTAAAACCAACATCCGATCGGCAGTGCTATTTTTGGTCTCCAATATATATACTCTCCAGGATCATTCTTGGTTGGGAGGATCATTTCCTGGTTGGCAGAACCATCTTTTGATCGGCAACCCCATTTCTAGTCTCCGATATCTCCGGTCTCTAGCATCATTCCTAGTTGACATGATCACTTCCTGGTTGGCAGGACTATCTTTCGATTGGCAACACCATTTCTGGTCACCGATATCTTTGGTCTCCATCACCATTTCCGGTTGGCAGAATCATGACCTGGTCAGTAGGACTATCTTCTGATCGGCAGCACCATTTCTATTCTCCAATATCTCTAGTCTCCAGAACTATTCCTGATCGGCAAGATCACTTCCTTTTTGGGAGGACCATCTTCTGATCAGCATCACCATTTCTAGTCTCTAATATTGCTACTCTCCAGTACCATTCCTGGTCGACAGGATCACTTCCTAGTCAGCAGTACCATTTCTGGTCTCTGATATCTCTGGTCTCTAGCACCATTCCTGGTCAGTAGGATCACTTCCTGGTCGACAGTACCATCTTCCGATCGACAGCACTATTTATGATCTCTGGTATCTCTAGTCTCTAACACCATTCCTAGTCGGAAGGATCACCACCCGATCGGTAGCATCATCTCTAGTCTTTGTTATCGTGTATTGTCTCTGATACCATTCTTGGTCGGTAAGATCACTTCTTGGATTGCAGGATCACCTCCTTATCTACAACACCATCTATGGTCTTCGATATTGCCTTTGGTCTCCAACATCATTCTTGGTCGCCATGATCACTTCCTGGTGGGAAGATCAATTCGAGTAGGAAGGACCTATCCTGGTCAATAAGATCACTCTCGATCAGCAAGGCCATTCGATCTCTACTTCCAATTAGCAGAACCATCCAATATCTACCTTATCAACCCCGCTATCGAAGTTCTCCCATATCTCTTATACAATCTCCCATCTGTGGCCTACAAAAATGAAATAGAGAGATAATTTTGAAATGAAGAACATCAAAATTCCACTCTTCCGAAATTAATCAGCATGAATCTAGAGTCCCATTTGGAAAGCCAGACATCACGACCGATCGGTTGAGCCACCCAGTCCCACGAGCTAACATACTGATCAACAAATTATGCTTATCATGCACTCTTCCCCCGAAGCATGCACTCTTCTCCCTCTTCTCCTAAATGACACATGCCAACCAATGACTGATCAAATATGCCGTGAGTGATACGAGTTTTAAAAATTCCCCTGACGTCCCTAGATAAGAGTCTCTAATGGAGCTCGATATGAAGTAGTAGAAAAAAGCTAGAGTTGGCTTATTCCCTTTTGATGGTAAAGCTAGTGCCGACCTTGAATATATAATAGCAGAATGTTTCTATTTTTATATCAATCTTTCTAATCTGAAAGAGAGAAGGTCTCATTATATAGGAGTCTCTGATAGAGCCAACCTTCATGATTTGATGTCATATTTATCTCTTGAGATAATATAAGCCATTTCACCTTTTCTCACCCTTTCTTATATTTAAGAAAAAGAAGATTTACAACATAAAGGAAATGTGCTCTTTTGCTACATCACCACCAACTAGCATGGGTTGGGGGCTGATTTCTTAAGCCCTAGCTCGACCATGGCTGACCCATGAACTATTCACGTACCTTAGCCCTTGGAGTATGGCGGTACAGTTTGAGGTAGGTAGATATCACCAAGAAAAGAATTTCGACATTGGTTCGCAGACTACAGTGCACATCCTCACTCACACTATTAGCATAGGTTAAGGGTTGATTCTCCTTGAGTCCTGGCTCCTGTATGGGACTTTTCACGTATCTAAAATAAATTCGTAGCTCAAGGGCATGCTGGTCTTTTTTCAAATAACTTTACGAACTTTGAGACCTATAAGACCTGTAAATTTTTTCGTACGAACTTTGATTCACGAACCTCAAGGACCACAGTAGATGGCTGATCGATGACTAAAAATTTGACTAGAAGCACTCGATGCTTCTCGTTCATGTTTTGGCCAGCCAAGGAATTATAACTAAAGAGATTGATGGAGTATTGAGCTTGCTTAGTCTATTTAGCTATAAAGAGATGAGGCTACGACTATAGGTGGAGGCATCATCTTTTACTGTGTTCTCACTTTTGAGATGCCTCCTAAACATCGTCCTCATCCACGGCCTAATGTAATGTGGAGGATGCAGTAAAAAACGTGCAAGGTGCATAGAATCCAGGGATGGACCCCAATCTAAGTGAGACTTTAGTTGGGTAGATGTTGAATTGTAAGCTGTCAAGCTGGCAAATTCATGAAATTGTACAAGGTGTGCATGTGTGATGAGGTGGATAACCACTTGGTGATTACTTTTTGTGTGCATTGTGTTACTTGTGAAACAAGCAGATTCAAAGAATCTAGAGTATGTGTGTGGGTATGTGGCAAAGTCTGAGTGGCCGTGTAGAGTGCCATCAAAAAAGTGTGTGTGTGTGTGTGTGTGTGTGTGTGTGTGTGTGTGTGTGTGTGTGTGTGTGTGTGCGCGCGCGTGTGTGTGTGCCTAACTAAATTTGTGAGTGTGAGTATGTATAAGCACCTGGTGATTACTTTGTGTACGTTACGTTACTTGTGAAGCTAGCATATTCAAAGAATCTAATGTGTGTGTGTGTGTGTGTGTGTGTGTGTGTGTGTGTGTGTGTGTGTGTGTGTGTGTGTGTGTGTGTGTGTGTGTGTGTGTGTGTGTGTGTGTGTGTGTGTGTGTGTGTGTGTGTGTGTGTGTGTGTGTGTGTGTGTGTGTGTGTGTGTGTGTGTGTGTGTGTGTGTGTGTGTGTGTGTTTGTGTGTGTGTTTGTGTGTGAGTGAGTTTGTAAGCATTCCAATAAGTTTCACAAAATAAATGAGAAGAGTATAGGGAAATCTCATATTTGAGAGTGAGAAAATGGAAAGAATTCAATAGAGTTATTTTTCCAAATGGTTGGTGAGCATAAACCAATCGAGTGAGCTATTTCCTCATAATCATCATCGATTTCAATTCTACTTCATCAATTAAAAACAGAAATCACAGAAACCCTAATCTTGTTCACATGCTAGTTATGATTCACAAACATTTCAGCTAGGAGGCTAGGTAGAAAGACTTACCTATTTTGTGAAGCCTTGCATGTTCTTCAATCGTAAGCAGCAATTGTACGATTGAGGAAGCCAACATCGATCTTGACCTCAAGAAAGCAGGATGAAGGAGATCGAAGCTAAATGTGGAGTTTACAAATTTAATATGGTATCAGAGCTTCCAACATCATTGTGATCTGTGGTGTTTGAAGTAGTGTGTATTACTACGGTGATCAATCTATGGTGGCAGGAAAGTGTGGCGAATTCAGAGCCCCTGTGCTCACTGGAAATAATTATGATTTCTGGTGTGTGAAGATGAAGACAATTCCTGAGTCCAATGATATGTGGCATCTTGTAGATGATGGTGTACCTACAAGGGTTGTTAGACGTGAAAGGAGTGAGGAGGTTGAGACGCAATCATCGCATAAATATCTGATCCAAGATGAAAAGCCCTTAAGTATTCAGCAGAATGCAGTTGTAGATGACATATTTTCAAGGATCCAGAATGAGGAGACCTCGAAGAGTACCTGGGATGACACGACTCATCCCGGAACGCGAGATTAGATTAGTGATTAATGATGAATTAGTGAAGTTAAACGGTGATTAGTTGGGTGATTTTGGACGGACGGTGTGAAATGACGATTTTGCCCCTAGAATGGGTGAAACGTTAACTTTTGATTTGGAGTAGTCAAATGGACTTGGGTCAATGACTGTGACGTAGTTTGGGACGTCACGAGTTCATATACAGGTGGCACGTCCGATTCCGACGAGGAAGAAGGTATGATGTTCGGAAGTTTGGGGGTATTTTGGTAATTTGGTTGAAAAAAGGCAAATTGTTGACTTTTTATACGACAAGTATGTTTCACATATTTCGAAGACCATTAGGTAGGCCTCGATTCCTTGAGTACAACGACAGGCGACACGCTATCATCGGATTCTGGTCAAAGTGTGCGAGGGGAAGTTTGGTAATTTAGCTTCAAGGGCATTTTGGTCATTGTTTGCAATGGGATTTGTGCCCAGTGTTAGTTGGACACCGTGGCTCCTATCCGCAGCCCCTTTGGGCAGCGCGCGAGGGCTTGTGAGGCATGTTTTGGGAAATTTTTCAACAAGACTTTTTATCGTATCGATGTAACGAACATTTTGGGATTGGTTTCGAGATGTCCGATGGTTTAAAGGCTAGGTTAAAAATAGTTAAAACTTCAGAAAAATTACGGGGATTTAGTAGAAGCTTTATGAAGTAGTTAGTGACCTTAGTACGTGATATGGACACGTTCGGGAAGTCCAGTGATAGTGGATTAGCGGGGAAAACGTAATTGCACGCGTATCAAGGCAGCAGCTGGAATGGTCTGTGAGTGGACTTTGCTTTCTAAATTATGATGCATGCATAAATGTTTTTTGTGTTTTCTACATGTGATTTATATAATTATGATTATGATATCTGTAGTTTACGGTTTTGCACGTATATCGAGATATTTACATAATTGCACGTTTTACGAGATATCGATTTATGCCGTGATTTGATAATGATTTCGATGCTTTGATTTTGAGATTTGAATTATGATTTGATTTCAAGGATTTGAAATGGATTCTGGAAAATTAATGTTGGGCATGAGGCCCCGTCTCTACTAATTTCGTCTTTCGGTTTTCATGTGATTTTGGATTTGGTTTTGGACTTTGGATTTACAGCCTTGGTTTTGGGTTTAAAGACCCGTTGCTATTGGTTTTGGGTTTAAAGACCCGGTTGTTATTGCTGGATCTGGTTTTGGGTTTAAAGATCCGGTTGATTGGTGACGGGGGAGGGCCCTTGATTGATAATATCCCCTGAGGCCTATTGATTGTGTTTTGAGTTTAAAGACTCTTGTATTTTGAGTTTAAAGACTCGTTGATATCCCGGGAAGGCCTGATATGTTGTTTTGAGATGAAAGACTCGTTGGAAGGCCTGATATGTGGTTTTGAGTTTAAAGACTCGTTGATATCTCGGGGAGGCCTGATGCACATGTGTTTTGAGTTTAAAGACTCGGTGCTTGAGATGCAATAGATTGATTGACTTTATTTTCTATTGATTTTCTTGTGGTTTTCAGATGTTTTGGGCAGTGGCCCGGATGTTTGGGATATGTGGTTTTTATATGTTTTGGGCAGTAGCCCAGATGTTTTGGATATGTTGATTTATGGCCTTGGGCTGAATTACCGTACTTTGATGTTGATTTATGATTTTGGGGCTGAGTTCTCGTACTTTGATGTAGGTTTATGATTTTGAGCTGAGGCCCTGAATTTGAGAAAAGGACTTGAGTAAAGAAATGATTTCTGGTTTTTCGTAAACAATTCTATTATTTTGGAAATGAAATGGTTATGAAAATGGTTTTCAAATGCATGCATTGGTTTTACGTGGACGGTATAAATGTTTGTTCTTATAAATGTTTTTTGAACTCATTATTTATATTTGGTCCACTCACAGTCTTTTATGTTTTCAACACCCTACAGGTTGTTGTTGAGGTGCGGGCTGTTGTGAGAGAGACAGAGACATCACACACGCGATCCACAGTGTTGCTGCAAACTCTAGTTAACTCAAGTTGGTTTTGGTACGTTGACCTGGGATCCCTTGTCTGGCTTGCATGTTCCACGGGAGTTGAACGAGTGTTTAGCCTTCGTGTCGCACGTGGGTTAGATGAAAGCATGACTTAGCCCTTAATCCCGGGGGATTGGGGATGAGTCGTGTCATGGGATCTCTAAAAACGTGAGTACAGAGGAGATTTTAAGGTAAGGACTATCAAACTACAATCCCTTAGATGTGATTTTGAGTATGCTAGAATAAAGCACGATAAGACTCTATCTGCCTACATATCAAGACTCTATTGTGTTGTTAACCAAATGCGATCGTATGGAGAGGACATTGTTGAGAAGTGATTAGATCAGAAGATCATGATTAGTTTGACAAAACCTTTTGATCCAATTTTTTCATAATTGAAGAAACTAGAATCATGGACTAAATTAATGTGGAAAATGTAATTGCATCCATTAGAGCTTATGACCAGAGAGTGGAAATGCATACTGTGTGTACTATTGAGAAAGCCTTCTTAAGTTTGTCTGTTGACTCCAAACAAGACTAGTATGACAAAAAGAACAAAAATAATGACAAGGGAAACAAGAACTGGAATCAAGGCTCAAGTGCTCAGAAATCTAACTCTAGTCAGAGGTCATCCTCAAGTAAAGGTACTGGTGATCGTACTAAGGAATTCTGCAAGAAATGTAAGAAGACTCACTATGGTGAGTGTTGGTCCATAGCAAGAGTTAAGTTCTATACTTGTCAAAAATTTGGACACATAGAAAAGAACTGTTCTTGACAGAACCCGTCCCAATTGGACTTTGATAACCGTGCCCGGTCCTACTCCCGTCTGACAAGTCAACTGAAGTCCCGAAACTACCTCTCGGGTCTAGGTTCACCAACCCCTTCTACCTCATCTTTTCCTTACCTTCACTCTTATCTTCTCTCTCTCTGTTTTTCACTCTTTACCGTGTAATAACACCCACACAAACACACACGAGCATATAAGGTCGTTCCTCACATATTTGAGGCGGTACACCAGACTCAATAAGATAAAAGAACAATTTAGAAGGCTGATCACAATCGAAAAGAAATTACATCCAAAATGACCAAATTACCCTTATGAGGAAAATGACCAAAATGCCCTTATAACCCCTAAACATGTATTTTAACTTTTCGACCTCTTTTTCTTTCATAACAACCATCTACAAACTCCACACTCCAAGATGTATCTAGTGAAATTTTTCAAATATCCAAATAACCTGTCAAACAAAAAGTAAATCAAAAGGATAAAACGGTAAAATAGTCATTTTCATCTAACTTTTCTGATCTTGCCCTCTTTGAAAGTCTGGGTCGTTACACCTAATACGTTTTTTATTACTGCAATGACTACGTACAAAAACCATGAAGTTGTCGATCTCATCCATATACTGATTATAACTTCTATCTCTCATTTACATTCAACGTCTGTCTATTGTGTTTGCTTTCAAAAAATATAGTCAAGTAATAAATGAGCTAAGATTGTTGCCTAATTAGAACAAGTTAATATCAAAAGCTACTCCCCTCTTTGTGCCTCCGGTGATTTGGCCCTATCCCAATCGAGAGTGCATGTTATGTACTGTCTAGTTTATGACCTACAAGGCTAAATTTTGATCAAGGGAAATTTTGGTAGCATTTACCTACAGTTCCCTAAATGCCCGACGTAAATATTATAAACAAATATCTAGTATGCATTTGAAGAACACTGAGGAGATACAAACCAAATTTCCCATAATTGCAACATAGGCTCGTAGAATGTAAACTACACAACACATAGTTGCGCACCCCCGACCTGTCTGAATAAAATGGACAATTCAAGAATCAGTCAATCAGCTCGATTCACTAACTCTCAAACGGGTCTAAGGTTTTTCGTTGAACTTCATTATACAAAAATAATCAACCCGATTAACTCATATAAACAGTTAAGAAATATCAACATATTTCACTCTTATGGAACTACCTAAAGCTTTAAAAAAAAATATCACTACGTATTCACAAATACAAACATATATTAATTAGGCATATCACAAAGTTTAAAATTGTCTATTTTCCTAATTTTTCAATTCTAATTTCCTAACATATCTTCTAATAAATATTTTCTAATTTCCTAGCATATTTTCTAATTGATTTTTTAGTTTCCAAAAATATTTTCTAATTTCGAGGTTTCCCAAAACTATACCAAATTTATACATAATTTGCCCAAACTATACAAAACATTTCACAATTTATACAAAAATTTCTACAACTTATGCAAGTTTCTGAACATAATTATATATCCAAAGTTCCTACCAAAATTAAATTTAGAGGAAAACTCACATATCTCTTTATAAGTACTCCACTAAATCAATCACAGATTTTCTACAAATAACAATAATTAGTTTCCAATCAAAATCATAAAAACTTCAAAACTACAAAAAAAAAAACTTCTATTTCCTAAAATACATACCCTCTTAAGACGAAACCTGTCGCCCTATTCAACCTTTGTCTAACGAAATCCACACGTTCATCGGGTAAAGTTAGGCACGAGAAGCGTATTTTTGGCACCAAATACGCACATATTCACGCGAAAAGTTCTACCCAACGTACTTTCGTCGCCCAACGGAAGCATTTGTTTGGCAAAATTTTGCCCAACTTGTTCGTTGAGCAAAAATATCTTTAGTGACAATTTTTTTATTCTTCGGACAAAGTTTTATCGAGTCAGAACTTTCTTCTTGTAGTGATTCATCGGAACTTAGACGATTAAAAACGGAAAGTTACAATGATCAAAATATCTGAAACTCTTAGGCTTCGTTTGGTACGCTGTATTGTACTAACTGTTTCAGTCGGATAGACTAATCTGTCAATCAGATAGACTGACTATTTAGTCGGGCATTTGGTACTCGACTGGATTAAAATGCCGACTATATTATACTTAACGAATTATATCATAGTATTTTATAAGAAATATTTATATATAAATATTAAATGTATACATCATTATTTTATTTTAATTCATTATTGATATATTATTATCTCCATTTATTTAAATCTTATTTTATATTATTATTATTATTTTATTTTTATTATAATGGTTATGACATTATTATTATTATAATGGTTATGACATTATTATTATTATTATTATTATTATTATTATTATTATTATTATTATTATTATTATTTTACTTTTCAAGATTATTAGTCATTTGACTATTTAATACGAACAATTTGGAGAGTATTATTTTAGCATGTCTGGACCGTATAAAGGCGTTCAAATCTTATTAATTTATACAGTGGCTAATTAATACGGGTGGTACTAAACATTGATTTCGTATTATATTATACTATCTAGTCTCTTATATGGGGTACCAAATATAGCCTTAATGTCTTAATTCACTATGATTAGGAAACATCTCAATGAAAATAATTATCATTTCTCCGATTACCCACTTCTCCGACTGTCTATTTCTCCTATACTCACTATCCACGTTCCAAAGAAATAAACTTACCCTTATACTAACAAGACATTTTATTAATCATTAATGATCCTGTTCACTTTAAAGCATATAATAATATGTTTCACATAAGAGCTACTAATTACGGAATTTTGTTTGTGGTTTGAGTGGTACTTCCTAAATACTTCAAATATATCTATCAAATTAGAAAAATCATGATCCACAACATCTCCAATGATGTAAACTCTCACAATCAAATTTTTTATAATTTCGTATTTCATTTTGAATCTAAGGGGTGAGATCAAATTAACAGTTGTTAAAGCTGGATTCGTCCTTTAAACTCAAAAGACTCAAGGATCCCTACAAACAAGCAAATAGTAAGTTATCGTTCGTTCAATGATCGAGACCCGGGGGTGTTCGACCAAGACCGCTCTAATGCGTAAGTCAGCTTCGAAAGAGAAATCTCAAGAGTTTAAGTAGCGTTGAACAAAATTACCTTTATTGAGAAATGTGAACCCCTTATATAGGGGTGAGTGGGATGTTCAATTTTCATAGTTCCGATGTGGGACAAATGCTCATTGATTTGCATGCTAACATGTGTTACACAGATCGAGGGTGAGAGGTTTCCACGTGTCATCCCGATTGGGCCCAATGTTTGGGCTATGTAAGCATTGTGGGCTTGAGGCATGTTCGGTGCTTAGGCTTTAAGTATTACTATCAGAGGCAATTTGGTCATTTCGGGAATTATGGGACACGTGGTAGCTCCACATTCTTCCGGTGATTTTGGGTTCAACAAATGCCCCCACATCGCTTAGGAATTCAAGGAATCCTAAGGGATGTAATTTGTATTGTGGTCCAGATAAATTATATATGGAGTAGGACTCCGCTTGATCTTCAATTTCATTGTACCTCTATCTGGGAGTCTTTGATGTCGCAGTAAACTCCACACTTGTCCGAGAGACTTTTGAATATTTCTTTAATTGATGGGCTTTACATTTTTGCGCAATCAGAGAGCTGTATGAGTCTAATTGTAGCCATTTAAGTGGCGTTAAGCTCTATTTTCATATACGGTCATTTCAAGATGCGTCAAGGTGCATTTTTGGTGAAACTTAGTAAGCTTGCATTGTGAAAGCAAGGTGGCTCACGTAGTCAGAATCCGTTCAGTGGGAAGTATACAGACTTCGAGGGACCTGAGGAATTCAAGGCCTGGAAGATCCGTAACAAACATGCGTTTCCAGAAGAGGTGCTCGCAGAGCTTTGCGATAAGTACTCATCCATGAAGACACCCAAGAACGACAAGGGAAGAAATTTGAAGTCCAACCGTTGGACAAAATTTCATCCTTTAATCGAGGCGATGCATGGTTCAACTACAAGACGAGACATGCTGCAAGACATGGTTCAACATTGACAGAGTCTGCAGGAAGCTTTTGGAACGAAGCTACGTTTCAGAACTGCTTTTCATCCTCAGACCGACGGTTAGTCTGAGCGGACCATTCAGGTTTTGGAGGACATGATGCGAGCCTGTGTTTAACAATTTCAAGGTACTTGGGAATCGTATCTAGCCTTGATGGAGTTTTCTTATAACAACAGTTATCAGGCGAGCATTGGGATGACCCCTTACGAAGCTTTGTACTGACGGCAGTGCAGAACCCCGTTATGTTGGACGGACGTGAGTGAAAGGAAGTTGACTAGATCCGAGTTGGGGAACTGATAACAGAGAAAATCAAACTCATCAGAGATAGGCTCAAGGCAGCCCAAGACAGACAAAAAGAGCTATGTGGACCGCCAGATTAGAGATCTTGAGTTTGCGGTTGGAGATCGGGTATTTCTGACGCTATCTCTTTGGAAAGGTATAGTGAGATTTGGCAGGCGGGGAAAGTTGAGCCCTCGTTTCATCGGACCATACGAGATTGTTGAGAGGGTTGGCAAGGTTGCTTACAGATTAGCACTACCTCCAGAACTTTATAAAGTCCACGACGTTTTCCACGTGTCGATGCTATGGAAGTATGTGTATGATGCATCTCATGTACTGGAAGAGCAACCCATTGAACTCCGAGAAGACTTAAGCTTTGAAAAACAACTGGTACAGATTTTGGATCGAAAAGATAAAGTACTTCATCGGAAGACCATTCCCCTAGTAAAGGTTATCTGGAGAAACCAGAATGTGGAGGAAGCCACATGGGAACCCGAGACACAGATGCGATAGCAGTTTCCATACTTGTTTCCATCAAATTTCAGGACGAATTTCTTAAGGGGGGGAGGTTGTAACGCCCCGAAAATTCGAAGAATGTAATATTGTAAAATAATGAATAAAATGACATTTTTACCCCTGTGAATAGTATGGTTAATTTGTTGAATTTTTGATTGGTAGGTCGAACGGATGTTGGCTGATGACCGTGACGTAATTTGAGACGTCGCGAGTCCATAGACAGGTGGCACGTCCGATTCTGACGATCAGGGAAGAAGTTGTGACGTTCGGAAGTTCAAGGGCATTTTCGTAATTTGGATGAAAAGGAGGAAAATGTTGACTTTTTGATTGAAAACTTATTTCCACACAATTCGAGGACTGTTAGGTAGGTCTCGATGTCCTGAGTTAGTAGACAGGCGGCACGCTGAAAACGGACATTGGACGGTTGAGTTACGGGTCTCGGAAGAGGAGCGGCATTTTGGTAATTTTGTGCAGAAGGGCAAAATTGTAATTTTGGAGGGAGATACTGTTTGAAACCGTGGAAAACAGGGCCTGCACCACCGTGCTTGGGTGTTCTGATCCAGCAATTGTTTAACCGTTAGTGGCTGGGAAAAGTGATTTGTTTATTGGTTTTGAGGTATTGGAAGCATTGTGGTATGGACTGAAACAAAAACCAGTGCATGGGCAGGATTTTAAAACTGGGTTTGTGGGTCTTTGCAGGAAACAAATTTTAGTGGGAATGAGAGAGATTCCCACGGGTTTCCGGCTGTACGGGTCAATTAACAGAGAGATAGGAGTTTGTTGAGATTCATTTCTGCTGATGAGAGGGCTGAGAGCTTGAGAGAAAAACAGACGGGAAGAAAAAAAATGGAATTTGGAGGGAAAATCGCATTTTGATTTGTAAGTCAAGAAGGACAAAAACAAGGAGTGAATTAGTCTTTTGGGACCATTTGAAGTTCAACCGTGTCAATTGTGAAGGGAATCGATCACAGTTTGGCCAAGAACAGAAGCCTCTGGTTCTGGAAATTTTCGAGGTTGAAGACGACTACTTCCAGGTAAGCTTTCCTGAAATTGGTTGTGTTCTAGTGTTCGTTTAGGTCCCATAAAGCTTCTGTCTAGGTTAATTTGAAAATGGAGCTGAGTTGGGTGAGTTTCAGAAGTCGACCCGTTTGTTTGATCACGGGTCGAATCAGTGATTAAGGGCAAATTGAAGATAATTAAGGAATGGGATCTTAAATTAAAATGTTAAGGAATGATTTAGGTGGAAAAAGGAAAGGATTCGAGTGAGAATTGATGGAGATTTGGCCGGGTTGTGTCGCAGGTCGAACAACCCGTTTGTAAGCCAGTCGGGTGAAGATGGTGACACTGTAGCAGTAATTGTAGCAGGCGCGTGGCTTTCACGCGCAGCCACTTTGGGCGGCGCGTGACGACGTGTGAGGCCGTGTCTCCGGTCACGGTTAACAGATAAGTTCATCCTTTCAAATTAACTAACATTTTGAGTTAAATTTCGAGTCGAGCGGACCTCGTTTCGGGTTAGTTTTGAGGGTTCAAAGGTTTAGGGCTTTAAGTTAATTACGTCGAAAAATCCCGAAAAATTAGGGAAATTAATGCAAGCTTTTTGGGGATGTTTGTAACCCTTATTGTAACTTTTGACAGGCCCGAACATTCCCGAGACTACCAAGGAGCGCATGGGGCGCAATTGACGCGTCCGAAAACCGTGAGTGGACTTTTGATTTCTAACCGAGCATGCATAACTGTTTTTACTCACTTTTCTTATGTTTTCATATATGATTTTATGGTGATGATTATGATAATTCGGTTTTACGTGATTGCACGCTTTTCGAGGAGATCATCATGTTTTACGTATTTCAATGATGATTTGATATGATTATGCATGTCACGTTTTAATGATGATTTGATTATGTTTGTGAAGTAAGTTTTCGAATTTACATGTGAAATTCGGACATAAGTCCTATTATGACGAAATGTGATTTTGGAATGGTTTTGGAAAATGGATTCCGATAGATCTTGGTTTGTTATGATTTTCCGCGTGATTTTGGGTTTAAAGACCTGGTATGATTGTTGGATCTAGTTTTGGATTTAAAGACCCGGTTAATTTATGACGGGGGGCGGGTCCGGATTGGGTTTAAAGACCCTGATTGAGTTTAAAGACTCGTGAGTTTAAATACTCGGTTATTGTGATACCCCCCGAGGCCTATTGATTTTGTTTTGAGTTTAAAGACTCGTTGATATCTCGGGAAGGCCTGATATATGAGTTTAAAGACTCGGATAGATCCAACGGCTTGATTGTGATTGTTGATTCAGTTTTACATGATTCGGTATGATTGATGTTTCGATGTGACAATTTCTGGATTTTGGGAATATTATATTATTTTACATGATTTTATGGTTGTTTACTGTAACGGTTTCCATATGATTCGTAAAAGGGATTTCGAATGTTTAATTATGTCGTTTTCGAATATCTAGTTATGCATGCGTGTTGTAAAACTGGAGGGTGAACCCCGATTTCATGAAACTGTTTTCTGGAAACTTTTTTTTTAGTCCACTCACACTTTGCTATTTTTAATACCCTCCAGGTCGTGGTACAAGTTTAGGGGCTAACGCCGAGGCAGAGGCAGAGGCATACAGTTTTCCGTTGGGATGTAGTTAGTTCACAGAGTTGGATTTGATCTTTATCTTATTTTGTAATTTATGCTCTGTGAAACTATGGATTTGATGTCCAGTCGGTTGTACTGTTTAATCTCCCTGGTCTGACAATGGGTGTGGTGTAATTGTATTTGGTTATTCTGGTCTTTTGTGTTCGATTGTCAAAAGGAAGCATGATGCTTCCCGATTATCGAGGCGATAATCGAGGTGGGTCCTGTCAGCCGAGGCCATCATCTGAGGCTTTCTTGAGCGGGATCTTTCCTCTATTGCTTCCTAGGCCAACCTCAGCCAATTTAAAGCTGCCATTGAAAACTTGGCAGGATCCAGCTCCTTGACCGATCCATCCACATCAGAGACCGTAGTGTTTTTCATGACTAATTTGGAGAACCTTATTCCAAGCTATCTTGACTCATCCTCCCAGCTTGAAGTGGGCACATCCTTGGAGAGTGAAGTTGTTTCCATCAAGACTTCTTTCATGGAAATAGTTGAGTTCATCCGCCATAGCGATCATGAGCTTGCATCTATTGAAGAGCGAAGTCAACAACTCCGAAATGAGATGCGGGAGTTGGATGCTAGAAAGCAAGCCCTCCTCAAAGAAAGAAGTGATAGGTACCAAGTCACCCAGCCACTCGAGACCCGACTCATGGCTAAAAAGGCAGAAGTCTAAGAGGTTACCTCTAGAAGAGAAGCACATTTGGCTACTAAAGCTCGTGAGGATCACCATTGGGCCACCCTCAAGTTGATATTGCGGTCTCACTTCCTTAGCCACTAAATATGTATCCCGTCCCACTAGTCTATTTTTATTTTCCACTCGGCCACCATATTTTGTAAACTATGAAACCATTTTTCCTGACTTGGTAGTCAATTTGCCATCTATTTGCATATTTTTGTAGCCAGTGGACTACCTAAGTAGTTTATGATCAAAGCTTTCTAGCCACCAATTTTTAGGCCGACTTCTCTAATCATTGGCCATTGAATTCAAGCATACCCATTACATGATGCGCCACGACCAATACACATTTATATTAACTGAAAGTTTATTTCTAGTTGCTTGATGCCATCTCACAAGACGTAGGGTAATATTTCTTAAGATACCGGCCATTTATTGAGAGATCATGAATTCGGCCACTCATATAACTCAACCTATAAGCCCATTTTCTTAGCACTTGCCGAACTAAAAATGGTCCTTCCCAATTTGGAGACCATTTACCGAACCTACAATCTTTGGTTCCCACCGGTAATATCGTTTTCCACACCAGGTCTCCTACACCGAAACTTTTGGCCTTAGTTCTTTTATCATAGGCTTTGGCCATCATCTCCTTCTGAGCCTTCAACTTGTCCAAGAAATTCAACCTTACTTCATCTAAATCATCGAACTCTTGAAACATGGCTTGGTTGTATTCATCCTCACTCCATTCGGCATGGCGTGCTACCCTCAAAGACTTTACATTCATCTCAAGCGGCAACACGGCATCATGGCCATAAGTCAATGCAAATGGAGTTGTCCCGGTGGCCGCCCTCGTTGAGGTTCGGTAAGCCCACAATGTACTGGACAAGAGTGAATGCCAATCTCTAGGATTTTCTTCGATCATTCTCTCTAATATTCCCTTGATGACCTTGTTACTGGCCATAGCTTGACCATTGGACTGAGGATTATAAGGTGTAGAGTGTGCTAGCCTTAAACCCCAGTTGGTCGCATCCGCTTTAATCGTTGTTCCTGTAAAGGCCTTGCCTTGATCCATCATGATAGACTCCAGCATCCCAAATCGATGAATAATGTGTTTTTCTACGAATTCTATCACTTCAGTTTGAGTGACCTTCTTTAATGGGATTGCCTCTACCCACTTGGTGAAAAAGTTAGTAGCCACTAAAATATATTCATGGCCCTTGGATGACTTTGGGTGGATTTGGCCAATTATGTCCATCGTCCAACACTTGAATGGCCATGCTTTTACTATCGGATTCATTGGCCCGGCCGGAACATGTTGGATTGGGCCATGCTTTTGGCACGCTTGGCACCCTCTAGCATAGTCAATACAATCTTTTAGGATTTTTGGCCAATAATAGCCATGTTATCTCAAAATCCGCCTTATTTTAATCCCGGCTTGATGAGCTCCACAGATCCCTTCATGGATTTCGGCCATGGCTAAGAATTGATCGTCTTTACCCAAGAAAATCATTAACAAATCATCAAATCCGATACGAAAGAGTTCATTATTCCGTAAGACGTAATTACGAGCCGTCCCTCGGGTTTGTCGACTAGAAGGGACACTTGGATTTTTTAGATACTCTATGATTTGGTACCTCCAATCATCCGGGTCGACGATCAACCGAGGGTAAAGATATCTTCTGTACTTTGAACATATCTTCGGAAAGTCCTTCCGAAATTTGAACCCCGGAGGCCAGTTGAGCCATCGCATTGGCCTGAGAATTAAGATCCCTTGGTAAGTGCTTCAACTCCACCTCATCAAAATCATCCAATAATTGCATTGCCATTGTGTGGTAAGCCAACAGATTCTGGCTAGATAATTTATAGTCTCCGAATAATTGTTTTAGAACCAATAAGGAGTCTCCCATGACCAATATGTTGGTGACCCTCATTTCTCGAAGAATTTCCAACTCAATAATCCAAGCTTCATACTCTGCCTCATTGTTAGAACATTCGAAATCAAATTGGAAAGCATAACGCGCTCTAAAACCAAACGGAGTTTCAATAATAATCCCGGCTCCAAACATATATGTTGTCCGACACCCATCAAAGTAAAGTTGCCATGGGATTAAAGTGACGTTATTAATTTCAACATTCTCCATGCTCTCGATCTCCACACTTGGGTGGGAAGCCAAAAAGTTGGCTAATGCTTGGCCTTTCATGGCTTGTTGAGGTACATAGTGAAAAGTGAACTCCACCAGAGCCATTTTCCACCTTCTAATCTGGCCTCTAATAATAGGCCGGGAAAGCATGTACTTTATTAAATCAGTTTTGACGATTATATGAACCACGGATGGCAACATATAGTGCCTAATCTTAGTGGTCGTGAAATACAATGCCAAGAAAAGCTTCTCAATAGGAGAATAATTCCTTTCGGTGGCTGTTAGTATTTGACTTAGATAATACACGGCTTGCTCTTTTCCCTCATCGTTATTTTGGGTCAATAGGCTACCAATAGAATTCTCTGCAGCCGAGATATAGAGTCTAAGTGGCGGCCTCGCTTTGGGGGACTCAACACCGGTGGTTTAGTCAAATAGCCCTTAATCGAGTCGAAGGCTTTTTGGTGGGATTCTTCCCATCCAAACTTGTCTTCACCTTTGAGTCTTAACAAAGAAGAGAATGGTTCAATTTTTTCGGCCGAGTTAGCGATAAATCTTCTGAGAAAATTTATCCGGCCGAGAAGACTTTGTAACTCTTTCTTATTCCTTGGGGGTGGTGCATCGATGATGGCTTTGGCTTTATTTTTATCAATCTCAAATCCACGCTAGTGCACCAGAAAGCCGAGGAAGTTCCCGGCTGAGACCCCAAAAGCACATTTCTTGGGATTCGTCTTTAATTGATGGTTCCTCATTCTCTCGAAGGCCGTTCGAAGGTCATCTAAGTGATTTGGCCTTGATTCGGACTTTACCACTACATCGTCAATATAGAATTCTAAATTTCAACCAATCATGTCATGGAAGATTGCATTCATGGCTCGTTGGTATGTAGCCCCAGCATTTTTCAAGCCGAAAGACATTACCACATACTCAAACGTACCAATAGACCCTGGACACCTGAAAGCGGTTTTGTGAACATCCTTTTCGGCTATAAAATTTTGGTTGTAGCCGAAATGTCCGTCCATAAAAGATAAAATTTCATGTTTGACCGCTCCATCAACTAAGAGGTTGGCCATAGGCATTGTATACCCGTCTTTTGGAGTAGCGAGATTTAAATTACGAAAATCAACACAAATTCTTATTGCTCCGGTTTTCTTTTTAACAGGTACAATGTTCGAAAGCCACTCAACATAACTAGCTGGCCTAATGAATTTGGCTTTAAGAAGTTTTACAATTTCTTCCTTGACCTGTAACTCTACTTCCGCCGCCATCCGACGGGGTGGTTGCTTGAATGGCTTGAAGTCCTCCGAAATAAGCAAGTGGTGTTCCACCAAGTCTCGGCTCAACCCGGGCATCTCGGTGTAGTCCCAAGCAAAGCAATCCTTGAACTCCCGAAGCAACTCCTCCATCTTGGTCTGTAGACCCGGCTTCAGTAGGCCACTAATGTAGATTGGCCTTGACTCCTCTTTCGTCTCTAAATTTACTTCTATCAAAGGGTCGAACTTCGGCCTTCGAGTCATCTATCTTGGCCGGTGCTAAGTCCATCTCTTCAATTTCAAGGGCATCCTCTTCCGGGCCTTCTTGGAGAAATTCCATCAAGTCAGCCGATGACCTTTGTTCAGCCGCTCTTTCGGCCAAAAAACCATACAGCCGTCTCAAAGTGCTTTCCACCGCGGCCTTCCTTTCATCCTCCATATTTTTGGAACTATTCATTAAGAATGAAAAAATCAGCAACTGTGGGCCACTCTCCGCCGGCTTATGCATCATGTGCCCCCAAGTCGATTAGCTTCTAGGCCGAGACTCCCGTAGGTCGGCCATTCTTGTCTGATCCAATAAAGTAAAGAGGACCAATATCCTCATCATAGTACTTGGCCTCTACTACATTAGCTGAAGCCATGAATGGTCGTGAGTCAGCCTCAACCATTTCGGTAGATCCATCTTCATGCCAAAATTTGAGGCATTGGTGGAGAGACGATGGCACACACATACTTCCATGGAACCAATCCCGGCCCAGTAGAGCATTAAAGTGAGCTCTAGTTTCCACCACAAAGAAAGCCGTCATTCTGACCTTGCCCCCAACTCTAACCTCAAGAGGGAGGATCCCTCGAGTTATGTTGGTTTCTCTTATAAACCCACTAACCGTCGTCTCGGTCGGGATAAGTTCATCCATCCCTCTTTTTAACTTCTTCATAATTGAAGTTGGAGGATGTTCATGGTTGCCCCGGTATCCACTTGCACTTTACTTATTGGAATCCCATCGACATGGGCACACACATATAACTGTTTCAAGTGGGTTGACATCCTCTTAGTAGGCATCTCATAGCAATTTTTTCCCGGATTCATTTTTCCCTCATTTGAAATGTAAATTTGCGGCTTGTTAAACTTGACCCGGGGTGTCACAAATTTTGTTTCTATGGTCGGCTCCTCTGACCCACCTATTAGCACCGTGGGCTCTAGTTCGTCCAAAACATCACCAGCTATAATGTTGGGTTGTCCGGGTTGGGCTTCAAAAAATGATGGAAATGTGACCATATTAATAGGCACCTCTTCATTCTTGCCAAATTTGAGGGTCCACTTAGTATTGGTTTTCCACATTTTCTCGGTTTGAGCCATATCCATTTAAGACTCTGGTGGTCGGTGTATATCCGACATGTTGCGCCGAACAGATAATGTCTCCAGATCTTTAGAGCATGAACCACCGCCGCCAACTCCAAATCATGGGTAGGGTAGTTCAACTCATGGGTCTTCAGCTGCCGGGATGCGTAGGTGATAACCTTGCCAGTTTGCATCAACACGCAGCCCAGGCCTTGCAGCGATGCATCACTGAAGACCACAAACTCTCCACTGTCATCCGGTAATGCAAGGACAGGTGCAGTGGTCAATCGATCCTTCAACTCTTGAAAGCTCCGATCGCACTGCTCGTCCCCAGATAAACTTCACTCCCTTCCAAATCAAACGAGTCAATGGTGCAGCAATTTTTGAGAAACCCTCCACGAATCTCCGGTAGTAACCTGCTAATCCGACGAAACTCCGCACCTCGGTCACTGTTGTCAGTTTAGCCCAGTTGGTCACCGCTTCTGTTTTCTGGGGATCCACGCAAATCCCATCCGTCGATATCACGTGTCCCAGAAAACCAATACTGCTCAGCCAAAACTGACACTTGCTCAGCTTGGCGTACAATTGTTCTTGTCTCAGCCTCTCCAAGACCAACCGTAGATGTTCCTCATGTGCACGGGCGCTCCTCGAGTACACTAAAATGTCATCGATGAACACAATCACGAACTTATCCAGGTAGGGTCGGAAGACCCGGTTCATCAGATCCATGAATGCTGCTGGAGCATTCGTCAAACCAAATGGCATAACAAGGAACTCATAGTGTCCGTAACGGGTTCGAAAAGCCGTTTTCGGAATATCCTCCTCCGAAATCCTCAGTTGGTGATACCCAGACCGCAAATCAATTTTCGAGAAGCACTGAGCTCCCCGCAACTGGTCAAAAAGGTCATCGATCCTGGGTAGAGGATACTGGTTCCTCAGCGTCACCTTGTTGAGTTGTCGATAGTCAATACATAAACGGAGACTTCCCTCCTTCTTCTTTACGAACAACACCGGTGCTCCCCACAGTGAAGTACTCGGTCGGACATATCCCAAATCCACCAACTCCTGCAATTGAGTCTTGAGTTCTCGTAACTCGGCCGGCGCCATCCGGTATGGTGCCTGGGATATAGGTCGGGTACCCGGGAGTAGTTCAATAGTAAATTCAATCTCCCGCGATGGCGGTAATCTGGGTAAGTCTTCCGGGAACACATCCGGAAACTCACGTACCACCGGTATCTCGTCGATACCCGGAGTATCAACCTGCTCCGACACGACATGCGCCAGATAACCCTGGCATCCCTTCCGTAGAAGTTTGGTAGCAGTAAGTGAAGAGATCACTTCAGGAGGCGAACCGTCACGTTCCCCCTGAAAGATAACTTCCGGCAAACCCGGGCTCCGCAGAATCACCTGCTTGCTACAGCAGTCGATGAGCGATTCGTGCTCCGACAGCCAATCCATCCCTAGGATTATATCGAAGTCGTGGATATCCAGAATAATTAAGTCTGCTGGTAAAACCACATCCTCAATTCTTACCGGGCACCTCCGAATCACCTGATTCACAAGGTACACGATGCCCATCGGGGTGCCAACACCCATTTCGCAATCTAAAGCTGATACTACACAATCAAGCATACCAGCACAACTTTTCGAAATAAAAGAATGTGTAGCCCCCGCATCCATCAATACACGTACAAGAAGGTTAAAGATATGTAGTGTACCTGTGACCACGCCTGGGGCAGTCCTCGCCTGCTGTTGGGTCATGGCAAAGACTTGGGCCCTCGGCCCTCCGTTCCGTCCGCGCCCGCGCGCGCCACGCCCAGCACCACGATCACCTCCCTGACCGCGACCTCCATTAGTGTGGGAAGCCGTGCTCTGCACCACACTAGAGCCCCCAGCGTCGTTGTTCTTGGACAACTGCGGGCAATCACTGGCATAGTGGCCCTCCTCTCCACAAGCAAAACAAGTTACTAGCCTTGGCCTGTCCGAATGCCCGCCAGAAGCACCGCTCTAAGATGAGCATTGCCCAGAGTTGTATCCAGATCCTCTGCCCTGAGAGCCCCCGCGTCAATCTGACCAGCCACGACCCTTGAAGGATGAGGGTGCTCCCCTGAAGCCCCCTCCCTTGTTGTTCTTATGGCCCGATGGCCCACGATGTGGGCGATCCTGACGTCGCCCCTCGCCCGAAGGTTGTCGTGTCTGGTGTGCCGCCAGACTGGCCTCGACACGCACCGCAGCGTCGACCAAATCTCTCAGTGAAGCATGAGTAGCAGCAGTCACACTTGCCCGGATCTCCCCTCGGAGTCCAAGCTCAAACCTCTGGCATTTGTCCTCCTCCGTGCTCACGAATGATGCAGCGAACCGGGATAGTTTTCCGAAAGTTTGTTCGTAGTCCGCAACGGACATATCCCCCTGCTCAAGCCGCAGGAACTCAGCCACCCGAGCCGCGCGAAAGGATCGCGGGTAGTACTGGTCCAGAAATCTGGAACGGAAAGCTTCCCAAGTAGTGGTATGGACCGACCACCCAGACATTTCGAGTCCGTGCCACCACTGGTAGGCTCCTCCTTCCAGTAAGAAGGCCGCCAAGGTCACTCGTTCGCCCGGAGGGCAGTGCATCACCGAGAAGATCCTCTCCCACTTGGTGATCCAATCATGAGCATCCTCGGGGTTTGATCCCCCACAGAAAGGAGTGGCTCCCAACCGTTGAGCCCTTTCAATGCTCGCGCATTCCATCTCCCTTTCCAGATCCTCGTCAGTTCGTGTATGAGGAATTCTCCTAGGAGGCATAACCAACTGTCAAGAGGCATAGATCAGATAACGATGTTCTTAAAAGTCGAAAAGTAACTAGTACTAATCGCTAGTCTAGCATGCTGACCATACCCTAGTACTGACCACAACCTAGTGCTCTGATACCAAGCTGACAGGACCCGCCCCGATCCCACAGGGACCACAAGGGGACGTGCCCTGCTCTCGTCTGACACCCAATAATTCATACCAATTTTAACCTCAAAACATCAAATGCATAAATAACCAAATTAAAGTCATACATCAAATCCGAATTAAACGAATGTCAGACAAGGGATGAAATCCAAAATTACAAGTTGCGAGCACGACTCTAACATAAACCTGCGGGTAAGCCACCCAGCAGGGGTTCAGGTATGCAGAAGTAGATCTATGCCTCAGCCTCTGGTTCCTCCTCTACCTCAGTATCACGACCTGGAGGGGTTATCAAAACATTAAGGGTGAGTGGGCCGAAACTCAAGTTATAAAATCATTTGATAAGTAAAACATATAATTTACCCCTCCGTTTTCCAAACATGCATGCATCATCATTTAAAATCATAAATCATATAACATGTATCATAAGGAATGTAATAAAACCATAACCATAATTTTAGCCACTGCACTATATACTCCAATCCGACATCCCTGATGTCTGACGTCCCTGACGTCAATAAGGTCACAATCACAAGGCTACGCGTGCCACTCGGGTCTCAATTCCGAGTTCAATCCCCGAACCCTGTTCGGTTACAGCATCCCCGATGCTTAGCGTCATAGACGCTGGACGTTCTAGACGTCCGTGACCACTCCGGGGTACCTCATCCGGAGGAGACAGTATCATATGGAAGGATCTATACAGTGCAGTACCAAATACATTTTATTGATATCCACATGCAAAACATATATGTATACATAGGTAAATTTCGAACCGATCGTTACGTTTCATCAAACGGGTCTCATGCCCAAATACCGTGAAACGTGCCATAACCAAAATCTCAATATCATCAAACCATTTATAGATTCCAGCATGTGAACATATAAGTAAATCAGAAAACATTTAAGCATGCAAGGGTTTAATGAAAACGGGCCCACTCACAGTACGATCCCGCGGTGAACCTGCGCGTACGAACTTGTACCGGGATTATCGTACAATTCCTGTCAGTCCAAATCACATGCAAGGGGTCACTACAAGTCTTAAACGTTTAACCACAAAGTCCGAAATAGAAACCGGCCTGGGGAGCCGTACAACACGTTCCCCGAGGTAACCGGCCCTAAACCGATCCATCAAAGCTTATCTCAGATCAACATGGTTAATTCACCAAAAATGTTCAGCATGATGAGAGGAACAAAAGTCATGTTGATCGTGATCGGAGATAAGGTCCAACGCGCCCGCACGCGCCGCCCAAAGTGGCTGCGCGTGAAAGTCACGCGCCTGACACTGTAGCTACAGTGTCACCTCCTTCACCCGTTTGTCTGTAATACGGGTCTGCCACCCGCGGCTTGACCCGGTTGAATACCCATCAATCCCTACTCGATTTCAATCCAATTTGATCCTAACATGTTCATTAACTATCCAATTTAGGTTCTGTGACAGAAATCAACCTCGACACATCCCCAAACGACCCATCGACCCGCGATCAACCAATCGGGTCAAACACCAGAACTTCCTGGTTTCAAACCCATTGTCCAATTAACTTCACAGGAAGCATAATAGGATCAAAACGAACCAAAATGAACAATCAATTGTGTCTGAAAGTACCTGAAGGTCGTCGTCCCAAGCTCTGCAACTTCCCTGAAAACAGCAACCTCCGTCCTAGCTCAACCGTGGCTGTTAGCCTTCAATTTCGATGTGGTTGAGTTCCAAACACTCCCAGAAGACTAAACCAGGCCTTGGTTTGGTCCAACACTCACCAGAAATTAAAATCCGATTTTCCCTCCAATTTTGGCCGAAATGGTTTCTCTGGTTTCCTCACCCGTTCTTAGTTATAACAGCATCAGAGTGATGCTCAAGCACGTTCTAACTGGTTTTAAACAATTTCAAGCCATCCCAGAGGCTCGTGGGTGTCCAATTGTCCACTGAAAAATGTTCCCCGAAAAGCTTCGATCTTGAATTAATCAATTGAGCGTGCAGGCTGGACGGCTCAGGCCACGTTCAAAAGCAAAAGACAACCCAGACATTCCAGCACATGATAGCACAATCAATTGCACGATAGAACCACCGCACATGGTGGTGCCGCCCATTTCCCCCGCGGTCTGCTACAGTAACCAGGGCAAAAAGACCAAAATGCCCCTGGTTCAATAATTACCAAAATACCCCTCACTTCCTAGACCCGTAACTCAGCCATACGAAGTCCGATTTCGGCGTGCCGCCTGTCAACGGACTCAGGATATCGAGACCTACCTATCGGTCCTTGAGTTGCGTGAAAATTAGTTGTCAAACGAAAAGTCAACATTTTCGCCCGTGAAGTCCAACTTACGGTGATGCCCCTGAACTTCCGATAGTCATAACTTTTTCCCTGATCGTCCGAATTGGACGTGCCACCTGTCTATGAACTCGTGACGTCCCGTACTACGTCACGATCATAGGTCAAAGTCCATTTAACTCATCAATCAAAAAGTCAACAATTTGGCCATACCAATCACAAGGGTAAAAGCGTCAATTCACACATTAAATTGAAATATTAAAATCCTCGAATGTCCGGGGTGTTACAACCTTCCCCCCTTAAGAAATTTCGTCCCGAAATTTCAAAGAAACAAATGAGGAAATTGTTCTCGCATCTGAGCCTCAGGCTCCCATGTGGCTTCTTCCACATTCTGGTTTCTCCAGAGAATCTTTACGAGAGGGATCGTCTTCCGACGTAGTACCTTGTCCTTCCGATCCAAGATCTGTACTGGTTGTTCCTCAAAGCTCAAATCCCCCCGTAGTTCGACAGGTTGTTCCCTAAGTACATGAGAAGCATCACGTACGTACTTCCGCAGCATCGATATGTGGAAAACATTGTGAACTCTAGATAGTTCTAGAGGTAGTGCCAATCTGTAAGCAACTCTGCCGATTCTCTCCACGATCTCGTATGGTCCGATAAAACGCGGACTCAGTTTCCCTCGTCGACCGAATCGGATAATCCCCTTCCACGGTGATAACTTCAGGAAGACAAAATCTCCCACTTCAAATTCCAAGTCTCGAATCCATCGATCGGCATAACTCTTTTGGCGATCCTGTGCCGCCTTCAGTCTCTCCTTGATAACACGAACACTTTCCATGGTTAAGTCCATCAATTCCGGCCCTACAGCCGCTCGCTCTCCTATCTCCGTCCAGCAGATAGGTGTCCTGCACTGTCGACCATACAGTGCCTCATAGGGTGCCATCCCGATGCTTGCCTGATAGCTGTTGTTGTAAGCGAATTCCATCAATGGCAAATGAGTATCCCAAGAGTCCTGAAACTGTAGTACACATGACCTCATCATGTCCTCCAGGGTCTGAATGGTTCTTTCAGACTGTCCATCGGTCTGGGGATGGAACGCAGTACTGAAACGTAGGGTTGTTCCCAAAGTAGCTTGCAAACTTCGCCAGAACCTGGAAGTGAAACGCGGATCACGATCGGACACGATCGATTCCGGCGTACCATGCAATCGTATGATTTCCTTCACAAACAACTGAGCCAGTTGATTAGGTTTATAGGTCTCCTGAACTGGCAGAAAATGGGCTGATTTGGTTAACCGATCCATGATCACCCATACTCCGTCCACCCCACTCTGAGTTCTCGGTAACTTAAAGACGAAGTCCATGGTGATGTGATCCCACTTCCACTCGGGAATCGAAAGTGGCTGCATAGCCCCATACGGTCTCTGCCGTTCCGCCTTAACCTGCTGACAGGTTAAGCATTTGCTCACGAACTCAGCAATATCCTTCTTCATTCCTGGCTACCAATAATGGTTCCGGAGGGTACGGTACATCTTTGTACCTCCCGGATGCATAGCATAGGCCGAACTATGGGCCTCCTCAAGAATCTCGGCTCGTAACTCTGCCACTGCAGGTACACACAAACGGCCCAATTTCACAAGTGCTCCATCGTCCCGGATGGTAAAATCCTGTCTCCCATCCGCATCGACCTCAATTCTGTAAACACAGAGTATCGGATCCTGAAGTTGTGCTTCGATGATCCGATCAATCAGTACTGATCGTACATGGAAGCTAGCCAACAAAGCTCCAAGCTTATCCGTACCCAAGATAACTCCCGCCTTCCGGAGTTCCACCAGTAAGGGAAGATACACCATCCCAAGGTGTGCAACAGTTCCCGCTGATTTTCTGCTGAGTGCATCCGCCACCACATTGGCCTTACCCGGATGGTACTCGATCGTACAGTCATAGTCCTTCAGTAGCTCCAACCATCTCCGTTGTCTCATGTTAAGCTCCTTCTGAGTGAATAAATATTTAAGACTCTGGTGGTCGGTGTATATCCGACATGTTGTGCCGAACAGATAATGTCTCCAGATCTTTAGAGCATGAACCACCGCCGCCAACTCCAAATCATGGGTAGGGTAGTTCAACTCATGGGTCTTCAGCTGCCGGGATGCGTAGGCGATAACCTTGCCAGTTTGCATCAACACGCAGCCCAGGCCTTGCAGCGATGCATCACTGAAGACCACAAACTCTCCACTGTCATCCGGTAATGCAAGGACAGGTGCAGTGGTCAATCGATCCTTCAACTCTTGAAAGCTCCGATCGCACTGCTCGTCCCCAGATAAACTTCACTCCCTTCCAAATCAAACGAGTCAATGGTGCAGCAATTTTGGAGAAACCCTCCACGAATCTCCGGTAGTAACCTGCTAATCCGACGAAACTCCGCACCTCGGTCACTGTTGTCGGTTTAGCCCAGTTGGTCACCGCTTCTGTTTTCTGGGGATCCACGCAAATCCCATCCGTCGATATCACGTGTCCTAGAAAACCAATACTGCTCAGCCAAAACTGACACTTGCTCAGCTTGGCGTACAATTGTTCTTGTCTCAGCCTCTCCAAGACCAACCGTAGATGTTCCTCATGTGCACGGGCGCTCCTCGAGTACACCAAAATGTCATCGATGAACACAATCACGAACTTATCCAGGTAGGGTCGGAAGACCCGGTTCATCAGATCCATGAATGCTGCTGGAGCATTCGTCAAACCAAATGGCATAACAAGGAACTCATAGTGTCCGTAACGGGTTTGAAAAGTCGTTTTCGGAATATCCTCCTCCGAAATCCTCAGTTGGTGATACCCAGACCGCAAATCAATTTTCGAGAAGCACTGAGCTCCCCGCAACTGGTCAAAAAGGTCATCGATCCTGGGTAGAGGATACTGGTTCCTAAGCGTCACCTTGTTGAGTTGTCGATAGTCAATACATAAACGGAGACTTCCCTCCTTCTTCTTTACGAACAACACCGGTGCTCCCCACGGTGAAGTACTCGGTTGGACATATCCCAAATCCACCAACTCCTACAATTGAGTCTTGAGTTCTCGTAACTCGGCCGGCGCCATCCGGTATGGTGCCTGGGATATAGGTCGGGTACCCGGGAGTAGTTCAATAGTAAATTCAATCTCCCGCGATGGCGGTAATCTGGGTAAGTCTTCCGGGAACACATCCGGAAACTCACGTACCACCGGTATCTCGTCGATACCCGGAGTATCAACCTGCTCCGACACGACATGCGCCAGATAACCCTGGCATCCCTTCCGTAGAAGTTTGGTAGCAGTAAGTGAAGAGATCACTTCAGGAGACGAACCGTCACGTTCCCCCTAAAAGATAACTTCCGGCAAACCCGGGCTCCGCAGAATCACCTGCTTGCTACAACAGTCGATGAGCGATCCGTGCTCCGACAGCCAATCCATCCCTAGGATTATATCGAAGTCGTGGATATCCAGAATAATTAAGTCTGCTGGTAAAACCACATCCTCAATTCTTACCGGGCACCTCCGAATCACCTGATTCACAAAGTACACGATGCCCATCGGGGTGCCAACACCCATTTCGCAATCTAAAGCTGATACTACACAATCAAGCATACCAGCACAACTTTTCGAAATAAAAGAATGTGTAGCCCCCGCATCCATTAATACACGTACAAGAAGGTTAACGATATGTAGTGTACCTGTGACCACGCCTGGGGCAGTCCTCGCCTGCTGTTGAGTCATGGCAAAGACTTGGGCCCTCGGCCCTCCGTTCCGTCCGCGCCCGCGCGCGCCACGCCCAGCACCATGATCACCTCCCTGACCGCGACCTCCATTAGTGTGGGAAGCCGTGCTCTGCACCACACTAGAGCCCCCAGCGTCGTTGTTCTTGGACAACTGCGGGCAATCACTGGCATAGTGGCCCTCCTCTCCACAAGCAAAACAAGTTACTGGCCTTGGCCTGTCCGAATGCCCGCCAGAAGCACCGCTCCAAGATGAGCGTTGCCCAGAGTTGTATCCAGATCCTCTGCCCTGAGAGCCCCCGCGTCGATCTGACCAGCCACGACCCTTGAAGGATGAGGGTGCTCCCCTGTAGCCCCCTCCCTTGTTGTTCTTATGGCCCGATGGCCCACGATGTGGGCGATCCTGACGTCGCCCCTCGCCCGAAGGTTATCGTGTCTGGTGTGCCGCCAGACTGGCCTCGACACGCACCGCAGCGTCGACCAAATCTCTCAGTGAAGCATGAGTAGCAGCAGTCACACTTGCCCAAATCTCCCCTCGGAGTCCAAGCTCAAACCTCTGGCATTTGTCCTCCTCCGTGCTCACGAATGATGCAGCGAACCGGGATAGTTTTCCGAAAGTTTGTTCGTAGTTCGCAATGGATATATCCCCCTGCTCAAGCCACAGGAACTCAGCCTCCCGTGCCGCGCGAAAGGATCGCGGGTAGAACTGGTCCAGAAATCTGGAACGGAAAGCTTCCCAAGTAGTGGTATGGACCGACCACCCAGACATTTCGAGTCCGTGCCACCACTGGTAGGCTCCTCCTTCCAGTAAGAAGGCCGCCAAGGTCACTCGTTCGCCCGGAGGGCAGTGCATCACCGAGAAGATCCTCTCCCACTTGGTGATCCAATCATGAGCATCCTCGGGGTTTGATCCCCCACAGAAAGAAGTGGCTCCCAACCGTTGAGCCCTTTCAATGCTCGCGCATTCCATCTCCCTTTCCAGATCCTCGTCAGTTCGTGTATGAGGAATTCTCCTAGGAGGCATAACCAACTGTCAAGAGGCATAGATCAGATAACGATGTTCTTAAAAGTCGAAAAGTAACTAGTACTAATCGCTAGTCTAGCATGCTGACCATACCCTAGTACTGACCACAACCTAGTGCTCTGATACCAAGCTGACAGGACCCGCCCCGATCCCACAGGGACCACAAGGGGACGTGCCCTGCTCTCGTCTGACACCCAATAATTCATACCAATTTTAACCTCAAAACATCAAATGCATAAATAACCAAATTAAAGTCATACATCAAATCCGAATTAAACGAATGTCAGACATGGGATGAAATCCAAAATTACAAGTTGCGAGCACGACTCTAACATAAACATGCGGGTAAGCCACCCAGCAGGGGTTCAGGTACGCAGAAGTAGATCTATGCCTCAGCCTCTGGTTCCTCCTCTACCTCAGTATCACGACTTGGAGGGGTTATCAAAACATTAAGGGTGAGTGGGCCGAAACTCAAGTTATAAAATCATTTGATAAGTAAAACATATAATTTACCCCTCCGTTTTCCAAACATGCATGCATCATCATTTAAAATCATAAATCATATAACATGTATCATAAGGAATGTAATAAAACCATAACCATAATTTTAGCCACTGCACTATATACTCCAATCCGACATCCCTGATGTCTGACGTCCCTGACGTCAATAAGGTCACAATCACAAGGCTACGCGTGCCACTCGGGTCTCAATTCCGAGTTCAATCCCCGAACCCTGTTCGGTTACAGCATCCCCGATGCTTAGCGTCATAGACGCTGGACGTTCTAGACATCCGTGACCACTCCGGGGTACCTCATCTGGAGGAGACAGTATCATATGGAAGGATCTATACAGTGCAGTACCAAATACATTTTATTTATATCCACATGCAAAACATATATGTATACATAGGTAAAATTCGAACCGATCGTTACGTTTCATCAAACGGGTCTCATGCCCAAATACCGTGAAACGTGCCATAACCAAAATCTCAATATCATCAAACCATTTATAGATTCCAGCATGTGAACATATAAGTAAATCAGAAAACATTTAAGCATGCAAGGGTTTAATGAAAACAGGCCCACTCACAGTACGATCCCGCCGTGAACCTGCGCGTACGAACTTGTACCGGGATTATCGTACAATTCCTGTCAGTCCAAATCACATGCAAGGGGTCACTACAAGTCTTAAACGTTTAACCACAAAGTCCGAAATAGAAACCGGCCCGGGGAGCCGTACAACACGTTTCCCGAGGTAACCGGCCCTAAACCGATCCATCAAAGCTTATCTCAGATCAACATGGTTAATTCACCAAAAATGTTCAGCATGATGAGAGGAACAAAAGTCATGTTGATCGTGATCGGAGATAAGGTCCAACGCGCCCTCACGCGCCACCCAAATTGGCTGCGCGTGAAAGTCACGCGCCTGACACTGTAGCTACAGTGTCACCTCCTTCACCCGTTTGTCTGTAATACGGGCCTGCCACCCGCGGCTTGACCCGGTTTAATACCCATCAATCCCTACTCGATTTCAATCCAATTTGATCCTAACATGTTCATTAACTATCCAATTTAGGTTCTGTGACAGAAATCAACCTCGACACATCCCCAAACGACCCATCGACCCGCGATCAACCAATCGGGTCAAACACCAGAACTTCCTGGTTTCAAACCCATTGTCCAATTAACTTCACAGGAAGCATAATAGGATCAAAACGAACCAAAATGAACAATCAATTGTGTCTGAAAGTACCTGAAGGTCGTCGTCCCAAGCTCTGCAACTTCCCTGAAAACAGCAGCCTCCGTCCTAGCTCAACCGTGGCTGTTAGCCTTCAATTTTGATGTGGTTGAGTTCCAAACACTCCCAGAAGACTAAACCAGGCCTTGGTTTGGTCCAACACTCACCAGAAATTAAAATCCGATTTTCCCTCCAATTTTGGCCGAAATGGTTTCTCTGGTTTCCTCACCCGTTCTTAGTTATAACAGCATCAGAGTGATGCTCAAGCACGTTCTAACTGGTTTTAAACAATTTCAAGCCGTCCCAGAGGCTCGTGGGTGTCCAATTGTCCACTGAAAAATGTTCCCCGAAAAGCTTCGATCTTGAATTAATCAATTGAGCGTGCAGGCTGGACGGCTCAGGCCACGTTCAAAAGCAAAAGACAACCCAGACATTCCAGCACATGATAGCACAATCAATTGCACGATAGAACCACCGCACATGGTGGTGCCGCCCATTTCCCCCGCGGTCTGCTACAGTAACCAGGGCAAAAAGACCAAAATGCCCCTGGTTCAATAATTACCAAAATACCCCTCACTTCCTAGACCCGTAACTCAGCCATACGAAGTCAGATTTCGGCGTGCCGCCTGTCAACGGACTCAGGATATCGAGACCTACCTATCGGTCCTTGAGTTGCGTGAAAATTAGTTGTCAAACGAAAAGTCAACATTTTCGCCCGTGAAGTCCAACTTACGGTGATGCCCCTAAACTTCCGATAGTCATAACTTTTTCCCTGATCGTCCGAATTGGACGTGCCACCTGTCTATGAACTCGTGACGTCCCGTACTACGTCACGATCATAGGTCAAAGTCTATTTAACTCATCAATAAAAAAGTCAACAATTTGGCCATACCAATCACAAGGGTAAAAGCGTCAATTCACACATTAAATTGAAATATTAAAATCCTCGAATGTCCGGGGTGTTACACTTGGTCTTCTCTTCCACTTTAGGTGACTTGGTGTCCTTCACACCCACTTTGACCATGGCTTGGTCACTTACTATCTTCGTGACTTCCTTCTGTGATTGATCCTTGCCCCCAGCATTCTTGGCTATGGTTTGGCTAGCCATGGGGTCGGCCTTGCCCCCAACTAACCCATGGACACTTTCAACCCCTTTCACGACTTGGTACATTTTTGCTTTAGCCGGCCCTCTAGCAGCCTGACTTACCTTCTGACCCTGGCTCTCTATTGCCTCCTTCATACTCACATTATGGCTTCCTAGTTAGCTAGCCCCTCGCCTGGCCTCACTTTTTGCCCCCGCAACCAATGGTTGGTGAGGGTTCTCCCTTGAGTTCTCAGCTTCAAATGCCCCTGTCAAGTGAGACTCCAACTCATAAATTTGTTCCTTGGCAGATGTTACCACGACTCGACCATTCACCCATTTCTTATGCATCTCAACTTCCTCCGCGGCCGCTGCCTCTAAAGAGGCCACGGCATCAGCCTTGGCCAACTCAAGCTCCTCCATCTTTATCTTTTCTTTAAGGGCCATCAATCGGTTCAACTGAGCTTGTCTTTCTTATGTCCACTTATCGTCAGCTCTATTATTGGCAGAGAACTGCCTCTGAGCTCTCCTCACTTGGGTCCTAGTCAAGGGCTTTGGTGGCAAGCCGTGCCCCCGACTCTGGTACCATTTACCCTCTTTAGTATCCGGAATTTTGTAAGTATTGATACTACTACCATCAGATGGCCTGGGCCTTTAGACATACTCGACAGTCCTCTTCTTGCCATCGCATGTAGTCACCCAAATGCTCTTATGCTTGTTCTCGCTCTGGTGGAACAGGCCACCCACAATATCCTCATACTCTAGTGGCTTCTGATGGTTCCCCCTCGGCGGGAAACGTGACCTTTCGTGCCTACCCTGGTAGGTCAAAAATGACCGTTTATTTGGCCTAGCTTCATACCTTTCTCTCAGGCTGTAGAGACCGTAATTCTCGATCGGACTCAGAATCACCCTTTTCTTTAACTCTTTTGGTTAGTCCGACCTAACCATCTCTTTCTCAAGCTCCTTCGGCTTCAATTTCGGGACATCTAATGCCACCTCGCATTGACACCTGCCACATAACACGATGGCCTTTGGGAGCTCCTCCTTGGTCGGTGGCTCTAGGAACATCTTCTCTTTTCCTTTCGTCGTAGGCTTTAGCTGAACCTCCTTAGCCATCTTTTCAGCTGCGGCCTTGGCCGACCCACCTAAATCCAACCTTCGCCTAGGCTAGCCTCACCGGGGAAAATTGACTGTCACCATGTGAGCCTGGGCTGAAGAGAATGGATTCTTGTCAACTCCCATTGGGTTCTTCTCCGGAAATTTCAAAATCCTTTTCTCAATTAAGCTCTGCACAGCATTGCAAAAAACCAAACAATTGTTAGTTCCATGAGTCCACACATTGTGCCATTTGCAATAAGTTTTATTTTTCAATTCATTGGCAGATGGAATAACATGGTCAGATGACATTCTTATAATATTTTCTTTTAAAAGCTGGTCAAAGATGGCTTTAGATATGTCAAAGGTGTAGGTCTTATTTCCGGACCCTTTTTGAAAGCTACCACTAAATTTCGAGACCTGAGCTGCTGATGGTTGCTGGTCCTTGGCGGCTTTGGACAACACCTTGCACATATGTGGTCCATTAATAAACATCTCGGCCAGATTCACTTAGGCCGACTCATCATCCATTTCGGATGGAGCTTCCTCAAACATATCGGTTGGCTCCTCTTCATTTACCTCTACGGCGTGAACCGTTGTTGTCCTAGCCGTGGTCGGCTTGAGCATGTCTTTATAAAAGGGTGGTCGATAAATTTGGCAATTTTTCTGTTGCTCTTCCTTTAGTAGACCCTCATATCCGTCAACCCTTAAAAGAAGATCGTATATATCACGAAACTCCATTCCTTTAAACTTTTTCCTAAGGTCTAAAGAAAGTCCGCCTTGAGCCAGCTTGACAAACTCAAGTTCTGGCATGGAGACCATACATTTGGTCCTAGCCACCTTGAACCTGGCCAAAAATTCCTGAGCCGACTCGTTAAAAGTTTGCCTCATTTTGGCTAGGTCAGCCATAGACACTTCTGGCTCGGGTCGATAAAGTTGTTCATGGAAGACTTGCTCCATGGTCGCCCAATTCGGAATGGAGTTCTGTGGTAGATTCACATACCAGGTGAACGTAATCCCCGTGAGTGTACTTGGGAAGAGTTTTAACATAAGACCTTCACGGTGAACTATCTCTGCGCATTGAGCCGTGAATCGGCCTACATGTTCCACCATAGATTGAAGTCCATCACCCGAAAAAAAGGTGAAATCAGGAACTCTGAACCCACGTGGAAATTCTTCCGTGTCGAAGTGTTGAGGATATGGGCTCCTGTACACAGGTCGGTCGACTCTCTTAGCGAGAGGAACCATCTCCTGGATCAGTTGCTCGACCACACCCTAGTCAAGAGCCCTTTGTTGGTCGGGTCCGTTATCATGGCCATTCAGATGATTTCCTCCATGGTTTCCCCAGCCACATAAGCTTGCAATTTGATTTATGTATGTGCCAGCAAAGTTGCCCCCGGCTGCTGGGTTGGCCTGTGGTCGAGCCTGGTGAAAAGCCTGATATGGGTTCGACCCGAACTGATTGTTCCAACCTGGGAGATTATTGTGATTTGAAATATTCACCCCCTGGTTGTTCCCCACAGGATTATTGTAAGGTTGTTCACTCGCCCCAAAATTCTCAGCTTGAGCACCTACTTGGCCTCGGGTCGCTGGGTGTCCATTTGGGACAGGTTGTTGACCGAGTTTGTCATTCACCTGAGCGAACTGGTTGCGAACGTCCAGCCTCTGGTTGTTCATCTCAGTAGTGAGCTCGTCAAGCCGCTGGTTGGTTTCTCGATTTGTCATCTCCAACGTCCGAATTAATTGTTGGAAGTCCAACGAGGTCGGCGGATTTGGCTGGAGGACCGGCTCTAAAGGGTCGTGGGTAACCTCTACTGAACTTGTATCTATTGTCACGGCTGAGGTCCGGCCGACTTGTAATTTGCCATTAAGGCCTGCTTGAGAAGTTGGAATACCAAATCGCTGGGTCGACATTGGGAGTGATCCAACCATGTTTCTTCTCCTTCGCCCGACTACTAAATTGGGCGGCTGGATTTCTTGGTCGTTTCTAGGATTCCCCCTAGTGCCAACGACCATGCAATATCAACACCTAGTGTGTCCCACCGAGCGTGCCAAAATATGTTTCCCTCAATTTGATCTATCAAACCGTTAGAAGGGATTTTGGTCCTTCTTCGAATAAATGCGCAGGCGTGCCACCACTCAGCCACAAAATGGCCCGAATGGAATTGTAGATATTGGGTGCGGCCCTAAGGTTGACTCCTAACCTTACGATTGTACGACCGAGCAAGGAACCTCCCCTCGGCCTGGGTTCTTTCACTCCCTCAAGGTCAAGGGTGTTTAGGTTTCAACTTATATATTTTTATATTTTTGTTAAATTATGAATGAAATGCAAGTGCAATATTAATTCGAGTAAGAAAATTAACTAAGCTTAAGAAAATAAACTTAACGTAAACGTAATAAATAAATACTTAAAAGAAAATCGATAATTAAATTTAAAGACGAATGATAATAAACTAAAAAATAACGAAACAATTAAGTAAAACTATTAAACGAACGTTAATGGATGAACTTGAATCAAAATAAAGATTAAATAAAAATGAAGTTGAATTTAAAACAAAGTAATTAAAAGTATTATGGAAAATAAACTTACTCTAGAAAAATGAAGAACTTGACTAACTAGAACTTGAACATGAAAATCTAGTCTAAGGATTGAAAAGATGCAAGATAAGAGTAAGTTTGTGTATTCATGTTGATGTCCCTTTCTTCTCTTCACCTTGGTTATTTATAGGGTCTAACTAACCCATGAATTGGCCATGCTTGGCCTCCACGTTTCTGACTTGAAAAACCTTCCAAGTTGAGCCACCCAAACCTTACAAGTTGAGCCACCCAAATCTTTCCAAGTCGGACCACCCAAATCTTTTCAAGTTGAGCCACCCAAATCTTTCCAAGTCGAATTGGAAAAAAACTTGCCTCATTAAGGTGACTTGACTCAAGGTCGAATTGATACCAAAGTGATTAATTGAGATTCGATCGAAACCTTCTCTTTCGGGAAGATTCTAGTTTGACACAATCTTGGCTTGATTTATGTCCTATTTCGCCCGTTTGAAAGTTAAGGTTGAGTATGGGTTGATGAGAACCCAGCCAACATCCATCTTTTATTTTAAGTTTGGGTTGGGTCAAAACATTAGATTTAGTAAAACAAGGGCCATTAGCGGCTCCTACTTTACCTCTTGGTCTAAAAGCCACATGACCTGGGCGGAAATTAGACTATATGGTTAACTCAGCCGAAGATTTTTCCTAAGGTCGACCCTTTGAATTAGTCATGGAGTTTCACGATGCCAAACATATTTTTCTCACACTCCCATGTCCGAATAATTCACGGAACATTTCGGCCCAAATCTTGAATTTATAATCATGGTCCCAAAACCGCCAAATATATATGTGACACACTCGGCCAAATGACACCTTCTATCTTTTTTAAAAATAAAAAAAAAATAACTCTTTTACATGTATATGTCTATATAGGAATTATTGAAAGCATGCAACCAATTTACTACTTTCTAATATATATATATATATATATATAATATATATATATATATATAAAGTGATTCATTGGGAACATGCGGCTGACTTCTCCACTTTGAAATATATATATATATATATATATATATATATATATATATATATTAGGAACAACAGGCCACCCACTTTCCTGCAACATGATAAAGCCAACTGCTTGCTTTATATGTGATAAAGTTGGGTTTGAGACTTCATATTAGCCGCCCATATAGCTAGCTCGCCTGCTTCATGTATCAAAGTTGGGTTTGGGGAAATTAATCAGCTAGCCCTCACTACAAAAATTCGGCCAACTCCCATCACAAGATTCACAACAAGCGCAACCTCCATGCTTAGCTATTCTCCCTCAAAAATACCTTCATTGGCCTCCAGTTTTCAGCCATCTTTGTGGGAGGAAAAAACTAACCTTCTACTCAAAACACTCCACCCACAACCCCTATTACATATATTGGGTGAGTGGAGATCTTCACACCACTATCAAACAGTTATTCATATGATTTTGGGATTATCCATCTAATTGTAAGACGTAATATTTAGCCTAACGGTACCACAGTTTGTCATACTATATATTAATGAGGAAAAATTGTAGTACATGCCTTTAATTTTATATTAATTTTAACAAACATCCCTAAACTTGTTTTGCAGTTTAGACTATCCCTTCATATATTTGTTCGAAATAATATCATAGATCCTTCTATATGGAATTCGTTAAAAAAATCGCACGTAAAGCACGCGCGGCAAAATATATAAAACAAGGGTTTCCAAAATTCACCGAGAAGGACAACAAATTAAATTTGTTCTTGAAGCTACAAAACCTCGAATTGAACACACCAAGAGCAATGCAAAAACCCAGGATACATAATTCTTCCTCCAACCCAATACTAGAAACCTTATGATCGAGAAGAAGATGAACTCAAGTGATATTGGGTTTTAATGATTATTTTATTTATTTTCTATGTATTTTCTTTTATCTTTACATTTTTAAATAATTAGAAAGACAAACTATAGTTAGGTTAAATAACATATGGTATTAATAATTGGATGCTCTCAGAAAAAAAAAGAAAAAAAAAGAAAAATTTGGAAGTTTGATTCGTAAAATAATAAGAAAATAATAAAATATAAAACTGGGATGCATCAAGTAATTTATAGTGTCAAAATCAACTCCTTAATCAAATTAACTTAGCTGTTGGATTTCTAGCTCTTCGACATGGTATCAGAGATTCTATTAGATATAATGCCCTTCGAAATGATCTTGTGGAGAAGGAGAGCGAAATTGACTTAGTTTCAATAGTACTTAGTATCTTTTTTTATTATATAATTAAAATATCGGTTTGATTATATAATTAAATAAAATAGAAATCGATAATTAGATTGTTGTGGATTGTTACAAAAAAAGTTACCATGTCTTTGGTTAATTGTTTGTTCCGTAGGTGCTTGGTATTATTTTTTCTATTTTTATGAAATATATAATTAAATTTCTATAATTGTGCATAAAAAGAAAATTAGATGCATTTTAAAAATTCATTCCTCCATAAAGTAATTCTAGATGAAAATATAAATTTCACATCTCAATATATTGCAATTTCTCACTGGTGCAAGTAATTTTATATTTTGAAATATTCGAATAAGATATCATGGGAGTTGTAAAAATTACATATACACCATTGAATTTACTACATTATAGATGCTTTCATAGTTTCATGCTGGATAATAATAATTGAAGGCATGAAAATTAATTAATGGAGGATGGTGTACAAATTGATCTTGGAAGATGTCAACTGGTCGACTAGCTTTTTTACTCCGTTTATGTCTTTAATTTCCGATGATATATATCTCAACTATCTCAATGAATAATTTATTTTTGGAGTTCAATTTATTGAAAGTCGAAAATCAGGAAAGAAAAGTTGAAAAGTGCAACATTTAAAACTTATGCCTTTCACGTAGGTATTGTAAACTTAATCTTGTTAGTTCATCCAAAGTATATGCATCTTCATCATGCGTTATTTGCTTCTAACAAATCCCCCACAATCTACCTATATATATATATATATTGTTGCTAGGGTTTAAAAAATGTAGAGGGTTTTTCCTTCTCTTTCGAAACCAAGCAAATGGTGATACAATTAATTATAATCATTCTAACTTCTACATGTAGGTGTAGTACTTAGAACTCTACCATTGGGAAAACCTTCTTGCTCCTCTCATTAATCTTTATGACTAGCAAATTATTAAAGATGAATATCGTTAATGAGATATTTATAATTATTATCTCTTCGTATTAGAAAAATATTATTAAAATGAAATTTTTGTATTCGTTCGTACCCAAAATGTTGTCGTAGTGGAATCCGGGGTTGCCATTTGGTGGCTCGCTTCCGATGGAGTGGATACGCTTGGGTGATGAGAATCTCTTCACTGTAGTCTGATGCAGTGGTGTGCGGTGAAGGAAACTAGGGCAAGTGGGGTGAAGTGTAACGGCTCAGACTTCTAGTAAGGCTGGAAATGATCGTTTTGCCCCTAAGTCAAAGAGTTGACTTTTTTTACCAAAGCCAAAGTGTTGAAATTTTTATCAGGACCTCGTATAGGTGATTTGAGAAGACCGTTACTGTAACGACCCATCCCGGGAGACAAGATTAGAAAATTCATTAGTAATGGATTAGTGAGCTTAATCGGTGTTTAGTTGGTTACGTTTGGCTCGTTGGCGTAAAATTACGATTTTGCCCTAGTTTTGGCAAAATGTTGACTTTTAGACTTTTAGTTCGGACGGTCAATTGGGCAATGACCGATGACTGTGACGTAGTTTGGGACGTCACGAGTCCGTAGACAGGTGGCACGCCCGATTCCGACATCCGAGGAGGTAGTTATGATGTTCGGAAGGTTGAGGGCGTTACCGTAATTTTGGTTAAAATAAGGGGAAAAGTTGACTTTTTACACGACAGAGTTTTTACCCGTGGACCTAGGATCGTTAGATAGGTCTCGCCGTCCTGAGTACAACGACAGGCGGCAGGTATCGATAGGAGGTCGGACAGTTAAGTTACGGTTTAAGAAATACGAAGGGCAAAATCGTAATTTGTATGGTTAGGGGTATTTTGGTCTTTTGGCACCTTGGGGATTGAGCCCAATCAGATAAGGCCACTTGGACAGGGTAATCAGATATTTTGGGATGGGACCACCAGGTGTTTGACACCTGGTTGGATTCCAGTGGGTTCTAGCCTACACGATTATACGGTTTTAATTGTTTGAGTTTGGTTTAAGTCTTGCTTAAGAGAAACAGAGACAGGGTAACGGAGAGGAGAGATCGAGCAATGTCTAGTGAGAGTGTGTGTTGGCTTGAGTGAGTGATCAAGGATAGTTGAGTGAGTGTTCAACCGTGGAAGTGAGGGTTAAAAGGTGAAAGTTGTGTGAGGAAAGGATGAGAGAAGGATGAGATGTCTCAGGAAAACAGAGAGGTGTCGAGGATCGTGGTGCAACCACAATCGATTATTTTGGTCCAAACGAGTTCGAGGGGGGTGTTAGGACGGCTGAGGACAACCTTGTGAAACCATAGGAACACGGCGGCGAGCACGGCGGAGGTCAGAACGTGGGTGAGTTCTCGGGGTCCCCTGTTTCCCCGTTTAAATTCAAATTGCAAATCGTGGATTTAGGAGCTTAGTCGAGCTGTTTTCTTGGTTCTATTAGTTGAAGGATGATGTAATTGGCCTGAGGAGTCGAACCCGTGGTGGAGAAGATCACGGGTGGTCGGGAACCCGTGGCTGGGAATTTCAGGGGACTGGTTCGAATCTTGGACGGTAAGTTTGCGTACTTTAGTTCGTGTTTTAGGTATTTAATTAGACAAATTAGAGTAGGACGATCTTAATAGACTTAAAATGATGGAAAATGGCCTAAAAATGGAGCAGAACCGCCCTCTCCGGTTCGGTTAGACTGGGCCGGTTCGAACCGGGCTGAACCGGTCCAGCGAGAGGTTGAAGACGACACTGTGCTGGCGCGTGAGGCTCACGCGCAGCCCCTTTGGGCGGCGCGTGTGGGCGCGTGGCACAGTGTTTTAAAATGGTTCCAACACGACTTTTAAAGAATTCGATGTAACGAACATTTTGGCACTGATTTCGAGACGATCGGACATCATTTTGATATGTTTCGGGGTTTTAGTATGACCTTTGTGAAGTTAAAAATACGGGAAAATTATGGAGTTTTAGTATGACCTTTGTGAAGTAGTTAGTGACCTTATATTGGGATTTGGACATGTTCGGGAAAGCCGAGGATAGTGGAATAGCCGGGAACGGTGTAAGTGCGCGCTTATCGAGGCGACGTCGGAATGGTCTGTGAGTGGACTTTGCTTTCTAACTCTTGATGCATGCATATATGTTTTTATATGTTTTCTATACTTGATTCAATGATTTGATTTATGATTGTGATGGTTTACGGTTTGTGCACGTTTTTCGTGGAAATTACGATATTTCACATTTTACGAGATTTGACGGATATGATGATTTAACCTGGTTTTAATGATTTGATTTCGGGATTTGAAATACGATTTGATTTCAAGAAAGTAAAAGGATTTTGGAAAGTGTTTTCGGGCTTGAAGCCCCCTTCAGAAAAGTGGTTTTGAGAAACGAGATTTTGGGTTTTTGAATCGGAATTCCGGATGACGATTCGGGGTTCGATTCGGGACTTAAAAGTGGATTCCGGGTTTGGGTTCGGAATGGTTATTCCGGATGCTACCTTACTGAATGATGGTTGCATACTCGGATCTGGAAATGAGGTGGATATGATTCTGGATTTGGATTCGTAATGACGGTTCTGGATGCCGGAAGGGCTTCGGACCAGTGGTTTCGGATTCGGGTTTGGATATAGATTTCAAAATGGTTTTCAAAAGGTTTTGGATTGGATTTACTGGATCTGGTTATTGGGTTTAAAGACCCGGATATTGTGATTGACGAGGGACGAGCCCGGATTGGGTTTAAAGACCTGGATTGAGTTTAAAGACTCGGGAGTTTAAAGACTCGAATATTGATATTTTCCCCCATAGGCCTGTTGAGTTTAAAGACTCGGAGTTTAAATACTCAGATTATTGAGGCCTGGTTATTGAGTTTAAAGACTCGGGAGTTTAAAGACTCGGATAGATCCAGCAGGTTCGATGGATGAAAATGTGGTTGCAAATGTGTTTTGGATTACACTGAGAATTGATGATAATGGTTTTCTGAGGTTTTGGGCAGTGGCCCGGAGGAAACAGTTTTTCGATGGTTTTGGGCTGAGGCCCGGGATTTGATAAAAAAAAAGGAAAATGTGTTTGGTTTTCGTACATGGTTTTATAACATAAAGTTAATATGCATGCATTGGTTTTGAAACGGAGGGTATAAATGTCATTTTTTTAAGAAATGTTTTTGAACTTAAACTTTATTTTTATCCACTCACAGTCTTTTCGTGTTTTCGATATCCTCCAGGATGTTGCGGCGCGGGCTATTGGTCGAGAGAGACGGAGACATCACACGCATGATCCACAGTAGACACTGCGCACTTTGGGAAGTTGGAAGATGTTGAGACGTTCGGTTCGGAAATCCCTTGTCCGACTTACGTGTCACACGAAGGTTGGACGTCCGTTTAGCCTTCGTGTCATGCGTAAGTCATACGGGAGCAGGGTTTAGTCCTTAATCCTAGGGGATTAGGGGTGGGCCCTGACAATTACGAAGGTCTCGGCCTCCCGAGTATGTTGACATGCAACATGCAGCAAACTGAGATAGGACGCGTTTGTCCCCGGGTTAGGTTATTATAGTGGCATTTTAGATAATTTGGTTGTAAGGCTATTTTAGTCATTTATTTTGGATATTTTCTTTGTGCATGGCTGAAATGGTGACAAGTGTCACCTATCTCCTATGGAATTATGCACCAACTTGGTGTTGTGTGTGTAAATGTTTGTTTTAAAGGTTGTATAATTGTTTCAGATGTGTGAAGGGTTCGGCCGTGAGACAGAGAGATTGAAACAAAGAGGGAGCATCCAAAGAGGGGAAAAGAGAGGAGAGAAGAGGGAAGAAATCAGACGAGAGAAAGAGAGGGACTAAGTTGAGTAAGGAGGAGGAAACCCGTGAAGGGTTTTTCGGGTACAAACTTGGCTAGCCTAGTGTTTGAGACTGAACCTTGGAAACAAGGTTGGAGTCATTCCCTTGAGGTCCCTACAATATTCATAGGCTACAGAGGCAAGGACTTGGACGCTGGAATCACCCAGGCAGCACAGGTGATTTTGGCTGTGAGTTCGTCGATGGATTGTGCAAGTTTTAGGGTGACTTTTCAAGTTTTGATCACACAGATCCTCTCTTCAGATAGATTAGGATGTTTTGGTCGAAACAGAGAGAAAAACGGACATGAAATGATTGGAATATGGTCGGGTCGGATCGCCGGGTCAGGTAACCCGAATACTAGAAAAAAAGGTGGAAGCAATGATGAACAGTATATTTACTGTAGTTGGCGTGTGCCATAGAATTAGGGATATCAGCCAACATGTTTTTTCATCTTTTCAATGTTACAAACATTTTGGCACAAGTTTTGAGGTAGCACAGGTGAGTTTTGGCCGTGTGTAATTAATGTTTACAAAATTTATATAAAATTTTCGGGAGTTAGGATTTATATTGAGAAGTTACTTGAAGGTTCTTGGGACTCTAATTACCTTGAATGCTATTTTTGGATAGGAGATATAGTTCCCGGGACTAGCAAGGAATGTTCGGAACGTGGTTAATTAGTGTTTTCACACTGTGAGTGGACGTTTTATTTTATTAAAATTTGTGCATGCATATTTGTGAGTTTTAAATAGTTTTCTATACGATTTTCAATGAGTTCTAATTGATTGGAATTTTATTGGAATTTTGATGAATTTATGAATATTTTATTACACGTTTTTCGATGTTTATCGAAAATTATGTTTCGAACACCGTTTTGATTGTGATATCAAATTGAATGTGATTTATGACACGAGATATGTTGGTATTGAATTCTTGGTGATTTTCTTATGATTTATGGATGTTTTTCGAAAGTATTGCGATGGCGGGTTTTACGGTGTTGTGATTGAGTGATGTTTTGGGTTTAGGCCCGAGAGACCAAAACGAGAATATGATTATGGTTTTGGTATGTGATATGAGATGTGATATAAGTATGTGTTATTGGTATTGATGATGTGAACTGTGGTTATGATTGTGATTTGGATTTGGATCGATTATATGTTATGATGCTTGTTGATTGATTAATCTCATACGTCGAGCCGGGGGTTCCGAATCCCGAGTGAGTGTGTGATGGCTTACCGGTAGTGCACTAGTGCTATAATGATGTGATGATTGATATTGTACTCGTGCTTCGAGGATGGTTTGTGTCAGGACCCGACCCTCTTCTGTCAGGTCCCGATTCATCTAGCACGATATTGTCCGCTTTGGGCCTCCTTGCCCTTGCCCTCACGGTTTTGTTTTCGGGAGCTCCCGGTGCAACTTCCCAGGGGGTCACCCATCTGGAATTGCACCAGCCTCAACTCGCTTAACTTTGGGGTTCCAATCCCCCCCAAAGCCACTGAGCTCCCAAAAGGCCTCATCTAAACTAGAGACGTGCACCTGCACGCTCTATCTAGCATGATATTGTCCTCTTTAGGCGCACCTGCGCCCGCAAGGTTTTGACCCCAAGACCTCACGCCTGGAAGGTAACCACCTTAACCAGCGCAGCCAAGGGAGGCCTCATGCTAGATAGGTGAGTGCCTACACCTTTAAGGCACACCACCATTCCTTTCCCAGACCATCCCCCCCTAGCAGGAATGTGGGATTGTTCACCGTTCCCTCCAGGACACGGGTCTTACAATCCACCCCCCTTAGGGCTCAGCGTCCTCGCTGGCACACTTCCCGGTCGGGGTCTGGCTCTGATACCAAATTGTCAGGACCCGACCCTCTTCTGTCAGGTCCCGATTCATCTAGCACGATATTGTCCGCTTTGGGCCTCCTTGCCCTTGCCCTCACGGTTTTGTTTTCGGGAGCTCCCGGTGCAACTTCCCAGGGGGTCACCCATCTGGAATTGCACCAGCCTCAACTCGCTTAACTTTGGGGTTCCAATCCCCCCCAAAGCCACTGAGCTCCCAAAAGGCCTCATCTAAACCAGAGACGTGCACCTGCACGCTCTATCTAGCATGATATTGTCCTCTTTAGGCTCACCTGCGCCCGCAAGGTTTTGACCCCAAGACCTCACGCCTGGAAGGTAACCACCTTAACCAGCGCAGCCAAGGGAGGCCTCATGCTAGATAGGTGAGTGCCTACACCTTTAAGGCACACCACCATTCCTTTCCCAGACCATTCCCCCCTCGCAGGAATGTGGGATTGTTCACCGTTCCCTCCAGGACACGGGTCTTACAGTTTGGGTGTGGTACGATTGTGTATAAACGTTGTGATGACGTTAAGTTAACTATATATGAATTATGTGGTGATTTTGGATATGGATTGATTGCTTTGATTAATGTGATGATTTGTGATGTATGATGTGGTTATGTTTATTGGCCGGTTAGTCTCGAACGTCGAGCAAGGCTCCTTTTCTGAGATTAACACGACTCAAACGTCAAGCTGAGCTCTTTTCTTGAGTCAGGTCCCCACTTGGATGTCGAGCTGGGCTCCTTTCTCGAGTGGTGTACCTCCTAGTAATGTATTAGTTGATGATTGATACTGTGATGATGGTGGATTGATTGTGCGTGATTTCTATTAGTGTGGTCTATTATGGTGACTTGTGTGATGCTTTTTTTGGATCATAGGTGTTTTTTAACAGTTTCATGTGGTTTTTAACTTGAAGATACTTTTCATGTATTTCGAGATTATAGACTATGTTTTGTTTTAATTGAAGTGAAATGGTTTTCGTATGCATGCATAATTTTTGGAAAACAGGGGGTAAATGTCTGTTTTTTTTAGATTATGTTTTAAATGATTTTCACATGTTTTCTTAGTTTTGTAACCCTCCAAGTCGCTGTTTGGGAATCGAGGCTCAAAAGGTTGGGGTATGAACTAAAAAGGTTTGTGTGTATCCCTTGTATGACAAGTTCAAGTGAATATTGGCACTTTGGGTTACATGTCAGACAAGAGCAGGGCACGGGTATGCCTTGCGGGGTGTTTTCAAGGTTGGGTACTGTCACGAAGGCTAAAAGCCTTGGGCCATGGTGTCACAGTCCTGCTCTAGATGGACTGGTCCAACTGACTTGCCCTTCTAACTACCTTCAAATAGAAATTTCTAGTAAATAGGGTTAGAAATGGTTTATGAATTGCGGCCCATGAACCATCATTTGAATAAAGTGAAAGTGGAGAAAGCAGGCATCTTGCTTGCCCTATTCTTTTCTATACCTCCTTCGAGGACCTTAAATATATATTTTTGTACCTAGTCCAAATTCAATGCCAGTTTGTTCATGTTAGCCGCGCCCAATTCAGAGTTAAAGGGGGAGAGTTAGACAAATCAACATCTTCAAGTTAGACTGTTTAAATACTAAACCAAAACACGACAATGGTTCTATGACTTGAAGGAACTAATTAAAGAGAGGGAGAAGGGACGTACAAACTCTTAGAAAGTGAAGATGATTAAGTATTAGCGTGATGAATTGAATTGCAAGTGCGGGAAGTAAACTATCTCTAGACTAAGCAACAGGCTGGCATTTTTGGTCGAGAAACAATCAACTGGGTGAACATCAGTTGGAAATCATTCCAAAGGTATTAGCATAGTAATAAAAGGACATGATAATGTCAGAGAGTGAGATTGTGAGGGTCTCAAAAACTGGTTTGATACATCCAAAAGGAGGAGGGTGGCCTTCAAAAAGTGTTACGGGAGAAAGTTGAGTTGAATTATGGTGGTCAGAACGTATTCAAAAATGGAACTTGGGATGCAAGTCATATTTAAAGGAAAGCTTGTTGTTCTTATGGTATGAACTGAAAAGGGTTTGGTAGGAGAACTGAATCTCGATCCTGAATCGAAAAGATAAGTTTTGCTAAGAATACGAGCTTTTGAGTAACAAAGAAAATTATGAGGGTCTGCACTTATTGAAATTGATTGAGTTTGATCAGTTTATTTGTTTGATTGAGTTGTTAGTTGTCCTTTGAGAATGGCGCTTCTTCTCCTTTTATATGTGGTATAGGAGTGCGGATGATTGCCATATGTGTCCACGTGTATATTTCCTTTGTGATGACTTGATTGCACGACCTCCTGCCCCTTCTGACGGTTTCAGCGATGTGTTAATGTGACATCATAAATCACGCTTGCACTTCTGCATGATTCAGCGATTGGATACGAGTTGAGTTTGGGCGTAAAGTAGGATTGGGTTTTTTAATTTTTAAAACCTTCTATAGGCCTATAGTGATTTATTTCGGATATAAACAGTATTTTCTTTTGAAACTTGTATAGCTAAGAAGAAATAGCTTTCATGATGACTATCATTGAGTGATCTTTCCTTTTGGTGTGGTAGCATTCGGAAAATATGGACATTGGTGGATTTCACAGTGATACAATTAAATATGTAGTGTAGCAGCCTGCTTTTGTCCATTAGGTCATAATATATAGCTTGAAATTTCGAGTTGTTTCAGCCATTGAAAAAAAATATATATGCTATCCAAAGATCAAGTGGTACGTGAAGGGTTAGGAATGACTAGCCATGGGCATATTATCCCGAAAAATCAAAACCGTCATGTTTCGTATCATACCAAACCGAAAAAAAAAATTGAATAGTAAAATTGAATGAATGATCGGTACAGTACTGAAACCGTACCGGTATGGGACCGGTTCTAGTGTTGGAGAATACTGTACTGTACCGAAACCAAACCGGTTTAAATTTTTTAATTAATTAAATAATTAAATTAAAAATAAAAATAAACTCTAAAAAGAAAATGAGAAGAGAACGCAGTGTTTTAGCCGAAATGAAAAACCAAAAAGTAAAAACCTAGCTAACTTTTCAACTCTTATTCTACGGAGCCTGCACACAAAAGAGAACGAAAAATTAAAAACCCAGCCGACTAGCCACCCATCATCTATGCGATCTATCGTCTCGCCCATCCGCCCATCTCCATCTCGGTCTAGTCGTTATCTCTCGCACCCCGCTGCCCACAGCCCACTTCTCTGATCTCGCAAATATGCACTCGACCTGTCGTCGCCCATCGCTCTTTCTCTCTCTCTTGTCGATCGGCCTCGTCGCTCTCTCAGTCTCTCGCACGAACGCCTATCTCGCTGCTCTCGCTCACTAGTCGGCGTCTCCTTGATGATTGATGTAAGTGAGACTTTCTGAGCATAATAATTTTCATTTGGGTATTTGGGTATAGTAGGTGTTAGAATGTTTCTCTCTCTCTCTACTGGTTTTCAGTTTGAAGGTAGCTAGGTGTGGACAAATATAGAATGGCACGCAGTTTTCATTAAATTACATTATTGGGTCAAAGACAGACAATTGATTGATGAGTTATTTTGGTATTAATTGAGGATAAGTCCTCAATTGGGTTTGTGGTGCTTATGCTAAGTGTGTGACTTTCATTTCAGCTAACCATAAAACAAACACTAAACCCAATTTAGAATTATTATGCTGCTTATGCTAATGCAACAAGCCGATTTTTGCTCAAGTTCCTCTAATACTTTGTTGTCATGTAACTTAGCTAAATTACTGATACTACGTTTGTCAATGTAATTTTCCTCAACAGTTATAACCCATTTATAATTTACTTCTGAAATTAGATCAAGAATAGGTAGTGAGGTGAGGAGGTTGAAAGAGTGCATTAGGAAGATTTCTGGGTTGGCTATAATTGTGGGCTAATAGTTTGATAACTTGAAGATTAAAACACAGGGCAGTAGGCTACTATACTTAAAGAAATGGATAAACTAATTACCACTACATGATTTTTGGTACAACTTTCAATAAAAACGTGCCTATTATGCATATGAACGTATAAATGTATGAACGTATGTATGTATATGTATTGTTCTTCACATCTATCAAATTTTATAGGTGTAGGCTCTAGTATATATTTGAACTCGAATGCATAAAGGAGCATATTCGTAGTTACATTTTGATAATAATTTATTTTATACCAAATAAGAGTTAGTAGCAGTAGACTCTAGTAGGTAAACATGTATAATTTTCCGGCGATAATGAATCAATTATTATGTTAGCAGGAAGTTTGGTCGACCTACTTATGCAAATTGTGGTTGTATAAGTTATGGTTTTATTTGGTTGATAAATGTATGACTTGAGTGACAAAGATAAGTTTTGAAACTCCGGCTTAGTAATTATCCCATTGTTATCAATTAGTAGTGTGTAAATTGAACATTGTTTCTTACTCCAGCGAGTCTATAACTCAGGTTTTTCGATCCAACTTAAAATACTTCGTTTTACATACAATTTTCACCAATTAATAGTCAATCTTCATCTTTTTTATTGCAGAAAGCGATATGCGAGGTCAAAACAAGAAAATTCTTCAATATTTCGGCCAATTTCCTTCAACACCCGCCCCCCTCTCCATTTAGGTGTCGTAGGCCGGATTTTCCGATATTTTCATCCATGGATATACTGATATTAGAGCATATGGATTAGATATTATTGGGATAAAACTGTGTCAGAGTCAATTAGAGCGAGTGAGTGACTTTACCACTTGCCACACACTTACCAAATATTTTATTTTATTTTATAACAAATCATACTGAAATTTTATTTCAAATAGAAATATGCATTTCACTTTGAAAATTTTCTTTAGTTTTTGAAATTGTGATGATTTGAAAACCAAATATGTTACTTGTATAATTTGTGTTTGAGTTGAAGGTTGACAAAAAAAAACATATCGCCATTATTACTCAATTGCATTATTTTCACTTAATTGTATTTGAAATTTTCCACGTCTCTTCCACTTATATTTTTTATTTATTAAACTTATCGTATACATTTATTATAATAATAATAATTTATTTTCTAAATTATTATTTTAATAACATATTTATATAAAAAAATCAACATAAATCTTCAAGGTAATAAATACTTTATGAATAATATAACATCCTCGTGTAAATACAAATACATTTTTGTTCCCATCAAAATGTAGGTATGTGTTGATACAAAGATACTCTACTTTAAATTAATGGATTCATCATAAGAGTAAAATTGACATGGGTAAAAAATGCTATTAGAAACACTATTTCACTATTAAATATAAATATAAATATAATAGATGCATTTTTATTTTGCACTAAATTAGCTAAGAATTTAATAATATATAAAAATAATATAAATTTTCTTTTTTTAAGATCCTATAATAAAAATAATATATTACTGAAAGATAAGAATTTAGTTTTTGTGCTTGTATATAAATTCTTATGGGTAGCCGTGTGTATACATAAGAATTATACAGAAATATAATACTAAATGATGTGACATATTTAATTCAAAAAAAATTTAATTTATATCAAATTAATATTATAATTTATTTTCTCATTGTTGATATGTTAACTCATTTAATATTAAATTTTTTCTTAATAACCCAAACATTTTGGATTGCATATTAAAAAAAAAAATTCATACTTACTTCCTCCTAAATCACGGTGAACAATCCCATTTTCAGTCATGCACACACGTGAGTATTCAGGCCCCACTTCAACACAACATGCACCACCAACCAAACCAGTCCACGTGTCCTCTAAAACTGCAGTTTTGTTCAACACTGCTTGTTTCTTGGGTCGATGGCTACCAGTAATTCAGTATATCTCCATCCCTTAATTTAATCCCCTCTCGTTTCTCTCTCTCTCTCTAAAAAACCGACGACTTCCTAAAGTTTCCCACAAATTAAACGAAAAAGGAAAAAGAGGAAAAAAAAAATGTGAGTGGATGACTCCATGTGAGAAGGAGCCACCGGACCCATCCGCCACCACGTGAAGGGCCGTTCCCGTCGTTCCCCCGTCCCCCAAAACGACGAGACACGTCACCTCCACCGTCTGCTCCATCCCCTACTCGGCAATTCAATGTTGGGTCAACCCGTGATGCAGACCCTCACATTCTGGCTCTCGGAGCACCCATCCATCGCGGGGTTCCGTTGGAGCCACTCCCACTCATGGGGCTCCACGTGGTCCTTCCTCTTCACCGCCATCGCCGTCTACCTATCCCTCTCCGTCCTCCTCCACTTAACCCTCCTACTCATCAATCGATCGGGTCGTCCCATCCCTCTCGGACCCATACCCGCCCTCCACAGCCTAACCATGGCCTTAATCTCCTTCACCATCTTCGCAGGCATTACCCTCTCCTGCGTCGCGGAAATCCGCGAGACCCGGTGGTTCTGGCGGCGCTCTAAAACCCCGTTCCAGTGGCTCCTCTGCTTCCCGCTGGGAACCCGACCGTCGGGTCGGGTCTTTTTCTGGTCCTACGTGTATTACCTGTCCAGATTTCCCCACATGTTCCGGACATTCTTCACGATGCTAAGGCGTCGTAAGCTGGTGGTGTTCCAGCTGTTCAACCACTCGATTTTGACCGTGATCTCTTTTCTGTGGCTAGAATACTCGCAGTCGATTCAAGTTCTGGCGATTCTACTGACGACGCTTGTGTATTCGGTAGTTTACGGGTACAGGTTCTGGACGGCAGTAGGGCTGCCGGACGCGTGCTTCCCGGTGGTCGTGAATTGCCAGATTGCGCTGCTGGGATGCAACGTGGCATGCCACGTGGGGGTGCTGATGCTGCATTTCATGAAAGGAGGGTGCAATGGGATTCGGGCCCGGGTTTTCAATTCGGTACTGAATGGAGTAATTCTGTTGGCTTTTCTGAATTTTTACGTCAAAATTCATCTGGGATTTAATAATAAGGGAGGAAGCGGTGGTTGCGGCGGCGATGAGAGAAAATCCAAGGTTGTTGGGGAATTGGAAGGAAATAATAAGAAGAACAAATAGCTTTGACAGCTAGCGGTATAGCAGTATACTGTATAGCAGTGGGTGTGGTCGTGTGATGGTGTGATAAGTAATCGTAGGGGGCGCAAATTAAAGTTTTGGGTTGTGGGGTGGAGGGGATGGGTGGGGTATATATACATTAAATTATCAATGGGTTGGAAATATTATAGTAGAGTTGTGTGTGCAAGAATGGAAGATGGTTATGGCGTAACCAAGGGGGTAACCCGGTAAGGTAAGAATGGAAGATGAGGTGAGGTTGAGTTCAGTTGAGTTTGTGATTGCCGCACTTGTTCTTCAATTCAGTATCTCAGAAAACATTTTTTTTTTAATTTATACCCTATGAGGCTATGATGACGATGGGGATGATTTGTTTCTCATGATTCAGCAGTAAAAATGCAACTGTACATCACAGAAAAAATAGGTTCTCCTTATTGTATCTTTTTTATTATTTCCAAGGTTGTGTAAATACTAATAGGCAATGTGTAGTGAGCTTGTTATAAATCTGTGCTGCAATTGTAACTAAAATTCTAGAGCTTATAAATATATGGTAAATACTAAGTGTAGGATCATAAATATCCAAAAATTGTAGAGTTGCCATTAGAGATAGTTCATGAATCCAGATTTAGATGGGAGACAAATAAAAAAAAAAAATCAACTATTTAGATGACATTAATAAACCTAAACAAATACATTTAATTAGGGGATGTAATGAGCATTTAAATACATAATAAAAGGTTGGTATAAAAAAAAATACAACCAAAATCATTATTAAACCAAAATCATTATTAAATATGTAATACAAATACAAATTATCAATTTCTAATTTTGAATTGAACTTCGAGTTAATTTGCTCCATCTGACAGGACCCACCCAATTATCGCCTCGATAATCGGGAAGAATCCTGCTCCCGTCTGACAACCGAACACAAATGACCAAAATAATCAGAATAATTACACCACATACATTGTCAGACCAGTGAGAACATACGATCAACCAATTGTACAACAAGTCAACAGTATCACAGAGCATAGTTACAAACGAGATAAGGATAAAACTCTACTCTGTGAACTAACTGCACCGCAACGGGAAAACTTTATGCCTCTGCCTCTGCCTCGGCGTTAGCCCCCAAAACTTGTACCACGACCTGGAGGGTATTAAAACATAAAAGTGTGAGTGGACTAAAACAAATGGTTTTGGAAAACAGTTTTAATGAAATTGGAGTTCACCCTCCAGTTTCAAAACACGCATGCATAACTAAGTATCCGAAAAACATTTATATGAACCGTATGGAAACCGTTACAGTAGATAACTATAAAACCATGTAAAACCGAATGTAACATCAACGAATCAAATCTGCTGGATCCATCCGAGTCTTTAAATTCATATATCAGGCCTTCCCGGGATATCAACGAGTCTTTAAACTCAAAACACAATCAATAGGCCTAGGGGGACATCACAGTAACCGAGTCTTTAAACTCAACATGTCTCAATCAAGGGTCCTCCCCCATCATCAATTAACCGGGTCTTTAAACCCAAAACCAGATCCAACAATCGTACCGGGTCTTTAAATCCAAAATCATGTGTAAATCATAACAAATCCAGGATCCATCGTGATCCAAATTCCAAAACCAATTCGAAATCACATTTTATCAAAATAGGACTTATGTAAAATAGGACTTATGTCCGAATTTCACGTTCAAGTCCCGAATCTTACTCACAAATCATAATCAAATCATCATTAAAACGTGACATGCAAAAATCATATAAAATCACTCATCAAACCATCATCAAAGCACATGAGAAACCATAGTCTCAAAATACGTAAAATGTGATAAATCACATCGAAAAACGTGCAATCACGAAAAGCAGGAATTTCATAATTATAAACATAAACCCATATATAGAAACATAAAACAAGTGAGTAAAAACAGTTATGCATGCTCGGTTGGAAATCAAAAGTCCACTCACGAAGTTCGAACGCGTCAATCGCGTCCCGTACGCTCCTCGGTTGCCTCAGGAATGTTCTGGCCTGTCAAAGATCACAATTTGGGTCACAAACACTTTCACTAAGCTCACAATAATTTTCCTAATTTTTTTCGGGATTTTTCAACGTAATTAAATTAAAATCTTAAACCTTCGAACTCTCCAAACTATCCCGAACGACGTTCGATCGACCCGAAGCTTATCTCAAAATGTTCGTTACATTGACAGGATCAAATCACATGTTGACTGTGACCGGAGATATTGCCTCACGTGCCGCCCAAAGTGGTTGCGCGTGAAAACCACGCGCCCTGCACAGTAACGCTACAGTGTCGTCGTCCTTACCAGTTTTCCTTCTAAACGGGTTACGGACCCGCGACACGACCCGGTTCAAACTCCTTCAATTCCAACTTAATTCCTTCAATTCCAACTTAATTCTTTCAATTCTTCCACCAAAATCCTTCCATTCTATCCTAATTTAAGTTCTCCATTACTAATTACACACATCAAGCTTTTAATCCATCATTTCTCCCATGATCAAACAAACGGTTTTAACTTTCGAATCTCACTCAAATCGACTTAGTTTCCTAATTAATTGATACAGAAGCATATTAAGACTTAAATGAACGTTCTACAATAACCAATTGCACAAATCCTTACTTGTAGGTAGTCGTACTCAAACTCAAATTTTTCCAGAACCTGGAACTTCAGTTCTTGGCCAAACCACGCTCAACTTCCTTTGATTTTTGTGGGGATGAAGTCGAAATGAGTCCAGAAGACTGTTTTTAATCTCTGTTTAGCTCCTCTCTGCTCACAAATCAAACTCGAATTTTCCCTCCATTTTCCCAGTTTTTCCCGATTTTGGTTTTCTCTCGGGTTTCTCAGTTTTTCCTCTCAAATTGATCTCTCAACTGACTTCTAACTTCTCTGTTTTCAATCCGTCCTTCACAGCAACCAAAGGGAATCTCTCAGTCCCTCCGTGTCTCTGTTTCTCGCACTTAACCCAAAACAGTACAAAACTAACCCCCGTGCTCTGTTCTTCCACAGCACTACACCCACACACTCTTAGTTTAAGTTTCTCACTGCATACACACTTTCTTTTGTGCCACTAATCTATCCTTTCTTAGTGACAATTTTCACTTAAATAGTTACACAATTCACTTAACAATCCACTACGGCTGTTTCCAAATTGCACCATTTAAATTACCATTTTACTCTTCATTCACATAATTACCAAAATGCCCTTCCTCGTTCTAGAATCATAACTTATTTGTCTGAGGCCCATTTTCAGTGTGCCGCCTGTCTACGGTCTCCGGGCATCGAGACCTACCTAATGGTCCTCGAAGTTCGTGAAAAACACGTATCACGTAAAAAGTAAACTTGGCCTCACTATTTATAAGGGTAAAAACGTCATTTCATTTATCATTTTACAAATTTACATCCTTTGAGTTTCCGGGGCGTTACACCATCTCACTAAATATCTAATATTAAATTGGACTCTTGGAGCTGATTTTTTTTTTTTTGGTCTTTTCTTTTATATTAGGGCTGTTGTTTAATAAGTTTGGGCTGAGTTTCTTTTTGCTGGACTACGTGTTGAGTTAATTAGGAAAACGGTTGGCAGATAATTCATGATTTACATAATGTCTATATTACTTATCGTAAGGATATTAACGACATGTAATCTTCCCATTTATTACTATATTCATCACCTAAATATATTAATCAGTAGATATAAGGCCTAATAATAAATATCCCTCTCTCTAAGAATTATTTATTTCTAAAATCCAATTTCTTCTCGAGGCATGGAACGCGTCTAATAGGAGCTTTCCCGAAATTCTTCTCAAAATCCGTGAAAAATACATGAAAAAAATCCTACTCCTATCAATTGATGCAGTGGTGTACGATATAAGCAATTAAGACGAATGGGGAGAAGCGTGAAAGCCTTAAGCCATTGTGTTGCGAGCATGCCGTAGATAGGCTGGTCCAATTGACTTGACCTTCTAATGGCCTCAAAGTAGGTGTTCCACTAATAGACTCTCCTACTAGATAGGGTTAAAAGTTTGTTCTGAATTGTGACTCATGAACCATCATTTGAATCAAGTGAAAGTAGAGCAAGCGGGCATCTTACTTGCACTGTTATTCTTATGCCTCCTTCTAGGACTTTAAATATTTTATTTTGCGCCTAGTCCAAGTTCTATGTCAGCATGTTCATATTAGTAGTGTGTAATTCAGAGTTAGTTGATGGTGTTAGGTAGATCAACCTCTTCAAGCAAGATTGTTCAAAAACTTAACAAAAACACAAAGATAGTTTTACAGCTTATGCAACCATGCATAGAACTCATTGGAAGATTAAATTCAACATAATAAGAAGCTAAAAATGCAAAATCAAACTAACCTATACGTATGATGCGAGTTGCGCTGGCAATATTGATACAAAAGAGAGGACCAATTGAGATGTGCCGATGAGATGAATCTAGGTCGCTCGACTCCAGTCCCTAGGATACAGAAGAAACCAATCAACTTTAGAATTGAGACAAAGGACAATACAAATTTTATTCCCTTTTTGTAAGAAAATCGTGGGTAGTTGCAATTGATCCTTGACCCACATCGTTGCTCGATTTTGCATGATGGAGATGGAGTTCTTGTTCGTGGGTGATAATAGGTAGTTATTGTTCGTTCGTATGGTAGTTAGTTCTTATTATTTTTCAATATTTTAATTAATTTAGATGAGCGATACTCAAGGAGTGAAAAATAACAGGAAGTGATAATAACAGCCAAAATAAATAGATAAAGAAACTTCAAATGGCACAACATAAAAATCACACAAATATACACACACAAACACACACACACACACCATATGTCAAAATCATGCAAACATCGACATTAAGCCTCGACCATTTTTAGAGAGTTAAAACACAGAAAAATACCCTTTCTCTCACATTTGCATCATATTGATGAGATAAAAAATTATCTCATATGGTATGAATATAACACAGCAATTAAGCATTACATTGCAATATCCTTCGATTTATTGTTTAATATTTTTGAGCTACCATTAGGATGTGACCATGTAGGAACCAAATTAGTGAGCCATGACATGCTCGCCTTACACCACAATGTCATCCTCACAAATTTGTCCTCTTCTTCACAATCCCCGACTCCCACTCATGAGTGCCATGGAGAAATACTTGCCATCTTTGCATAGAAAAGATGGATTTGACTTATCACCAATTGAAACCATGCAAATTTGATCCCAACCAACGCAGTCGTTTTCATCCAGATGAGTAGTCTTCTTTCGAAGGATTTATTGATTCAAATATCACAAGGCATCAAGAAGAAGCGTAGAACCTACCAAGAAACTTAGTGCAATAATTTCCTGGAAGAAAGAAAACTGAAGCAAAGGAGGTATCCCAGTTGCGACAAGGAACCTTCAAGTAGTGGCCCCTGCGATTCTCGCTAATGTCAACATGCCCAGAACATATCACCAATCTAGGTTGCTCGACTCTAGTCCCTAGGATACAGAAGAAACCCATCAATTTTATAATTGAGACAAATGAGAATACAAGTTTTCTTCCCTTTTTGTATGCAAATCGTGGGTAATTGCAGTTGATCCCACCGTGTTGCTCGATGCTGCACGATGGAGATCGAGATGGAGTTTGCTGTTTGGTGTAGGTGATAATAGCTACTTATTGTTTGTGCTTATTAATCTGTTTAATATTGAAATTTAATAATGTGATATTACCATTGAATCCTCGTTGTATTTAATTTTTACTACTTTAGAATTTTTGTTAAATAAGGACATATTAGTTAGCTCTGGGCAAATAATTTTAACCGGTTCGGTACGGTATGCTATTTCTAAATATAAAATTGATACCGTACCGTACCAATTATATTCGGTACGATTTCGGTTTTGAAGTCAAATTCATAATTTCATTTATTTATTACTTGATTCAATGTCTAAAAGCAATATTTTGGTAAAATTCAGAAATTAGGACTCTTGTTGGATAACAAATATTGTTCAAAATTTCAATACATCAACTAAAATTAACAACATTAACTAAAAACCCTAACAAACAATTAAATCCATCAACTAAAAAACTCTTAAAATAAAATTAAATCTATAAACTAAATTAATATACAACTAAATCTATCAACTAAATTAATATACAATTAAATCAATTATTAGCTATTAGATTATTAGGGGTTTTTTATGGTTGAATTTAATTTAATTTTTAATTAATTAAAAAATTAAAACCGGTTTGGTTTCGGTATGGGACGGTATTCCGTAACATCAAAACCGATCCCGTACCGATTTAAACCGGTACGGTATCGGTACGGTACCGATCTTCCTTTTGGTTTTACTATTCGATTTTTTTTCCGTATGTCCACCCATAATATTAATTCAAAATTTCGGGACAAATGAATCAACGCAACATAGCATGGCTCACAAATAATCAACAAATTGTTCATATATTCTTCGACGGTAACTCAAAAATAGACATAAAGAAACTTCAAATGGCACAACACCAAATGAGAAATGAGGTCCTTATACATTGCAGCGAAAAAGCATTCAGCATTCGACATACACACAAACATACACCTTATATATGTCAAAATCATGCAAACATCGACATTAAGCATTGACCATTTTTAGAAAATTAAAACACAGAAAAATAACTTTTGTCTCACATTTGCATCATAATGATGTGACAAAAAATTATCTCAGATGACATGAATATAACACAGTAATTAAGCATTACATTGGAATATCTGAAAGCACATAGATCGAGATAACTAAAGCTTATCTGTAACCACATAATCAGTCCATAGCAAACCTGGAAAATGACTATAAGCATAAAGGCATATCCATTATAGTCTTCAGGTACGTGTTCAAGCTGAAATTGGAAAACAGACACTTTTATTTACATTTGCAAGTCTTCATAAAAAAATTTAAGTAAATTGCAACACCAAATTTAAGTTCTTGATGCTTTCTACTCAAAAACTGTTTACTTGATTTGCTATGTGAAGATGTGCTTCAGTTGTTCTTAAGCTGCAGATCGCTTATCACTTCCTGAAAAAAGGTATTCAACAAATGCCAGTTGAAGTAATGAATGTTCTTGGAGGCAGTTGGGGGAGGTCTGCAACAATTATTGGCAGTTAGAGGAAGTTGAGGATGGTTCTCTAGTGGTCTTGTTCTCAGGAAAGTTATTTCAGTTTTTTCAATTTTACAATTATTTATATCATTTATTATTATTATTATTATTATTATTATTATTATTATTATTATTATCATCATCATCATCATCTTCTTCTTATCATTATTATTGATGCACAAAATGTGCCAATTTAGGGAGCGAATGCTGTTCTGCCACGTGCCTTCAAAGAGACCCGAAAGAGAATGAATTTGTTGGTCGGTCAGAGTAGAGGCACCGGTGTGGTACCAGCCCAAAGGTACTCCGATGCCCAAGCCAGTAGTTAGTCTGAGTGGTAATAAGTGTACTGTCAAAATAGTTGTCAATAGTAAATGCTTCGTTACTTTTATGTGACAAATGGATCCTTCTGTATGGGTGTGGTGAGTATAATAATTACATTCTCCCGATGTGAGACAAATGTCAGCTGTTGTGGGGCCGACACCTGGATGTAGGAGATGTCTACGTGTCGGTGCTGGCCAGGCCCTACTAGGGTTTGATTGTCAGAGTGGGCCTGGGCCCCTTGGACTTGTGTTGGGCAGAGGTACTGGGCCATCAGATCGGTCTGGGTCGGACATACCAACTGAGTGAGGGTGGTTCTCCAGAGTCTGCCTGTGGCTCGGTGCTAGCAGAGGGCTGAACCTATGGGTCGGTCTGGGTCGACGTGCAATTTGAGCTGATGTATTTGGTAGCGGAATGGGCCTCTTGGTCAGTTTGGGCCCCTTGGTCGGTTTGGGCCAATATGGTATGAACATAAGTCCCCCACGTTCGTGACCGAGGTGGAATTTCTCAGTTGGGGATTGGTAAAAAACAGGGTCCAAGATCGGGTGTGCATGTAACGACCCGTCCCGAATTATCAGGATTAATTAAGAATTAATGATGGATTAGCGAGACTAATCGGGAATTAAACGAGGATTAACGGACATTCAGGGCGAAATGACGATTTTGCCCATGAACGAGGGCGAAAAGTTGAAATTTGACCATGGAGGTCCGATGGCCTAGGGCCGATGACCGTTATATAGATCGAGTCGATACGAGTTCGTAGACAGGCGACACGTCGAAAGCGGACATTCGACGGAAAAGTTACGGTTCACGAAAGATTTTGAGAACTATTGGAATAACACGTCTGACGAGGCAAGTGGACTTTTGTCCTATTGTGGGCCCCAGATATTTTGTTTTTGGCCCAATGGATTAGTGACAAGTGTCACTCATCCATTGCCCATAAACACACATACATGCACCAAACTCCCTCCGCAGTTTACCCCTCCCTAACCCGAAAACCTTCCCATTTTGTACAAACCATACACACCCATACCCATCCCCATATTATCACCCTTCTGGGGACTTGACAGAAGAGGATGGAGGACTGAGTGGACAAGGGGACTACACAGCTGGGGCACGGCGGAGAAGGTAACCCGGGAACACCCCCCACCCCCCTTTTCGAATTCAAAAATTGGGTTGGGACGTTGGGGCTATCTTTGTGGTTTGGGAAGTTTCTGTTGGATTGGTAGGGAGGCCTAGAGAAGGTTTTGAACGACGAGGAAGGGCTGGACAGCCCTGGGTGCAAACGGGAAATTTGGACTTTGATGGGGTGTTGTGGAATAGATAGGTTTTAGGTGGTTTTCATGGTTTTACATCGATGGAATGATAGGAAATGAAGAAACATAGAGAATGGAATCGAGAGGGGAAGAAATGGACCAAAAATGAGGGAAGAATGGACTCGACCAGTTCCGTCGGTCCGATCGGACCGGAATTACAGGTGGACCGATCGAACCTAGTTTGCCGAAGGACACGAATGACTATTGTGCAGGGCGCGTGAGCCACACGCGCAGCCTCTTTGGGCAACACGTGGGGGCACGTGAAGCATTTCCTGGGGGTGGTTCCAACATGTAATTTTATCTATTCGATGTAACGAACATTTTGGGATTGGTTTCGAGTCGATTGGAGATCGTTTCGATATAGTTCGGGACGTCCGAAGGTTTAGGATCGACTTTAAAAATAGTTAAAATTCTGGAAAATTACGGGGTTTTAGTGAGGGGTTATTTAAGTAGTTAGTAACCCTCTATTATGATTTGGACAGGTTCAGGAGCCCCAGTGACGGTGATTGGCTCGAGAAGGGCGTATGACACACATATCGAGGCGTAACTTCGAACAGTCTGTGAGTGGACCTTTCTTTCTAAACTAATGCATGCATAAATGTTTTATAAGTGTTTCAGAACATGTTTTATGATGTCATGAGTGCATTTGTTTGTGGTAGCTTAGGATTTGCGTATTTGCACGTATTTTGAGGTTTTTGGTTTTATATGATGCTTATACGTGCTCTATTTTCTATGATGATTAAATGAAATGATTTCGTATTTAGAAATATGGAATCGGGGGTGAGACCCATTTGATTTACAAACCATCGGACTTAGAGTCCATTTGATTTGATGATAAATTGGGCTAAAGGCCTATTTGAGTTATACGATAGGGCCGAGGGCCCCGTTAGTTTACGAATTCGGGCTTGAGGCCCAGGTTCTTCTAGTATCGGGCTTGAGGCCCCTTTAATTGTGATATCGGGTTAGAGGCCCAGTTGGTTTTGAAATTGGGCTCGAGGTCCCGTTGATTTAAGGTATCGAGCTTGAGGCCCTGTTGATTGTAAAATCGGGCTTAAGTCCCAGTTTGGTTTATGAAATGAGAACTCGGATTTGAGACCCGATTAAACTGTGGATTTAGGTCGAGGCCTATGAAAGTGGTTTTGAATCGGATTCGAGGAATCCCGTTGAGATTCGAGTATGAGACCCAGTTGAATTGAGATTTGAAAGAAAGTATTTTGAAAATGTATATACCCTCTAACATGAGTTGATTGGTCTCCTCTAACCGTCGACTTGGAGAGTCACGATCCACTACCCGGAATGAGTAATCCCCATAGGGAGCACATTCCGGGAATGGGAGTTTTGATATGGTCTCGGATTGGGTCCGGATGTCAGGACCCGTCCCAAAGATCACCTCGATACCCGGGACGAACCCTGCTCTCGTCTGACAATCATACATAAAGTACCAGAATACCCGTAATAGTACTGTAAGTATAACTATCAGACGCAGGAGTAAATATAATACAACTGTAAGTCAGAGCATAGTTCTACAAAATGGGCACAAAATCCTACTATGCTAGTCTCGCAACGGAAGAACGTCGTAAGCTCTATGCCTCGATTCCTGCCTCAACGTTCACCCCGACGCTATCACCACGACCTGGAGGGAAAATTTAAAACCAAAAGATGTGAGTGGACTAGAAACAATAAAAGTTTCAAAAACAGTTGCTCATCAAATCAGAGTTACGAAAAACAATAATACTATTTATTCCCTCCGTTTTGAAAACATGCATGCCCAACTACATATTAGAAAACCATAACGTAAAACATCATAAGAAACAGAAACACTATAAAACTGCATCATAAATCGTGAATATCAAGGTATCATTTTACGATCAAACCTGCTGGGTCTCTCCGAGTCTTTAAACTCAATCAGGCCTCAATACTATCCGAGTCTTTAAACTTCCGAGTCTTTAAACTCAATAGGCCTACGGGGGTAATATCGTAAGTATCCGAGTCTTTAAACTCCCGAGTCTTTAAACTCAATCCGGGCCCGTCCCCCGTCAATCAGAATATCCGGGTCTTTAAACCCAATATCCAGATCCAGCAAATCCAATCCAAATTCAATATAAACCCATTCCTAAATCCATAGCCAAACTCGAATTCAAAATCCCCGGTTCGAAGCCCATCCGGCGTTCGGAACCGACATTCCGAACCAAAATCCGGAAATCCACTTTTTAAACCAAAAACCACATTTAATCACAAATCATGTTTCATAATCCCTTCATCATCATCAGAAAACAATTATAGATTGAAATCCCTAAGTTTGGCATCAAAACCCGAAATCCAACTTTTCTCGAAAAACGTGCAAACATATCAACCACATATAACCGTCAACAAGAAGCAGAAAACATAGTTAATACCGTAAAACATCAATAAAACAGTTAGGCATGCTCGTAAAGAAAGAAAGAGTCCACTCACAAATCTGAACGAGTCAATCGCGCTCCGTGCGCTCCTCGACCGTCTCAGGCATCTCCCGTCCTGTCAATATGCACCAAATAGGGTCATAATACATCAAGGATACTAACCCTAATTTCCCCAATTTTTCGGGAATTTATTAATATTTTAATCTTAAACCCTAAACCGTCTGGATTCCCGAAATACCACATAACATCGTCCGATCAACCCGAAAATCACACCAACGGATTCCTTAGGACATTTAGAATCAAAACCATGTTGGAAGGTTGGCCGGAACCCTCCCCACGTGCCTCCACGCGCCGCCCAAAGTGGCTGCGCGTGGGCCTCATGCTCCTGCTACAGTGCAACTTCCAGCCTCCTCCGTCGTGCCTCCGTGCACTGTTGCAGCTCCAAAACACGGTTAGTAGCTCAGCCTTGGCTCCCTGTTACTCTCACAATCCACCACCCACTCACTCTTGCACCGAATCGATCGAACACCCACGATTTCTTCCCCTTTGTTTCTCTGTGTCGAAGACAATGGCACGGTTTGAAATTGAGCAAGGTGTAACCGTGTGTATTTTAGTCTCTCCCAGAACCATCTAGCTTCCACCCACGTGTCCACTCTCCATGGTCTCAGCACAAAATATCCCAGCCCACTAATGCCACTTGTCCTGATCTGATTGGGCTGAGGAGAAAAAGACTAAAATGCCCCTAGGTGTACAAATTACCATTTTACCCCCGAACTTCTCAGACCCGTAACTATTCCATCCGACGTCCGATGACAGCGTGTCGCCTGTCGTTGTACTCAGGACGTCGAGACCTATCTAACGGTCCTCGGTCTACGAGAAAATCACAAGTCCAAGAAAAAGTCAACATTTCCCTCAATTAGTCCAAATTAGGGTAACGCCCTCAATCTTCCGAACGTCATAACTTTTTCTCCGTTTGTCCGAATCGAACCTGCCACCTGTCTACAGACTCGTGACGTCCTAAACTACGTCACGGTCAAAGGTCAACACTCATCCAATCTGTAAATCAAAAAGTCAACTTTTGACGCACTATTCATAAGGGCAAAATCGTCCTTTCATACAAATATTTATAAAAATTACATTTATACCCTTCCCGAAGGTACGGGTTGTTACAATCTACCCCCCTAAAAAGAATTTTGTCCCCGAAATTCAATGAAACAAATAAGGGTACTATTCACGCATCAAGGTCTCAGGTTCCCAAGTAGCTTCTTCCACCTGATGATTTCTCCACAATACTTTAACTAAGGGAACCGTCTTCCTCCGTAAAACCTTGTCCTTTCGATCCAAAATCGCTACTGGCTGCTCTTCAAAGCTCAAGTCTTCCCTCAGTTCAACAGGTTGTGCTTCCAGAACATGCGAATCATCCCGTATATATTTCTGAAGCATAGATACATGGAAGACATTATGTACTTTTTCCAGATCTGCTGGTAAAGCCAACCGATAAGCAACAGGACCAATCCGCTCTATGATCTCATAAGGTCCAATGTAACGAGGACTCAACTTCCCTCGTCTGCCAAACCATACAATTCCCTTCCAAGGAGGTAACTTTAAGAAAACCCAGTCTCCTACGACAAACTCCAAATCCCTGATCCTACGGTCGGCGTAGCTCTTCTGTCGGTCCTGAGCTGCCTTCAATCGATCCCTGATTAGTGACACTTTTTCCTGTGTAAGATCTACCAGCTCGGAAGTAGGCAATCTCCTCTCACCAACCTCGGTCCAACACAATAGAGTCCGACACTGTCGTCCATACAAAGCCTCGTAAGGAGCCATCCCAATACTCTCTTGATAACTGTTATTATAGGCGAACTCCATCAAAGGTAGATGTGATTCCCAAGTACCCTGAAACTGCAAAACACAAGCTCGCATCATGTCCCCGAGAATCTGGATAGTCCGCTCAGACTGTCCATCTGTCTGAGGATGAAAAGCAGTACTGAAATGCAACTTTGTCCCAAAAGCTTCCTATAAGCTCTGCCAAAACCGGGAAATAAATATCGGATCTCTGTTAGATACTATCGACTCTGTAGTACCATGCAGTCGAATAATCTCATCTATAAACAACTGGGCAAACTGCGTCAACCTGAAGTTCTCCCTTACTGGTAAGAAATGAGCAGACTTCGTAAGTCTATCCACGATCACCCACACACCATCGTGTCCCTTCGGTGTTCTGGGAAGCTTGAATACAAAATCCATCGTCAGGTGATCCCATTTCCACTCGGGGATCGGTAAAGGTTGCATTGCTCCATAAGGTCTCTACCGCTCAGCTTTTACCTGTTGACAAATCAAACATCTACTGACATATTCTGCAATCTCACGTTTCATCCCTGACCACCAGTAATGCTCTCGAAGGGTTCGATACATCTTGGTCCCACCAGGATGCATCGCATAAGCTGAACAGTGAGCCTCATCCAGTATCATCTTCTTCAATGTTTCATCCTCGGGTACACACAACCGTCCATCTTTAACCAAGGCTCCATCCTCACGAATCTCAAAGTCCTGTCTCTCTCCAGCCTCGACCTCAATACGTATGATGCCCAAAATAGGGTCCTCAAACTGAGCATCAATAACCTGATCAATCAAAACAGGTCGCACGTGGAAACTCGCTAAAAGTGCTCCCTGACCATCCACAGTTAACTCTACTCCCAGCCTGCGGAGCTCAACCAACAAAGGTAATCGTATTGTCCTCAAATGCGACAAAGAACTAGCTGACTTCCTGCTCAAAGCATCGGCTACCACATTAGCCTTCCCTGGATGATACTCAATAGTACAGTCGTAGTCCTTAAGCAACTCCAACCATCGGCGCTGTCTCAGATTCAATTCCTTCTGAGTAAACAAATACTTTAAACTCTTATGGTCTGCGAAGATCCTGCACCTCTCGCCATACAAATAATGTCGCCAAATCTTCAGTGCATGAACCACCGCCGCCAATTCCAAGTCATGAGTAGGATAGTTCATCTCATGGGGTTTCAACTGCCGAGAAGCGTAAGCAATCACCTTCCCATGTTGCATCAATACATAGCCCAAACCCTGTAAAGAAGCGTCACTGTAAACCTCGAACTTCCCACTATCGTCTGGAAGGGCCAACATAGGAGCAGATGTCAACCGTCTTTTAAGCTCCTGGAAACTCTGTTCACAGTTCTCATCCCAATCAAACTGAACTCCTTTCCGAGTCAACCTTGTCAACGGAGCAGCAAGAATAGAAAAACCCTCAATAAATCGTCGATAATAACCTGCTAAACTCAGAAAACTCCTGATCTCTGTCACCATCTTGGGTTGTTCCCAATTTGCTACCGCCTCAACCTTCTGAGGATCCACTCTGATGCCCTCGGCTGAAATCACATGACCTAAAAATCCAACACTGGTCAACCAAAACTGACACTTACTCAACTTCGCATACAACTGATGCTCTCTCAGGGTCTTAAGCACTGTTCTCAGATGTTTCTCGTGCGCCTTTGCACTCTTCGAATACACCAAAATTTCGTCAATGAAGACAATCACAAAACGATCCAAATACAACTGGAACACTCGGTTCATGAGGTCCATAAAGACTGCTGGGGCATTAGTCAATCCAAAAGGCATCATAACAAACTCATAGTGACCGTACCTGGTCCGAAAGGCTGTCTTCGGTACATCCTCCTCTTTGACCCGTAACTGATGGTAGCCGGAGCGAAGATTAATCTTCGAAAAGTATTGTGCTCCCTTCAACTGGTCAAACAAATCATCAATCTGGGGTAAAGGATACTTATTCCGAATGGTTACCTTATTCAACTGTCTGTAGTCAACACACAATCTCAAACCTCCTTCCTTTTTCTTCACAAACAGTACAGGTGCTCCCCACGGTGACATACTCGGTCGAACGAATCCTATATCGACCAACTCTTGTAACTGGGCCTTAAGTTCCTTCAATTCTGCAGGTGCCATGCGGTAAGGAGTCTGTGAAATAGGCTGTGTACCCGGTAAAAGATCAATCGTAAACTCGATATCTCGCTGAGGTGGTAATCCTGGCAACTCCTCGGAGAAAACATCGGGAAACTCCCGCACCACTGGTATATCCTCCGCCCTCACTGGCGAAGCATGTGTATCCACCACATGGGCTATGTAACCCTGACACCCTTTACGCAACAGCTTGCTAGCCTCAAGTGCCGAAATAACGCCGGTATGAAGTGCACGTTGATCACCTTGAAATCTAGTCTCTGGTAATCCTAGACTCCGAAAAGTCACTCTCCTATCGAAACATTCGATAGAAGCATGATGTCTCGTCAACCAGTCCATACCCAATATAACATCAAAGTCCCGTAGATCCAATAGTAACAAATCCTCCATTAACTTAACCTCACCTACCATCACCGGACACTCTCTCAACACCTGAGTCACTACCAACACCTCCCTAGTAGGTGTACTTACCCCTACCGCACACTCCAAAGCAGACACCTCCCTCTCCATCACCAAACTACAGCGTGCCGCCTGTCGTTGTACTCAAGACGTCGAGACCTATCTAACGGTCCTCGGTCTACGAGAAAATCACAAGTCCAAGAAAAAGTCAACATTTCCCCCAATTAGTCCAAATTACGGTAACGCCCTCAATCTTCCGAACGTCATAACTTTTTCTCCGTTTGTCCGAATCGAACCTGCCACCTGTCTACGGACTCGTGACGTCCTAAACTACGTCACGGTCAAGGGTCAACACTCATCCAATCTGTAAATCAAAAAGTCAACTTTTGACGTACTATTCACAAGGGCAAAATCGTCATTTCATACAAATATTTACAAAAATCACATTTATACCCTTCCCGAAGGTACGGGTTGTTACACCGGAGACAGCCATCTAGACGTCGTAGATCCTAGATGTTGGACAGAGCCTCTCGGATGTGGAATTCCTGGGGTAGACTCGGAGTGAGACCCCGAATAGTATGCATACTTATAGATATGAATCGTGATAGATATCGGGGATTTGTTCCCTAGAGGCTGTGTGCGCCGAGTTGGCATCTCATCTGAGATGCCGAGGATGGGTCGTATATATGTATATGAAAGTGGTTTGGGGTGGAGACCCTGTGTTCTATGTTTTGGATATGGTTTTGGGCTGAGACCCACGTATATTGATTTGGGCTGAGTCCTTATGGAAACTGGTTTTGGGCTGAGTTCCCATGTACTTGATTTACGATTTTGGGCCAAGGCCCTAATGGTTTTGTGAATGGTTGATAAATGGTTTTTCGAATGCATGCATGCTTTTTAGTGAAGGGCATAAATGTCGTTTTCTGAATTTTTTTTTTTTATAAATTCTTTGTTTGTCCACTCATAGTTTTCGTGGTTTTTAGTGCCCTTCAGGTTGATTGCGGATACGGGCTGTAGTCGCGACCGAGACATCCCACTCCTCCTCCGGATCCTAGCGCTCTCTGGTAGTCCCGGTTGGGCTTTCGACGGAATTATCCCTAGTCAGACACTTCATCTCAGACGGGAGCAGGAGATTCCTATGTTAATCCCGGGGGATTTGGGACGGGTCCTGTCAAGTGGTATCAGAGCGTGTTTTGCTCTCATAGTGACACACATGTCGAGGATGTGATGTCTCTGCAGTCGTAACAGCCCGTCATCATCCTGATAGTTAGGGTAATAGTATGAGGATTCAGTGGAATCGAACCCTAGTTAGATTACGTTTGGCGCGAGGTACGATGGTTTAGGGTTCGATTCGCATAGGATGTCGCTTGTTTCGAGGTAGTAAATCCCGACTAGGATCGATTTTTCATGTGAATCCAACGGCTTCGAGCCGCATAGTTATTGGGATAGGACTCCTTTAATCAGTAGAGACCGTATGACGACCCTAGAGTCGGGACAGTCGAGTAGTCGTGATGGACCTGGATTGGACCAAAGAGGAATCAGTGGAGGTCGAATGTCAGAGTCGTCCATGACAAAAGTGCAAGGATCGGAGATTGTGCTGCTAGGAGCAGATAGGCACACGAGGACCCTAGTTGAGGACGGCTGTAATAGGAGCGGTGATCCTATTTGGCATGAGATGCCATGTTTTGGTGTATCGAATCTCGGAGGGATATCGACAGGCAGGGGATGCCCGGAGTAGTTGTGGTGTGGCGTGGTAGGATGCGTTTGCGACTTGTAGCGGTTGTACGTGTTAGGCACAAAGTATGGCTAAGTCCTTGTGAAGGCCAGCGGCTAGGAACTGTAGCATTACGAGGGGACGAGATGCTTCGATTGTAGTTACTAGTCGTTGGATACCAGTAGTGGGGTACGACGGCTTTTCGGAGTTGAGCGTGAGAGATCACGCGAGTGGACGTCCTGCAAGGAGCAGTTGAGTTCGCGATAACCCTAGTTGGCGATTGATTGGACGAGTGACCAGGATAGCAGTATTGGTGGATCGGATTCTCAGGTGGACCGATCGGTGGATGTTGTGTATTGAACGGTTGGTGCCGGCGGTGAGTTCACCGCATAGGTTCGGAGTCTCGGTAGTGACGTGTGTGGGTTGTGTCTGCACGAGCTTGTGGCAGGCACCACCCTCAAGGATGATTATAGTTTACGGTGACTGTTGAGAATCGGGGGACGTACGGGAACGTTCAGTTTCTGGTATGGCTTGTTGGAACGGTCATACTCAGAGTCGTGAGGTACGAGATAGGCAGAGACTTCCGAACCGAGCATAGACAAATGGCGTTTGCACGGTTGGAGTAGGGTTTAAGATTGGTTTGATTTGCACTCCGTATGGTGGTAGTGCGATGACAATAAAGAGGAGAGACGATGAGCCACGAGCTGAGAGGATCTCAGTCATGTTGTGCTCATGGTTGGTTTTTACCACTACACGATGAGAAGGATTTGTCGGCTAGTGTAGATTCTGTGGAGTTGTGTCGAGATGATAGTGAGGATGGAGATGAACTGCGTGGAACCCAGCGGTGATTGGAGTGGATGGGGACTCTGTCCTAACGATGATTGAGTTGACTTAGTAGTGATTAGACAGATTGGATAAATGGACGACACAAGTGCTATCGTGGGGATTAGTGACCAGTTGGTCAGAATTGGTGAGATGCAGAGTTGCGACCGAAGAGTCGAGCGGCACATCGGATTAGGATGAACTGACATCCTTTTGGATGTACAAAAATGATCGTAAATGGATAGGCGAGTTGGATTGTATACGAACACCTAGGTGATGTCCGAGTGAATTGAGGGTTTGGATTGTGACCAAGCTGGTAGACGTGCGATCGAGTTGGTAGACGTGCCCTATAGAGGTAAACATGTGAGTTCGATGGACACTGAGTGGGACAGAGAGGATCCCGGGTGGCTCAATACGAGGTACGAGGTATACTTGGTTTGGTGGACTGCGGTTGACCATACCCCCTAAGTGGAGGACTTGGCACTAGTTTGCCTATAAGACGTGAATACTCGTGTAGAAAGTAAGCTCAATAATCGAAAGAGGAGCATGTTTTCGGCGTGATTTGAACTTCGGAATCAAGAGAGGTTGTGATTGGGACAAAGAGAAGGATGCTCAATTCCGAAGTTAGTTGGAGATATGTATTCCGATGTGACAATTAAAGGGTTGAAAAGTGTGTAGGAACCGAACAGCTAGACTATGAGTCAAATTTGATTGACTGGAAAAGCAGATGGTACTTAACGTCACCGGATGTGACGAGTGAGTGTCTGAGGTAGCGAACCCATGTCGGTCTTATGGGTTGACAGGACCCACCCCGATTATCGCCTCGATAATCGGGAAGCATCCTGCTCCCGTCTGACAATCGAATCAAAAAGACCGGAAACTAGTTAAAATTACAACACACCCATTGTCAGACCAGGGAGATTAAACAAATACATCCGACTGGACGTCGAGTCCACAGTTTCACAGAGCAATATTACAAAACAAATTAAAGAACAAGTCCTACTCTGTGAACTAACTACTCCGCAACGGAAAACGTTATGCCTCCGCCTCTGCCTCGGCGCTTGCCCCCACGCTTCTACCACGACCTGGAGGGAATTTAAAACAACAAGGTGTGAGTGGACCGAAACATAAGTTTAACAGGAAAAACAGTTTTTCCGAAATTGGGTTCGCCCTCCAGTTTTGTAATCCGCATGCATAACCAAGTATTCAAAATTTGTGTGTGTAACTTTTGAAAACTCTTTTTCCGAAACACAAGAAAAACGTTACAGGGATCGTCATCACTCATGTAAAACCATGTAATAATACCAGATTCCAGAAATCATCATTTTGAAACATTATTTGCACAAATCAAGTGAAACATAAACAATAATCATGATTATGTCGTTGGATCCATCCGAGTCTTTAAACTCAACATTAGGCCTTCCCGGGATATCAACGAGTCTTTAAACTCAAAACACGATTAGTAGGCCTCGGGGGTATCATAATAATCGAGTCTTTAAACTCACGAGTCTTTAAACTCAATTTTCGGGCCCGCCCCCAGAATCAACATGCCGGGTCTTTAAACCCAAAACCAGATCCAACCATCAACCGGGTCTTTAAACCCAAAACCGTTTTTAAACATAATAAATCAGGATTAATCACAATTCTTTTTCCAACGTTATTCTAAAACATTTCTCATCGTAACAGGACTCATGCCCGAATTCACAGGTAAATTCCAACACATGCAATTAACAGAAGATTCCTTCACAATATGATCAAACATCATAAATCCGAAACATGCATATTCATAACCAGATACTTCATCAAAAATTATCACGCATGCATAGGCAAAAACCGAAATCTCGAAATGCGTGAAATACGATAATTACCTCGAAAAACGTGAAAACAAGTAAAACCGATATATCATCTCACCATCGTAAAATCATATGTAAAACCATGAGATAAATAAGCAAAATAGTCATGCATGCCCAATTTAAAAATCAAAGAGTCCACTCACAGTCTTAGGACACGTCAATCGCGTCCCGCGTGCTCCTCCGTAGCTTCGGAAGTGTCCGGGCCTGTGAAAACGTACAAGAAGGGTTACAAACATCCCAAAATAACTCGTAGGATTTTTCCTAATTTTTTCGGGTTTTTCGGCGAAAATAAACTTAAAGACTTAATCTTCCGGACTCCCGAAGTTATCCCGTATGACTCCCGATCGATTCGAACTCTAAAGATAAAATGTTATTTAGACTGTAAGGATCAATTCTCATGTTGACCGTGATCGGAGTTGACGCCACACGCGCCGTCACGCGCCGCCCAAAGCGGCTGCGCGTGAAGGCCACGCGCCAAGCTACAGTGTCATCTCCCTTACCCGAACAGCCTGCTAAACGGGTCTGATACCCGCGACTCAACCCGATCAGTTAGCCCTCAATTCTCAGTCAAAACTACCCGTTTTCAATCCTATTATCTTCCCTAACCCTTTAATTTTAGGTCTGCAATGAAGGTTAACCTCGACTAGTACCCAACGACCCAACTCAAACTCGATCAGTCGAACAAATCGACATTCTGGAACTCACCCAAACTAACCCCAATCTCAAATTAATTTCACCAGTAGGTTAAGGTGATTCATACGAACACAATGGTACTGTCAATTGATCTTGCCGTTACCTGGAAGTCGTCGTCCTCAAGCTCGAAAATACTCAGAACCAGGGTACTCCGTTCTTGGCCAATTCGTGAATGTCGTCCTTCGAATTTGATGTGGTTGGTTTCCTTTTGCTCCCAGAAGACTAGAATGGCCCCCGGTTTCGATCAACAAACCTCAGAAATCGAATTCAGTTTTTCCCTCCAACTGGTTCAACTCTGAACCGCAGCTCAGGTTCCTGGGCGAAACAGACTCCAATCCCTTCAGTTCTTGCACCGTAGTGATCCTAACACTCCCATAAGTCTCACCGTGTGTTTGGTTTGATCCTTCGACCCTCAGAATTTGAACTCAGCGATTTCCCCCCCAGAAACCCGAAATGGTTCAACACTGGTTCTCTCAATCTCTCTCAGTTTTTCCCACGCAGAAAGGATGCAAATGAGTCCCTAAGTCCAACAGCAATCAGAGTAATCGATTCAAACAGCCAGCAACTCGTGGGAGACACTCTGAAGTCTCTGAAAACGGTTTCCCGCAAGCACAGAGACCACGGCCACTCCTCACTCTCCCGTGCTCTGAGTTCTGCCCAAACGTGCACCAAGGTCACTCAATCCTGTTTCCACTGCCTAAAATTACATAAACAAAACGTCTGAGCAATCCACTAAGCCATAAACAATTGATCGCACAACCCACGGCCGCAGCACTCTGTTTTCCACGGTGGTGAACAGTACCCCGTGTGGAAATTACCAAAATGCCCCCAGGGCAAAAATTACCAAACTACCCTCCAACTTCCGTGACCCGTAACTCGGTCGTCCGACGTTCGTTTCAAGCGTGCCGCCTGTCGTTGTACTCGGGGCGTCGAGACGAACATAACGGTCTTCGAGTCAATTGGATATCAATTGTCAAACAAAAAGTCAACTTTTTCCCCTTATAACGCCCAAATTACGATAATGCCCCCGAACCTCCGAACATCATAACTTTCACTCCGAGCGTCCGAATCGGACGTGCCACCTGTCTATGAACTCGTGACATCCCGATCTACGTCACGGTCATCACCCAACGTCCGTTCGACCTCCAAAACTAAAAGTCAACAAATTGACCACACAAACACAGGGGTAAAAACGTCATTTTATTCATTATTTAATAATATTACATTACCAGAACGTCCGGGGCGTTACAATCTCCCCCCCTTAAGAAATTTCGTCCCGAAATTTCAAGGAAACAAGTAAGGGAACTGTTCTCGCATCTGCGCCTCGGGTTCCCATGTGGCTTCCTCCACATTCTGGTTCCTCCAGAGGACCTTCACCAGAGGAACGGTCTTCCGACGTAGCACTTTCTCCTTTCAATCCAAAATCTGTACCGGTTGTTCCTCGAAGCTCAAATCATCTCGGAGTTCAATGGGCTGATCCTCCAGTACATGAGATGCGGCAAACACATATTTCCGCAACATCGAAACATGGAAAACATCGTGGACCTTCGAAAGCTCTGGCGGTAGTGCCAGCCGGTAGGCCACCGGGCCAATCCTCTCGGTAATCTCGTAAGGTCCAATATAACGAGGGGTCAACTTCCCTCGCCTGCCGAATCGCACTACACCCTTCCAAGGGGACAATTTCAGAAATACCCGATCTCCGACCGCAAACTCCAAATCTCGAATCCGATGGTCCACATAGCTCTTTTGTCTGTCCTGGGCTGCCTTGAGCCGATCCCTGATGAGTTTGACCTTCTCGGTCGTCAGTTCCACCAATTCGGATTTAGTCAGCTTCCTTTCACCCACGTCCGTCCAACACAACGGAGTTCTGCATTGCCGTCCGTACAAGGCTTCGTACGGAGCCATCCCAATGCTCGCTTGATAGCTGTTGTTGTAGGCAAATTCCATCAAGGCTAGGTGTGACTCCCAAGTGTCATGAAATTGCAAGACGCAAGCTCGCATCATATCCTCCAATGTCTGGATGGTCCGCTCAGACTGGCCGTCAGTCTGAGGATGAAATGCAGTACTGAAACGAAGTTTCGTCCCAAATGCCTCCTGCAGACTCTGCCAAAATCGAGAAGTAAATCGTGGGTCTCGGTCAGAAACTATTGATTCCGGAGTACCGTGCAAACGGATGATCTCGTCAATAAACAACTGGGCCAACTGCGTCATCCTGAAGTTCTCTCGCACCGGCAAAAAGTGAGCTGATTTCGTAAGCCTGTCCACAATCACCCAAACTCCATCGTGACCCCTGGGTGTCCTAGGAAGTCCAAACACAAAATCCATCGTCAAGTGATCCCATTTCCATTCTGGAATAGGTAGTGGTTGCAAGGCTCCATAAGGTCGTTGTCTCTCAGCCTTCACTTGCTGGCAAATCAGACACCTGCTGACAAACTCGGCAATCTCCCGTTTCATTCCCGGCCACCAGTAGTGCTCTCGCAAGGTACGATACATCTTGGTCCCACCAGGATGCATCGCGTAGGCCGAACTATGAGCTTCGTCCAAGATCTCCTTCTTCAGTGCCTCCACGCCGGGCACACACAACCGTCCTTCTTTTAGCAAAGCTCCATCCTCCCCGACTGTAAAGTCTAGCCGTTCACCGGCTTCCACTTCAATCCGGAGTACACATGAGACAGGATCTTGAGATTGAGCCTCAACGATCCGATCGACCAGGAGTGGTCTCACATGAAAATTAGCCAGCAAGACACCTTGGCCATCCAAACCCAAATCAATGCTATTCTTCCGGAGTTCGACCAAAAGTGGCAAATGAACCGTCCGTAGATGTGCTACTGAATGCGTTGACTTCCGGCTTAGCGCATCAGCCACCACATTGGCTTTTCCCGGGTGGTACTCAATCGTGCAATCATAATCCTTAATTAGCTCTAGCCACCGTCGCTGCCTCACATTCAACTCCTTCTGAGTGAACAAGTACTTCAGGCTCTTGTGGTCCGTAAACATTCTGCAAGTCGCTCCGTACAGGTGATGTCTCCAAATCTTCAATGCATGCACAACAGCAGCTAATTCCAAATCGTGCGTCGGATAATTGCGCTCATGCGGTTTCAACTGGCGCGAAGCATAGGCGATCACCTTCCCATGCTGCATTAGTACACATCCCAAACCCTGTAAGGATGCATCACTGTACACCTCAAATTCCCCACTGTCGTCTGGAAGGGTCAGTATAGGAGCAGACGTCAACCTTTCCTTTAGCTCCCGAAAACTACGCTCACAATCGTCATCCCACTCAAACTTGACTCCCTTCCGCGTCAGTCGCGTCAACGGGGCAGCAATGGTAGAGAAACCCTCTACAAACCTCCTGTAGTAACCAGCCAATCCCAAGAAACTCCTGACTTCCGTGACGGTCCTCGGTTGTTCCCACTTCGCCACTGCCTCAATTTTCTGAGAATCCACACTGATCCCGTCAGTTGAGATCACATGCCCCAAGAAACTCACGCTCGTCAACCAAAACTGACATTTGCTGAGCTTCGCATACAACTGGTTTTCCCTCAAGGTACCCAGCACCATCCTTAAGTGCTCCTCGTGCGCTTCCGCACTCCTCGAGTAGACCAGGATATCGTCAATGAACACGATGACAAAGTGATCCAAGTAAGGCTGCAACACTCGGTTCATCAAGTCCATAAACGCTGCGGGTGCGTTGGTCAAGCCAAACGGCATCACCAGGAACTCATAATGACCATAACGGGTCCTAAATGCTGTTTTGGGTACATCCTCATCCTTAACCCGCAATTGATGATACCCAGAACGTAGATCAATTTTGGAGAAGTACTGCGCTCCTCGCAGCTGATCAAACAAATCATCGATCCGAGGCAACGGGTATTTGTTCCTGACTGTTACTTTATTCAGTTGCCTGTAATCGATGCAAAGTCCAAACTCCCATCCTTTTTCCTCACAAACAACACCGGAGCTCCCCAGGGGGATACACTCGGTCGAATAAATCCCATCTCAAGTAATTCTTGTAACTGCGCCTTCAGTTCTTTCAATTCGGCTGGCGCCATACGATACGGAGTCTGAGAAATAGGTTGCGTACCTGGAACCAGATCAATAGTGAACTCAACATCTCGATGCGGTGGCAATCCCGGTAGATCCTCCGGAAAGACATCCGGGAACTCCCGTACAATCGGTATATCCTCCACCCGCAAGGGTGCAGCTCGTGAATCCATCACTCGGGCTAAGTATCCCTGGCACCCCTTCCTCAACAACTTACTTGCCTTCAGGGCAGATATTACTCCGACAGGAGTTGCTCGCTGAATTCCCTGAAAAGTGGTTTCCGGTAGCCCCGGGCTCCGAAAAGTAACCCTCTTATCGACACATTCGATGGAGGCGTGATGGAGCGTCAACCAATCCATACCCAAGATGACATCAAAGTCGTGCAAGTCCAAGAGTATCAAATCTGCCACCAGACCAACATCACCTACCATTACGGGGCACTCCCGCAACACTTGGTTCACCACAAACACATCTCCGGTGGGCGTACTCACTCCCATGTCACAGTCCAATGCGGACACCTCTCTACCCGCCAACAACTCACAGTCCCGTGAAATAAATGAATGAGTAGCTCCGGGATCAATTAAAGCACAAACATCATGTCCAAAGATCGTGAGTGTACCTGTCACAACACCAGGCGCTGCCCTGGCCTCCTGTTGCGTAACAGCGAAAACTCGGGCCTGTGGTCCAGCTGCTCGCCCACGGCCCCGGCCCCTCTGTCCACTAGCCGCTCCGGTACCACCTCCTCGAGTGCTCCCAGTCCCAGAAACTGCAGCTGTGCTCCGTCCCTGCTCTGCTCCACCCCGACCTGCGCCACCAACATGTGGCAAAGATGGACAGTCCCTCCGATAGTGGCCCCGCTCGCCACAGAAGAAACAGATGACACTGGAAGCATCTCGAACAAAACCACCACTCTGCCGTCCCGTGGAAGCAACAGAAGTCGCGCTCGCCTGCGGAGCAGTCTGCGCCCTAGGCGCTCGGAATCCGGAACCCTGATAGTTACCAGGCCTGCCATAACGATCATTGCCTGCAGATGAGGCTCCACCATAGCGTCCCTTCTTCGAGGCTCCCTGACCATACGATCCAGAATATGAACGCCCGCGACGTTGTCCACCACCAGAATACTGTGGACGTGTCGGGAGACTAGCCTCAACCCGCACCGCGGCATCAGACAACTCCCTGAGAGTAGCAAAAGCTCCGGCCGTCACAATGGCCCGTATCTCACCCCGTAGGCCAAGCTCGAACCTACGGCATTTCTCAGCCTCAGTAGATACAAAGGTAGGAGCAAAACGAGCTAGCATCTGAAATTTCTGTTCATACTCAGCTACGGACATGCTCCCCTGTTGGAGCTGCAGAAACTCGGTCTCCCTAGCATCACGGAATGAACGGGGATAATACTGATCCAGAAACCGTTCACGAAAGGTCTCCCAAGTCACTGTACGGGCATCCCAACCCGACAACTCCAGAGTATACCACCACTCATAAGCAGAGCCATCAAGTAGAAATGTGGCCAACACCACACGCTCCTCAAGAGGACAGTGCATCACAGTAAAAATCCGCTCAATCCGAGAAATCCAACGGTGGGCATCCTCGGGGTCCGCTCCACCACAGAACACCGTAGCCCCAAGACGCTGGGCTCGTTCGATCGAAGCACTCTCGGCATCGCCATTAGGTCGTGGAGGGGGTTCGCGTCGCGGAGGCATGGCCGGTCGTCCTTCTTTCTGTAAGAGGCATAAGTTAGTACAATAATCAAGGCACACCCGAGTGCCGGACACGAATCGAAAACCTAGGCTCTGATACCAATTGACAGGACCCACCCCGATTATCGCCTCGATAATCGGGAAGCATCCTGCTCCCGTCTGACAATCGAATCAAAAAGACCGGAAACTAGTTAAAATTACAACACACCCATTGTCAGACCAGGGAGATTAAACAAATACATCCGACTGGACGTCGAGTCCACAGTTTCACAGAGCAATATTACAAAACAAATTAAAGAACAAGTCCTACTCTGTGAACTAACTACTCCGCAACGGAAAACGTTATGCCTCCGCCTCTGCCTCGGCGCTTGCCCCCACGCTTCTACCACGACCTGGAGGGAATTTAAAACAACAAGGTGTGAGTGGACCGAAACATAAGTTTAACAGGAAAAACAGTTTTTCCGAAATTGGGTTCGCCCTCCAGTTTTGTAATCCGCATGCATAACCAAGTATTCAAAATTTGTGTGTGTAACTTTTGAAAACTCTTTTTCCGAAACACAAGAAAAACGTTACAGGGATCGTCATCACTCATGTAAAACCATGTAATAATACCAGATTCCAGAAATCATCATTTTGAAACATTATTTGCACAAATCAAGTGAAACATAAACAATAATCATGATTATGTCGTTGGATCCATCCGAGTCTTTAAACTCAACATTAGGCCTTCCCAGGATATCAACGAGTCTTTAAACTCAAAACACGATTAGTAGGCCTCGGGGGTATCATAATAATCGAGTCTTTAAACTCACGAGTCTTTAAACTCAATTTTCGGGCCCGCCCCCAGAATCAACATGCCGGGTCTTTAAACCCAAAACCAGATCCAACCATCAACCGGGTCTTTAAACCCAAAACCGTTTTTAAACATAATAAATCAGGATTAATCACAATTCTTTTTCCAACGTTATTCTAAAACATTTCTCATCGTAACAGGACTCATGCCCGAATTCACAGGTAAATTCCAACACATGCAATTAACAGAAGATTCCTTCACAATATGATCAAACATCATAAATCCGAAACATGCATATTCATAACCAGATACTTCATCAAAAATTATCACGCATGCATAGGCAAAAACCGAAATCTCGAAATGCGTGAAATACGATAATTACCTCGAAAAACGTGAAAACAAGTAAAACCGATATATCATCTCACCATCGTAAAATCATATGTAAAACCATGAGATAAATAAGCAAAATAGTCATGCATGCCCAATTTAAAAATCAAAGAGTCCACTCACAGTCTTAGGACACGTCAATCGCGTCCCGCGTGCTCCTCCGTAGCTTCGGAAGTGTCCGGGCCTGTGAAAACGTACAAGAAGGGTTACAAACATCCCAAAATAACTCGTAGGATTTTTCCTAATTCTTTCGGGTTTTTCGGCGAAAATAAACTTAAAGACTTAATCTTCCGGACTCCCGAAGTTATCCCGTATGACTCCCGATCGATTCGAACTCTAAAGATAAAATGTTATTTAGACTGTAAGGATCAATTCTCATGTTGACCGTGATCGGAGTTGACGCCACACGCGCCGTCACGCGCCGCCCAAAGCGGCTGCGCGTGAAGGCCACGTGCCAAGCTACAGTGTCATCTCCCTTACCCGAACAGCCTGCTAAACGGGTCTGATACCCGCGACTCAACCCGATCAGTTAGCCCTCAATTCTCAGTCAAAACTACCCGTTTTCAATCCTATTATCTTCCCTAACCCTTTAATTTTAGGTCTGCAATGAAGGTTAACCTCGACTAGTACCCAACGACCCAACTCAAACTCGATCAGTCGAACAAATCGACATTCTGGAACTCACCCAAACTAACCCCAATCTCAAATTAATTTCACCAGTAGGTTAAGGTGATTCATACGAACACAATGGTACTGTCAATTGATCTTGCCGTTACCTGGAAGTCGTCGTCCTCAAGCTCGAAAATACTCAGAACCAGGGTACTCCGTTCTTGGCCAATTCGTGAATGTCGTCCTTCGAATTTGATGTGGTTGGTTTCCTTTTGCTCCCAGAAGACTAGAATGGCCCCCGGTTTCGATCAACAAACCTCAGAAATCGAATTCAGTTTTTCCCTCCAACTGGTTCAACTCTGAACCGCAGCTCAGGTTCCTGGGCGAAACAGACTCCAATCCCTTCAGTTCTTGCACCGTAGTGATCCTAACACTCCCATAAGTCTCACCGTGTGTTTGGTTTGATCCTTCGACCCTCAGAATTTGAACTCAGCGATTTCCCCCCCAGAAACCCGAAATGGTTCAACACTGGTTCTCTCAATCTCTCTCAGTTTTTCCCACGCAGAAAGGATGCAAATGAGTCCCTAAGTCCAACAGCAATCAGAGTAATCGATTCAAACAGCCAGCAACTCGTGGGAGACACTCTGAAGTCTCTGAAAACGGTTTCCCGCAAGCACAGAGACCACGGCCACTCCTCACTCTCCCGTGCTCTGAGTTCTGCCCAAACGTGCACCAAGGTCACTCAATCCTGTTTCCACTGCCTAAAATTACATAAACAAAACGTCTGAGCAATCCACTAAGCCATAAACAATTGATCGCACAACCCACGGCCGCAGCACTCTGTTTTCCACGGTGGTGAACAGTACCCCGTGTGGAAATTACCAAAATGCCCCCAGGGCAAAAATTACCAAACTACCCTCCAACTTCCGTGACCCGTAACTCGGTCGTCCGACGTTCGTTTCAAGCGTGCCGCCTGTCGTTGTACTCGGGGCGTCGAGACGAACATAACGGTCTTCGAGTCAATTGGATATCAATTGTCAAACAAAAAGTCAACTTTTTCCCCTTATAACGCCCAAATTACGATAATGCCCCCGAACCTCCGAACATCATAACTTTCACTCCGAGCGTCCGAATCGGACGTGCCACCTGTCTATGAACTCGTGACATCCCGATCTACGTCACGGTCATCACCCAACGTCCGTTCGACCTCCAAAACTAAAAGTCAACAAATTGACCACACAAACACAGGGGTAAAAACGTCATTTTATTCATTATTTAATAATATTACATTACCAGAACGTCCGGGGCGTTACATGGGTCATCTTACGTCGACCGAGGAAACTGATAATGGATCCTAGGTGGATCAAGTAGTGTGGTGACGATCTAGTCTATCGAGATGACTGAGATGATTGTGGCGATCGTGAGTTGAGTAGACCGAGGTCCGATTGTCATTAAAGTGAATTACCTTGCTGATCATGCTAAGTTAGGAGCAGAGGGGAACTATATCGTGAGACAGTTAAGGAATCCCTTCGCATAGTCAGTGAGAAGACAAGACAGAAGTTGGTTATAAGAGTGTATGATCTGTCTTGGGTATGAGATCAGAAAGTGTACTGGATTGAGGTGCGCCTGGTGACGGAAGGTTGAGGTTCGAGCCGTGGTTGGAGCGCGGAAAGTAGTGCGTGATTGGACGTTACCAGAGTGCAAGACTAGATCAGGCCGAGTAGTGCCTTGACAATGGTTATGATGTAGGTACACCTGTGAGTAGTACACGTTGGACGAAGGGATTGAGTACAGTCAATCGTTACGTTGGGTTGAGAGTTCCCGAGAGTATGAATGGTTGTCGAAGGGTTAGAGTCCGAGATGGACATGAGATGGTGATCATATGTGTTCCGACATGTTGATAGGATGTCTATACATTGAATATTGTGCCTGGAGCAGGGGAGAGTAAGAGGGTTCAATGTCGAGGTGAGCCGAGAGCTCAGGGCAGTGTGGGCCAGAGGAACCCTAGTGGCTGTGGATGTAATGTTTCCTGCGGAGGAAGGTACTGATGGGATCCAGATGCACCAAGTTGGGTGCGAGGTCGAACGTGTTTTGACAGAGTACGTGTTGTGACAGTTTGGTACTCGAGTGAGTCAAGATTTCAGAATAGGTCACAGAGTGACACGAGATATGATAGGAGGACTCGAGAGGGAGCCGAGATCAGAGTGGAGTAGCGAAAGCGCAGTAAAGCTGGGAGTTGTCGGCTGGTTACAATGGTTGTGACGTATCGTTGTAAAAGAGTTAATAGGTATTCGATGCATTCAGATTGGTATGAATTGATGAGACTCTAAAGAGAGTCAGTATTTGAGTATGGAAAAATGAGAGAGTTGACTCGTGCGAGTATCGAGGTCAATTAAACCTGCAACATAGGTTTGAGGATGACCTGCTAAATAGGACTCGTGCCATTGTGATGGCAGGATCTAGAGGATGTTGTCGGATCGGCTGCTGAATACGATATCAGCTTCGGTTGTCGTATGATAAGGGTAGTCAGACTGAAAAGCTGACTTCGATTGGTAGATGAGAAGAACCATCAGGCTGAAAAGCCTATTGGGAGACGACCTAGTAGGATTGGCCTGCCAAGAATGAGTGACAGGCGAAATCGACGAGTGTCGATGTCTCGAGTGAAACGTACGAGCTAACGAATAGTTCGCAAGAATAGGTTGGAGCTTGGGAGGCACCGGTGACCGCGAGTTCCGAAAAGTACGACATTTGTGACGGACGTGTACGTGTACAGGAGAATACCCGAGTAAAGGAGTCATGGTTGGATTCCACAGTTTGGTTGTGGTATTGGGCCAGTTTGAATTTTGAGGACGACACGTTTTACGAGGCAAGTGGACTTTTTTCCTATTATGGGCCCCAGATATTTTGTTTCCGGCCCAATGGATGAGTGGCAAGTGTCAGTCATCCATTGCCCACAAACACACATACATGCACCAAACTCCCTCCCATGTTTCATCCTGCCTAACCCGAAAACCTTCCCATTTTGTACAAACCATACACACCCATACTCATCCCCATATTATCAGCCTTCTGGGGACTTGACAGAAGAGGATGAAGGACTGAGTGGATAAGGGGACTACACGGCTGAGGCACGGCGGAGACCACGAAGGAGAAGTAACCCGAGAACACCTTTTTTTTTCGAATTCAAAAATTGGGTTGGGACGTTGGGTGCTATCTTTGTGGTTTGGGAAGTGTCTGTTGGGTTGATAGGGAGGCTTAGAAAAGGTTTTGAAGGATGAGGAAGGGCTGGACAGCCCTGGGTGCAAACGGGAAATTTGGACCTTGATGGGGTGTTGTGGAACAGATAGGTTTTAGGTGGTTTTCATGGTTTTACATCGATGGAATGATAGGAAATGAAGAAACATAGAGAATGGAATTGAGAGGGGAAGAAAATGACCAAAAATGAGGGAGGAATGGACTCGACCGGTTCCGTCGGTCCGATCGGACCGGAATTACAGGTGGACCGATCGAACCTAGTTTGTCGAAGGACACGAATGACTATTGTGCAGGGCGCGAGAGCCACACGCGCAGCCTCTTTGGGCAACACGTGGGGGCACGTGAAGCATTTCCTGGGGGTGATTCCAACATGTAATTTCATCTATTCGATGTAACGAACATTTTGGAACTGGTTTCGAGTCGATCGGACATCGTTTCGATATAGTTCGAGACGTCCGAAGGTTTAGGATCCACTTTAAAAATAGTTAAAAATTTCAAAAAATTACGGGGTTTTAGTGAGGGGTTATTTAAGTATTTAGTAACCCTCTATTATGATTTAGACAAGTTCTGGAGCCCCGGTGACGGTGATTGGCTTAGGAAGGGCGTATGACACGCGTATCGAAGCGCAGCATCAGACGGTCTGTGATTGGACCTTTCTTTCTAAACTGATGCATGCATAAATGTTTTATAAGTGTTTTAGAACATGTTTTATGATTCCATGAGTGCATTTGTTTGTGGTAGCTTATAATTTACGTATTTTCATGTATTTCGAGGTTTTCGATTTTGTACGATGCTTATACGTGCTGTATTTTCTATGATGGTTAAATGAAATGATTTCGGATTTAGAAATAAGGAATTGGGCGTGAGACCCATTTGATTTACAAACCATCGGACTTAGAGTCTATTTAATTTGATGAGAAATCGAGCTGGAGGCCCATTTGAGTTATACGATCGGGCTGAGGGCCCCGTTGGTTTCTGAATTCTGGCTTGAGGCCCAGTTACTTCTAGTATCGGACTTGAGACCTCGTTTGTTGTGATATCGGGCTAGAGGCCTATTAGGTTTTGAAATCGGGCTCGAGACCCCGTTGATTTATGGTATCGGGATTGAGGCCCTATTGATTGAGAAATCGGGCTAGAGACCCTATTAAACTGTGGATTTAGGCCAAGACCTGTGAAAGTGGATTTGAATCGGATTCGAGGAATCCCGTTGAGATTCGTTTATGAGACCCAAATGAATTGAGATTTGAAAGAAAGTATTTTGAATATGTATATACCCTCCGATGACAGGACCCCGTCCCAACTGGACGTCAAAAATCGTGCCCGGTCCTGCTCCCTTCTGACAAGTCAACCAAAGGCTCGAAACTACCCTTCAGTGCTTGCCAGACAAGGGATGTTTATGCTGATTTCTGCTGCTGCCACTGCCTCACGATCAGTCCCGGACGTCGTACCACAGCCTGGAGGGTCACAAAACAGAAAAGGTGTGAGTGGACAAAAATGACCTCTGATAAAAACATTTACCAAAATTACATTCTTACCCTCCAGTTTTCACAAACTTGCATGCATATCATAAAACATGAGTAATAGTATGAAATCATTCAAGTATGAACAGTGGACCGATAAAATCAAAACATATTTTCCCATGGTCCGTAAAACTCATGTTCACCAAATCAGTTCATGTTATAAAACATCAAATCCCGGCTCTCAGGCCAAAACATGTGAAAACATAATCACCTGGCCACAAGGACCAAAAACCTGTACCCAATACCAGTACGTCATCACAAACAACATCAATCAGCACTAATCACAATTGCACAATAAATATATAAATCCCATCAATCCGCACTACTCACAAGTGCACAAACTATCGTAATCACATCTGCACTACTCACAAGTGCACAATCAAACCATCAACTGCACTACTCACAAGTGCTGCACTACGCGTAGGCCAATATCCAGCCACTCTCTCGGGATTGGACACCTCTGCGCTCAACCCTCGGGCTCAGTCACATCTGGGCGAACACATCCCCAGGCTCAGACCCATCCGAGTGGTACATCCAGGTTCAGTCACATCCGAGAAGCTAACTACCAAAGGGTCAACTCCCGATCCTACAATCACATCCCCCAAGCTCCAGTCGTCTGGGTAATCCCCCCCAAGCTCCGACCGTCTGGGCATTTCACAATCACAATGAAAACCATCTCGGGAATTACATCCCAAAACATTTCAATCAAATCTTGTCTTCATACAAAGTCAAGATCATTCCCGACTGGGTCTCAAGCCCAACATACCATTTACACATAATTCGTTAAAATTACATTTTAAAACAATAAAATAATCCAGAAATCATCATTGACTCACCAACTAAGTCAAAATATCATTTTAGAAATCATTTAAACTCCGGGCCTTGCCCAAAACATCATTTGCACGTTCCTCGTAAAACGTGCCCGAAAGTCTGATTAAAATAATCATAAAATCACAAGAAATCATCAATTTCAACAAATTCACATGTGACTCCAAAACCGAGTTAAAATCACTATCCACTTGGGTCTCACGCCCAAAATATCATTTTCACGCAAATTCATGTGTTCGCAACCTCAGTTGCCATTTTCACGTAAATCCAAGAAATCGACCCTTGACTCCTTCCCGAGTCAACACATCATTTTCAATCCATGACTCATAACTCGAGTCCAAACATCATTTTCAATCAATTTTAATCCCGGACTCATAAACCAAGTCCAAACATCATTTTCAACCAATTTCATAATTTCTCGAAAATCGTGTCAAAATATAATAATATAATAATCCATAAAATCAAGAAATCACCGGATTGAAACGTAAATCATGCCAAAGCATATAAAATCATATAATAAAGCATTTAAATCATATATGCATGCACCACGGTTAGAAAACAAAGTCCACTCACACACACCGTCCAAAACGGTCCATTTCCGAGCTGCACGTTTTTCCGTAAATTCTGAAAATCACAACTCCTGTCCAAAATCATTATAGAGGGTTACTAACATCTCAAAATACTTCATATAATTTTACCCAATTTTTCAAGAATTTAAATACGTATTTTTAACGTAAAACAAAACTTCGGATACGTGGAACATTATCGAAACGATATCCGATTTCCTCGAAACCAGCGTCAAAATGTTCGTTACAATGAGAGGATTCAAAGTCATGTTGACCTCACCTTGAAACTAGGCTGTATGTGCCCTCACGCGCCGCCGTGAGTGGCTGCGCGTGAAACCCACACGTCTGCTACAGTGTCGTCGTCCTCACCCGTTTTCTCTGCAAAACGGATCCTTTTGCCCGCGAACAGACCCGATTCAATGTCTATCAATTCTACACCGTTTTCATCAATTCAAACGTCCATTAGCATCGAATTAGTTTCAATTAGGGATCTGTGAACTTAATTACAAACAACCTTACCTCAAACCTTCAAATCAAGGCTGAACTTTCGAAGAACATCTGGGTACTGTTCCCAATTAGAAGTTCATCAATCTCAACCGATTTCCTTCAATTGATGCAATCAGAAGCTTCAATGGACTCAAGTAAACTCTTTCCCCATCTCAATTGCATCAATCCAAGGCTCAAACTCCACGACTCAAACTCGAACCTTGCTCTTGTTACCAGACCCGTTCAGAGCCAATTGGGCCTCAATTGCCTTCGTTTTTGATCTGGATCGACTCGTCACAACCTCAGAAAGCTACTTCCAAGCTCCATTTCGATCCTCACGGCTCCATTCTCCACATTCGAATTTCCCCCCAAATTTTCTAAAATCTGATTTTCCAAAATCAAGCTCTCTCTCAATCCCTCGTGTTTCCCTGTTAATTCAGTCCCACAAATCTCACAATTCTCACTCAAAATCGGTTGTGGAAGGGAGCCCAATTATCTCAATTCTGATTCCCCAATTTTGCACGGTTTGAAGAACACAGGAGATTAATGGAGGAATTAAAAATATAATTAAGTACAATTAATTAATAAAACACAATAATTATGTCCTCCCCAAAACATGGATCTGTGTTTAAGCCTTAATTTAAAGGATGAGTGACACTTGTCACTCATCCAGGTGTGTTCAGTCACCGGGTACTGTTCATAATAAAATAATATTTTAATCCCGGTTCGTTCGGTTAATCGAGTACTTTCTAGTGACCATAACTTCGTCATCGCATCTCCGATTTCGGCATGCCTCCTGTCGTTGGATTCGTATCGACAAGACCTACGTAACGGTCTTTGGCCCCCGTCCATTGGACTTCCCAGGTCAAAAGTCAACATTTGGCCCCCTTTTTAGCCAAATTACCAAAATACCCCTCAACTTCCGAATGCCATAACTTTCTCCTCGAATGTCGGAATCGAATGTGCCACCTATCTATGAACTCGTGACGTCCCGAACTACGTCACAGTCATCGGTCAAAGTCCGTTTGACCGTCCAATCTAAAAGTCAACATTTTGCCCACGCTAGGGGCAAAACTGTCATTTTGCACATTTCGTCTGATTTCACTCAACTAATCCCAGATTAGTCACTCTAAATCATAATTAATTAATATTCAATCCCGACACTCAGGACAGGTCATTACATCCGACATGAGTTGATTGGTCTCCTCCAGCCATTGACTTGGAGAGTCACGATCCATTACCCGGAATGAGTAATCCCCATATGGAGCACATTCCGGGAGTGGGAGTTATGTTAAGGTCTCGAACTGGGTCCGGAGACAGCCATCCTGACGTTGTAGATCCTGGATGTTGGACAAAGCCTCCCAGATGTGGAATTCCTAGGGATAGACTCGGAGTGAGATCCCGAGTAGTATGCATACTTACAGACATGAATCATGACAGATATCGGGGATTTGTTCCCTAAGGGCTTTGTGCTCCTAGTTGGCATCTCATCTGAGATGTCGAGGATGGGTCGTATATATGTATATGAAAGTGGCTTGGGGTGGAGACCCCTTGTTCTATGTTTTGGATATGGTTTTAGGCTGTGACCCACGTATATTGATTTGGCTTAGTCCCTACGGAAACTGGTTTTGGGCTGAGTTCCCATGTACTTGATTTATGGTTTTGGGCCACGACCCTAATGGTATTGTGAATGGTTGATAAATGGTTTTTTGAATGCATGCATGCTTTATAGTGAAGGGCATAAATTTCATTTTATGAAAATATTTTTATAAATTCTTTGTTTTGTCCACTCACAATTTTCGTGGTTTTTACTACCCTTCAGGTTGATTGCGGACGCGGACTGTAACAGAGACTGAGACATCACACTCCTCCTCCGGATCCTGGTGCTCTCTGGTAATCCCAGTTAGGGTTTGGACGGAATTATCCTTGGTCTGGAACTTCGCGTTAGACGGGTCCTGTCAGTGCATGCCTCTAGTCCCCCAAGTCCCCCAAGCGAGGGAGTGTGCCGAGCGGAGTGGGCTGCAGTGGGAGGCGGAGGGGAGACTGAGTGGATGTGAGTCGGTTGGTGTTTGCAGGGAAAACGAAACCGCCCGGGTTATGTCACTAGGTTTGGAAGTCGATGGGCCGTCAATACCACAGGTTAGTCAGTGTGACCGTTGGTGTTCATGACCATTGGGTGCCAGCCAGGCGTACAGGCGCACGTGGGGTCTGTGGAAGAAAGCTGGCAGTGTAATAAATGTCCTGCAAAACGAGGGGACATTTCGGCTGCTGACATGTGCCTATAAATAGTGGGTGAAAAATATTTTAACCTTTTCTTTTTCTCGCATTTCTGGTTTCTGAGATTTTTCAGTGTTGAGGTGATTTTCGATGATCATTTCCGATAAGTTCTACGGTGGTGCGATTTCCGGTGAGGACGGCCGTCGTTGAATCACAAGGTATGACCTTCGTCCTTTGCTGTTTTTTTTATTCAGTGTGGTGTTTTGATTTTTTCTTTGGTATGAACTATGGATGAACTCGGGGTCGGATGCTGGTTTGAACTTGGGAAAATAGTGGTCGGTGACCAATAGGTGGTTTTTTTTGCTATCTCTGTTCGCAATGTTCCAATGTCTGATAGAGATAGCCAGTCGAATGAAGTACATGACTACGACGAGGAAGACCGGCAGAGCTCCACATTGGAGGCGTGCTCCTCGGTGGAGGACACACCGACGAGGCAAACTGCTGAGAAACCCACCAGAGGTGACCAGACCGGAGTGTCGGCTTCTGGTCGGTCCAGTAGGAAAGGGTTTGTCGGTACGAGGACAGTGCAGTCGGCTGAGGGTCCAACTGAGAAGTCTATCGACATGGTGTTGTGGTCGATAGATGCATATGAGAGCCGGTAGACAGAGACATCGGTAAAGAAATTCTGGTAAACACGGGTGGTGCCCTCGGACGTGGAGCTACGGGTGGTCAGTCCCACCGAGCTGCCAAGTGAGGCACTCGAGGGTCGGGCCTTATTTTATACCGAACTGTACAGTCACGACGTCCAGCTGCCATTGCACCCCTGGCTAAGGAGGATGGTCCGAGGGCTGGCGTGGCCCTCGGTTAGCTGAACCCGAATGTCTGGATATTCTAGTCAGCATGTACGCTGTATTCGCTAGAGCGGGAGAAAAGCTACCGACCTACGCCCAAGTCGTCCACCTCCACGAATTCGTACAGCAGCAGCATAACACGGGTTGGGTGCATGATCGGTGCAAGGACAAGATGACTCAAGGGGAATTTATCTATGGTCAATCGTCCTCACAAAAGACATACAAGGCCAAATTTATCTTTGTCGGGGGGAACTGTGGAGGACGAGGCAGCCCGTCGTCATTCCAGGATTTGGGCGCTGAGGGTCGCTCTCTGACCTGTTTAATTATATTGTTTGTAGGTCGGTATGCAAGTGATGACCGAGATGATTTGTGTACAGGTATCCTTCCAGAAGCGATCCCGACCGACGAAGAGCAGAGGGCCTGCGAGTGAGTTAGAAAAGCTTGCACTCCCCTGTGGCGTCACCGAGACGTGCTTCGGGTTTCCTAGATTCTGCACGAGGTCGGCCTGATCCCCAAACTTGGTAAGTAGCACTCTTCCTCATAGGCTGTGTCAGGACCCGTCCCAATCCCCTTGGGATTAACACGGGACGCGCCTGATCCCGTCCGACACAGAGTGTCGTACAAGGGAAAATTCCGACTTTAGCCCCCTCGGGGCTTCAGAGTACGCCACGATTCAGAGGAGATGTGTGATGTCTCGGTCTTTTCTACAGCCCGCATCTGTGATCAACCTTAAGGGCATTCAAAACATTTAAAAAGTGTGAGGGGACAAAACAAAGAATTTATAAAACATTTTCACAAAAGAAATTATTTATGCCCTTCACTAAAAAGCATGCATGCATTCTAAAACCATTTACTAAACCATTAGGGCCTTGGCCCAAAATTGTCAATGAAACCAATCATATGGGCCACTACCCAAATCCATGTGGGACTCAACCCAAACCCAGTGAACCCAAATCCAAACCCTTCCCATCTGATCTGTGTGAGTCCAAGAGAGTGGCTGGGAGTGCAAGGATGAATGGGAGGACGAGTTGATGGTGGCAGGACGGCTAGTCGCCGTGGACGGCGGAGGAAACCGCGGGAAACAGGTAAACCCGAACCCTTTTATATTTTCAAATTTTGATTTTTGGATTGGGACATTTAGGATGGTATCTGCTGATTAGGATAGGTTTAGGAGGTTGGTAGGAAGCTTAGGAGAAGGTTTTGGGGGTTGAGGACGGTTGAGCAAGCCCGGAATTATGGTGGAGAAGTTTTCGGTGGCTGCCCATCGAATTGGGATTCCCACCAAGTTAACCCAAATCGAACCCCCAAACCTCTTTCTAGTGATTCCAGAAACCTATTGGATCCCTTAGGATGAAGGTTGGACCCCTAGAAGTGCCCTGAGCGTAGGTTGGAAGTTTTGGTTCAAAATGGTTTTTAGAACCAATGGGTTTTAGTCTTGGTTTCTTAGGTTTAAGGACATGGTTAGGTAGGAAATAAAGAAAGGAAGCCATAGAAGTTGGAATGGTTGAAAAAGGACGAAAAATGGTTGAGTTATGGGGTCGGATCGGTCACGCTGGTCCAGTTGGACCGGCTAAACCAGTGAACTAGCTGGACCAGCCATCGCGAGGTTGAAGACGGTACTGTTCCCGGAATGAGGCTTCCACGCACAGGGACTTCACGTGGCCGTTGTGGGGGCATGGTCCACTTTTTAGGGATGGTTCCAACATGTAAAATCAACTATTCGATGTAAAGAACATTTTGGGATTGGTTTCTAGTCGATCAGACATCGTTTCGATATAGTTCGGGATGTCCAATGGTTTAGGATCGGGTTTAAAAACGTTAAAAATTCCAGAAACTTACGGGGCTTTAGTGAGGGGTTATTTAAGTAGTTAGTAACCCTCTATTACGATTTGGATAGGTTTGAAAGTCCCGGTGACAGCGATTGGCCAGGGAGAAGCGTTTGGCACGCGTATCGAAGAGATAGCTCGGACGGTCTATGAGTGGACCTTGTTTTCTAATTTGATGCATGCATAAATGTTTTATATGAGTTTATGAACATGTTTTTTGATTCCATGGTTGCATTTGTGTGTGTTTACGTATTTATACGTATTTCGAAGTTTTTAGTTTATACGGTCCTTATACGTGTTTGTGGTTTCAGTTTAATGAAATGGTTTTGGATTTGAAAGGTAAAACTCGGGCATGAGACCTATTTGGTTTTTTCTCGGGCATATGGCCCTATTGATGACCTATGGTTCTGAGTCGTGGTAGCGGCGAGTGCTATGTGCACTGCAATGGACGATACGATGCTCGCCTCCGAACTAGGATGTGTTCCTTCTGAAGAGGTCACGATGCACGTTCCGTTGTCGAGCAGCCACTGGAGGTTCGACTTCGGAGTGCTGACAGTTCAGGAGATCGATCGTTGATGTGTGCACCATGATCTAGAAGTGGTCGCGTCGGTTGATATGTTTATGGCGACATACCAGGATTGAGAGAAGTCCTGGACAGATGGTTGCATGCATCACTACGATTGGAATCGTGACTGACCCTAAGATATCGAGCTCGATGCCCAATTGAGTTATGAGTTCAGACTTGATGCCCAGTTAGTTTACGTTGTGATTTCGGTTCGAGGACCCTAAAGGGATTTCTGGGTTCATGACGGTTTATGGGGACCGAGCATGAATCCTTTGAAAGATTTTAAGAATGTTTTCAAAATGGAATTCATATACCATCCTTATTTATGGATTTTCTCCTTCGGGGAGGGTCGTTGGCTTAGGTGGACCCCGGAGTAGTCACAGAACACTAATTGAGTGGAGTCACCCCCATTGGGTACCTTACTCTCAGGAAAGCTTATGGATTATAACCCCGAGGGAGGGTAATTGATCTGTGGACATTGACCTGGGTGGACCCTAGGGAGACTTGGGATTTGGGACCTCGGGTAGTGAATGATCCCACATTCCTGCGAGGGCAGAATGGTCTGGGAGGAGAATGGTGGTGTGCCTTAAAAGTGTAGGCACACACCTATCTAGCACTAGGCCTTTTGGGAGCTCCGTGATTTTGGGTTCGATTGGAACTCTAAAGTTATGCGAGTTGAGGCTGGTCAATTCCATGATGGATGACCTCCTGGGAAGTTGCACCATGAGCTCCCGAAAACAAAACCGTTAGGGCGAGAAGGCCCAAAGTGGACAATATCGTGCTAGATGAGTCGGGTCCTGGTCGAGGAGGGTTGGGTCCTGATAGGCTGCCTCTCTATATGTTGTCATTTTGTTGTTTTTTGTACCGAAATTTGGTATTTACTGCAAGTCGTTCCTTAAGACGTCAAGAGACGGTTAGATCGAGCGGCTTAGGAAGCTAGGGTAGAGCAAAAAATGACTGGGTTCTTTAGGTTGGGCAGAGGTACTGGGCCCTCAGGTCGGTATGGGCCTGACATACCAACTGACGGAGGGTGGTCCTGCAGAGTCTACATGTGGCCCAATACTAGCAGAGGGCTGGACCTATGCGTCGGTCTGGACCGACGTGCCAACCGACGGAGGGCCGGGCCTCTAGAGTCGGTCTGGGCTGATGTATTTGATAGCGGACTGGGCCTCCTGGTTGGTATGGGCCCCTTGGTCGGTCTGAGCCGATATGGTATGAACAAGTATTATTATTATTATTATTATTATTATTATTATTATTATTATTATTATTATTATTATTATTATTATTTGTTCATACCATATCGGCCCAGACCGAGCATGAAGCCCAAACCGACTATACGCCCAGCCCATTACTAGAATGGTGATCAATCCAGCCCAATCTTGGTGGCCCAGCCCTCCGTTGGCTCGGCATGTCGGCCCCGACTATAGGCATAGCCCATGAACAAGTATTATTATTATTATTATTATTATTATTATTATTATTATTATTATTATTATTATTATTATTATTATTATTATTATTATTATCATCATTATTATCATTATTATCATTATTATCATTATTATCATCATTATGATTATTATTATTATTATTATTATTATTATTATTATTATTATTATTTGTTCATACCATATCGGCCCAGACCAAGCATAAAGCCCAGACCGACTATAGGCCCAGCCCATTACCAGAATGGCGATCAATCCAGCCCAATCTTGGACGCCCAGCCCTCCACTAGCTCGGCATGTCGGCCCCAACCGACCCAGAGGCCCAGTCCTCTTCGGACACCATGCCACCAGCCGACTTTGGAGGCCCAGCCTCTGTCGATCGGTGCATCGGCTTAGACCGACCCGGAGACCCAACAGCTCCGCCCAACACAAGCCCAAGGGGCCCAGACTCACTCAGACAAAGCAAGCCCTAATAGGGCCTGGCTAGCACCGACATGTGGACGACTCCTACACGTGTTGGCCCCACAACAACTTACATTTGTCGCACATCGTGAGAATGTATTTATTATACTCACCATACCCATACAAAAGGGGTCCATTTGGCATATAAAGGTAACTAAGCATTTTACTATCCACAACTACTTTTACAATACACACTTTACCACTCACCCTATACCTTAGACTGACCACTGACTTGGGCGTCGGAGTACCGTTGGGCCGGTACCACATCGGTGTCTGTAATCTGACCGACCGACCAGTTTCATTCCATTTCAGGTATACACAGGGCAGGTGGCAGAACAGCATTTTCTCCCTAAGTTCGCACATTTCGTGCATCAATAATTTGGCGTCGTCTATGGGAAACTGACTAAATTTGCCCTCTACTCTTCTGAGCCTAAAACACCGTTACCCTCCCATCTTCCGGCATGCAGGAAAACGTCGATAGCGAAGTCATACCTGCGCCAGGCAGAGTGCCAAGGGACACCTCCCTCGAGGTGCTCCGGACGTCGGAAAAATTACAATGTGACATGGCCGAAATCATGGCCAATGGCTCTCAGGTCGAGGTGCGCTATACTGAGCTCTGCGGACAGTACACCGAGGTTGTAGCCCAGTCGCAGGCCGCTCAGGTCGAGCTGAACGCTCGCCGTGCTTAGGACGAGACCCGCCATGCCGACCTCGTGGTGGCCGAATGTGCTGAGCGCATCGAGAGGATCCGGCGAGCCGCCGACAAAGGCAAGGCAGCAACCACGACCACACCAACCGAGAAGGACCAGAAACTCCTGGTCATTCCTGGAAAGGGCACTCAAGGGACTAGGATCTACCGCGATGCTCGTAAAGCCCTGAATGTCACCTCCAGACTAGAGCGTAGGCAACTCAGTCCAATCTACCTCGAATTCCCCGCGGACAAAGATCTATGGGCAACATAGATGACCGGTCGGACACGACCTGATGTGTCAGTACTAACTCATATATAACCCGTATATTGGCTTATATATTGACCCATTTAATAAACGTGTTAGTACTAACCCATATATCTACCCATTTACCTACCTAAATATCTATTCAATCTTATAATTTAAATAGGCTAAATATATTCAATGGGTCATAGGTTAATTGGGTTTTGAGTATGACCTGTTTATTAAATTGGTTAAACGGGTTACACGGATCATTAATAGGTAGGGTTCGAGTTGGACATTCTTGACACGATTATTAAACGGGTCGGATTCGAGTTGGGCATAAATGGGTAAAACAGAATTCATGACACGAAACGAACCCAACACGACACGACCCATTGCCACCCCTAATCTACCCGCATGATGACCCACTCGTCATCTGACCCATCATCAGCAACTTCGATGTTGGTCGGATCATGGTCGACACTGTCAACTTGGTCAATGTCATCTTTATGGAGGCCTACAAGCAGCTTCAACTCATGGAGGCCGAGCTCGACCGATCACCTTCCCCACTGTTCGATTTCACCGGGGACTCCATCGTCCCGACCGGCACTGTCAACCTACCTATCACGGTCGGCGAGAATCCGAAGCGCGCAACCGTTCTAGCACCCTTTCTTGGTGGACTTACCAAACGCGTACAACGTCATCCTGGGCCGCGAACTTATCAATCAGCTCCAAGCTGTTGTCTCCACTCATCTCCTCCTCATGAAGTTTCCAACCCCATAGGCATCAGACAAGTCCGTGGAGATCAAATGGCAGATAGGACCTGCAACTCCACCACTCTCGCTGGAAAGGCTATCACTGTAACGACTCGTTCCACAAATCGGGATTAGATTAGTGTTAATGATGAATTAGTGCAGATAATCGGTGATTTGTTGGATACCTTTGGACAGGCGGTGCAGAATGACGATTTTGCCCCTAGAATGGGCAAAATGTTGACTTTTAGTTCGGGCGGTCAAATGGACTCTAATCGATGATCGTGACGTAGTTCAGGACGTCACGAGTCCATAGATAGGTGGCACGCCCAATTCCGACATCCAAGGATGAAGTTATGTTGTTCGGAAGGTTGAGGGAATTTTCGTAATTTGGTTAAAAATGAGGAATTTGTTGACTTTTTGAACATCAAGTTTTCATCACGTAAACTGTGGACTGTTAGATAGATCTCGACGTCCTGAGTACAACGACAGGCGGCACGCCGTCATCGGACATCGGCCGGATAAGATATGGTTCTAGACAAGTGAGGGGTAAAATGGTAATTTGGACTTGCAAGGGCAATTTGGTCTTTTAACATCTGGGGAAGTGTGCCCAATCAGATAAGGACACATGGGCTGAGTTAATTGGATATTTTTGAGAGTGTCCACAGGGTGTTTGACACCTGGCCTAATTCCAGTGGCCTCTAGCCACTTTCACAGTTACAATTTAATTGGTTGTTTGGTTTAAATCGTGCAAATGAGAGAGCAGAGAGACTGAGACAGTGAGGAACTATCGATCAGTTTCAAGGTGTGTGAGTTCTTGGTGATTGAGTGGAAATAATCAGAATAAACCTTGTTTTGATCCTATTGTGAGAGATGTGAGGAAATAGTGAGGAAGAACAGGGTGGTGCACTCTGTACAGCCGTCGTGGACGGTGTTTTCCCCTGAAGAACAGAGACAGGGAGGAGTTGTGAGCCTTACACCCCTTAAAGTTGATAAGAAGAGGTTGGGATGTGAAGGAAAGTTTAGGGGGAGGTTGTACAGAGATGGTTCGTGGCCACGGCAAAGCTCGACGGCGGAGGACAACGGTGGTAACTGAGGGAAACCGTGAGTGCTCTGTTTCCATTCAAATTGGAAATTAGTTGTTTGAGGCTTGCTGAATTGGATGTTGGGTTGAGGTTCCTGGCAGTTAGAGGACGTGCTTGAGCCCAGTTTCAAGGCCTGAGGTGGAAGGTAAGGACTTATACCCATAACTGAGCCCTGTTTCGATTCAAAAGGCAACCTGTGAATTTCTGTGAATTGACAAGTAATGAGTGATCAGGTGAGCTTCTAAAGGTGAGGACGAGGCTATTAGGATTGAAATCATGGCTAATGGTGGCCGAAAACCTGAGAAAACAGCAGAGGAAACATCGAATTTTTGAAGGATGATTGGGAGGTAATCTCTAGCTCCAGTTTTCACAAATTAACTTTATGGAATTATTGGAAATGAAGGGACGAAAATCTTAGCTTAATTAGGATTGAAAAACGGATTGAAATTGCTAAAAACCGTGAACGCCAGTTCAAAGTCGGACCGGAATTGCAAACTGGTTCAGACCGGTCAACTGCTGTTGAAGACGATGAACAGTGTTTGGCGCGTGTGGGCGCGTGGCACGTATTTCGAGGATGGTTCCAACATGACTTTTAAAGTATTTGATGTAACGAATATTTTGGGATTGGTTTAGAGTCGATCGGACATCGTCTCGATAATTTTCGGGATGTCCGAAGGTTTTAGGCCTCGGTTAAAAATAGTTAAAAATATGAGAAATATACGGAGCTTTAGTATAAGCTTTTTGAAGTAATTAGTGACCTCATTATGGAATTTGGACAGGTTCGGGAAAGCCGGTGATAGCGGATTATTCGAGAAAGCTTAAGTGCGCGTGCATCGAGGCAACGGTGCAATGGTCTATGAGTGGACTTTGCTTTCTAACTCTGGATGCATGCATATATGTTTTTATATGTTTTCTATACGTCATTCTATAATTTGATGCTTAACGGTTTCGCACGTTTTTTGAGATATTTATGGAATTTCACATTTTACGAGATTTCGTACGATCTTGTGATTTGACTGTGGTTTTAATGATTTGATTTTTGGATTTGAAACATGATTTGATTTCAATGATTTGAAGTGGATTTCGGGAAAAGTGATTTCTGGCTTGGAGCCTTGTTCATGAGATTTCGGTTTTGAAACTGGATTTCGGAAACGATATTTCGGTTTTGGTTTTGAGACTTGGAAGGAAGTCTGGATCTGGGTTCGGGATGGTGGTTCCGATGCTAGCTTATGGAATCATTGTTGCGAATTTGGAGAAGGATTTTCTATGGTTTTCATTTTTTCTTGGAAAAATGGTTTTGGGTTTAAAGTCCCGGAAAAAGAGAAAAACCACTGGATCTGGTTTTGAGTTTAAAGACTCGGATTGATTGATGGGGGGGGGCCTGGATTGATATGTTTTGGGTTTAAAGACTCGGTATATGTTTTGAGTTTAAAGACTCGGTTATGATACTACCCCCCCCCCCCCCCCCCTCCCCCCACCACCACCACTCCCCCCGAGGCCTGTGATTGTGTTTTGAGTTTAAAGACTCTTTGATATCCCGGGAAGGCCAGGTTATTTGCGCATGGTTTTGAGTTTAAAGACTCGGGCGCACTTGAGATCCAGTAAACTTACATGTTTGATGTTTTTCATTGGTTTTGGGCAGTGGACCGGATGAATTGGATTTGATAAGTTTTGGGACTGAGTTCCCGTATTTGCGATTGCTTGTGAATTGAGGCTGAGGCCTGGATTTGAATATTGAAATTTATTCGGGTTTTCGATAATGGTTTTTCGTTAATAATTGTTGGTATGAATAGTTTCATGACGAGAAGTGATAATTAATCTCGTCATTCGGGACGGGTCATTACAAGTGCACACCTTCGTGACCTGCTCACAAGCTTTCCTTTTCTCGACCGTGGGGATCGCCTCAGAAAGAGTACCTGCGCAATATACACGTCGGTCAGCCACTTTAACACCGACCTACAAACAAACTCACATTTAATTACAACATAGAGAAGACCGACCCTCGGGGCCCAAATCCTGGAAAGATGACGGGATGCCTCGTCCTCCCCAATTCCCCCGACGTAAATAAACTTATTCTTATACGTCTTCTGGGAGAACGGTATACCATAGATGAACTCCCCCTGAGTCATCTTTTTCTTGCACCGAGCATGCACCCAGCCCGTGCTTTGCTGCTGCTGCGCGAACTCATATAGGTGGACGACTTGGGCGTAAGTCGGTAGTTTTTCCCCAGCTCTGGTGAAGGCAGTGTACAGGCTAACCAGAATGATCCAGACATTCGGGTTCAGCTGACCAAAGGCCACGCCCAGCCCTTGGACCATCCTCCTCAACCTTGGGTGCAAGGGCAGTCGGACACCATGGTTGTACAGCTCGGTGTAGAACAGCGCCCATCCTTCTAGCCCCTCGCTTGGTAGCTCGGTTGTACCGACCGCGTGACATTTATTACCACTGCCAGCTATCCTCCATGGGCCACCCGTGCCCTCGAATTACCCGCTGACAACCAACGGTCGGGAATTCCAATTGTCCACCGACTGACACGCGACACAGATAGCTCCTCGATTCCTCCAATGGTCATGTCCACTGGCCCATGGCGTAGGTGGCTCCTCGACTTCCACACCTGCTGACGTCGACTTCTCCCGCCCACACCAACCGACTCACATCCTCTCGGTCTACCCTCCCCCTATCACCACTGACTCCTCTGCTCGGTTCAATCCCTCGCCTGGGGGACTGGACGCATATACATCCGGTCTGGCGCACTCTCTTTACAAGTCCCCAACCGAGAAATTCCACCTCAGTCACGAACTTGGGGGACTTTTGTTCATACCATATCGGCCCAGACCGAGCATGAAGCCCAGAGCGACTAGAAGCCCAGCCCATTACCAGAATGGCGATTAATCCAGCCCAATCTTGGAGGCCCAACCCTCCGCTGGCTCGGCATGTCGGCCCCGACCGACCTAGAGGCCCAGCCTTCTTCCGACACCATACCACCAGCCAACTCTGGAGGCCCAGCCTTTGTCGGTTGGTGCGTCGGCCCAGACCAACCCGGAGACCCAACACCTCCACCCCAACACAAGCCCAAGGGGCACAGGCCCACTCAGACAAAGCAAGCCCTAATAGGGCCTGGCCAGCACCGACACTTGGACGACTTCTACATGTGTTGGCCCCACAACAACTGACATTTTTCCCACATGGGGAGAATATATTTATTATACTAACCACACACATACAAAAAGGGTCTATTTGGCGTATAAAAGTAACTAAGCATTTTACTGTCCACAACTACTTTTACAATACACACTTTACCACTTACCCTATACTTTAGACCGACCACTGACTTGGGCGTCGGAGTACCGTTGGGTCGATACCACATCGGTGTCTGTACTCTGACTGACCGACCAGTTTCATTCCCTTTCAAGTATATACAGGGCACGTGGCAGAACAGCGTTTGCTCCCTAAATTGGCACATTTCGTGCATCAACATTATTATTATTATTATTATTATTATTATTATTATTATTATTATTATTATTATTATTATTATTATTATTATTATTATCTTTTTCAAATTATATATTTGCTACAAATATCTTTGATTTCCATTTTTTTTTGAAGAGGCGTTTTATTGAAAACATCTAGAAATGTACAGATAGACACTTAGTCTATCAAGGGCCCAACAATGAACACATCAAGAACAAAAGCAAAATCTAAAAAGATTTGCGGTATAAGAAGGTTCACAAGGGCAATAAAACAAAACTTACTACTAATTATGTGTTGTTTTAGCAAGTCACTGAGTGAAAGGTAAAGACGGTGTTGTTGTCTCGTTAAAAAACCTTATTAGGAAAAACCATTTGGGATACAAACTTAGTCAAAGGAAAAAAAAGTGCAACAAACAACAATGATGAGCAAAGAAAAAGATTGTTTCAACCGGCAGGTGCAAGGTATGATCAGAGGCCGACCTAGATGAGCTTGGAGACAACACTTTTCGCCGTCTTTAAACCTGTTAATAAGTTTAGTAAAAAAAGATAAACTAGGATCGCTGGTCTTCATGAAAGAAAAGGATGTGGCGTATAGTGAGAACAAAGGCCCCCATCGATCTTCATCTTCGTGTACTCTTAGCATCGCCTCCACTGCTTTCGCCTTCATCTTCTCGTATGCTCAGAATCGTGTCTGTCACCTTCATCTTCATCTTCAGGACCGTTATCTCTCTCGGTCTCTCACCTTCACTACTCGTGCCTTCGCCTTCATCTGCAGGACCTTGCTAGAAAACAGCCATCAGAGTGCCTCGGGCTGCCAACAACTGCTATAAAACTACCTTCATGTCCATTGAAAGAACATTAGGCCAATCCAAGAAATTATAATTAGTGGGTATGGTACTAATCCTCTAATTTCCTCCCCCAACTGCCTCCAACAATGCTTAAGGACTGCAACTTTTGGTACTAATCAAAAGTAAGCTGCCATATAAAACGAGTATAGGGAAACGTGCCAGGGCAATAACGAAAAGAAGTAGGATCGTAGAACAAACATGATGCTAATGATCCATCATAGAAGAAATAATGAGATAACTAGGGATGACAATAAGGGAGCAATAAGGCCCTATGCCTCTGTCCATCTCCATGGGCAACACAGAGGCTGCAGAGATCTGCTTTTAATCATGAAGAGAAATACTTACGAATGTTACTTAGAAATAAATAATTAAGCTTATAAGGAATTAAGGACTTATCTGGTGATGCAGGGGTGCTCCAAGTTCCCAACGGGGAACATAGTTAAGTGCAGCGGCTACCGGCGAGTGGCGCGTCGAGCGGCGATGGAGATGCTTGAATCAAAAGGGAGTGGACAGATCGGAGTCCTCGCCTGCCAATGGTGGTGGCATTGTCACCAATAGATCTCGGGAAGGGGTTGGTCATTGTAAAAGACATATATACATTATGTGTGGGTCGTGGTCTGCAAACATACTCCCATTGAAAAATGAGGAAAGGGGAGGGGATCATCAGTAATATTTTTTGATCAGCACAAATATGAAACTTGTTGCCTTCATTTACAAATATGACTCCCCGTTGTATTATAATAATGCAAAGTTGCAAACCTAAAAAACACACTTCATAAAATTACACGATAATTTAATAAAAAAAAATGGGTCAAGCAACTTATTTGCATTAGGTAGTCAGTAGATATGGCCAAAATTAGAGCGATGACGTGGTGATCGATGTAGTGGGTGTTGAGGCACTCAAGGATTCATAGATCAGAATTCCCCAATTTCATTAGTGGTGAAAGGTCATTAGCAGACATCGGAGCGGAGAGCTGAAGGGTTGAGTCGTGCAAGACAATGGTAAGTTTATGGCGACGCACTGGTCGTCTTCTGCCCGACGATGAACGGTGAGATGTTCTAAGCATTGCAGTGCAAGCAGTGACATCGATCGAGGAAAGGTTGACCGTGGACGCCGATTGAAGAGCTGCAAATGTGGCTTTGCTCGGCGGAGATGCGATAGGAAGGTGCCAATGTGGAAGACCAAAGTGCCTTGATAACAGCTCGATAATTACCGATAACCGCCCGATGACCGTCAATAACCATCCCCAACCGCCTCCGAAATTCATGTTCAGTGAGTGAGAGTGCAAGAGAGAAAGAAGCGGTGATGAAGTTTTAGTTGTGGCGATGGCGGAATGCGACTGAGATAGGAACGACAACGAACAATAATGAGGAAGTGCAATGCAGAGAGAGGCTTCGAGGATGATATTTGCCATGTATGCATAATCATTACGCTAGATAGGATTATTTTTACAGATAATATGTTTTAACGAGGCAGCACGAAAGGCATACCTATATGTTGGAAAGAATAAGATTGTTGTACAATCCAACTTGTAACCATTACTTTATTTAGTTTTATTCCAAGTAAATTAATTCAGATCGTAAATCTTTTTAAGATTTTATTTTTATTCTGATTATTCACATCTGAGTAAATAAGAGACTCTGTCATTCTAATGGTACTTCTCATGATACTTTAAATAAATAAATTATCTCTTCAAACAAACAAAAAAATTATTCTACATTATAACACGTAGCTGACTCCACAGCATCGGTACCGTTCTAAATGCGCATTGCCGGAGAAAAAGGAATTAGAACTTAAACTGGATTTGGGCTTTCAAGAAAAAGAAACTTAGATTGATTTTGGGCTTGTAATCGAAAGAAACTTGGATTGAATTTGGGCCATCCATATTTATGCTCTGAAGTGAGGACTTTAATTTAGCCATTTTTCTTGATTTATTGCTAGATACTTCTGAATGCCTGCCTAGAAGAACATAATTGCGGCAAACTTTACCTCTCTTCGACGTTGTAAGCCCAACTGTCCAAGCCCCTCAAATTCAGAGAACACTGTTTGTTTGTTTTTTTCCCCCCCTGAAAGAGAACAGTGGTTTAATCTCATAATTTATACCTCATGAAATTAATAAATAAAAAAAAATTCTTGTTGTGAATTGAAGGATTGAAGCTCCCACGACTTAAAACTATTTTACTTTGTTACGTAAACAATTTATGTTTTTCTTTCAAAAGTCAATTATCAAACGCGTTTTACGTAAAGTGTATCGTATTGAAGGATTCTCTCCTAGCGAGAAGGAGAAGCCAAAAATGGTTCAAAACTGCGATGTCTGTTTCCGATTTCAAAAGCGTAGAGCTGGGCCGACAAATTCCTATAATCGTTTTCCCAGTTCCAAACAAAGAACTGGTAAAAAGACACCACATCCATGTGCAGAAAATAGGGCTCATACAAAAAATATTGAAAAAACTGTCGGTTGTCGTATTTAAATTATATACTAATTTTAGTTATTATTTTTTAATTTTATTATTAATATTAGATATTTTTAAATCATATCTAAATATATATTGGTAATCATTTCGTTAAATTTTTTAATTATTAGGTAAAAAATTAAGGATAAAATTATATTTTCAAGTGTATTTATATAATTTTCTTCATTTAACAGAAATGAAACCCAAAATTTATTCTTATTCTATCCTTTTAATACTTGAAAAGATAAAACTACCTTATCTTTAACAAAAAAAATACTTAAAATTTTAACAAAAACACTGTCAATATATATATTTAAACATAATCCAAAGATGTCTACTATTAATAATGAATTGAAATTAGTGTAAAATTTATATAGATAGGAACTGTGTTTTCTTTTTAAATATTTGTTAATTTGGTACGAAATTGACTGCATTATGTTGAGTGATGCACATCACCAGGATTACTTTATTAGCTGCAATAATTTTACACGAAAGCCTTGATTACCAAATTGCCATGCCCCATGCCATTCCATGTCACAACATCCACCACATAAATTGACAATCTCATATTTGTCCCTTGACCTAAACATAATTTTCATATTTGTTAAAAAAAAAAACATAATTTCCATATGTAAAATGGAAGTATTGAAAACTAAGAACTCGAACAAACAACCTCAATAATATAATACAATGGTGGGGAATTGAGGATAACGAAATGGATCATGATTCCACATCCAATCACAAATCCCATTTTGAATCATTCACAAAAAAAAAAAAAAAACTTATATTATCATTTCAGCGTTATGGTATTGGCAATCAGGCAATGGCAAGCAAACATTATGTGGGTGGCAACAGACATCATATATTTAATTAGAATTGTTAGCTAGAAATTGGATAGGAATAAACAACGATGACGTTATACAAAAATAACACCTAAATAAACGTGAATAGCTCCAAATCTTGTCACCTATTACATAGGCATTACCATTGATGAAAAATATCGAAATTATCGTTAATATATCAGTTTTTTTAACAGGTGGCACGTAAGAAGGGGAAGAGAAATTGAGCAAATTTCGACATTTTTCCTTATTTTAAGCCCATAGATTTCCTTATTTCATTAAAATGATCGAGATATAGCAAAATTGCATGAAAATCAGATGTAAAACCATCGATTTCCAGTCGAGTCATGCCGCCAGGTCCGAAACCCGAATCTCAAACCCGGCTCGAGGTAGGGGACGACCACTGTGCAAGCGCGTGGCGGTGCGTGCGGTGTCCGGTGGTCGTCCGTCCAACATGAAATATTTTTTATTTATTTTTTTGAGTTTAATGGTACAACTTTAAAGTTAATTGGATACCATATTGGTACATTTCTGAAAATCTAATATAATATGTTTTATATTTAAATTAGTATTTGATATAAAAAAAAATTGGGAATACAAATATAAGGTTAATTTGAATATTAATGAATTTTTGAAGCAAATTATATTGAATGGAATGATTCGTAGAGTAGAGATGGTTAATTTGAAGCAAATTATGTTGAATTCAATTCAAGTAAATTATGTTGAATATTCAAGTAAATTATGTTGAATTGAAGAAACTTATTTGAATGGTTAATTTGAATATTAATGAATTTTAGAAAAATATGAGATGAGCATACGATTAATAAGAATTCGTTTTACGTCCAATTTTCACTAATTAATGTCTAATTTTCTAAATTATTATGTAAATACAAATTCTCCAATTTTCTAAATTATTTTGTAAATACAAATTCTCCAATTTTCTAAATTATTATGTAAATGTAAACTCCATTATTATGCTTATTTTTATGTTTTAACTATATTAATATTCAATTATAGTAATTCACTTCAATTTATATTTATGTTTAAAATTTTATATTATTAGTCATCGGTAGGCAGAACCCTATTGTATCATTTTATTCATCATATATTTATTATATCAAAGTCATTTTAGAGTTTTTATTAGTCTCATATAATCATCATTAGGTACTTAAATTTTTCCCAAAGTTTCATTTCAAATTTTCAACTTTTAGATTGAATTTCCGTCATTTTTGTTGACCGTAAACGATATCGATATCGATATTTTGGGTGAGATATCCGTAAATTTGACTAGCGATATATCTTTTGATATCGACATTTCAATGACACTATGCATCAATGGATCATCAACATAACCCAGCTTCATGGAGCTTTCTTCCTGCCCTATACCACACTTACTACATGGATGGTACCAAAAAAAAAATATTGTTTATCACTTAAATAATTATTTGAAGGTCATCTTTGTAAAGTATTAATTTAATTATAAACCGTTTAGTAATTTATTTATATAGGTTGAATATTATGATCTTAATGAATTGTATAAAAATTCATGATTTATTTTATACATATGAATAGCATAAAATTTTCAAATTTGATTGATTATTGTAATGATAATCTTAAAATAATATTTAAGGATTAAAATTTCGATTTTGAGAACATATACTTAAAAGTTTGCCAAAGGGAAAGAACAGAGGAGGGACACAATTACTTTTCAAATTATATGTATAAGTTATGAGAATATTTGATTGTATACATTCGCTTATATCTCTAATTTCATAACCTGAAACATGAGATGCACATATGTAAGCAGTGACAACACATTTGCCTGAAGAAGGAAAAATGTAACACAACCAAGAGTAATTATGACTCAAGTACTCAATTTCAATACCAATTCACTTTTATTATGTGGATGCCAAATCCTTCAAATGCCATTGTCTTTGTGCACCACAAATGTCAGACATTTACTTTCTTCTTCTATTTTTAAATTGTGAATGCATATAAGCTAAGCCTATTTTATAAAACTAATTGTCTAAATTTTTTTCATACGCTCTAACCATCGATTGATTGTAACATCCAATAATTATAAAACTGAACGTAAGAGATCACAAGCAGGTTAAGAGAGTATGTTTATGGCCATGATTCACTTTGGACAAAATATTACAGGGGATAAAATACTCAATACTTTTTTTTTTAGCTTTCATTTGTCCAATTCCAAAGCAATTAAGAGAAAGAAAAAAGAAGAAGAAGAAGAAGAAAAAAGAGCCTTGGATTGGGGTGAAGTAATCTTTATTGGTGTGCTGGAAGCCTGGAGTGGAAGCGCTCCTTAATGAGACTCCAAAGTTGGATTTTTGCCTCTGCAGTTTTTTCAGAAGCACATGGGGCCGGTACATTTGAATGACCTCTCCCACTCTCCCATTCTCCCACTCAGTCAATAGCAAATTAGGAATGAGATAATCTCTCTTATTAGTCATTTCCCATAAAAAATAAATAATTATATCTATTAAGTATTAATCATATTTTTTTATAAATAATTAAATCCAAGATCTCCCTCTCCAAACTGGAATTATCGAAAGAATGAATCTGAAACTTAACGGAACATCCCTCAAAAAAAGGATGTACACTCTTCATGAAGAGTATGGTGAAAATCTTGCCCAAACTTGGCAATTAAACAATAATTACAGTCTCAAATGATATTTTATTTTTATTCACAAAATAAAAAACACCATCGAGACATATGAAGAACACATAACAAATGTCACTAATTTACAAAGAAAACTCTGATCATGTGGAGAACATGTGTGATGTAAAGAACTGGAATTGTCCAAAAATCCCTCATTTGCTCAAAAACTATTCCAAAATCTCCCATTCCATCCTCACGTAAAACAAGAAATGAAAAATGGCTATTTGCACTTTTGGCGCAACCTATAAATGTCCTCCAAGGACTCTCCCTTCTCACTTCTCTTTATTTACGAAGAAGGAAGCTATGTGGTGAAGATAATGAAGATCTGATGAAGATGAAGATGATAGGGAAGGTTGTGTCGTCGTCCTTGGCCTCTGTATCCTTTTTCTTTCTTTTTTTTCTCTTCTACCTTCATATTCATTTTCATCTTCATGAGTTTCTGATTATATAATTAAATGGTAACTAACTGGTATGTAAATGGAAAATACTCAGTCACTATTGGAAAATCTAGAAACCTAGTCCTAGATTAAGATCTCTAGATATAGATGTCGATGAAGTAGGAGGTTCCATTATCTTCCTCTTCGTCTTCTTCCTCTGCACCTCTTTTTTTTCACATAACTTTCATCTTCTTCTTCATCTAGAGATCTTTATCTTCTTTTGGATTTATGAGTTTCCCAGTAATTATCGATGAATTCCCACTTATATATCAGTAAACTACCACTTCGTTACATAACCAGAAATTCAGAAATCCATGAACAGTAAGACGAATATGAAGGTGAAGATGAAGAGAGAAGAGAAAAATGATCATGCAAATGTAGAGGAAGAAGCCGAAAAGGAAGATGATACGACCTCTCCCTTCATCTACATATGGAGAACTTCATCTTCGTTTGCGTTTTTGGGTTTCCTAATAGTTACCAATTAGTTCCTATTTAAATATCAGTTAGTTACTAGTTAATTACATAACTTAAAGCTCATGGACATAATCATGAAGATAAAGAGAGAGGAGAAAAAATGAGGATGCAGAGATAAAGGAAGAAGACGAATTTTTCCCATCATCTTCATTTGGAGTTTTTCATCTTCATCTTTGTTAGATCTTTATCATCTTCGTCACATGCCTTCATTCATCTTTGTTAGATCTTTATCATCTTCGACACTTCATTATTTATAAAATAAATAAATAAAAAGAAGGAAGAGAGAAAGAGAGAGAGAAAAAGAAAGAAATGAGAAATTGCAATTAATCCTTCCAAAGTTACATAGATTGGATCAAAAGGACAAATATTTATTTTTGTTTTAGGAAAAATTGTTGCTACAGTCCCTAAATTATACCTCAATGTTAGCAATGGTACCTGAACTTGAATTTTAGTTCCAAAGGTCCCTGAACTTTACCCCGTCTATACTAAACATCCTTCCGTTACAATTTTCCCAATTTCTCGTTAAAATTAAGGGTAAGATTGGCATTTGACTGTTTAAAAATTTCTCTCATTTGAACTCTCCAAATTTCGGCCTTCCCAAACAAAGACGAAGAAGAAAACTCTCCCCGGGAGCAAGCTCCGAAGAAGAAAACTGTAGCAATTAGTAATCTTGGAGACCGAAAATTGGAGGAAGACCCAACATCAATTAGTAATCTTGGAGGCCGAAAATTGGAGGAAGACCCAAAAACAATTAGCAATCTTAGAAGAAGAAGAAAATTAGATGAAACCCCAAAATTCCCAGCAACAAGATTGGAAGAAGATTATTGCGAATGCCCAGAATTCTAGCAACGTATGCCCAGGATTCCTTTCATCCTAGCCAAAATTTGTCAGCTCATGAAAGGAACACAGCGATGTCACAGTCATCTTCATCAACTGGAGAAAGAAATTTCACAACATGGAAGCAATGTAGATGTGGTGGCTGGATTAGACCTCATACTTCATGGACAAATCGGAATCCTAGAAGAAGATTTGAAACTTGTGAGAATAATCAGGTAAGAAATTTGTGAATTTAAAGATTTATTGTTGTTGTTAGGTTTTGTGGTGTTCACATTTCTTGGCTTAAAACCCAGAATAAGATAGAAATGTGGCATTATTGGGAGTGGCTAGAAAAAGAGACTTGTCCAAGAGGAAAAGAAGTTCTTCCTGGGCTACTTAAAAGACTAAGAGGAGTGGAGAATGAAATCAATACAATACAAGAAGAGAAAAACAAGTTAGAAGCTAAAAAGGGAATTTTAGAAGGAGAACAGAAGAAATTGGAGGGCATAAATTGTAAGACCCGTGTCCTGCAGGGAACGGTGAACAATCCCACATTCCTGCGAGAGGAAATGGTATGGGAGAGGATGGTGGTGTGCCTTAAAGGTGTAGGCACACACCTATCTAGCACTAGGCCTTTTGGGAGCTCAAGTGGCTTTGGGGGGGATTGGAACCCCAAAGTTAAGCGAGTTGAAGCTGGTGCAATTCCATGATGGGTGACCAAGGGGGCTCATGGTGCAACTTCTCAGGGGGTCACCCATTATGGAATTGCACCAGCTTCAACTCGCTTAACTTTGGGGTTCCAATCCCCCCCCCCCCCCCCCCCCCCCCAAAACCACTTGAGCTCCCAAAAGGCCTAGTGCTAGATAGGTGTGTGTCTACACCTTTAACGCACACCACCATCCTCTCCCAGACCATTTGTAACACCACGGAAATTCGAGAATTTTAATATTGTAATTTAATATGTGAATTGACATTTTTACCCTTGTGAATGGTATGGCCAAATTGTTGACTTTTTGATTAGTGGGTCAAATGGACTTTGACCAGTGACCGTGACGTAGTTCGGGACGTCACGAGTCCATAGACAGGTGGCACGTCCATTTCGGACGATCAGGGAAAAAGTTATGACTATCGGAAGTTCAAGGGCATTACCGTAAGTTGGACTTCACGGGCAAAAATGTTGACTTTTCGTTTAACAACTAATTTTCACGCGACTCAAGGACCGATAGGTAGGTCTCGACGTCCTGAGTCCGTAGACAGGCGGCACGCCAAAATCGGACTTCGTATGGCTGAGTTACGGGTCTACGAAGTGAGGGGCATTTTGGTAATTATTGAACCAGGGGCATTTTGGTCTTTTGCCCTGGTTACTGTAGCAACCGCGGGGGAACCATGGACGGCACCACCATGTGCGGTGGTTCAGTGCACAATTGATTATGCTAATATGTGCTGGAAAGTCTGGGCTGTCTTTTGCTTTTGAACGTGGCCTGAACCGTCCAGCTTGCACGATCAAATTGTTAATTGAAATTCGAAGCTTTCGGGGGACAAATTTCAGTGGACAATTTGGACTTCCACGAGCCTCTGGGACAGCTGAGGTTATTTAAAACTAATTAGAACATGTGTGAGCATCACTCTGCCATTAAGAACACTGAGAATTGATGAAGAAAACCAGAGAAACCATTTCGGGCAAAATTGGAGGGAAAATCGGGTTTTAATTTCTGGTGAGTGTTGGACCAAACCAAGGCCTGGTTTAGTCTTCTGGGAGTGTTTGGAACTCAACCACATCGAAATTGAAGGCTAACAGCCACGGTTGAGATAGGACGGAGGCTGCTGTTTTCAGGGAAGTTGCAGAGCTTGGGACGACAACCTTCAGGTACTTTCAGACACAATTGATTGTTCATTTTGGTTTGTTTTGATCCTATTATGCTTCCTGTGAAGTTAATTGGACAATGGGTTTGAAACCAGGAAGTTCTGGTGATTGACCCGATTGGTTGATCGCGGGTCGATGGGTCGTTTGGGGATGTGTCGAGGTTGATTTTTGTCACAGAACCTAAATTGGATAGTTAATGAACATGTTAGGATCAAATTGGATTGAAATCGAGTAAGAATTGGTGGGTATTCAACCGGGTCAAGCCGCGGGTGGCAGGCCCGTATTACAGACAAACGGGTGAAGGAGGTGACACTGTAGCTACAGTGTCAGGCGAGTGACTTTCACGCGCAGCCACTTTGGGCGGCGCGTGAGGGCGCGTTGGACCTTATCTCCTATCACGATCAACATGACTTTTGTTCCTCTCATCATTCTGAACATTTTTGGTGAATTAACCATGTTGATCTGAGATAAGCTTTGATGGGTCAGTTTAGGGTCGGTTACCTCGGGAAACGTGTTGTACGGCTTCCCCGGGCCGGTTTCTATTTCGGACTTTGTGGTTAAACGTTTAAGACTTGTAGTGACCCTTACATGTGATTTGGACTGACAGGAATTGTACGATAATCCCGGTACAAGTTCGTACGCACAGGTTCACCGCGGGATCGTACTGTGAGTGGGCCCGTTTTCATTAAACCCTTGCATGCTTAAATGTTTTCTGATTTACTTATATGTTCACATGCTGGAATCTATAAATGGTTTGATGATATTGAGATTTCAGTTATGGAACGTTTCACGGTATTTGGGCATGAGACCCGTTTGATGAAACGTAACGATCGGTTCAGATTTTACCTATGTATACATATATGCTTGCATGTGGATATCAACAAAATGTATTTGGTACTGCACTGTATAGATCCTTCCATATTATATTGTCTCCTCCGGATGAGGTACCCCGGAGAGGTCACGGACGTCTAGAACGTCCAGCGTCTACGAAGCTAAGCATCGGGGATGCTGTAACCGAACAGGGTTCGGGGATTGAACTCGGAAATTGAGACCCGAGTGGCACGCGTAGCCTTGTGATTGTGACCTTATTGACGTCAGGGGCGTCAGACATCAGGGATGTCGGATTGGAGTGTATAGTGCAGTGGCTAAAATTATGGTTATGGTTTTATTACATGCCTTATGATTCATGTTATATGATTTATGATTTTAAATGATGATGCATGCATGTTTGGAAAACGGAGGGGTAAATTATATGTTTTACTTATCAAATGATTTTATAACTTGAGTTTCGGCCCACTCACCCTTAATGTTTTTGGTAACCCCCTCCAAGTCGTGATATTGAGGTAGAGGAGGAACCTGAGGCTGAGGCATAGATCTACTTCTGCGTACCTGAACCCCTGTTGGGTGGTGTACCCGCAGGTTTACTATAGTGTCGTGCTCGCAACTTGTAATTTTGGATTTCATCCCTTGTCTGACATTCGTTTAATTCGGACTTGATGTATGACTTTAATTTGGATATTTATGCATTTGATGTTTTGAGGTTAAAATTGGTATGAATTATTGGGTGTCAGACGGGAGCAGGGTACGTCCCCTTGTGGTCCCTGTGGGATCGGGGCGGGTCCTGTCACCATTCCCCCTCGCAGGAATGTGGGATTGTTCATCGTTCCCTCCAGGACACGGGTCTTACAATCCACCCCCCTTAGGGCCCAGTGTCCTCGCTGGCACATTTCCTGGTTGGGGTCTGGCTCTGATACCAAATTTTCAGAACTCGACCCTCCTCAGTTAGGACCCGGCTCATCTAGCACCATATTGTCCGCTTTGGGCCTCGCTTTCACGGTTTTGTTTTCGGGAGCTCATGGTGCAACTTCCCAGGGGGTCACCCATCATGGAATTGTACCAGCCTAAACTCTCTTAACTTTGGGGTTCCAATCCCCCCTCAAAGCCACTTGAGCTCCCAAAAGGCCTAGTGCTAGATAGGTGTGTACCTACACCTTTAAGGCACAGCACCATTGACAGGACCCACCCCGATTATCACCCCGATAACCGAGGTGAACCCTGCTCCCGTCTGACCATCCGACCCAAAAGACTAAAACAACCTTACGAAAACCCACAAATTACATTGCCAAACAAGGGAGAATTTAAAACGTCTAAAGAATCAACCGTTATACAGAGCATAATACACAACAAAGTAAAGCGAAATCTACACACACAACAGAAACTTGAAAACACCCCGAGACAAACTCCGGGATCACTCGAGGATAACTCTATGCCTCCGACTCTGCCTCAACGTCAACCCCCGCGCTAGCTCCACGACCTGGAGGGCAGTTAAAAACCAGCAAAGTGTGAGTGGGCCAAAAAGAATAAAAGTTTCAAAAACAATTTCATAAACAAACCAGGGTTTGGCCCTCCGTTTTGAAAACATGCATGCATAACCCAATATCTGAAAACATTTAAAACCACATAGTAATCATCATGAAAGCAGTTGCATAAAACATAAATACCATAGTCATCATCTGATCAAACCTGCTGGATCAATCCGAGTCTTTAAACTCCCGAGTCTTTAAACTCCCGAATCTTTAAACTCAACAGGTCTACGGGGGAAATATCAATATCCGAGTCTTTAAACTCAATCCGGGTCTTTAAACCTAATCCGGGCTCGTCCCCCTTCAAACATAATCCGGGTCTTTAAACCCAATAACCAGATCCAGTAAATCCAATCCAAAACCATTTGAAAACCAGTTCTAAATCCATATCCAAACCCGAATCCGAAACCACTGGTCCGAAGTCATTCCGGCATCCAGAACCGTCATTCCGAACCCAAATCCGGAAATCCATTTTTCAACTTTAAAACCAAATCTCGCTTTCCGAAATCCGATTCTAAAACTAAAAACCTTGATCACCAAATCATGTCTCAACTCCATTTATAATCATTGCAAACAATTTATCATTTGAAATCCCAAAATCATGGTATCATAATCAGCAATCAAAGTCTTTCTCGTAAAACAAGCCAAATACGTTATTTCTAGAAAAACATGCAATTATGTAAAACAGTTATAGCATATTCAACTAATCATGAAATCACATGTAAAACCATAAAATAAGATAGTAAAAGCAGTCATGCATGCTCGGTTTTAGGAAGAAGTCCACTCACAGTTACCGGGCACGTCACTCGCGTCCCGTACGTTCCTCGATCTCCTCGGAGATTCCCGATCCTGTCACAAGTCACCAAAACTCGCCACTAACACATCAACGAAGGTTCTCCTAATTTTCCCCAAATTTCCCAAATCCTAAACGTAACGAAACGGAACCCTAAACCTTCGATCTCGTGGAACTAACCCGAAACAACGTCCGCTCATCCCGAAACTTGTCCCAATAGATTCGATACAACGATTAGACCAAAAACCATCTTGGAAGTTTCCCCAGAACAGCCATCACGCGCCCTCACGCACCGCCCAAAGTGGCTGCGCGTGGGCTTCACGCGCCTGCTACAGGGTCATCTTCAACCTCTGTCCAGCCGGTTCGATCGAACCGAACCGGCGTGACCGGTTCTCCCTCAATTCCTACCTAATTTTAGTCCTTTCAATCCCATTAGCTTCGTCCCATTCCTAGCAACTAATTCCAATCCCAAAAACTAAGCATCACAGCCTCTAACCCGTCGCCCTCAAGCTCGAACAAAACTTGTCTGAAACCCCTATTTCGGTTCCCTACCACCAGGGTTTCCCCCCGTCACGGCTTCACAACCAGAAGGTTCCTAAGGACCTACTGAGTCGACTAGAACTCACCAAACACCTCGACTCGACCTCAAACTCCACGACTTTCAGTTTGAACCAAAATGGAAAAACATAGGAAATAAGGACTCACCGTCTTTCTAACCTCCGCCGTACGCGCCGCCCTGCTCCTCTGAGTTCACAGAGTTGTCCTCAGCCGTCCTAGCCTTCCTTCGAACTTGATTGGATCAAATCGATCGTCTGTGGTTGAACCACAACCTCGACCCTCTCTGTTTTCCAAAGAACTCACACCTCACACCCACAATTGTTCCTCACACAGCTTTCACTTACAACCCACTCCCTAGCTTCTCCATTCTCTCTGTCACTCTCACCAGGTCACAAGGCCTAACACACACCCTGCCATCAATCGATTTCCTCCCTAGCACCGTCTATGTTTTCTCTCGATTGCACGACTTAAACCCACATTGTTCACAGCTAAATTTAATTGAACCGTGTAGAAACCTCTAGCCAACTGCCAGGTGTTTCCCATCTAATGGACTCAACCCAAAAATATCCAATATATACTGTACACTTGTCCCAATCTAATTTGCACCATTTCCAATGAGCAAAAAGACCAAAACGCCCTTGTGAGTCCAAATTACGATTATGCCCTTCGCCGTTTTAGACCCGTATCTCGCTCGTCCGACGTCCGATGAAAGCATGCCACCTGTCGTTGAACTCAGGACGACGAGATCTACCTAACGGTCCTCGGTCTACATGTAAAAACCCTGTCGTACAAAAAGTCAACTTTTCCCCCTATTTTAACTAAATTACGAAAGTGCCCTCAACCTTCCGAACATCATAACTTCCTCCTCGGATGTCGGAATCGGGTGTGCCACCTGTCTACGGACTCGTAACGTCCCAAACTATGTCACCGTCATCGCTCAATACTCAATTGACTGTCCGAACTAAAAGTCAACTTTTTGCCCAAATCATGGGCAAAATCGTCATTCTACCCCCAAAGTCTAGAAGTAGCCAACTAACCACCGATTAACTCAGCTAAGCCGTCACTAATCACTTCACTAATCCTGACTCCCGGGACGAGTCGTTACAACCATCCTTTCCCAAACCATTCCCCCTCGCAGGAATGTGAGATTGTTCACCTTTCCCTCCAAGACACGGGTCTTACACTAATCACCGTCACCGGAACTCCCAAACCTGTCCAAATCGCTTTAGAGGGTTACTAACTACCTTATTAACCTCTTATTGAAGTCCCGTAATTTTTCCGAATTTTTAATTATTTTTAAACTCGGTCCTAAACCTTCAGACTTCCCGAACAATATCGAGACGGTGTCCGATCGACACGAAATCAGTCCCAAAATGTTCATTACATCGAATAGATTAAAAGTCATGTTGAAGTCATCCACAAACTACCCTCCACGCGCCCCCACGTGCCAAACAGTGTCACCTCTTACCTCGCGACAGACCCGGTCCACTGGTTCAGACTGGTTCGACTGAACCGGTGAACCGACCCGGCCAGTTCTCACTGTTTTCTCAACTGTTTTCCACCCTGTTTCAACCTAGGTCCTCGTCTCATTCCCCCTAGTCAATCCATAACATTAAAATCAAGAAACAAAGTCGAAATTGTACCTGTTCGAAAAGGAACAGTAACTGGCCACCTGCAACTAGCTTCTGCCGTCGACTCCAGCCATCCCATTCCTCGAAACCAGTCCCATTCGACTCGTCTGAGTCCCTAGTAGCTCACACAATCAACCAAAACGATCTTTGAATGTTAAATAATGAATTTACAAAAATGGGTTCAATCGGGTTATCGGGTTTGAGTTTTTCTCACCACCGCAGCGTCGCCGCCGTGCTCAGTCCAGTCAGTCCCGTCGTCCTAGTCCATCTGGTCAGTCACTCTCTCTCAGTCTCACTGTTGATCACACCCGATGATAGGTTTGTCGTGGTGTTTTTATGACAATGGTGGGCACGGTTTGAAGTAAGTAAAATGAGAGGGATGATGGACGATGGTGAAGTCTGGTGATGAGAAAAAAAATGAGGGAGATGGACGGTGGAGATGAGTGGGGGAGGTAGAGATGGATGGCTATGATGAGAGGTGGGTGAAATTAATTATAAAATAATTTAAGATAATATTATTTAATTAGTTATATCCACTTTTTATGGATAATGACCAATGGGATGAGTGACACTTGTCACTCATCCATGGGTCCCACTTAAATATTTTCCCAATCAGATATTGTCAGGACTCGACCCTCCTCGGGCAGGACCCGACCCTCCTCGGTCAGGACCCGACCCTCCTCGGTCAGGACTCGACCCTCCTCGGTCAGGACCCGACTCATCTAGCACCATATTGTTCGCTTTGGGCCTCTCTCTCATGATTTTGTTTTCGAGAGCTCATGGTGCAACTTCTCAGGAGGTCACCCATCATGGAATTGCACCAGCCTCAACTCGTTTAACTTTGGGGTTCCAATCCCCCCCAAAGCCACTTGAGCTCCCAAAAGGCCTAGTGCTAGATAGGTGTGTGCCTACACCTTTAAGGCACACCACCATCCTCTCCCAGACCATTCCCCCTCGCAGGAATGTGGGATAGTTCATCGTTCCTTCCAGGACATGGGTCTTACAATTAGCTTGGGGAGGCTTACAGCACGCAAATCGAGGCGGCAGCTTAGGACGGTCCGTGAGTGGACCTTGGTTTCTAAACTGTAATGCATGCATAAATATTATATATGGTTTATAGATGTGATTTGATGATGATGATTTGGATGTTAGTGATTTATATGATTTCTTGCATTTCAAGGCGATTTACGTGCTTGCACGTAAATCGAGGTTTAGGATTTTGCAGTGATTATACGTGCTTATGGTTTTGGAAATGATTTAATGAAATGGTTTTGGATTTGAAAAGGTAAACTCGAGCATGAGACCCATTTTTTTTGGAAACCCTCGGACTCGAGGTCCCTTTTAGTCACGTTATCGGGTCAGGGGCCCAATTGGTTCGTGAACTGATTTCAGATTTGAAAATATGGAATCGGGCACGAGATCCATTTGATTTATGAACTCTCAGACTTGAAGTCCATTTAATTTAACAAGGCATCGGGCTCGAGGCCCAGTTGATTTACGATTCAGGCACGAAGCCCATTTGGTTTACGATATCGGGCACGAGGCCCATTTAGTTTACGAAATCGAGCATGAGACGCATTTAGTTTAAGAAATCAGGCATGAGGCCCAGTTGGTTTACGAATCGGGTCGGCGGCCCAGTTGGTTTATGAATTCGTGCCGGAGGCCCAGTTATAGTTTACGATTGTGATTTTAGGTCGGAGACCCATAAATGGATTTCTGGTTCATGATGGTTTATGGGGACCAGGCATGAACCCTTGAAAGGTTTTAATAAGGATTTCAAAATGGTTTTTCATATACCATCCTTATATATTATGGATTGTCTCCTACAGGGAGGGTCGTTGGCATGGGTGGACCCCGGAGTAGTCATGGAGCACTAACTGAATGGAGTCACCCTCGTTGGGTACCTTACTCTCAAGAAGGCTATTATGGATTATAACACCCAAGAAGGGTCATTGATATGCGGACATTGACCTGGGTGGACTCTGGGGAGACTTGGGATTTGAGACCCTGGGTAGCACGCTCGTAGCTTTATATACCGTGACAGGATTGGTTATATGATTTATGATAAATGTAAGATCCGTGTCCTGAAGGGAAGAGTGAACAATCCCACATTCCTGCTAGGGGGAATGGTCTAGGAGAAGATGGTGGTGTGCCTTAAAGGTGTAGGCACACACCTGTCTAGCACTAGGCCTTTTGGGAGCTCAAGTGGCTTTGGGGGGGATTGGAACCCCAAAGTTAAGCAAGTTGAGGCTGGTGCAATTCCATGATGGGTGACCCCCTGGGAAGTTGCACCATGAGCTCCCGAAAACAAAACCGAGAGGGTGATGCCCAAAGCGGACAATATGGTGCTAGAAGAGTCAGGTCCTGACTGAGGAGGGTTGGGTCCTGACAGAATGGTATCAGAGCCAGACTTCGACCGGGAAGTGTGCCAGCGAGGACGCTGGGCCCTAAGGGGGTGGATTGTAAGACCCTTGTCCTGGAGGGAATGGTGAACAATCCCACATTCCTGCGATGGGGTATGGTCTGGGAGAGGATGGTGGTGTGCCTTAAAGGTGTAGGCACACACCTATCTAGCATTAGGCCTTTTGGGAGCTCAAGTGTCTTTGGGGAGGATTGGAACCCCAAAGTTAAGCGAGTTGAGGTTGGTGCAATTCCATGATGGGTGACCCCCTGGGAAGTTGCACCATGAGCTCCCAAAAATAAAACCGTGAGGGCGAGGTCCAAAGCGGACAATATGGTGCTAGATGAGTCGGGTCCTGAACGAGGAGGGTCGGGTCCTGACAATTTGGTATCAGAGTGAGGCTGGCTTATATTAGAGCTCGGCTAGCTCATATCAGAGCGGGGTTGTCTCTATTCAAGCAACCGTGTAGCTCTTGGAGTAGTACGCAGGTCGAGGATGTGATATCACATACTGACAGGACCCATCCCTATCCCCCTGGGATTAACGAGGGATGACCCTGCTCCCGTCTGACACGGAGTGTCAGACAAGGGATAATTCCGACCATTGCCCTCCCGGGCTATCAGAGTACGCCAGGATCCGGAGGAGGTATGTGATATCTCGGTCTCTGCTACAGTCCACATCTGATGTCAACCTGAAGGGCAGTCAAAACATTAAAAGCTGTGAGTGGACAAAACAACCAGTTTATAAAAAAACATTTTAACGAAGACATTTGTACCCTTCACTAAAAAGCATGCATGCATTCAAAAACCATTTAATCAAAGAAACCATATGCGGGAACTAATCCCAAAACCATAATGAAACGACTGTATGGCCCCTGCCCAAATCCATAAGGGACTCAGCCCAAACTAGAATTAAACCAAGTACACGAGCCACTGCTCAAAACCTGTGTAACTACACATCACATATCATATATCATACTATATCATATACACATATAATTCACACAACCAATCCTGTCACAGTTTCCAAAGCTACGCCCGTGCTACCCGGGGTCTCACACCCAAGTCTTTCAGGAACCAAGTCAATGTCCGAAGACTAATGACCCGCCCTGAGGTTATGGTACAAGCCTTCCTGAGAGTAAGGAACCCAACTGGGGGGTGACTCCACTCAGTCGGTGCTCCGTGACTATTCCAGAGTCCACCTAGGCCAACGACCCTCCCTGGAGGAGATAATAGAAGTAAAGGAAGGTATATGAACATATATATATATATATATATACATAACATAAACATTCATGTCCGGTTCCCGTGAACCGTCATGATCCATAACATCCATTAACTAGGGTTCATGCCGGTTCCCATAAACCGTCATGAACCAGAATGACTTGACAAAGGTTCATGCCGGTTCCCATAAACCGTCATGAACCACAATGACCTTTCCAGAGTTCATGCCGGTTCCCATAAACCATCATGAACTTGGAAATCCATCTAGGGTCCCTGACCCGAAATTATCAGTGTAAAACAACTGGGTCTCGTGCCCGAACATATGACATCATCTGGGCACCGTGCCCGATATCTAAGGGTCAGTCACGACTCCGATCGTAGTGATGTGTGCAACCATCCATCCAGGACCGCCCTCAATCCTGGTATGTCGCCGTGAATGTATCAACCGACGCGACCACCACAAGATCATGGTGCACTCATCACCGATCACTATCCTGAACCGTCAGCACTCCGAAGTCGAGCCTCCCCAGGCTGCCCGACCACGAATCGTGCATCGTGACCTCTCTGGAAGGAACACATCCCAATCCGGAGGCGAGCGTCGTATCGTCGATCGCCGTGCACATAGCACCCATCGCGACCACGATTTAGACCCGAAGGCCATCAATAGGTTCATATGCCCGAGACAAAACCAAATGGGTCTCATACCCGAGTTTATCCATTAGAAATCTAAAACCATTTCATTTAGAATAATAAAGACATACAGACCCGTATAGGCACCGTTTAGGGCCGAAACCTCGAAATACGTGCCTATACGTAACCACACATCCAAATGCACTCATGGCATCACAAACAAGTATTTAAAACATATAATAAACATTTATGCATGCACCAATTTAGAAAACAAGGTCCACTCACAGACCGTCCGAGCTGTCGCCTCGATTTGGGTGCCATAGGCTCTCCCGGCCCAATCGCTATCATCGGGACTCCCAAACCTGTCCAAATTGTAATAAAAGGTTACTAACTACTTAATTAACCTTCTATCAAAGCCCCGTAATTTTTCCGAACTTTTAACTATTTTTAAACCGACCCTAAACCTTCGGACGACCTGAAACCTATTGAAACAATGTCCGATTGACACGAAACCAGTCCCAAAATGTTCGTTACATCGAATAGAAGATTTCACGTGTTGAACACTTTCCCAAATTATGGCCCACGCGCCCTAGAAAGTCACCTGCAGTGAAGCCCACGCGCGGGTACTGTTCACGGTACTGTTCACCCGTCTTCAACCTCGGTTTTCTCTGGTTTTTGGACCGATTCAGGGTCCATTTTAGGTCCATTTCATCCCATTTTAATCCTAATATGTTCCTAATCTCATTTCTAACCTTTATAGCTAATTAAAACGGAACAAAACGCCCAAAGCCGTACCTTCATCCGTCATCAATGGCGGTCGGACCTTCCCCCGCCGTTCACGGCTGTTCCAGGCCATCCCAAGCCACGAAAACAATCCCATTAGCTTCCTATAGTGCCCAGAAATATTTCCCAATCCTTAGAATCGGATAAAAACCAACAAAACCGAAATTTGGATTTTTGAATGTTTACCTATGGTTTGGGGTTTCCCCGCCGTGAGCCGCCGCCGTGGCTGGCCGTGGCTTGCCATCTTTCCTGTCTTCCTCAGCCCATCCTCACTCCTTACACGGTCAGGTTAATGCACGGTGATGGTGGTGGTGCGGTGTGGTGAGCTGTTTGTGTTTTGAAGAAAAATGGAGGATGAACAAATATGGAAAGGGGGTGCGGGTTTGTGAGAAACAAAGAAGAAGAATGATGGCTGATGAGAGGGAGATGGAATTGATGGTGAGGATTGAAAGATTAAAATAGAATGGAGGGCCAAGATTTAGTATTGGGTGAGATTAATTATAAAAGTAATTAAATAATATTATTTAATTTAAATAGATCCACAATTTAGGGGATTGGGCCAATGGGATAAGTGACAGTTGTCACTCATCCATGGGACCCACTCAAAATATCTGGCCAACCAGAATTTTCCAAATCATCCCCGTCTCGAAGTACGTGCATAGTAAAATCGAACTTTCGTGACCTATAACTTCCCCGTTCGAAATCCGATTTTAGCGTGCCGCTTGTCTATGGATTAGTATCGTCCCGATCTACGTAACGGTCCTCGGCCCTCGGCCATTGGACTCCCCGTCAAAAAGTCAACTATTTGCCCCTTTTAACCAAAATGCCCTTAAACTTCTGAACATCATAACTTCTTCCTCGAATGTCGGAATTGAACGTGCCGCATGTCTATGAACTCGTGACGTCCAAAACTACGTCACAGTCATCGGTCAAAGTCCATTTGACCGCCCGAATGAAAAGTCAACGTTTTACCCACGCTAGGGGCAAAACGGTCATTTTGCCTCGTTCGTCCGATTTCGCTCAACTAATCATGGATTAGCCTCACTAATTATGATTAGTCACTAATCTAATCTAGGAATTTGGGACGGGTCGTTACACATACCTCCTCCGGATCCTGCGTACTCTGATAGCCCGAGAGGGCAAAGGTCGGAAATATTCCTTGTCTAACACTTCGTGTCAGACAGGAGCATGGTCATCCCGCGTTAATCCCAGGGGGGATTAGGATGGGTCCTGTCAACGTGGTATCAGAGCCAGACTCCGACCGGGAAGTGTGTTAGCGAGGACGCTGGGCCCTAAGTGGGTGGATTGTAAGACCCGTGTCCTGGAGGGAACGGTGAACAATCCCACATTCCTGCAAGGGGGAAAGGTCTGGGAAAGGATGGTGGTGTGCTGTAAAGGTGTAGGTACACACCTATCTAGCACTAGGCCTTTTGGGAGCTCAAGTGGCTTTGGGGGGGATTGGAACCCCAAACTTAAGCGAGTTGATGTTGGTGCAATTCCATGATGGGTGACTCCCTGGGAAGTTGCACCATGAGCTCCCGAAAACAAAACTGTGAGGGCGATGCCCAAAACGAACAATATGGTGCTAGATGAGTCAGGTCCTGACTGAGGAGGGTTGGGTCCTGATAATAAACATGATTTCTTGGATTTGCGAAATTGTGTTTTATGAATGATAAATGGATTTGGGCTGAGATCCCACATATGTTTAATATGTTATGGATTTGTATAAATGGATTTGGGTAGGGGCCCGTATGGATTTTGTAACGACCCGTCCCCGAAACCAGGATTAGCTTAGTGATTAATGACGGATTAGTAAAGTTAATCGGTGATTAGCTGGGTGATTTCGGACGGACGGTGCGAAATGACGATTTTTCCCCTTGAATTGGGCGAATGGTTAACATCACATACGCGATCCACAGTAAGTTCTATGAACTTTGGGACATCGGAATGTGGTTTTGGTACATTGGCCTGGTATCCCTTATCCAGCTTACGTGTTACATGAAGGTTAGACGACGGTTTAGCCTTCGTGTCACACGTAGGTTAGAGTGGAGCATAATTTATCCCTTAATCCCGGGGGATTGAGGATGGGTCGTGTCAGATTTGGTCATTGAAACATATGTGGTTTGATAAATGGTTTTCCTATCTATGCATGCTTTTTAGTGAAGGGCATAAAGGTCTTTTATAAAATGTGTTTTATGAACTATTGCTTTTCGTCCACTCACAGTCTTTTCTGGTTTTCAATGCTCTTAAGGTTGATTACAGATGCGGATTGTAGCAGAGACAGAGAAATCACACTCCTCCACCGGATCCTAGCATGCTCTGGAAGCCGGTCAGGGTAAAGTTTTAATTTATTCCCTTGTTTGACACTTCGTGTCAGAGGGGAATTTGACGCATCCCACGTTAATCCCGGGGGGATTGTGATAGGTCGTGTCATTCATTCTATACTGCTCCAAGACCTCAGATTGAAATGCACTAACTCCTAAGTTAGGGTTCCTCTTAATTTTGCTAACAAACCTTTGTGACAATCATCTTGCATTAGCATAGCTCAACTTATCAACATTAGAACATTCATGGTGTAATTGTAGAGTCTTGATAGCAAAAGTCTCCTCATTTTTGTCAATCTTTGATGCAAATAAAACAAATGGGCAAGTCTTGTTCCCTCCACACTTTGCTTGTACTCGGATGTTATCATTTTTTGAAAATTTCACCGCTTTCTCATGGACAATGGCATACTCTTTAATAGTTTCCTTCAATTCATTTTTATTAACGAATTTCATTCCCAAACTAAATTGAGGATTTCTTAGATCAGTATCTCTCCTAAACTGCTTAATACTATGCAATTTCCAATTTTTCTTTCTAGATCTCTTATTGCCTAATTTATCTTTCTCAATATCTTCCTCCTCGCTGCCAGAATAGAGATCATCACTAGTTTCACCATCTGATGAAACCTCTCCAGTTGGATTGTTAGAAGGTACATAATCTAGGTGATTAGCACCATCCTCATTATTTTTTGCACCGGCCTCATCCTCACTCACACCATAATCAGTATCAACAAACCCCTCATTTGCATCTATCTCTTCTTCATCTTCAACAACACCCTCATTTGCATCTATCTCTTCTTCCTCTTCAATAGCACCCTTATTTGCATCTATCTCTTTTTCCTCTTCAAGAACACCCTCATTTGCATATATCTCTTCTTCCTCTTCAACAGCACCCTCATTTGCATCTATCTTTTTTTCCTCTTCAACAAACCCCTCATTTGCATCTATCTCTTCTTCCACTTCAACAGCACCCTCATTTGCATCTATCCCTTCTTCCTCTTCAACAAAACCATCATCCTCCATATCAATTGTGTTATGATCATTAGGATCATGGAAATACAAGACTATAACCCTTTCATTAGATATGCTGCCTACCAACCTTTCACTGCATCCTCACCACTCTTACCATGCACCAAATAAAATATTTTCAAGCTACTATCCCTCTTAGTTATGTCCACAGTATACCCCAGCTCTACCCTATACTTCCTAAGATCTAACAATGAAAAGTCGTCAAATATGCAGTTGTCAACAAAACATACCTTCCCGCCTTCGTATACTCCATTTTTCATCAATCCAAAGTGGTGCATTTGAAGAGTGCAATGTTCATTATTTTCTGCCATATAAATAAAAAGTAATCAAAACTACATGTCAAAAACACTAAATATTCAACAGAGGGAAGCAATGTTCATTATTTTCTCGCGATTTTTCTATGCCTTTTAACCTTTCAAGTATTTTACATATTGCAAACAGAGGGAAGCAAACCCTACACAATTCCTTTTTCTAATACTTTTTTTCTTAATCAACTGGATCCCAAATTGTTGGTCCCCCTACTTTGATTATGACATGGTTTGATTCTTAGAAACTGGTTGCAACCACTGATGTAAATATCGCAAGATTTTGGCGATATATCGCTAAATCCGGCGACCAGCACGTAAGAGGGGGGTAAAGTTAAACTTCCCGAAAAATCGATTCTATCGACGATAAATGGAGAATGTCACTCCTCTCCCGACCTCGAAGCACCATCCTCCTCAAAACTTCCATCGACGGCCAAACCGCTAGTCTTCTCTCCTCTCCCAGTCTCGCCGTCCCTTTCGACGACCACCTCTGAGGTCTCACCGTCGCATAGCTTCAGCAGCCAGGGGTCTGGAGAAAATTCCAGACGCCTCTGCCAGTCTACCCCTTCCTTCCACACAGAAACGAGATTGATCGATCTCTCTCAAACAACCCAACCCGTCTTGTTTAAGCAAGTGAAACAAAACGCTCCGTTTTGCTTAATTTTAGTTTTTTTTTTTTTTTGTCAAAATGGGATTTTTGTTTTCCTTTTTAATTTCCTATTTAACCTTTTTTGTTCATAATTTTAAATATCAAGTAAAATATATTTTAGTAATATATGTTATATTTTAGAATATATATTTTAATATAGAACATATATTTAATTTAGAATACATATTTAATTTGAAAAAAAGGCTTAACTCACATATTTAGAATATATGTTTTAATTTAGAATTTATATGTTAATTTAGAACATATATTTTAATTTATAATACCTTGTTTAATCCAAAAAAAGGTTAAGCCTTAAATATCATTTTTTTTGGGGTCAAAATTCCAAATTTATTATTCGCCTCAATATATTTAGTTATATATTTTTTTTAGTATAAAATATGGCTTAGGATTCAATATTTGGTAAAACATGTTTTAATTTAGAATATATGTTGTATTTTAGAATATATATTTTAATATAGAACATATATTTAATTTAGAATACATATTTAATTTGAAAAAAAGGCTTAACTCGCATATTTAGAATATATGTTTTAATTTAGAATTTATATGTCAATTTAGAACATATATTTTAATTTATAATACCTTGTTTAATCCAAAAAAGGTTGAGCCTTAAATATCTTTTTTTTTTGTCAAAATTCCAAATTTATTATTCGCCTCAATATATTTGGTTATATATGTTTTAGTATAAAATATGGCTTAGGATTCAATATTTGGTAAAGCATGTTTTAATTTAGAATATATGTTGTATTTTAGAATATATATTTTAATATAGAACATATATTTAATTTAAAATACATATTTAATTTTAAAAAAGGCTTAACTCACATAATTAAAATATATGTTTTAATTTAGAATTTATATGCCAATTTAGAACATATATTTTAATTTATAATACCTTGTTTAATCCAAAAAAGGTTAAGCCTTAAATATCTTTTTTTTTCAAAATTTCAAATTTATTATTCGCCTCAATATATTTAGTTATATATGTTTTAGTATAAAATATGGCTTAGGATTCAATATTTGGTAAAGCATGTTTTAATTTAGAATATATGTTGTATTTTAGAATATATATTTTAATATAGAACATATATTTAATTTAAAATACAATTTAATTTGAAAAAAGGCTTAACTCACATATTTAGATTATATGTTTTAATTTAGAATTTATATGTCAATTTAGAACATATATTTTAATTTATAATACCTTGTTTAATCCAAAAAAAAGGTTAAGCCTTAAATATCCTTTTTTTGGGTCAAAATTCCAAATTTATTATTCGCCTCAATATATTTAGGTATATATGTTTTAGTATAAAATATGGCTTAGGATTCAATATTTGGTAAAGTATGTTTTAATTTAGAATATATGTTGTATTTTAGAATATATATTTTAATATAAAACATATATTTAATTTAGAATACATATTTAATTTGAAAAAAAGGCTTAACTCACATATTTAGAATATATGTTTTAATTTAGAATTTATGCTTTCATAAAGGATTTATTATTATTTGTATTTTTATTATTAGTATTTGTCATTATCAAATTCTAATTATTTTTCATGTAACTTAGATTTCATAAAATGGCTAGTGAAAGTGCAAGTGAAAGTCGCCCAAGACTTGGACGAGTTGACCCAGCATGGAAATATGGCATTGCAATTCCTAGAAATAAAAACGGTGCCCTATGTTCATTTTGTCAACATCAGTTCCAGAGTGTAGGTATAACGCGATTAAAGTTTCATCTAGTAGGTTTTGATCCGAAAAAAAATGTTCAAAAATGCAAAGATGTACTTAAAGCTATTCGGGTTGAGGTCAGATCATGGATCAAAAGTAAAGATACTGCTAAACAGACTAAGAATATGATTGGGGAGAACATACGAGCTGGCTTGAGAGGAGATCCACTAGACACTCAACAAAGTATTCAGATTAATGATAGCGATGATGAAGAGGATGATGATGGATATCGCTTTGCTGTAAATGCATCGAGAGATGAGGCACGACGAAGTGTCGACAATTATGGAGTTGGTACCATGCGTGGTGCTCAAGGAGGCAGTAGCAGTCGTCAACCACCTCAACAGATGCGTCGGTCACAAAGTTTGCGTGATCCATTTTCAATTCCTCTAGAACCAAAACTCTACAAAACCGCACGAAGTCAACAGAAGACTGTAAAATCGATGTGGAAAGGGACAAAAGAGAAGTTGGGTCAATACATAAGCAAATTTTTTATATATGAAGGTGTGGCTCCAAATAAAGCCAACTCTCATAATTTTAAGAATATGATTATTGAAGCCCAACTAGCAGGTATTTAATAAATTTATATATGATACATTTTTATTTAGCTTATGAAATAGCATTAAATGCTAACTTATGTTTTGGTTTGCAGGTGAAGGAGTGTCCACTCCTTCTTCATATGAAGTGAAAAATAAATATTTTCCTATGGAGTATGAAGATATGACGGCGTATGTGGAGCAATAAAAGTGACACTGGGAAACTTATGGATGTACCATAATGTGTGATGGTTAGACCAGTCCAACGAAGTTATCCATAATTAACTTCATGGTATATAGTAAGGGTTCAACTGTATTTCTCAAGTCAGTTGATCCTTCCAAATTCCATAAAGACTATGTGTACATACAAAATTTGTTGAATGAAGTTGTTCAGGAGGTTGGAGTACAAAATGTTGTATAGATTGTTACTGATAATTGGTCGAACTTCAGAAAGGCTGAAAAAGAACTGATGAAGACGTATCTGATCTATTGGACTCCTTGTGTAGCCCATTTTATCGACCTAATATTTGAAGATATTGGGAAGAATGAGACAATGGCACTCATCATAAAAAATGCTAGGCAGGTAACTAACTACATTTATAATCATCTATGGTTACTAGCTCAGATGCATGAATTCTGTCAAGGAGACTTGGTTCGTCCTAGTGCAACTCGGTTCGCAACCAACTATATTTGTTAAACAGTATAGTTAAGCATAAAGTTGGCCTTAGAAGATTGTTTACCAGTGATTAATGGCATGGTAGCCCATTGAGTAGGAAAATGGAAGGCAAGAGGGTTGAGGCTCATATCCTCGACCAAAGATTCTGGGAGTCCTTGGAGATGATGCAATCAATATATCAACCATTATATTGCATCCTTCGAATTGTTAATACAGAGGTAGTCCCAACCATACCAATCCTGTATGATATGTTCAATCGAATGAAAGAAAACATAACCCGTCTTAAAGGGAAGAAGTGGGTCCTTAAAATCATACAAGAGCGATGGGAAAAAAACATTAGTGCATCCCTTACATGCCGCTGGTATATTTCTATCTTATTGAACTTGTTAATATTTTATTTTATTGTTGTTTACTAAGAAAAGTTCATTTATGATTTGCATCTTATTACTTAAATCCCCGATATCAATATCAAGCAGGTGTTGGGCATGACTCCTACCTCATCCAATCAGTTCAACAAGTATTCCTCAAACTCAATCCAAATGGGCAAGTGGGTTTACAAAATTTTGGAGTAGACGTAATGTAACGACCCGTCCCAAATTCCTAGATTATATTAGTGACTAATCACGATTAGTGAGGTTAATCCGTGATTAGTTAGGCGAAATCGGATGAACGATGCAAAATGACCGTTTTGCCCCTAGGCGTGGCAAAACGTTGACTTTTTATTCTTACGGTCAAAAGGACTTTGACCGATGACCGTGACGTAGTTCGTGACGTCACGAGTTCATAGACAGGTGGCATGTTCAATTCCGACGTTCGAGGAGGAAGTTATGACGTTCGGAAACTTAGGGGCATTTTGGTAATTTTGGTTTAAAAGGGGCAAATGTTGACTTTTTGACCAAGAGGTCCGATGGCCGATGGCCGAGGGCCGAAGACCATTACGTAGATAAGGACGATACGAATCCATAGACAGACGGCACGTCGAATTCGGACGTTCGACGACGAAGTTACGGTTCACGGAAGTTCGAGTGCACTATTACACGAATTACGAGACGAGTTCACTTTTGGACTCTAGTGGGCCCAGATATTTGTTCTGATGCCCAATGGATGAGTGACAAGTGTCACCCATCCAATGGACACCCAAATTGATTCATGCACCGTGCTTTCCATTCCATTTTTCTCCATTTCAAAATCATCTTCCCCGATCACATTTTCTCACCATTTCTCTCATTCCCGTGCAACCCAAACCCACCCAAATTTCACCCAAGACCAGGACAGAGGACCATGAGGCTGAGGGAGTTGAGGTGGCCAGCCTGGATGGCCAGGGCCGCCGTGCACGGCGGCTGGAAGGGAGGAAACCCGCAAGGTACCCGGTTATACCATTTTAATCCATTTTTCCATTTTTATTGTTATGGTTCATTTTTAATGGTTCTAATGAGTCCATTAGGTTTCTGGGGGGTTGTTATTACGGTTTTGGTGGTGGTTGACGGCTGAGAAGCCGTGGGGAAGGAAATGGGAAAATAGGACCGTGAGGTCCATTTCGAACCAAGGGGTTTCGGGTGGTTTTTCTTAGTTTTAGGGATTGGGTTAGATAGAAAATGAAAAAAGTGGAATTTAGGGATTGAAATGGAGGAAAACGGACTGAAAATGAGGGAGTAGGAGGGCCGGACCGGTCACGCTGGTCCAGCTGGACCGGACTGCACAGTAGAACCGGCCGGACCGGTCGGCTGAAGGTTAGGGGTGACACTGTAGCTAGGCGCGTGAGGCCCACGCGCAGCCACTTCAGGCGGTGCGTTCAGGAGCGTGGGGGATATTTTGGGCAAGGTCTCAACATACGAAATCTTCTATTCGATGTAACGAATATTTTGGGACTGGTTTTGTGTCAATCGGACATCGTTTCGATAGTTTTTGGGGTGTCAGAAGGTTTAGGTTCGGTTTTAAAAATAGTTAGAAAATCGGGAAAATTATGGGACTTCAATAAGAGGTTAATGAAGCTATTAGTAACCCTCTAAATGAATTTGAACAGGTTTGGGAGTCCCGGTGATAGCGATTGGCTCGGGAGAGCCTATGGCACACAAATCGAGGCAGCACCTCGGACGGTCTGTGAGTGGACCTTGTTTTCTAAATTGGTGCATGTATAAATGTTTATTATATGTTTTAAATACTTGTTTGTGATGCCATGAGTGCATTTGGATGTGTGGTTACGTATAGGCATGTATTTCGAGGTTTCGACCCTATACGGTGCCTATACGGGTCAGTATTTCTTTATCGGTCTAAATGAAATGGTTTTGGATTTCAAAAGGATAAACTCGGGTATGAGACTCATTTGGTTTTGTCTCGGGCATATGACCTTAGATATCGGGCACGGTGCCCAGCTGATGTTATATGTTCGGGCACGAGACCCAGTTATTTTACGGTTTATGATTTCGGGTCAGGGACCCTAGATGGATTTCCAAGTTCATGACGGTTTACGGGAACCGGCATGAACTCTGGAAAGGTCATTATGGTTCATGACGGTTTATGGGAACCGGCATGAACCTTTGTTAGGCCATTCTGGTTCATGACGGTTTATGGGAACCGACATGAACCCTGGTTAATGGATGTTATGGATCATGACGGTTCAAGGGAACCGGGCATGAATGTTTATGTTATGTATATATATGTATTCATATACCTTCCTTTACTTATATTATCTCCTCCGGGGAGGGTTGTTGGCTTGGGTGGACCCCGAAGTAGTCACGGAGCACCGACTGAGTGGAGTCACCCCCCAGTTGGGTTCCTTACTCTCAGGATGGGCATGGTTCGTTACCTCCAGGGAGGGTCATTGATCTACGGACATTGACCTAGGTGGACCCTGGAGAGACTTGTGTTTGAGACCCCCGTTAGCACGCGCGTAGCTTTATTTTACCGTGACAGGTTCTGGATATGAAATATAATGGATAAACATGATTTCAATTGGTTTGGGAAATTGTGTTTATGATGATAAATGGTTTTGGGCTGAGATCCCACATATGGTTATTATGTTATGGTTTTCAGTAAATGGTTTTGGGCAAGAGCCCGTGTGACTTGAATTTACGGAACTTGGGGCTGTGACCCTAATTATGGTTGTTTAAACATATGTGTTTGGATAAATGGTTTTACTATGCATGCATGCTTTTTAGTGAAGGGTATAAAGGTCTTTTATAAATGTGTTTTACGAAACTTATTCCTTTTTGTCCACTCACAGTCTTTTTGTTTTTCATACCCTTCAGGTTGACATCGGATGTGGATTGTAGCAGAGATCGAGATATCACATACCTCCTCCAGATCCTGGCGTACTCTGATAGCCCGGGAGGGCAAAGGTTGGAAATATCCCTTGTCTGACACTTCGTGTCAGACGGGAGCAGGGTCATCCCGCTTTAATCCCGGGGGGATTGGGATGGGTCCTGTCACGTAAGTTCACTACCATATATGAACCTTGAAATTTTTGAATCTGTACATCTATGATATTATATTAACATCAGCCTTAATGTAGCTGATCAACTTTAGAGATGGTCGGAAAACATTTCGTTCACCTATGACTGTACAATCATGAACGAAAATGCCCCCAGGTATATTACTTGCATTTAACTTGATATTGTATGACTTAGCACTTTATAATGCCTCTTACATTACTTGATATTGACAGCTGAGTGGTGGGAACTATATGGCCAAACTTCTCCCAACTTGCAACAAATTGCAGTTCGTATATTAATACAAACGGCATCATCTTCGGCATGTGAGAGAAATTGGAGTACATTTGCTTTAATTCATACAAAGCAAAGAAATCGTCTCGCATATTCTAAGTTAGAACAACTTGTTTTCTGTTATTACAACATGAAACTCAAGTTAAGAGATGAAGAAGCTGAAGCCGGTAAAGTTGTGGAAGAAGACTACGTTGACCTTTTGGAAATTTTTGGCCAACACGTGGAAGGTAATGAAGCTGATCCACTTCAAGCATGGATTATGCCAGCTCACTTGGATGATGATAGTGGAAGGCTTGATCCTCGAGTAGCCCATCTTGCTAGTGAACACGGTGTTAATGTCGATAGAGTGCTATCTGAAGAAGTAGGGAGTGGGGACGTAGGAAGTGAGCGGGAGATGTCTTCATGGGAGAGATCAATGCTTGGTTCTACCGCTAGGTGTGACTTATGAGCTAATGCACTAGTAAGGGACTTCATCAAAATAAATCTCCAGATGATGATGATGATGATGATGATGAAGGAGATGATGTTGAGACAAATGATGAAGACAATGATGACTGAGGGGATGATGACGGGGGAAATGAACATGTAACTGAAACATATGCACCTTTGAGCCCATTTATTGGACAGGCGGATTTCACTCATGTCACCCAAGATTATGATCATGGTTGTAGAGAAGGAGGAGTAGGAATCGGTGGTGTTGGAAAAGATTACACTCGGACACGCAACATATATGAAGGTTATGGAAACCCATCTTCTGAGGATTCCATGACAATTAGTTTTGAGTCAATGAGTTTAGGCACCGATCCTAGTAACAACTCAAATGATCCATATGCTTATGGTCCATATCGCCACCCCCAGTTAGAAAGTCATCTCCCTCAAATGCCACATGGTTATGAAGGCTACGAAGATCCTCATCTCAATGAAGATTATGGAGAAGTTAGTTGGGTAAATCCGAATTACCCTATCTATGGAGGGAAAGTAGGACATTCAAAGGAGATATACGAATACTATGTCCATCAATACATTTCCTTTTGGTCAAATAGCATCAGTTGGAAAAACTCTTGTGTCTTGGTAAATCAAGACCAATCTAAATTTCAAGCTGGTAGACACTCTACTTGTTTTTTATCAAGTTCAATGTGTACAATATTTTTAATGCAATATTATCAATAGAATTATGTTTTAATTTAAGTTTATCTTTAAGATTTTATACTGTTAAGGGTCGGCAGACCTATATTCTATCATATGATTCATCATATATTTATTATATCAAAGTCATTTTATAGTTATTATTAGTCTTATATAACCATGATTGGGTACTTAAGTTTTTCCCAAAGTTTCATTCCAACTTTCCGTCATTTGGATCCAATTTCCGTCATTTTTGTTGACCGTAAACGATATCGATATTTGGGACGAGATATCCGTAAATTCGACGAGCGATATATCCGTTGATATCGATATTTTCATCCTTGGTTGCAACTAAACTGATGGCAAACAGGTTGATTATGACAATTCCCTTTTAACCTTTCAAGTATTTTACATATTGCAAATAGAGGGAAGCAAACCCTACACAATTCCCTTTTCTTACATCAATGCTATGCTAACAAAAAACTTAAGCTATAGAACACCATTCATGCATAATAATTCACCATTGTTCACCATCATAAATGAATAGTAATATAAACAAAAACACGTCTCAATATCTGCAAAGAGGAGGACTTACTATATTTAGGAGTTTTATCTCTGGACCATCTAAATAGAGAAGCCATGAGAATGAGATACAACCCAATTTCTTCAAACCCGACCCCAATTTCTTCAAACCCAACCTCAATTCAAACCCTTCACTTCCAGATGTAATAAAAACATTCAGTTCCAGTCATGGGAGAAATGGTGCGAACTGATCCCCTTCCGCCTTTTTTTTTAACTCCTCTCCAATTCAGCCTTCAGTTGAAAGAAAAAAGGAATATTTTGAGGAAAGACCCTTTCACCCTTACTATTTAAAACATGTGCCTATCACATGATTGTTTTTAACGGAAAATTAGGAAAATTGTAACGGAAGGATGTTTAGTCACGGGAATTCAGGGACCTTTGGAACTAAAAGTTAAGTTCAATGACCATTGTTAATATTGGGATCAAATTTAAGGACTACAACAATAATTTTTCCATTGTTTTATATTAGAATAATGAAATGAGGGATTTTGGGATAGTTTTATTTGTCATAACCTTTAGAATGGGACTAAACTTTGAAAGGATCGAGGATTCAAACATTGGGAAAATAAGAACACCACTAGCTTAATTAATGTGTCATAACCTTAGTGTCATTCAGTCCAAAGAACCAAAAAAAAAACACTTTGTGTCATCATAATTGCTTTAATACTTTAAGGTGCTTTTCGTCACCAGTCCGGTATCTGCATCTCTACATTTTTGACTGATTATTGAGTCAGGGAGGTGATGAAACATAATTTGAGTAAACAACTTTAATTTCATTCATCAGTTGCTGTAAATCAGAGAGTTTTTTTTTGGTAAAATGAGAAGCTACAGCCTACAAACCTAAAAACTCCACATCACTGTTTACAGATAGCCGGTGACTAAATTTCTAAAGTTAAATCCGTGTGGGAACGGCGGGTTACACAAAATTGGGGTTTTCAACCGTATTGTTATTTCTCTTCTGTAATTTTCCTTTATTTAACCATGTATGGAACCAAACTCAAACCTCTTTGCCCCATCAAAAGCAGTTGATGAGGGCACTTCGGACGACGATGAACCACGATAAAAAGCACTTCGGAGTTGATTATACCGTCCTAGATCGAAATTTTCAAGCTTCATAAGGCGCTTCTGCTTGGCATGAAACCGGCTCTGGAAAAAGCCCTCGAAAGAAGGCTCTTTGGAGGTCCTGAGGAAGAAGGCATAGCCAGCCATGAAGTACACTGAAGTAACATAGAAGCAAATGGGTTCCATGACATCCCATGAGAGTTCCCAAAATGTGAGCCTCATGAACCCTGCTGTTTGGGCAACCAGATAGCCAAGTCCTAGCCAGAGCTCCTTCCGGACAAGGGACTCCGCCTTCCTGTCGATTTCAAACTTGTGAGTCTCCATGTGTTCCAATTCTTTCAATCTTGGATCATTTGGGTTGGCTTCTACTCCTGGAATGGGAATTAAGTCCTGGATGGCTTTGGCTACCTGCAGTAATCAAACAGTTTGAAACATTTGGGTAAAGCATGCCTTAGCCTATCTTCATCAATCTTTGGGCTTTTATGCTCATTATATCTTATGCGTTAACATAAACTTGGCACTGACAATCCTACATCAAAATTTTGGACTCAGATTATATTCGCGATAACACACAAAAACTTGTTCTGCCAATATTTAAAAACAAAACATGCCACGCTACATGCATCAAACTAAAATATTTCTGTTTTGCTGTAAACTTAGGAGAACTGGAATGTCATTTCAAGTGATGCAAGCAAACAAAAGATAGAAATAACCCAGACAGATAATTGGTGCACGAAAGCAACCAAAACAAATCTAAGAACTAAATAGGTAACCAATCTACTACTTAAAAAAGAACTCTTTAATTCAAACAATCCCATAATGGTTGTTGAGCTCAGCAAACACTTAGATACGAACTCTAAACCCTAAACACAAAAGGAGAAAAAGTCCCCGACTCTACGAACTCTATGCCAATCAAGTTGGCAAAATTTAAACAATCCCAAATCTTTTTCATTTGAGTAAAAATAGTCCCTTTCTCTTAATGATTTCTTCCTCATTTTTTAGGTAGGAGTAATTTTCAAGAAGACCTCATAATTCTCCACCACCCCATAATTCTCCACCAAAACAATTTCAACCCTCAGTCATGCATCAAAGTTTCCAGTTCCTTCAAGAACTAACCCACCACAAGAATTTCTATTTTCAGTAAACAAAACCATGTCTTTTTGTTTTCTCTCTCTCTGTTTTTCTTTGTTTTTAATTCACTGTAGTCTCCTCGAATGGGATTTAAATCCCATGAACATACACCCGAAGGTGAAAAATAAAATCTGCCACTGTAGAAACTGAAACGTGGAACCCTTTTCACGTTTAAGATTTGGCCTGTTGAAGAAAACAAACAAAATAATCATAAAAGAATATCAGTTTTCGGTATTTTCCAAATCACAAAAAAGAAAGGCAATCAGCAATTTCGTAATTTTAATTCTACCCTCTCGGCCAACAGACCAAGACCATCAATTTTATCTGAAACACCAAAAATATATAAAAACTATAACAACAAGAATGGTAATGGAAATTAAATTGGAATGACTAAATAATGAACTACTAGATAATTTGAATTGATGAATACGAAATTAACCTGTTCAGGCCTCAAGCAAACGGCGTTTCCCAGAACGATAACGGACCCGTTTTCGTCAAGCGATTTAGCGAACCCGAGACCAAGCTCCGGATCCGAACAACCTTCCTGGCAAATCCTAACAAATTCCGAATATGACACCCAGCTTTTCTGGACCTCTCGAAGCTTCGATTTCACAGCCTCCAATTGGGCCTCTCAATAACTTCTTGGTTTCCTTCGTCGTCAATCCTGACCTCACCGCTGGAGAGCACTCCGTCTCCGGCTGTGGCGGAGCCAGACCGTCCAATCGAATCCGGTCCGGGCCGATGGCCATGACCTTGAGCTTCTCCATTAGGTTTTCACCCATCGGCAAAGACCACATCTCCGGCTTCTGGAAGGTCGCCGGCGCCGATTTTTTGTGGAGGAATCGGCGGTTAATAGCATTATCTCCCGGTTCGGGTGCAATGCTTGCTTCGCGGGCCTTGGGAGCGGGCCGCGTGTGGACCGCTGATGATGAAATCCGGCAGTTCCTGAGGGTTTGGGTGGACATCTTGGAGATGTTGAAAAGACGCTCGGCTAGGGTTTTCTTGAACGCCATTGTTTAATCAAGAGCGTTAATCGGGAGGGTTTCTGTTTGATGAAGATAGAGTTAAAAAGCTTCGAATTGGTTCTGAGCACATCAACAATGGAGACGTCTTGTTGGTTTATATAGGTGTCCCTCCCAGCTAACGGGAAGACCCCGAGATTTTGAAACCCTCACAATATTTTACAAATTAAAAGGATGAGAAATTCCGGGTTGCACGGTTCTGAACGACTCTAGAAATTAACATAGCCTTACGTTTATTGGGCTTTATTCGTTCATACTTATCGCGAATTTATGTTGGTTTTTAATTTCTCTTACGCGGGGAACAAAAGCCGCGTTCACGGGCGTAAAGATCATTGAGGCTGGTCTATTCATCACCGTACACGTGGCCGGAAACGCTTAAGCAACGTCAGCCTTGTCAACGGCGGACTGCTGGATTGAATGAAAGCTGAGTTCGCTGTTTGGTGTTGACTTCTGTTCAGGTGGACTCGCGAGGTACAGCATCTTAATGGACACGTGGAAGATTGAGAGCCATCGCTATCCTTGAAACGCAGGGTTTGATAATAGGGCGGGCTGCAAGCAATTTTGAAGGGTTCTTTCATCTCCCCCGAGAAAGATGGATGGCCAGCGCATCAAGGCGTTTGCAAACGTTCACGCATTATTCATAACAAATCATAAGAGATTAATATATTCATTAATGAGAGTTAAGCACTATTCTCTCTTACAAGATATTACAAATAGTATCTGTTGATTGTTCAAACTAATGATGTTTAACATATATAAAAGTAAGATGAGAATAATTATGATTCTAGTTGGTTTGAAATTATCTTTTGAATCTCACCAAATTGTTTTTGAATTATTATTTATTTTTTACTTACTAATTATATTCTTCAAAGATAAATGCAGCAATGTTTTTCATTGATCATTGTGCTGCTTGGGTAAAGTGGTAGAGCCGAAGGAAGGGGAGTCATATGCTGTAAAAATTTGAGCTAAATCCATAGGAGGTAAATGTGGAGGAATGTTGTATAGATAGACAAATGAACAAAACATGTGAGGTTTTACCCTTCTCATTCGAAACTCTAGCTGTATGTTACTTGAGTCAACCTCTTTACCTGATACATGTGGTTTTCATTAGGCTTATTAAATTAAATGTACATTGAACTTGCATTTTAGTCACACTTTACGTCTTGAACTGGTTATTGGTTCATTTAATAGCATCAAACGGCCGAATTGAGTTACTTGACTCTATTTTTGTTACAAATGTTCTTGTAAACGGTTAATTAGTATGTTTTTGTTGTTGATTCATTGTGGCTCAAATAGAAATGACTTACACTCAAGATGAAATTGATATGGTACAAATAGAGTGGGTTGAGCTTGTTCATAGCTGCATCCAAGTGGACTAGATTAGAATGTAGATTTTAAATCATTCGTATGTATTAGTTTAATATACGCTCACATATTTTGGTTTGAATTGGTATTGATTGAAAACGGTTTTCCATGTAGTTTTGTATTTACATATTTATCCTTTAATTAATCAAAGATATACTTTTATCATAACATGAAGCATTTTACACACCCTTAAAGCTAATTTATAAGGACATGTCTTTTCAATTCCAAGTCACTTATTTTGAGTAATTATTATTGATTGATGAGATAAGTTTTTTTTTTTTTTTTTGTGACATGAATCACATGTCCTTATACATGTTTAAGAAGCATGTATAACGTTAGATGATGCTTAATAAGTGTCTTCATATATTCTATAAATGACACATAGTTTATTATTAAGGACACGAGTTATGTGCCCTTAATATTCTTATAAGACACTAATACATTAATTAATGACACCTATTATGTGTCCTTAAAATGAATTAATGACACACATTTATCTATTCAATGACATCTTGTAGATGCCCTTAAATATAATAGATGACATGTTTTCTATGTCATTAAAAACTTCGAGGACAGTTTTTTATACTTCAATGACACGTATTGGGTATCCTTAAATGTTATTGATGATACGCTATGACAGGACCCATCCCAATCCCCCCGGGATTAACGTGGGATGACCCTGCTCCCGTCTGACACGGAGTGTCAGACAAGGGATATTTCTGACCTTTGCCCTCCGGGGCTATCAGAGTACGCCAGGATCCGGAGGAGGTATGTGATATCTCGGTCTCTGCTACAGTCCACACCGTATCCAACCTGAAGGGTATTAAAAACAGAAAGACTGTGAGTGGACAAAAATAAAGAGTTTATAAAAACATTTCATCAAAGACCTTTATACCCTCCACTAAAAAGCATGCATGCATAGTAAAACCATTTATCCAAACACATATGTTAAAACATCCACAATTAGGATCTCAGCCCCAAAATTCTGTAAATACAAGTTATACGGGCTTCTGCCCAAAACTATTTACATAAAACCATAACACAGTGAACATATGAGGGATCTCAACCCAAATCCATTTATCATTATAAACACAATTTTCCAAAACCAATTGAAATCATGTTTATCCATTATATTCATATCCAGAACCTGTCACGGAATAATAAAGCTACACGTGTGCTAACCGGGGTCTCAAACCCAAGTCTCTCCAGGGTCCACCCAGGTCAATGTCCGTAGATCAATGACCCTCCCTGGAGGTAACGAACCATGCACATCCTGAGAGTAAGGAACCCAACTGGGGGGCGACTCCACTCAGTCAATGCTTCGTGACTACTCCGGGGTCCACCCAGGCCAACGACCCTCCCCGGAGGAGACAATCATATATAAAGGATGGCATATGAAAAACCTTTTGAAATCATTATTTAAATCTTTCACGAATTCATGTCCGGCCCCCATAAGCCGTCATGAACCATAAAATACTTTTATGGGTTCATGCTGGTTCCCATAAACCGTCATGACCCGTAAATCCATTTTAAAGATTCATGCCGGTTCTCATAAACCGTCATGAACCATAAAAACCATTGATAACACATAATTGGGCGCTAGGCCCGAATCCACATAGAAACTGGACCTCCGGTCCGAATCGTAAACCAAATGGGCCTCCGGCCCGATTTCGTAAACCAAATGGGTCTCGAACCATGTTTACCTTTTCAAATCCAAAACCATTTCATTAAACTATTTCCAAAACCATAAGAATGGAAAATCAGAGTAAAACCGGAAAATCTCGATTTACGTGCAAGCACGTAAATTGCCTCGAAATACGTGAAACTGTATAATTCACAAGCATCCAAATCAACATCATAAAATCATATTCATAATCCATTTGGAAATCCAAAACCATTTCATTTAGACCAATAAAGACATACAGCCCCGTATAGGAACCGTATTGGGCCAAAACCTCGAAATACGTGCCCATACGTAACCACACATCCAAATGCACTCATGGCATCACAAACAAGTATTTAAAACATATAATAAACATTTATGCATGCACCAATTTAGAAAACAAGGTCCACTCACTGACCGTCCGAGCTGCCGCCTCGATTTGCGTGCATAGGCTCTCCCGAGCCGATCACTGTCACCGGGACTCCCAAACCTGTCCAAATTTTAATAGAAAGTTACTAACTACCTAATTAACTTCCTACCAAAGCCCCGTAATTTTCTCGAACTTTTAACTATTTTTAAACCAACCCTAAACCTTCCGACACCCCGAAAACTATCGAAACAATGTCCGATTGACGCGAGACCAGTCCCAAAATCTTCGTTACATCGAATAGAAGATTTCCCGTGTTGAACACTTTCCCAAATTATGGACCACGCGTCCTCACGAGCCCCTAGAAGGTCAAAAATACTGTTCATCACCATCAACCTCAGAAAATCGGTTTTTTTCTGGTTTTGGACCGGTTACTATAGCAGTACTGTTCCGAACCGGCGTGAATTTTTCAGGGGTTTTCCTGCCCTATTTTGGTCTGATTTCAACCCTAATTAATCCTATAATTCATATCTCTTCATTCCCTATCATTTTTACTAATCAAAACAACCTAAAACTACACAAAACTCATGGTTCAATTCTTGAACCATACGGTTCAAGCTTTCCAAAACTGTACCATGGCTGTACAGCCACCCAAAGCTAATCAAAACCTTCCTAACACAATCCTAATAACTCATTTAATTCATTGGAAGCAACCAAAATGACCCATAATATATATATATATATATATAATTTAAATGGAGTTTGGAGCCGTACCGAAAACCCTCTCGGGTTCCTCCTCCTCTCGCCGCCGTGGGCGGCGGTTCAGGCCTCCAAGCCGGCCACCTCACCTCCCCCAGTCTCCCTGGTCCTCATGGCTGGTCATGGGTTAAGGTGGGATGGATTTTGGGTTGCACAAAGATGGAGAGGAATGGTGAGATCGGGTTTGTGTTGTGGGGGATGGTTTGCACGACTAAGGGATGGTATGCATGTATGGGAACATAATGAGCAATGGATGAGTGACACTTGTCACTCATCCATTGGGCCCTTGTAAAATATCTGGCCCACTTAAGTCCAAAAGTGCCTCGTAAAATGTGTCACCGTGAATAGTATCTTGGAACTTCCGTGAACCGTAACTTCGCCGTCGAACGTCCGAATTCGACGTGCCGCCTGTCTACGGATTCGTATCGTCCTTATCTACGTAACGGTCTTTGGCCCTCGGCCATCAGACCTCTTGGTCAAAAAGTCAACTATTTGCCCCATTTAACCAAAATTACCAAAATGCCCCTAAACTTCCAACGTCATAACTTCCTCCTCGAACGTCGGAATTGAACGTGTCACCTGTCTATGAACTCGTGACGTCACAAACTACGTCACGGTCATCGGTCAAAGTCCATTTGACCGCCCGAATGAAAAGTCAACATTTTGCCCACGCCTAGGGGCAAAACGGTCATTTCGCATCGTTCGTCCAATTTCGCCCAACTAATCACTAATTAGCCTCACTAATCGTGATTAGTCACTAATCTAATCCTGGAATTTGGGACGGGTCGTTACACGCTACACACTTATAAATTTCCATGACACTTAGTAGGTGTCCTTAAATATAATAAATAACACTTTACTTATGTCATCAATGCTTTTCGATGACATACCTACATATTTCCATAACACTTGTTACCAGTCCTTAAACATAATAGATGACACGTTTTTCACGTTAATAATATCTTCTATGGCATCCACACAGATGACATGAAAATGTTGTATCCTTAATAATAAAAAATGATGTGATTTTTGTGTCATCTATTAAGGTATTTGTAGTAGTCGGCCTTTGAGAAATAGAAGGAAGGGGAGGAAGAGGAGGGAGGGAGGAAGAGAGCGAGAGAGAAAGAGAGCATTTTATTTTCTTTTTAAATTTTTTAATATTAGTTTAAAATTAAATTTTAATAATTAATTATTTTAATTAGTTATTATTATTTTTTGTCCCGTGACTTTAGTTTTAAATGAGATCAATTGGTACGAGAAAACGTAAGACCGGGCAGCTCATACGTAAGTAGAGAGCTGATCATAATTCTCCAAGAAGAAAATAAGAGAAGAAATTAAGCTGTTATATTGGAAGCAGTCAGGTAAGGAATAATAGCTGAGATTTTGAAATATTCAGATTAATTCCCATTCTGTTGGTTTAATCCAGGACATAAAATTGGGTGTAGTATATAAATTTCTTCACATTATCACGTTATGAACATGTCCATTGTCAATTTCGAGAATATATATTGAACTGAAGTTGGACCATCAAAATCATCAATGATATTCTGATATTCCCAATTAAATATACGTTACACTAGAAACATCGGCTCAAGTAGGGCGAGATCCGTAGGCGCTTAATTTCGCTTGGTTAATTAATCGATCTGGATTAGTCCTTGTACGTATTAATTCATGTGCCCCATGTGCTTAATAAGCCAAGTAATTAAACAATGACACGTTTGTATTCAGTCAAATTATATATTCAAACACCTAATTATCACGCGAGTTTGCAAAGCTGTTTAATTTAACCTTCAAATCCTTACACCTTGTTAAGATTTCAAAGAAACGGTCCACGGTCAAATGTCATTGATACTATATCTCAAACTTAATCCCCTTTTGAAGCCATAAATTACCGAAATATTCAGCAGCCGCCATATAGCCAATAATTTCCATAATGCCGATATTATCCTTGGTAAAATTGACATCGACATATAACGGTCTCCGCATTAGTTTAATATATTTATCAGCTAAATATATTAATTAATCATATCAATGTCGATAATAAATAAGTGATTACACTCGGTACAATCACTTATTTAATATTTTCCCCTTCAACCAATCAGACGATCCCGTGACTCTTAAGGTTTCACTATAAATAGAAGACATTATCTCACTTCTAAATGTAATCAAAAATTTCTGAAAATACTCTGTCAGATTATTCTCTCTCAGAAAACTGACTTAAGCATCAGAGCGTTTTCGGTTGAACCACCCCCCCCCCCGCGGGATTCAACATTAACCCCGTTTGATTTTCGTTATTGTGTGTAAGGATCGAGAAGGAGTTTCACAGATTCAGATGATTTCTGCATCAACACCTCATAAGTGTGATTATGTGAGTAATTTTCATCGGATCTAGTATGAACTAAATACCCATTATATATATATATATATATATATCTCCAAATTAACCGTCTGTTAGCTAGGTGCTAATTAGGTCAACTAAATCGGTTATGATAGTAGGCCAAAATTTTATGGAGGCGGACGGGCCAACCATGATATAAGCACCAATATTGTCTCAATTGACTTCACCAACGGTCTTAATTAATTAACCAGGTGTTATTGCAAGAAAAATTATTTTCCATTGTATTAAGAACAATTCAGTGGATACGCATGGGGATGCCAAAAATAAGTTTCGATGGAGAATGATATTGACAAATAAGCATGAGGTCTAGAGATTTGATGCTCTCTGCTATAATTTGGTATCCTATCATTGCTAACATGTCACATGCAATTGCAATTTGCTAGTTTCTCCTCCACTTGTTCTTGTACATTAGCACCTCTCCTTTGGTCAAAAGTTTCACCCCTAAATCTACACTTGCAAATCTACACTTGCATTCAAGTCCTCTACATAATGGAAATGGAGATATTGATAGCTTTATAAGCTTCTAGGGCTAGTTTAGTTTCATGTGATTCAACACAGTTAATTACCACGTTTCATTAGTAATAATTAGGCTTGTTATTTAAAATGTTTTTTGAACCAGACACAAAATTTCAATTTACTCCCTAATTGTCAAATTGTAACCATGTTCTTCCTAAATCTCCATTCTGTTAAGTTTGTTACACCAAAAGTTACACTTGATTACTAATTCTGTTTAGTATGCTTACGTGACAGTTCGAGATTGGATGTTTATTCGTTTTGTAGAAAAATAATAAAATTAAATATTAAAAACGAAAAAAGCAAAATGTGAAGAAGATAATCATCAACAATCTGGGTTTTCCCAAACCTCTGAATCCAAACCCCCTAAGCCTATCCCAATTTGATAGGATTCGTCATTAATTTCCTTGAAAATCAAATCGGTCTTGCTCGGCAAGGGATATCACCAATTTTAACCATGTCTATATTCTATTAGATTAACCAAATTAAATCCATCATTGCAGGATTACCGTACACGTCAAACTCACTAACTCAACAAGTAGTGGAAAATTTCTAATTCGACCAAATTTGACTATATTTGAGGTCTTACTTTCATTATTAAAAATTATTAATATTTTCCATTTTAATTATATTAACATATTAAAATTATTAATACAATAAAAAATTCAAAATACATAATTGTTCACATATTCCAATCCCACATTGTATAATATAAATCAGAACCTCTCTGATCACTCATGTCCAATTTAATTTTAATAGTCCTTGCATCACTCTCCTCACCTATCCCCACAATCAACCCCGCTCCTTATCACTTTCACCAATTCACTATTCCTCATTATTAGTGTTAATTTATTAACATCCAAGTACCACCAAAAGTTTAAAATACAATTTTACATATTCCTTATATTATCCAATTTTCACGTTACACAATATAAGTTATAATCATTTAGCAATTTAAAGTATAGCATTATACAATAATAACCATATAGGAAAATCCTTGGCTAACATCTCCTTCCTATTTCCATAAATACCTTTCTTATAAATATTCAAATTTAATTATAGTTAATATATTTAGTACCTTAAATATGCACCAAAATATCAATCCTTTAATCATATTCTTTTTATATTTCCTTAACTCAAAATAATTTTGTATTAATATTCCTCATTTTTCAAAATTTAACAAACAAATATTAAATAACACTTAAACTTTGAATAATTATAATTGTCTCAAAACGACGTCCAACTAACCCAATAATTATACCAATAAATTCAAAATTTAGAAACAAACAACTTTCATGTTGATCGCACCATTGAGAACCACCGCACGCGTGCTCATGAGCCGTCGTGACCCTTTGCGAGTGGCCTTCACATGCGATTTGTAACGACCCATCCCAAATTCCTAGATTAGATTAGTGACTAATCACGATTAGTAAGGTTAATCCGTGATTAGTTGAGCGAAATCAGACGAACGATGCAAAATGACTGTTTTGCCCCTAATCGTGGCAAAACGTTGACTTTTCATTCGGGTGGTCAAATGGACTTTGACCGATGACCGTGACGTAGTTCGTGACGTCACGAGTTCATAGGCAGGTGGCACGTTCAATTCCGACGTTCGAGGAGGAAGTTATGACGTTCGGAAGCCCAAGGGCATTTTGGTAATTTGGGTGAATAGGAGGTCAAAAGTTGGCTTTTTTACCGGGAGGTCCGATGGCCGAGGGCCGAAGACCGTTACGTAGATGACGACGATACGAATCCGTAGACAAGCGGCACGTCGAATTCGGATGTTCGACGACGAAGTTACGGTTCACGGAAATTCCAAGTTACTATTCATGGCGACACGTTTTACGAGATAAAAGGGGAGTTTTGTCTCTAGTGGGCCCAGTTACTTTTCAGCAACCAATGGATGAGTGACAAGTGTCACCCATCCACTGGCTACCATTTTCCCATTCATGCATCTCCCGTTCATCCACATCGATCATTTTCTTCATTTCCTTCAACCAAACCCGACCCCATTTCTCCCCCAAAAATCCAAACCCTTGACCTGTGAGCATAACTGAGAGGACATAGAGATGGAGAGGACCGGCTGGACGTGGTGGCTGGCCATGAAGAGCCGTCGTGGGCGGCGGAGGAGGAAACCGATCGAGGTAATCGGTTTTACCCGATTTTGTTCATTTTCCATTTTAATTGTTATGGGCCGATTTGGATGGTTTCACTGAACTAAATAGGTTGCTAGGATAGTTTTAGGAAGGTTTGGAGGGTGGTTCACGGCGGAGGAAGGCTGGAAGGTGGCCGGGAAAAACAGGGGTCGTGGGTGTTGATTTCTAGGGATCGATTTAGGAGGTTTTGGTCGGTTTTGTTGATTGGGTTAGATAGGAAACTTGAAATAGGAATTTAGGAATTGGAATGGAAGCAAACATACCGAAAACGAGGGAGAAGGAGACCTGGACCGGTTACGCCGGTCCAATTGCAGGCGAACCGGACCGGTTCGCACCAGCCTGAGGAAGGAGACGGGTACTGTAGCAGGCGCGTGTGGGCGCGTGGAGGAGAATTTGGAGAAGTGTTCAACACACGAAATCATCTATTCGATGTAACGAACATTTTGGGACTGGTTTCGTGTCAATCGGACATCGTCTCGATATGTTTCGGGGTGTCGGAAGGTTTACGGTCGGTTTAAAAATAGTTAAAAGTTCGGAAAAATTACGAGGCTTTGGTAGGAGGTTAATTAAGTAGTTAGTAACCTTCTATTAAAATTTGGACAGGTTTGGGATTCCCGGTGATGGTGATCGGCTCGGGGAGCCGTATGGCACGCAAATCGAGGCGGCAGCTCGGACGGTCTGTGAGTGTACCTTGTTTTCTAAATTGGTGCATGCATAAATGTTTATTATATGTTTTATTACATGTTTGATGATGTCATGGGTGTATTTGTATGTGGTTACGTATAAGCACGTATTTCGAGGTTTCGACCTTATACGGTGTTTATACGGGTCTGTATTTCTTTATTTGTCTAAATGAACTGGTTTTGGATTTCTAAAAGGATAAACTCGGGTATAAGACCCATTTGGTTTTGTCTCGGGCATATGAAACTATTTACGACCTTCGGGTCTAAATCGTGGTCGCGACGGGTGCTATGTGCACGGCGATCGACGATACGACGCTCGCCTCTAGATTGGGATGTGTTCCTTCCGAAGAGGTCATGATGCACGATTCGTGGTCGGGCAGCCTGGGGAGGCTCAACTTCGAAGTGCTGATGGTTCAGGATAGCGATCGGTGATGAGTGCACCATGATCTTGTGGTGGTCGCGTTGGTTGATTCGTTCACGGCGACATACCAGGATTGAGAGCGGTCCTGGATGGATGGTTGCACGCATCACTATGATCGGAGTCGTGACTGACCCTTAGATATCGGGCACGGTGCCCAGTTGAGTCATATGTTCGGGCACGAGACCCAGTTGTTTTACACTGATGATTTCGGGTCAGGGACCCTAGATGGATTTCCAAGTTCATGACGGTTTATGGGAACCGGCATGAACATTGGAAAGGTCATTCTGGTTCATGACGGTTTATGGGAACCGGCATGAACCCTTGTTATGGATGTTATGGATCATGACGGTTCAACGGAATCGGGCATGAATGTTTATGTTATGTATATATATGTATTCATATACATTCCTTTACTTCTATTATCTCCTCCGGGAAGGGTCGTTGGTCTGGGTGGACCCCGTAGTAGTCACGGAGCACCGACTGAGTGGAGTCACCCCCCAGTTGGGTTCCTTACTCTCAGGAAGGCTATGATTACTATTACCTCTTGTAGGGTCAGTGGTCTGCGGACATTGATCTTGACTTTGAGAAGACTCGGATTGAGACCTGGGTAGCACGCGCGTAGCTTTGGAAACCGTGACAGGATTGGTTGTGTGAATTATATGTATATATGATGTATGCTATATGATATGATATATGATGTGTGTTTACACAGGTTTTGGGCAGTTGCCCGTATGGTTGGTTTCTTATGATTTGGGCCGAGTCCCTTATGGATTTGGGCAGTGGCCTGTATAGTCATTTTCATTATGTTTCTTTCAATCTTGGTTTTGGGCTTAGTTCCCACATATGGTTTATTTCGGATAAATGGTTTTCGAATGCATGCATGCTTTTTAGTGAAGGGTACAGATATCTTCTTATGCAAATGTTTTTATAAACTCTTGTTTTGTCCACTCACAGTTTTTAATGTTTTGACTGCCCTTCAGGTTGACATCGGACGTGGACTGTAGCAGAGACCGAGATATCACATACCTCCTCCGGATCTTGGCGTACTCTGATAGCCCGGGAGGGCAAAGGTCGAAATTATCCCTTGTCTGACACTCCGTGTCAGACGGGAGCAGGGTCATCCCGCACTAATCCCGGGGGGGGGGGGGGGGGGGATTGGGATGGGTCCTGTCAGCGTGGTATCAGAGCATAGGATTGCTTATCAGAGCGTGGTTGTCTCTATTCTAGCAACCGCGGAGCTCTTGGAGTATTATGCAGGTCGAGGATGTGATATCTCAATGGGCTACAGTTCGTGATCAACCTGATAGTTGGGGTGCCGATAGATAGTTAGTAGGATTGGATCGTGGAACGTCTTGGTTCGGCATTCGATGCCTGGGTTGCCATAGTTCTGTCGTGGATGACAGTGTGGGACCCTACAAAGGGATAAACGCATTCTTATAGATTTTGATCGTGAGATGGTTTGTTGGGATCGTCTTCACGATGTCGTAGGATCGGTTCCGACGACTGGTTGGGAATTATGACCATCGATGTTCGGATATTGTTGAGTTAAATGGATTTACTGCTCCTGGTAGTTAGCGGTCGGATTTGTGGAATCCTGGTTGGACTTACGGTAGGATTGGATTGACGTCTTTACGATGAAGACCGCGGGGTCGGTCAGATTGTTGATTTTACTGCTTTTCGCAGGTGGGTTCAGGGGAACTCTACGTGTGATCGTGGAAGCCTACCTTGGGTGTATGGTTCGGAAATGTGAGTTGACGAGCGGTTTGACTTGGACGACTATTCGGATTTGAATTCGTTAGTTGGTCTAGTCATGTCAGCTTGTGTTGGGACTGCACTCTGCAGTCGGGGTTGTACTTGTCGGTTAGACCTAGTTGGTCGTCGTACTACCGTAGTTGTGATGGATTGTTGGTACAACTAAGGTCATGGGCGACCTGGTTGACGACATTGGTTTAGTCGAGTTACGACTGGTTAGTGATTAGTTGGACAAGTTACCAGGGTTGGTACTTGTCGATGGAATCCCGGAGTGGGGATACGAAGTAGTTGGTACGCTCGATTGATTCTGTTGGACGCGAATCTCGATTGTGATGTCTGGTAGTCGGGTCTGCACGAGTCTGTGGCAGACACTACTACCGAGAGTGGTTGTAGCTGTGGTTGTTAGGAATCGGGAACGTTTAGGGGATGTTTCCTTTTCTCGTATGAGTTGTCAGGATGACTGTACTCATAGTTGTTAGGTACGAGGGAGACTGAGTTTCTCCAATACGAGTTGAGGTACGGGATCGTCGTTCGGTAGGAGCGGAGATCCAGAGTTGTCAGCTTTGCACACGGTGTGCTAACGTCAGTACTGATGCTAGTGAGGATGCTTGTGGGCTGATGCTGACGGATGATAGTGATGGTGCTAGTACTAGTGCTAGTGCTGGTGTCGGTGCCGGTGATTACGACGACGATGAGTTACGAATCGGGATATGACTCCATCGAGTTACGTATGTGTTCGGTATCTGTGGTCCCAGAGTGGATCTCAGATAGAACTAAATTGGTTAGGGGACACGTGGTTGATGTCCAGGTATGTTGTTTCCAATCTTGTTGGAACTTCGGAATCGCGAGAGGTTGCGATTGAGGTGACGAATGGAATGCGGGTCTTCCGCATTGGTAATGAGTATGTCGAAGTCATTAGGGTGACTTCTCAGGTTCTGCAATGGTAGATGATGGTAGATGATGGTTGTGACACCAGTACATTGGTCGTGTATTGGTTGGTGAAACCGGGATTTGTTTTGGGTCATTAAGTGGAGTTGAGTATATCGAAGTCGGGTGACTGAGATTCTCATCTTCTGCATGGTGGCAGACGATGTTGAATTACGTGGCGTGGTGAGTGCAGCGAGTTTTGTCTGCATTCACGTAGGTTGAGTTTTGGTGTCATCGTGTTGGATCATCCTTGATTCTCCTAGGTGGAATGACAAGGATTGATACGAGGTAATTGGTGAGGACCCATAGTCTCGGCGTGTCTCGTCGCTGACTGATCTGGTTAGATGTGGGAATTGTTTTAGGACTTTGGGTGTCGTTATGGATCTGGATCGTGATCTTGATGATCCAGATAGGTGGAGAGTTTATCACTCTTACTAGGATGTTTGAGTGGAGCATGATGGGACTGAACTTCTTTTCGAGGTAAATCCCATATGGCTTACTACTCACCTGAGTAGTTGTCCGATGAGTAGTTTTCCGACGTAGTCGGATATGGTCAGCCTGGATGTGTTGATATTGGGATTGGTGTCCCTATGAAGTCAATCGAGGGTAATGTATAACTTGTTTGAACAGGTATCCGATAGGTTCAGATATAGTGCGTTTCGTTAGACGAGAACGAGATTTCGAGTTTTGGAATCAGATTTCTGGATGACGATTCAGGATTTGATTTTGGAACTTGAAAGGATTTCTGGATTTGGGTTTTGGAATCGGATTCTGGGTGACGATTCAGGATTTGATTCTGGAGCTCGACTGTGGATTTTCTTTTATGGATTTGGGTTCGGAATGGTCATTCCAAATACTAGTCTATGGAATGATGATTTCAGATTCGAATTTGGAAATGGTTATGGATATGAATTATAGGTCTGGATTCGGGATTTCTTACGAAATTGCGGATTCGGATTTGGAAATAGATGATGGGTTGGAGTTTCGATTTGTCTAGTCCTGGATTGGACAAATGGACTCCATTATAGAAACGTGATTAGCTACAACCTAGATGGTTGTAGTCTGATTGATGGATAGATGTACGTACCTTGTACGTTGTTCGAGGTACGATATTGGGCAAACTTGTCATGTCTGCTGACGGTATATAGGTTATACCGTGGGTATGTTGGTATACGTATACTCAGGTTGAGTGAGTTGGTGGTTATTGTAATCACGAGCGAGTATAGTGTTAGTTTTCGACTGGCGACTGTCAAGTGGTGACAATTTGTCGGAGGTGTCATCGTGGATCGATTAGTGAGGTCTGATGACTCCTAGTGGGAGCAGACATCAGGTTAGATTGGTGATAAGTGGTGACAATTTGTCGGAGGTGTCATCGTGGATCGATTAGTGAGGTCTGATGACTCCTAGTGGGAGCAGACATCAGGTTAGATTGGTGATTGAGGAAGGAACCGTCTAGTTGGTTGGGTCAGCGATTTGGTAGATTTGACAAGTGGGTCGATCATAGGATACTTGGGCTACTCTGATACTGACAGGTGGTGTCAGTTTGGAGCGTACGACTTCTACTATTCGATGTGGTCGAATGTAGACGATGTGACGTGAGCGTTAGTGGTATGTCTAGTTACAGACGAGTAAGGATTGTTCTGGTTAGTTGGTGTACGAGCGTGCACGTGTATTGAGATTGATTCTACTTTCCACAAGGTGGATGTGGAATCAGGATAGTTGGAGTTTCGAGAACAAAACTAAATTAAGGAGGGAAGAACAGTTAGATTAGGTCGGTTGGAATTTCGAGGACGAAATTAATTAAGGAGGGAAGGTTGTAACGACCCGTCCCAAATTCCTAGATTAGATTAGTGATTAATCACGATTAGTAAGGTTAATCCGTGATTAGTTGAGCGAAATCGGACGAACGATGCAAAATGACCGTTTTGCCCCTAATCGTGGCAAAACGTTGACTTTTCATTTGGGTGGTCAAATGGACTTTGGCCGATGACCGTGACGTAGTTCGTGATGTCACGAGTTCATAGGCAGGTGGCACGTTCAATTCCGACGTTCGAGGAGGAAGTTATGACGTTCGGAAGCCCAAGGGCATTTTGGTAATTTGGGTGAATAAAAGGTCAAAAGTTGACTTTTTGACCGGGAGGTCCGATGGCCGAGGGCCGAAGACCGTCACGTAGATGACGACGATACGAATCCGTAGACTGGCGGCACGTCGAATTCGGATGTTCAACGGCGAGGTTACGGTTCACGAAAGTTCCAAGTTACTATTCACGACGACACGTTTTACGAGATAAAAAGGGGAGTTTTGTCTCTAGTGGGCCTAGTTACTTTTCAGCAACCAATGGATGAGTGACAAGTGTCACCCATCCACTGGCTACCATTTTCCCATTCATGCATCTCCCGTTCATCCACATCGATCATTTTCTTCATTTCCTTCAACCAAACCCGATCCCATTTCTCACCCAAAAATCCAAACCCTTGACCTGTGAGCATAACTGAGAGGACAGAGAGATGGAGAGGATCGGCTGGACGTGGTGGCTGGCCAGGCAGAGCCGCCGTGGGCGGCGGAGGAGGAAACCGAACGAGGTAATCGATTTTACCCGATTTTGTTCATTTTCCATTTTAATTGTTATGGGCCGATTTGGATGGTTTCACTGAACTAAATAGGTTGCTAGGATAGTTTTAGGAAGGTTTGGAGGGTGGTTCACGGCGGAGGAAGGTTGGAAGGTGGCCGGGAAAAACAGGGGTCGTGGGGGTTGATTTCTAGGGATCGATTTAGGAGGTTTTGGTCGGTTTTGTTGATTGGGTTAGATAGGTAACTTGAAAATAGGAATTTAGGAATTGGAATGGAAGCAAACAGACCGAAAATGAGGGAGAAGGAGACCTGGACCGGTTACGCCGGTCCAGTTGCAGGCGAACCGGACCGGTTCGCACCAGTCTGAGGAAGGAGACGGGTACTGTAGCAGGCGCGTGAGGCCCACGCGCAGCCACTTCAGGCGGCACGTGTGGGCACGTGGGGGAGAATTTGGGGAAGTGTTCAACACACGAAATCATCTATTCGATGTAACGAACATTTTGGGACTGGTTTCGTGTCAATCGGACATCGTCTCGATATGTTTCGGGGTGTCGGAAGGTTTACGGTCGGTTTAAAAATAGTTAAAAGTTCGGGAAATTACGGGGCTTTGGTAGGAGGTTAATTAAGTAGTTAGTAACATTCTATTAAAATTTGGACAGGTTTGGGAGTCCCGGTGACGGTGATCGGCTCAGGGAGCCGTATGGCACGCAAATCGAGGCGGCAGCTCGGACGGCCTGTGAGTGGACCTTGTTTTCTAAATTGGTGCATGCATAAATGTTTATTATATGTTTTATTACATGTTTGATGATGCCATGGGTGTATTTGTATGTGGTTACGTATAAGCACGTATTTCGAGGTTTCGGCCTTATACGGTGCTTATACGGGTCTGTATTTCTTTATTTGTCTAAATGAAGTGGTTTTGGATTTCTAAAAGGATAAACTCGGGTATAAGACCCATTTGGTTTTGTCTCGGGCATATGACACTATTTACGACCTTCGTGTATAAATCGTGGTCGCGACGGGTGCTATGTGCACGGCGATCGACGATACGACGCTCGCCTCCGGATTGGGATGTGTTCCTTCTGGAGAGGTCACGATGCACGATTCGTGGTCAAGCAGCCTGGGGAGGCTCGACTTCGAAGTGCTGACGGTTCAGGATAGCGATCGGTGATGAGTGCACCATGATCTTGTGGTGTTCGCGTTGGTTGATTCGTTCACGAGACCCAGATGTTTTACACTGATGATTTCGGGTCAGGGACCCTAGATGGATTTCCAAGTTCATGACGGTTTATGGGAACCGGTATGAACTCTGGAAAGGTCATTCTGGTTCATGACGGTTTATGGGAACCGGCATGAACCCTTGTTATGGATGTTATGGATCATGACGGTTCAACGGAATCGGGCATGAATGTTTATGTTATGTATATATATGTATTCATATACCTTCCTTTATTTCTATTATCTCCTCCGGGGAGGGTCGTTGGCCTGGGTGGACCCCGGAGTAGTCACGGAGTACCGACTGAGTGGAGTCACCCCCCAATTGGGTTCCTTACTCTCAGGAAGGCTATGATTACTATTACCTCGGGTAGGGTCAGTGGTCTGCGGACATTGATCTTGACTTTGAGAAGACTCGGATTGAGACCTGGGTAGCACGCGCGTAGCTTTGGAAACCGTGACAAGATTGGTTGTGTGAATTATATGTATATATGATGTATGCTATATGATATGATATATGATGTGTGTTTACTCAGGTTTTGGGCAGTAGCCCGTATGGTTGGTTTCTTATGATTTGGGCCGAGTCCCTTATGGATTTGGGCAGTGGCCTGTATAGTCATTTTCATTATGTTTCTTTCAATCTTGGTTTTGGGCTTAGTTCCCACATATGGTTTATTTCGGATAAATGGTTTTTGAATGCATGCATGCTTTTTAGTGAAGGGTACAAATATCTTCTTATGCAAATGTTTTTATAAACTCTTGTTTTGTCCACTTACAGTTTTTAATGTTTTGACTGCCCTTCAGGTTGACATCAGATGTGGACTGTAGCAGAGACCGAGATATCACATACCTCCTCCGGATCCTGGCGTACTCTGATAGCCCGGGAGGGCAAAGGTCGAAATTATCCCTTGTCTGACACTCCGTGTCAGACGGGAGCAGGGTCATCCCGCACTAATCCCGGGGGGGATTGGGATGGGTCCTGTCACGATTGCAGTGCAGTCCCGAGGCTACTCGCCTCTGTCCTCCAATTGGATCTTGGTTTCAAGTCACGCAATCTCGACACGGTCGTATCTC